>CM068370.1:388712386-389912386 GCA_034769895.1 Magicicada septendecula | reverse complement strand
GTACAAAGAAATTTCCAAAAAATTTTGTCACGGAAACAATCACTGGTATAGATGGTTATCCTTTGTATCGTCGAAGATCCAGAGAAAATGGTGGATAATTGTTTATGTTGAACTCGAGAAATAATGCAGATGAGGTTGAAATCGACAATAGGTGGGTGGTTCCATATTCGCCTTTATTATCTAAGACGTACAAAGCGCACATAAATGTTGAATTCTGCAGTTCAGTCAAATCAATAAAGTATATATGTAAATACGTAAATAAAGGCAGTGATATGGCCGTATTTACTGTTCAAAATGTTAATGAAAATGACGAAATTACGCTCTATCAAATGGGCAGATACATAAGCAGCAATGAAGCCATTTGGCGTATTCTATCATTTCCCATACATGAACGAGATCCAGCAGTTATTCACTTGGCTATACATCTTGAAAATGGACAACGTGTATTCTTCAATGAACAAAATGTATTGGAGAGAGCATTAACAGCACCAAAAACAACATTAACTGAGTTTTTTTAATTATGTAAACAGGAAAACATTTTTGGTGCATTTGCACGTACGTTACTTTATGATCAAGTTCCAACATATTTCACATTCAATAAAACATCAAAAAATGGGAACCCAGGAAAAGAGGCACGCCAGTCGATGGTTATCCCGGTATTTTTTCAACAAATGCATTAGGAAGATTATACACTGTACATCCAAAACAACGAGAATGTTTTTATTTGCGCTTGCTGTTAATTAATGTCCGTGGCCCAACACCATTTGAATATTTAAGGACCGTTAATGGCCAATTATATGCATCAAATCATGACGCATGCCGAGGATTGCAACTGCTTGAAGACGATACACATTGGGATTTAACATTGGCTGATGCTTCGCTTACTTCATCAGCACACCAAATACGCAATTTGTTCGCACTTTTATTAACCACATGCTTCCTAACAAAACCAGACGCTTTATGGGATAAATACAAAGATGCAATGAGCGAAGACATATTGCACCGATGGGGTACAATACAGCAAAATACCGATTTAAATTTCACGCCAGAGATTTATAATGAATCATTGGTTCTAATTGAGGACATTTGTTTGCAAATTGCTAATGAAGCACTTGCAAATTTAGGAATGCCTGCACCGAATCGGGCAGCAAGCGATCTGTTTAATCGTGATATGCAACGAGAGCAGTCATACAATACAGACGAATTGATTGCGTATGTTAACATTAATGAACCAAAATTGACACGACAACAAAAAACGGTTTACGATACAATTATGCATGCTGTTGATGCTCAACAAGGCGGCTTCTTTTTCCTTGATGCACCAGGAGAACTGGTAAGACATTTCTGATATCACTAATTTTGGCCAAAATACGTGCACAATGTCACATTGCCCTTGGAATTGCATCATCTGGAATTGCTGCTACTTTATTAGACGGTGGCAGGACAGCACATTCCGCCCTTAAACTGCCAATTAATATACAAACAAACGAAAACGCTGTTTGCAATATTAAAAAACATTCCAGTATGGCTAAAGTCCTCCAAAGATGCTGTATCATCATCTGGGATGAATGCAGTGGCGGCGATAAGGCCCCCGCACCCAACGGCGCGGGGGCCCCGACCCTCTGGGGGGCCCCGCCCCCTGGCCCCTAGAAAAAAATTTGAAACGAGCTATAATAGGAAAAAAAGTTTTAATGGGATCCGACTACCGGCAAATTTGTATTTAAAATACGAAATATACGTTTTATTTAAGTGTATAGAAATGCAAATACTACGTTTTCCGAAATGTCATTACTGTTTGTAGTTTGTAAGCGAAGCTTATCTTATCTCTTGTGGTGCCCGTACGTCCGGTGCGATGAGTCACTCGGCACTGAGGAGACGTAAACAAACACATCACAATGTAGTTCAGTACTCAGTAGTGCGTCGCATCTCCTGCGCGATAGTACTGTATTGCATTCATTTCGTAATTTAGTGCCGTTTAAGTTTAACGACTTAACATTTGATTTTAGTTTTTGTATTTTGTGTAGAGTTAGAGTGTTAGAGACAGAGTTTATAAAATGGAAAGTAAGCGTGAATATTTAAGTGGTGCTAAGAAAAGGAAACTGGAAAAACAACGAGAAGAATCTAAAAGTAAACTTTCAAAACTCGACCAGTTTTTAAAAAAATCATCAAAATGTGAAGTTGAACAACCCAAACCCGGACCAAGTGCAAGTAATGAAAAAGAAACAAAAATCGGACTTGAAGTTGATTGTGACAGTGACAATAAACCTGATTTAAACATTAGTCCGTCGGATACAAGTGATACAACTACGGAAACAAATAAGCAACTGCAACATGAACAAGAGGAACAACTGCTAGGCATTTAATGTGTTCGCCAGTCCGAAGACATACCTGGACCAGAAAACAGTTTGAACCAACTGAAGTTGTAAGTAATCACGCAAATAAAACTAGTTTAGCAGGCCCTTCCGATCGAAACTGCCAAAGTTTTGAGACAGATATTGCATTCTATAAAAATCAAGCTACAATGACAGACGAGGTGAAAATTTTAATAACGTTAAGTGAACCTTGTCAACCAAAGGATCCTTTCCCGAAGGATTCCGTTTCTAAGCGGTCTTTCAGTACAGCATATTATTCTTTCAAAACTGAAGCAGGCCAAATTGTTCACAGGTTTTGGCTTTGTTACTCTCGTAATCTAGATGGAGTCTATTGTTTACCATGTTGGCTTTTCAGCCAAAGTGCTGATGCCCAAAGCTGGAGTGAAGGCGATATTATAGATTGGAAAGGTCTCAGTAAAATAAAAATAATTAAAGTTCATGAAAGTAGCAATGCTCATTTACAATCTTGTCTCACGTATGCCACTTGGAAAAAGAGTAAAACGGTAGCTGATCAAATTTCCGATGAGCGGAAAAAATGGAAAGATATTTTCATACGGATTGTGGATGTCATTCGAACCATGGCACTGTGTTCATTGCCGTTTCGTGGCCATAGAGAATCATTACATGAAGTAAATCCTGAAAGTGGAAATTTTTTGAACATACTATCTTTAGTTTCTCGCTACGATTCTCTCCTTAGTGCACACTTAGAAAATGAAAAAACCAGATCAAAATACCTCCACCATGACATTCAAAATGAAATCATTAACTTGCTAGGAAAATCAGTATTGACTGCCTTACTAAAACAGATTCACTCGTCTCCTTTTTTCTATAATTGTTGATAGCACACAAGACATTTCTAAGATTGACCAAATGAGTGTTGTAATCAGATACATTAACATAGTAGAAGAATCTCCTGGCAATTATAAAACTGTGATTAGTGAGTCCTTTTTGGGATTTCAAGAAATAAAGGATCCCAACAGTGAGGGGTTTCAAAGTAAGATTTTAGACTTTTTGAAAACAAATGAAGTTGACATTGGTAAGTGTAGAGGTCAAGGTTATGACGGTGCAGCAACAATGAGCGGGAAATACTCTGGGTTACAGAAAAGAATTATGGATATAGTCCCAAACGCGGATTACGTACACTGTGCTGCACATAACCTGAACTTGGTGATCAATGATTCAGTATCAAATATTTCTGAAATAAGACAATTTTATGACATAGTTCAGAAAACTTATGTGTTTTTCAATGAAAGCTTACATAGATGGCAAGAACTTAACACTGCCGTTAAAGAAGACAGCTCTGCCAAAAATCTAACTTTAAAAAAGCTATGTCCAACAAGGTGGTCTTCTAGACACGACTGTCTGTTAGCTTTAAGAAATGATTTCAAAAATGTGATTAAGTGTTTGACAGAAATTATTCTGTACAGCTCAAAAAAAACCCGAGGCAGAAGAAGCATTAGCAATTAGCACCTGGAAAACTTTGAATTTATTCTTGTGCTCTGCCTTGAAACTAAGATTTTAGAGAATGTAAATATAACTTCAAAAGCACTACAGAGGCCAACTGTTGACCTAGGCAGAGCGTGGCAGTTTCTAAGCCGCGCTTGTGATGAGTTAAAAGTTTTAAGAAAGGACTTTGCCGGCTTTCTTGCTGGTGCTAAACAGTTGGCCCAGTCATAGGACATAACTTGTAACATGAAAAATAAGCGTAAGCGAGTTGTAAAACGCTTCTTTGTTGAATTATCAGTTGACCATAGAATTGACGACCCAGTGAAATCATTTGAAGTAAAAGTTTTCAATGCAACACTAGATAATGTAATAGCTCAGCTACAAATGAGATTAGAAGGATTGGGTTGCATTGATGATAGGTTTTCATTCCTGACGCCTCAGAATTTAGTAAACTTCTCACAAGAGACAATAGTGGAGAAAAGTAAGGCTCTGGTAAATGTGTTTCCTGGTGACCTTTCCTCATCACTGCCTGACCAAGTAATATCCTTCAAAGCTCTGATGGCCAAAGAAATTGTACACAAGAAAAGCATTCGAGAAATGATGAATTTACTGGTTCAAGAAAACAGCTGTCTTATGAGTTGCCTCCCAGACTTAACTACAGCTGTTTAAACTTTGTACTGTTTTGTCAGTTGTAAGCAGCCTACTAACATTGCACGGCACGCGCGGATGACGTCACGCTTTTATCAAACCTTGCAATCGGCCAGCCTAGCTGACTGCAAGCCGGTATTAGTTTAGTTTATAACACGACTCCGAGCGCAACTCTCGTTAAACACATCTCTTACAGCCGCGGCTTTTGGCTATCATTCAGCATACATTTATAACATTCAACTTTAATCGTCTACCTGCGTCCATCTACCATGGACCACGATTTCATTCACAGTTGATTTCGGGCATTATCGCCTCAAAATGCATCCGCACGTGCCGATCGTAACTAACAAACCAAATTATTCAATAAACGCATGTTCAATATCTCAAATACAGTCCACTTCTTTCTAACAAACAATCCAGCCTTCCTTATTAGCGTCTTTGGAACAACTCGCGATTCTTCAAGAGCTTCCAAACCGCATCATTTTTGGTCCCACCGGACCGGATTTCACATTTCAGGCCAAAAACGACATCATTTTTGGTCCAATCAGGCAGGATTTCACATTTTCAGGCCAAAACAAACTACATCATTTTTGGTCCCAACGGCACAGATTTCTCATACCTGAGTATACAGGCGACAGCATTTATTTATATACATCATTTCTGGAAAAACCAATCTGAAGTTAATCACGACAGACGGGCATCATTTTCGTCCTGAGCGACACCATTATCGTGAAGCACGTCGCAGTCATCTCGACAAGATTCAGCCAAGCAGTAGACCAGAGACGACGGGACGAAACAGGACAACATTTTCGAGATTCCACAGCTTTAATTGATGGAGGGTACAACATGAGGCAACGGCTAACCGGCAGAGACAGGAGGTGTAGCAGCTCCAAACGGGATCGAAGCCAGCTTCATCACGAATGAATCGACGGCCACGTGACTATAAACTTTACCTATATTTGATTTATTTTTAATAATATTTCACCCAGTGTGTATTTTTGACATATTTATATAAACAATTAACTTATTACACAATATAAATTAATAGATGGTTGGCAGCTCATTATCAGTCAGAACTTTAAAGATAAAGCTATACTTTGTAATAATTTAGATTTATAATTTCAATAATTTAACTGCCAACGAGTTTGATTAGTTAGAGAGAGTAAGTTTATGTTCAAACCAACGATCGCTAGCCACCAAACGTATTTAAACTCATTCAAAATTAACTTTGTGGTTCACATGCTCGATGCTCAATTGTTTCTAAATATCTTTCCATTTTTTATCTCAAACTGTAATAATGGCCGATGTAAGGGCTCTGATAAAAAAACGAGGTACAATTAAGGCCTCAATATCCCGAATAAATACCTTCGCGGATAATTTTGATGTGTTAAACAGCGATCCTCATGCGCTCAAAATAAAACTGCGTCATTTGATGGAATTATCCACCAAATATGACGAGATACAGTCACAAATCGAGGCTGAGGAAGCAGACGTTGCGTCAACAAGTGATAGAGTGCAAACGGAGGACGATCTCTGTGCTATAGAATGTAAATTGCAACACTTGTTGGAGCAATCTGAGCACTTGAACCAAAAACCACTAATTAATACTGATGGTAAACAGCCTAAAACAACCCCCATTCAATTGGAACCAATAAAATTACCACGGTTCGAGGGTAGTATTGTGGAATGGCAACATTATTACCATATTTTTTTGGAACTAATTCATGTCAGAACAGACCTGACAGATATACAGAAGCTTCATTATTTGCACTCGTCATTACATGGCGAGGCGCTTAACGTAATAAAATCATTGCCCATAACACATGAAAATTACGCGGTGGCTATCGATCTGTTGAGGAATAGATATGATAGTAAGCTGATTGTCTCCGCTCACCACGTGTGGAATGTACTAGACGTACCATTAGTCCAGCAGGAATCCCAAGGTAGCATATCGCAATTTATTGATCAAATCTCTGGAAATATAAACGCTTTAAATAATCTCAAACTGCCAGTCAACACGTTTGAAATTATTGTCGTAAATTATCTAGCCAAAAAACTTGACAGTTACACTTTACGTTTGTGGAAAGAGAGTTTATCGGAGCATAAACTCCCTGATTTTAATAGTTTTATAAATTTTTTAAATCCACGTAGGAAACTACTGCAAAATATCGATAACGCGACTAGCCCAACGAGCAGGTTGAACAAAAGCGATAAGTCTCCTTATCGCAAGGCAGTTAAACAGATAAGCACTCCAAAGGGCGCATTCCACTCACATATTAGAAATAATTTATGCAGGCTATGTAACGGTGAACATAGACTTAGCGATTGCCCACAGTTTATATCGCTGTCTATCCCTGATAGAAAAAATGCGTTACTAAAAAACAAACTTTGCTTAAACTGTCTCCGTTCGGGACACGAGGGTTCAAAATGTCCCTCCAAATTTTCATGTAAAAAATGTTCTAGGCGTCACCACACCACGATTCATGTCCCCAACAGGGACGTAACTTCTGTTAACAACCAGTGTTCACTGAAATCACAGACCAATAAATCGGTATTGTTATCTACCGCCGTCTGTATGACATACAATAAGGTCGGCAAAAAATTTCCCGTTAGGATATTACTGGATTCCGGTTCTCAAGCGAACTTTTGCACAATGGATTTCGCCCGCAGGTTGGGCCTCCAATTAGTTAAATCGCAATTGCCCATCACGGGTATAAACAACTCGCTTTCCCAGGCTGACTTCAGTACTAACGTAAGGCTACATTCACGCTATAAACCCTTCACGTTAAACGTACATTGTGCCGTATTACCCAGTATAACTAATAATTTACCGGCGGAGTCGTTCAATCTTACCTCTTTAAATTTACCCAAGCGCATATTCTTGGCGGATCCTCACCTACATTGCTCATCGCAAGTCGATATATTAATCGGCGCTCAATATTTTCTACAATTAATTGAACCTGTGAAATATACGCGCGGACCACACTTTCCTATAATTCAGGAAACCAAGTTAGGATTTATTTTGGCCGGTGACTTACCATTCAACGTCGATGTGACTAAAACGGTTTCTTCATTTATGGTCTGTAAGGATGATAATCAGGTTTCCTCGCAACTAAAGGAATTTTGGAAGTTGGAGGAGATCTCTAGTCGCGAAACCCGATCTGAGGACTCACCGTGTGAAAGGCATTTCGTGGAAAACACTAGCCGCAATCGCGACGGGAGATTCGTGGTAGCCCTGCCCCGCAGATCCGCACAATCTTATTTGGGAGATTCTCTCCGCGGAGCAATACGCAGATTCCAATCGTTAGAATTCAAATTCAAGCAGAACCCTACCCTTTATAAGGATTATAGTGAGTTCATGAATGACTACTTAAGACTTGGCCACATGTCGCCGCTTAATGAATACGATCTGTCGCTTGACAGGTCAGAGATCTTTTATCTGCCCCATCACGCAGTCTTCAAAGACTCTAGCTTAACCACTAAATTGCGCGTGGTATTTGACGCATCCGCTAAAACCACCAATAATTTGTCCCTTAACGACACTTTAATGGTCGGTCCTACGATCCAGCAGGATCTGTTTTCGATAATGGTTCGGTTCCGCACCCACCGATACGTACTTATTGCGGACATTGAAAAGATGTATCGCCAGATCATTGTTAATCCTAAGGATTCAAACTTGCAACGCATTGTTTGGCGTGATGCACCGCATAAGGAATTGCGACATTACGCGTTAAGGACGGTTACATATGGCACTGCCAGTGCCTCCTTCCTTGCTACGCGTTGTCTGGCTCAAATAGCATATGAAAATAAAGCCGACTACCCTACCGCTGCTAAGGCCATAGCAAATGACTTTTACGTAGACGATCTCATAACGGGTTCGGATGATCCGAACAGCTTAGCTGAAATGAAAGGCGAGATCGAGAAGTTGTTGAGGAGGTATGGTTTTTCGTTACACAAATGGTTCTCTAACCACCATAAGATTATGACTCTTCGCGCCCAAGTAACCCGTGACTTCAGCAAGGGTCAAAACGTGCGTACCTTGGGCATACAGTGGAATGTTGAGGGGGATAACTTTTTGTACACCGTTAGGGGTGATGACAATCTAACCGTTCTCAACAAGAGAAGCGTGTTATCAATCATTGCCGGGATCTATGATCCACTAGGTCTAATTGCTCCCATCACATTTTGCTGCAAGCATTTCGTGCAGCAGTTGTGGTTGGCGGGCACTGATTGGGACGAACCCTTGTCCGGGTCACTAGCCAATCAATGGTCGGAATTATACACCCAATTAGTCTCCGACACTCACTTTGAGATTACGAGGTCGGTTAAGAGTTCGAACAGTTGCCCAGTTAGTTCATTGCAGCTGCACGGATTCGCCGACGCTTCGGTTAAAGGTTACGCGTGTTGCATTTATGTGCGGGCGGTCTATTCGAACGGCGCCATATCATCAAACTTGTTGTGTGCTAAATCTAGGGTCGCTCCGCTGAAACAGATAACGCTTCCTAGACTTGAACTTTGTGCTTGTTTATTGTTGGCTCAATTAACGTCCAAGGTTTTAAATGCCGTCGATTACAATTTTGACGGATTATATCTTTATTCGGATTCGATGATAGCGTTGTACTGGATACATCAGCAATCTTCCCGCTGGAAGGTATTTGTGGCTAACCGTGTCGCAGAAATACAGCGTCTTGTTAGCAGCAGGGGAACTTGGCGTCATGTAGTATCGAATGACAACCCTGCCGACGTTTTATCGCGCGGTTGCCTCCCTCGTGGTCTGCACTGTCATGCTCAATGGTGGCATGGTCCCTCCTGGTTGGCTCGTGATGCGGCCTCATGGCCGGTCAGCGCGTTCGACATTAATACTCCCTGTACCTTTCCCGACATTGAAGAGGAACGTCGCAAGCAGGCTCAAACCTCACTAATTGTCGCGTCCTCAACACATAGTTACATTGAAAACTATTCATCTCTTACGAGGCTTATTCGCGTCTTCGCATACTGCCGTCGATTTCTTCGCAATTCTAGGCTCGCGGTGGTTGATAGAGACACGTCCTTTTTGTCGGCTCAAGAATTGTCTGACACGCTCTTGGTTTTTGTCCGGCAATCTCAGAAGTTGCATTTCGACGTAGAGGTTAGGGAACTTGAGGCACACCGGTGCCTTCCACGCAGTAGTAAAATTCTTGCTCTCAACCCATTCCTGGATAAATCAGGCATTTTAAGAGTGGGTGGACGCTTGCAATTCTCCCCACTTAGCTACGAGACTAAACACCAAATAATTTTACACCCGCACTCTCATCTCACGAGATTAATAATTGAATACGAACACATCCGTTTGTTGCACGCTGGGGTGCAATCAACTCAAGCTTCGCTTAGGCGTAAGTATTGGATCATACACGATAAGTCCTATATCCGCTCAGTGATACATAAGTGTGTCACTTGTTTTCGTTTCCGGGCTAAAGGCGCGAATCAATTACTCGGTCAATTACCCTCTGCTAGGGTCACGCCGTCAAGGCCATTCTCACAGTCGGCCGTGGATTACGCAGGTCCGGTGTTTTTGCGCCATGGCGGGCAGCGCTCTAAGTCCACGACCAAGGCATATATCGCTCTATTTATATGCATGTGTACTAGGGGCATCCATTTAGAATTGGTGTCGGATCTTACTTCCAACGCCTTTATAGCGGCTTTAAAAAGGTTCATATCGCGCAGAGGTATTCCCGCGCAAATATTTTCGGATAATGGCACGAATTTTCGTCGTGCCAACCACACGTTGCATGATTGGTACAAATTTTTAACCTCCAAGGAAGTTGAACAATCTTCTCTGGAGTTTTGCGGTCTCCACGGCATCAAATGGTCCTTTATCCCCCCTTCAGCCCCTCATTTCGGTGGTTTGTGGGAAAGTGGTGTAAGGAGTGTTAAATTCCATTTACGTCGCGTAATTGGTGGTACGATCTTGAATTTTGAGGAATATTCTACCCTTCTTTCTCAAATTGAGGCTTGCCTTAATTCACGCCCGTTATGCGCCGTGTCCGACGATGCTAGAGACCCTGAACCCTTAACACCCGCTCATTTTTTGGTCGGTGCTCCACTGACGGCACTTCCGGAACCCGACTATACACAAGGCAATAATACTCATTTGGGCAGATGGCTTCTGCTCCAAAAATTTACGCAGACCATCTGGAAACGGTGGTCTAGGGATTATCTGCACCAGCTGCAGCAGCGCAATAAATGGCGCACCCCATTTAAAAATTTGAAGGTCGGACAACTTGTCCTCATTTTGGATGACAATTCCCCCCCTCTAGAATGGAAGCGTGGGGTAATTACCAATGTTTTTCCGGGTCAAGATTCCTTAGTACGCGTCGCAGAAGTACGCACTGCGCTAGGTATCTTACGCCGACCCATCCACAAATTATGCCCCCTTCCGGTGGCAACAAGCTAATCGTATGCGTGCCATACGAGACACACGAGTTGTGTGTGTGTGTGTGTGTGTGTGTGTGTGTGTGTGTGAGTGTGAGTGTGTGCGTGTCATTACATGGAACACGCCCGGGACATTCCCCGGGGCGAGCATACAAGTCAATTGTATCATAAGCATTGTAACATTGTTAAGTGTCGCTAGCTATTACAGAAATAGTGACTATGTCTCATATGTACTATCAATTATTATGAATGTTGTGTATCGTTAATATGTTTGTGTGATTCAAATTCTGAGAACCACAAGTGTCAGTTATAGTGGCAATTATTCTATATATGTATTGTATTTTCTAAGGGTCAAAACATTATGTTTCTATTATTTCTGTTACTATATATGAAGCAGTGATCAAGATGGTTTCTCTTATATAATTTAAGAATATTATTTACGTTTGTCAAGGTTTAAATATATGTATTTTTTATCCATATGTTATGCTTCAAGAGAGATCATGTTCAGTTATGTAAAGGTTCATTTTTATCACGATTTTTTATTTGTTGTACCTTTTCTAGCACAGAAATTGTTTTGTTTTGACTTAAGCTTTGTGCTAGATTAATGATTTTTGTTTTTTACAAATTTTATGTATAAGTCTTTAAGTATATTATGTTTATTGTGTCTATGCTCTCTGGCCAGTGCGCCAATTATTGTATCGCTTACGACATGTAAGTCTAATTATTATATTGTTCAATTTAACCGTTAATGTACAAAATCGTCCCGATTTTGGCGGGCAGTATGTTTAAACTTTGTACTGTTTTGTCAGTTGTAAGCAGCCTACTAACATTGCACGGCACGCGCGGATGACGTCACGCTTTTATCAAACCTTGCAATCGGCCAGCCTAGCTGACTGCAAGCCGGTATTAGTTTAGTTTATAACACGACTCCGAGCGCAACTCTCGTTAAACACATCTCTTACAGCCGCGGCTTTTGGCTATCATTCAGCATACATTTATAACATTCAACTTTAATCGTCTACCTGCGTCCATCTACCATGGACCACGATTTCATTCACAGTTGATTTCGGGCATTATCGCCTCAAAATGCATCCGCACGTGCCGATCGTAACTAACAAACCAAATTATTCAATAAACGCATGTTCAATATCTCAAATACAGTCCACTTCTTTCTAACAAACAATCCAGCCTTCCTTATTAGCGTCTTTGGAACAACTCGCGATTCTTCAAGAGCTTCCAAACCGCATCAACAGCTTTGCAGCTTTATTTAACCATACCTGTCACAACAGCTACAGCAGAAAGAAGCTTTTCAAAACTTAAATTAATTAAGTCATACTTAAGAAGTACCATGGCCCAAACTCGGTTGAGTGACTTGGCACTGTTAAGCATTGAGCATGAAGAGACACAGAAAACTAATATCAACGAAGTGGTTGAAAACTTCTTAGCTATTAAAAAAAGAAGACTAGGCTTAGGAAAACAGTGAACTTTGGTTGATCCTCATCTGTAAATATTGTACATTACTTGAGTTCGAGTGTTATTGAATTGGATTAGACTTAAGGAGAACTTGTATAGAGTATATTCAAGAATTTTACAAATTCAGTTACAAACTAATTTAAATGTTTGAAAAAGCTAGAATGTTACTTTGATATTCGTTTTTAAATAACAAATTTTTAACACTCTGTGTGCGGTACTGTTTCATAGTCTGAATTTAGATCTTTGACGTAAAAATAAATCATTCTTTTTATTTTGGTTTTTTTATAGTTTGTATAGAACTTTGTCTATTTAAAACAATGAATTTTAAGAGTTTGTACACGTGTAAAACGTCCTTTACAAATTGCAAACGCTTTGTGATAGACGAGAAAGTATTCACAAACCACTGTTGTGAAACACACGTAAATGGAAACTCATTTGAGTGTTTTCCCCTATTACGTATACAAAATTTAACCATTTTTATAGGGCCCCCTAATTAGTTTCGCGGGGGGCCCCCGTTTCGTTAGCACCGCCACTGGATGAATGCACAATGGCCCATAAGCATTCATTGGACGCCTTGGATAGAACGCTCAAAGATTTAAGAGGAAATAACAGGCTATTCGGAGGTGCACTCATTTTGTTATCAGGCGATTTCCGACAAACGTTGCCAGTTATACCACGTTCGACATATGCAGACGAAATAAATGCATGCCTAAAATCTTCAAATTTATGGCGAAACGTGCACACATTAAAATTAACAACTAACATGCGTGTAATGCTTCATAATGATCCTTTGGCTGACTCATTTTCTAAACAACTACTCAATATTGGAAATGGAACAATTGTTATGGATCAAAATACTCGAACAATTAATTTCCCGAATGGCTTCTGTAACATTATGGATACGAAAGAATTATTAATTAACAACGTGTTCCCAAATATTCGCGAAAATATCCGTGATCATCAATGGCTCAGCGAACGTGCGATACTGGCTGCAAAAAATGTTGATGTTGATGACATGAATATTAAAATACAAGACATGTTGCACCGCGAAGCAATTTCATTTAAGTCAATTGATACAGTCGTAGATGAAAACGAAGCTGTACATTTTCCAACGGAATTTCGTAATTCTCTGGACTTACCAGGTTTGCCACCACACAATTTAAAAGTAAAAATTGGTTCACCGATCATTTTACTGCGCAATCTCAATGCACCACGGCTGTGTAATGGAACGAGATTAGTCGTCAAAAAATTAATGGGGAATTTAATAGAGGCAACAATTCTAAACGGAAAATTCAAGGGTGATCATGTTTTGTTGCCAAGGATACCAATGATTCCCGCTGATTCAACAATTCAATTTAAACGTTTACAGTTTCCTATCCGGCTGGCCTTTGCTATGACTATAAATAAAGCGCAGGGTCAAACAATGAATATATGCGGGTTGGATTTAGAAACCCCAAGTTTTTCACACGGTCAATTATATGTTGCGTGTTCCCGTGTTGGTCGACCATCAAATTTATTTGTTTACACCCCCCAAGGCAAAACCACAAATATCGTTCATGATTTAGCTTTACGTTAAATATAAACATCTGTTTTTTCAATTTTAATAATTTCATTTATTTTTATTTTTTCAAAACACAATTATTATTGTCAAAAAAGCAAAAATTAAATTTCATGGAAATAAAATCATTTATATTATTACTCAATTAATATAAAAATACATGAAATAAATTTATTAGTTTAAAGACAAAATGTTGTTTCTGTTAATAATAATGCTCCATGTATTTATCACTATGCTGCTTATAATATTCGTCTGTCACATGAAAACGTCCATCATCAGCCACCATCAACTTGCGCCAAGCCAAACATTCATCAATAACTGCCAATTTAGATAACATTTGACGACAGTTATACTTCTACTAATTATTATTAAATTAAAAAATAAATATCTACATCATTTTTTTGGCCTCAGCAAAATGAAAAAAAAAATTTAGAGGCAGGATAAAGTCTGCCGGGTCATCTAGTATATATATGCATTAATAATATATAAACAACAGAACAGTATTAAATACAACAATATTTTTAAAAACTTGTAGAATTCGTAGAGCTTCTTTTATATGCTGGCACTGTGACTTAAATTTAATATTTTATTTTAATACAAAAAAGTAGAATATTATTAAGCGTATGCAACTGTATTGCAGATCTGCTACTCGATAATTTTTACCACAACACAAATTAATTCCTACGTATTAGATAAGCAAGATAATTTCGTGATAATTTGATTACAATTATCGGTTTTCTTTTATGTTAGTGGTTGCTTTTATTCTTCACCAGTATTAGTTACACATTAACATTCTTCTGATCAAACTTATACAACTCACATTTGTTTACGTTTGTCTTTGTTGCTTAGTAATACGTATTTCTTTTGGGTTTATGTTGATATTGACGTATATTTTCAATTAGGTCACAGATTATCTTGAATTTTAATTTAACGTTCTATTTTATTTCAGTTTTTTCTTTTTTATTAGATTTAACAGATCTAATCGACAAAATATTTCTTAATTTTTAAGCGATGTTTTAAAGTAATAATTCACTTTTCATTTTCAATTTTTATTTTTAAATTTCTACTTATTAACGAAGTAAAAAATTAGCTTTCGACTTTAGTATTTCCTGTGCGTCACTTCCGTTGCACGAAATTACAGTCGCGTTTCATAGAGCAGCAAACGATTTAAACACTTCATCCAGTACTGAGTCAGCAGTGACGTTGTCACATCATCTCATCAGCTGGTCATGATTTTGTGAGAACAGTAGGCTGAGGGTCACATTTTAGTATAGTCTGTCTCAATTAAGTTAGTCAGCGGTTCCCAAACTTTTTCAGCCACGGAGCCCTTTTTGAAGGAAAAGTTTCTCGTGGAGCCCCAAGAAGTGTTTAGCTTTTTTTTTCTTTTTAGTATACGGAAGTATGAATAATAAGGTATATATATTAATAAAGGAAACAACAGTAAACAAGAACTGGAGACAATATTATTTATTATGTAAATCTACAAAATGATATAACAACTAGTTAAGATATTTAAAAAATGTTACAATGTTACATGTACACCCGAAGTTAATGTGAACAATGTGCCTGCTTCTTGCGGCAGAGTTTGTCAATGTCCGGTGTCACAGAAGTCAGTTGAAGACGCATATCGTCTTCTGCGTCCAAACGAGCTAGATATTTAGTTTTTGTAGCCGTGTACCTCGAAAAGGCTGTTTCACAGAGGTACGTAGTACCAAAAGGCGGTAAGAGCAATTTAGCTTTTAAAATTAATATCGAAAGATCCTCCCCTAAGTGAGCCCAAAATTCGGGAAGTGGTTTGCTTTTAAATGATGCCTGACAGTGGCTGTCCGAAACCATGTCTATAAGGACCTCATATTCTGCCGCAGTGAGGGCTGCTGGTTTTGACGTCACTGAAAATGGATCTACAATCCACTCAGAATTCTTTCGAATCGATTCCTGAGTATTCCTTGGAAAGTATGAATTCAAATTTTGAAGCAAATTGTTAAGGTGTTCTTTTATTATTGCTGGCAATGATTCATTCATTGTTATGTTATTTTCTTCTAAAAAGTTTGAAGTCAATGGGAAACATGTCAGATCCTTATTCTCGGTGCTTTCCATGTAGAACGCTATCTTTTTCTTCAGTGCGGCAATTTTGTCATTAGCATCGAATATTGTCTTCCGTTCCCCTTGTATGGATGTGCTGAATTCGTTCATTTTCGAAAAAATGTCTGCCAAGTAACATAATTTGCACAACCATTCCTGATCATTCAAATAATCTGCTAGCAAACTGTTTTGGTCATTCAAAAGTGAAGAAACTTCGGTTCAAAGTTCAAGTAAACGGGACAACGCTTTACCACGTGACAACCATCGTACCTCTGTGTGTAATAACAATGACTTGTATATACTTCCCAAATCTTCACACAGTATTCTAAGCAGCCTACACTGCAAAGGTCGTGCCTTAACAAAGTTGATAATTTTGATGGCGTTGTCTAGTACCTGCTTTAATAACGCTGGCATTTTTTTCGTTGCGAGGGAGTGTCGGTGTAGTACACAATGACTACTTGTGCAGTTTTTTGAAACTTTCTTGATTCTTGTAACAACGCCAGCAACATGACCTACCATGGCCTTTGCACCATCTGTGCACACGTCAATGCAATTGTCCCACGGTACTGAGTTTTCAATGAAGAAGGCATCAAGCAGGGAACAAATTTCAATACCGCTTGTAGAGGATGGAAGTGGCTTGCAGAAGAGAATATCTTCATGAAAAGAACCTGAAAATTCGTAGCGCACAAACGTCATTAACACAGCTAATCCGGCTACGTCCGTAGATTCGTCAAGTTGTAGCGAAAATTTCGTTTGACTGATACGGGAAATTATGGTATCTTTAACATCGTTTGATAGATCCTGGATTCGATTACTCACAGTGTTATTTGATAAGGGTACACTGGAGATCAAGTTTGCAGTTTTTTCGTCAACCATGCACTTCACTACCTTCACTAATAGTGGTTTTATAAGAGTTTCAGCAAGGGTGTGAGGTTTACCAGCAAGAGCCAGGTCATGACTAACCAAGTACGATGCTTTCAGTGCTTTCTCGTTATTTGTCTTTACATGAGATACAAATGTTGTCTGAACTGCATGGAGTTCGTCACTTTTTCTTTTGAAATAGTCTGCAGTTTTATCTGTGAAGTCAGGTTGAGTTTCGAAATGCCGTCAAAGCTTGGCAGGGAACATAGAGCTATTGGGAAAAACTTTGTTACATATCACACACTGTGGACGTCCATCAGCAAACTCAGTGAATCCCATGTCCAAATATGAATCGAAATATTTTCGTTTTTTACTTCCTTTCGGTACCTCTTCACAAGGCATCGTAGACTCTGAACCAGGATCATGTGCAGCATATTCCGAAGTCAATCCCAAGGAATTCGCACTATCTTCTTCAAAAGTAAGGTTACAGCTGTTGTTATCCCCTTTTAACTGAGCAGTGGTTGATGGTTCACGACTCTCAGGTCTTACGGAGCCCGTCTTAAGCCACAGTTCCATTTCAACGAAAGTTTAGCAGCTAACACTTCTGCAACAAAGAAATAAATCAAATTACCATGCAGGTATAATTTTTACAGGTTAAATTGAATTAGAAAAAATGTTATATTTGTATTTAGTTTTTAGTGTAAAATTAGCATTAATTTGATACCCCACATGATTTTTTCGAAATTTTTTGAAATTTTAGTGCCCCCCTTAATGCCTATCGCCACACAATTGACTTAATTTACTACATACAATTGACCTTAACTATCAATTGACTTTATAGGTTAAGTACTTTTTACTCACACAAAAGTATTTCTTGTAATTTTCTGAGCATTCCACGTATCACGAGTTTTTAACTGAAGAAACTGAATAATAAACGCTGCCTGCCCGGTATATAAAACATGTGACCCCTCTTTCCTTTTATGTCTTTTTATGAGTATAACACAACCTTCTTTTATTTTAATTTTTTTTTTGAAAGAGAAGCCACAAGTTAATTAAGACTAGGCCGGAGCCTAGAGAAGCCAAAATTGTGCTGGGTCCAGTATGACGGGACTTGCAATGAAACTCGGCTGTAATATAACAATAACGGTTTTTTATTGTATGCCATCATTTGCTACATGTAGACAAACTCTATCACATAGTTATCACCCATAAATCATAAATATATCACAAATAAATAAGGCCCATGCTTCAACAGTATGGAAAGACAACATCTGTATATAGTAACAAGTGTATATACATCTATACATGTGTATCGAATAATGTTCAGTAAATATATATATAATTCTCCCCCATTTTGTGACTAGCTTAACATAGACGAAACATAACAACACATACAGAAACATAAGGCACATATACTCACAATTATACATCAATATTCTAAACACGAATGCCCCTGGAATGTACCCGCCTTGCAGGCAGTGTTCCTACTGTGCCCAGAAACCAGCAGTGAATGTTTGCCCATCAGCAACCCGTTTCTATAGAACTACATGAAAGCGAAAACCCCAGAAAGGATGATAATTACTCATAACGCATAAGCCAGACCGGACCGCCCATATGTATAGAATTCCACAGATCAATGACCCATCATGAGCATATGAACTTTAAGTTCCTTCCACAGCATTAAATAAAAATTTAAGGAAACTACATCACCTGATTTTAAACAATAATTATACTGTTCTAAAATGTTAATTGTTTTAACAATACAGAAGGATTCAATAAATCAGTATATATATTTTAACAGTAGGGAAATTAATCAGTAGATGCTTTACAAAATTTTGAAAAAGGAATCAAACAGTATATGTTTTACAAGTAAAAAAAAAATTAATCATTATATGTTCTATAGTTAAAAATATTAATCAGTATGTTTTACAGTTAAAAAAAATCAGTATATGCTACAAGTGGATAAGGTTGATCATTATATGTTTTACAAGTAAAAGAAAAACAATCAGTCTAGACTTTTGTGAGGTACAAAATCAACCAGTATATGCCCAGAAAAATGTGCAAATTATTTTCTATTAAAACCCGACTGGCTATATAAATATATACAAAATGAATTACAAAAAAACGGTTGTGCCCTAGCAGCTGTGGGAGCGCGCCAGCATGTGGTTAACAAAGTTTGACAGGAATCTAACCTGGCTCAGTCTGCACAAACCTGTGCCAGGCAAAAACTATGTCCCTTTTATACCCATAAAACAGCCAAAAGAAAACAAAAAAAACCCCAGCCCTTAAATGTTAAACTCAAGGTGAATTTAATATTTACTCAATTCTGCTCCAGCCGGAACAGAGTTCCTAACATGTTATAAATTTAGTAAAGAGTAAGATGATAAAAATATGCAAACTGTAAAATGTCTAAGTGTGCAAACATCTCTGGCACGCTCCCCCAGTGCAGCACACAATTACAAGCAGTGCACTTAGTGTTAGGTAATTCAGTTATTAAAGTGTTCTTGAAATTAACTCATAATGTTCAGAATGATGATCAGCTGATCCCCTTTATAGCAGACAGACTGGACACGTGGTCACATGGATTCAAAAGATTTTTACCGTAAAACAGGTGCACTGCCAGCCCGGCCCCAAAAGGAAAATAAAAGAGTGCATATCACCTTAATTGTGTTGACTCAGTGTTACATCTTGATTAAGTCACCGACTCCCTCTCCGGACAGGATCGTGTCTAATGGTCCATGGCTGATGCAGATGGAAGGCAATCAGCAAAGCCAAATCTCCGTCTTAATCGAGAACCCTGTTAATTCATATAAATTAGAAAGATATTCACAAAAATGTACACCCAAGTTCAGGTAATTAACCTCAGAACGGGCCTCCAACCAACTCTCAATAAATGCACAAGTTTCAGTAATAAAGTCTTTGCAACCTGCTTAAAGAGTAGAAAGTCAGCCATGGAATAATTAATTTTTAATAATAAAAAGACTTTATTAAAATTGGCGTAGTGTAAAATTCATCAGCACCATCTATACACGCCTCAACAAAATTTAACAGGTAGGCCGCCACGTGGTGACACGGTAATCGCTATTTGTTCAAAAAGATCAACATCAAAGCACTCATATTATTAATAATGTTTTAACATTAATAATGTTTCCTCTACAAATGTTCTCACAAGTAATTTCTTTACTGTAAAGTTAATTAAAGGGCACGCCGACAATCTGATACATGAATGAGCATAGTTCACTACCTAACTACGCACTAACTTTTAGCCATTAACTTTTAACATTCTACACATTCATCATGACAATGACGATTACAGTACCTCTCACACTATTATAGTCATAATAAAAGGAACATGGGCTATATACTGAACATTAAGTAAATTTTCTTTTAATATAAAAACTGTCGGATCGCACTCACATAAATACGTCTTGTATACGGTTGCATACACCTTGTTATTAATTATCTATTTAATTTGAATTACTTTTAAACACATACAATAATAGAATCTCTTACCGGGAGTCGCTTAAGTTTCAGCAAGCCATCATAGTAGCAGAGAAACTACGCAGTAACTGTTCGGGAGCAGGAAGTCGGTTGATTCTCTGAGCGAGGCGGTTGAGTAGAATAATCCTGATACCGGCTGCACAAGCCGACCCCTTACTACGCGTTGCGCGCGCAGCCCTAGCAGTTCGTACAAAGTTCAGGACACAACCGCCCCTTTGTCCTCGCGTTATATTATAATTAAATATTTCACAATTCAATCTTCGCCGGCCAGAATCGGGCCGGCACAAACATAACAGGGATTTCGAGAATCATCGAATAAGTTGTACTTGGCAAGCAAGAAAGATCGAGATGGTTCCAGTGACGAGTAGATCTATCTATTATTACTGCTTCCACCTAGCGAGAAGAACCCAAACTACTATCTGAGAAAGCACTTTTCGCTTGATGTAAGTAGTTTCGTTTATCCCGCTAGATGGAAGCAGCAATTTAATTTTTGTCATCTTCATAACCGCGGACGGAGCCCCGGACAATCACTTGCGGAGCCCCAAGGGCTCCGCGGAGCACACTTTGGGAACCGCTGAGTTAGACTAAACAAACCTGGCTTTTGACAAACAATACTGAGAACTTACAATATCACTATTGTTATTTTAAGACATTCAATTACTATAATTCAATAAAATAAACTGTAATTTGAATTATTTGTATTACTATGTCTGGTACTTGTCAATTATCCTCCAGTTCACTGGAACCGATCATCAATACGTTCAGCACTCGTTAACTACATTGGTCTGTACAATTCGAACATATGAATCGCGGCTAACCGCACACCTTGTATCGTAAAATGGAAGGGGTAGATTTTGTAGATGATGCATACTCACACTCACTAATACATTCATAGATGATGCATACTTTTATTTTATAATAAAAGATGTTTAACGATGCAACAAATTTGATATTTTCAAGCAGAAGGCTAGAAAAGCTGGTTTTGATTTAGTTAAAAAAACATTCGACTAAAAAAAAATAAAAAGAAAATATATAGACCTACTTAACCCAGCACATGAAAACATCGCGTATATTAACAAACATCCCGCCCATAAAATACGCACCGGTCTGGACATGTGAGTATCAAACGAATAAGTAGAACCAGACTAACCTCGCTCGTAAATAGATTAGTAGTGGTGTGGGGGGGGGCTCCTAGGCCTTCATGACGTCATGAGGTCCCAGGAGCCCCCCCACATCTGGGGGGCTCCTAGGCCGTCTAGCTCTGACGTAATCGTGACGTCACTGGCCTATGCTAGCTATCTCTGATGTCCGTGGCGTCACTGGCTATGACGTCATAGTGTTGATGGTGTGAGTCGTCGGTCATGTTGCCGCGCGTAGGTCGGCCATGTTGTCGGCGCGCGGCCATGTTGTCGGCGTCGGCCATGTTGTCGGGGAAATGTCGGCCATGTTGGAAAAGTGGCGAGGTTGTCGGGTTGTGGTAGGAGTGTGCTGGTTAAGGGTCGGCCACGTTGCCGACTCGTGCATGTGTTATAGTGTACGGGTTTGGATATATACGGCGTTTACCGGAAGGGCGACCATGTTGGAAAAGCGTCGTCGCCGTTGCCAACTTGTGCCCACGTTGCCGACTCGTGCATGTGTTATAGTGTACGGGTTTGGATATATACTGCGTTTTCCGGGCGGTCATGTTGGAAAAGCGTCGTCGTCGGCGTTGCCAACTTGTGGATGTGTGCTGGTTTAGCGTCGGCGTGCACGTTGTCAACTCGTGCGTGTGTTATAGTGTACGGGTTTGGATATATACGCCGCCGCCGCCGTCCGGATATCGTCGATGTCGTGTATTGCATTGTTGGCAACTTGTGAACTGCGTGTCTATGTGTTAAGTAAATATATATATATATATATATATTGTAAAAATAAAAAGATGACTCGGTCCTTCAGTTGAAAATCAATGTTAAACGAACGTAAAAAAAAGTGTAGTGTCGTGTACATTCGTAAGACAGAAAGTAATGGTTGTTAGGGTAACTAAAATGTAAAAAATCTTGTTGATTTTCATTATTTGATTGTTATATGCTAATGGGTGAAGTTAAATTAATACAAATACAGAAAAGAATTTATAAAAAACTTTATTATTCGATTGTTATATGCTATTGAGAACAGTTCAATAGACAAATTTAAACGAAAAAATAAATTAAAATAAAATGAATTAACATTAATAAATTCAAAGTATCAAAACCAATTCATTCAAACCAAATTGATGAATAATTACTAAACTAGATTTCCAGATATATACTCATACACATCCAAAAGGTAGGGGAATTACTATTTCCTTCTTCAGGTTAATTCCATTGGAATTAATGATGAACCCGATTTCCCATTGAACCAGGATACTTATTGAATGAACAAGAAGTCTGAATTAATGAAATTATAAACCAAATATACACAAGAACCTTTGGTACTGGAGACTTAAACCTCACTTCCAAGAAGGAAGAAATTATAATACGACACCAATTCCACTGGGACCGACAACCACGAGGATCGTGAAGAAGAAAGAAGAATAGAAGAATTCCTGTTACACTCCGGGACATCACCTTTCCATCTTTATTAATAATCTGGACACATTTTCTGGACAAAAGTAACCTCATCAATAAGTCTTCAAGCGTTTGTAAACAGACACGGCTATCTTGAGAATCGCATTGTACGGTAACACCAGCTTATATTTAATTTTATACATTAAGAATGAATAACAATTTGTAATACTTAGTAACCTTAATTTTGCATTACCTGGCCTTACTAATCGTTAAAAGAATCACACGTACCCTGGGATAAGAGATAAATAAAATTATATTTAAATTGTATTATACAGGACTAGTCCATTAACAAATCGATTCAGCATTGTATGATCGATATAACTATCGCATAACTGTGAAGAACACTGTTGGAAATTAAAAAGTAATACAAATAAAGAATCCTTCTTGTATGTAATGATGTTTCGTATTATTGTAGAATAGGTATTGTATTTTGATGGGGGAGTAATTTACAGGTAAAGAAGGTGATTAACTAGCAGGTGAAACAAACTAACCTATAAGTGTGAGCCAATTACGAATAGCAGCGCTTGCTGTAGACAGCTGGTGGAACGTGAGATTGCCGAACTAACGTGTTTCCTTCGGAACTTTTGAATTAATTTAAATAATACGGACTGAGTAGGGTTGGAGAGAATTATCGAATTATTAACTAAAATACATGTAATATAGAGTTATCATCTGGTAAACATTTAGTAATTGAATAACACAGGGCTATGGTCTACATAAAAGTTGCAATAACGATATAATAAATAAAATTTTTTATTAATATTGAGTTGCAGGAGGTCACCTATACGATAACATAATAAATATTTTCCTTTTAAACTTCCTCAAATATCATTAATAACAACAAATCGATCATACAGACATTAACTGCTAGTTGTTACAAATTGGCGCATACCAACGTGGAGCTTGAATAAACCCTAGTACTCATTAACTAGTTGGTTACCAACCAACTAATTGTTTAACTAACAAGTAACCAAGTAACGAGTAATTGTTACAAATTGGCGCTCACAACAGTGGGGCATCATCATCTTCTATTTGCATGTTATATTACAAATAATACATTTGTAAAACTTTACATTTCAAATTGACGTCAACAACGTGGAGCTTAACGTTGATACACGGGAGTAACACATAAATAAAAAAGTAACAACACGAATTAGTTAGTTGTTACAAAATATATCTATATGTAATCGTACGCGACAAATGAAGATGTCCATTCGGTCCTAATCTACAATGTCTACTATGTAAGCTCTATCCTTTTCTCCACGATAAATTAGTTGCAGTGAACACGGTACTAAATTTTTTAATTCGTCATCTTCGAAAACGCCTGCGTATCTCTTTGGTAGATATACACGATATTTTAGTTTAGTGTCTCTGTAATCTTGGGGAGTGACGAGTACGGCTTTCCCGTACCTTGCGTCTATATTCTGCATTTCTTCTATTGGATATTTTACGCCGATTATCAATTTCTTAATTTTTTTATACTCAATCGCGCTAATGGTTGCAAACTTTGCAGTGAATGATGTAGTGACAATTACAAAATACAATTCTATACAATTATGTGTAAGCACATTATGTAAACGCATACACAATTGTGTAGAATTAAATCAAATTGAAATAAGTGTAAGCACATTATATTTTAAATACTATTTGTAAACGCGTGCAATGACAATTATGGACAAATATATATGTCTATCTGGGCTTACTCTAAAATGTACACCACGTAAGCCTTGTTTTATTACCTAGACATAAGTACATTGACAATTGAATACAATTAAATCAAATGAAATATGTGTACGCACATTATATATAAGTTAAAATATATTATGTATAATTAAAAGAAATTAAATGAAATACAACTAAGTACATGTTAATATATATATATATATTGTAACCGGACGCTGTTACACGCTGTTACAAATAATTATTTCTTCGTATTGTTCAAAGAAGAAAACAAAATTTTGTTTAAAAAAATTTTTTTTTAAAAAAAAAATTTTGTTTGTTTGTTTATGTCTAATAATTTGTAAATAATCCTTGTTTTGTTGGTTCGTTAAAATTATAACGAAAGGTGAGTTGATTTGGCTAATATCTGTACTTCTGGTTGACCTTAAATGAATCTGGAGTTAATCAGATTGTCTTCTTATAATAATCGATTTACGATTTTCAGCTCTGCTCCAGTATATCACTTTCCGTTAATATTTGTCGTCTCCCAGTAAGTCCTTTAATTAACTAAAACTCTTATTCTAATATGTGAAATAATTTTAAATACTGATAGTTGAATGAATTGAATTTATTGATAATATTTATAAAAGATCGATTTAAAATCGATGTTGAGCAAATGTTCGACTCTTTCACAGGGCTTGGTCGACATTACAATTACAGGTTATTTTTATATAAATATCAGAAAGGTTCTTATAACGATTATAATTATATAGTCAGAGAAGGGTAAGCATAGAAAGTATAACATGTACAAAAATAATTCTTAATAAGTAATATGTGACAATTTGTTAATAATATATAATGTTTATAATATACAATTTATACCCAATGGTTACTGGATGAATTCGTTGCGGGCGGATACTTTGCATCATGGGAAGTTCAAAATGGCGGCACGTCTCGTTGTAGAATATTACTGTGAACTGATGGTTGGAAATTCTGATAATAAAATTACCTTCACAACTGTTTTATTGGTCTCCGTAATAGTGTATATTGTCTATTGTGTTGTTCTGGTATCCTGGATAAGTGTTCAGTGTTCACTGGTGTTAATTGTCTTATGTTAGATGTGTTCAATGTTTTCTGGTTATGGCTAAGAGTCGAGAAGTTGTTACGATGTGAATTATTAATGTTAGGTTGTTTGACTGGTTTAATTCACTTGTATTGTGTTGCGTATCGTTTGTTTTCACTGTTGTGGTAGTGTATTTCACTGATTTGAAGTTAAAAATTGTCAATTTCGGTAACTCTCGTTTTCACTGTTTTTAGGCTTTGTACGCCATTACAATTCGTTATACAGTTTTTTAACGCGATCGAGCATCAACCGTTCACGTTGAATGTTAATAATGAACTGTTTTACTTCCTTCGTCTTAGGAAATATCTTGCCAAGTTAATATTGGAAAAGTATTGTTTAAATAATTTTCACTTCCTATTTATGTGAATATAATATACATTATATATGGAATATTTTTAGTTTATTGATTGCTTTCATGAACTATTAACCACATAATTGGTTTATTTATCTCATTCTGTTTAATTTGATATGTCATAGTCCATATTTATTGAGATTGTTGTTAAAATTGCCATATTTCTGTCTTTTTTGAAATCTAGGCCCAAAAATCTGTTTCCTGTCCTTGTACACAATTTCTGCCATTTTAGGTGTTATAAATATAATTATAATAAATTTCAGATGGTCACAAATCTTCCCTTTCCTTAATTTCTTATAAATTTAACATTTGAACTGTCTTTTAGTGATAATTCATGAATTTACTATTCCTCCTTTAAAATATTTAGTTATTACATTTCGAAAATTTTTAATAATTTAAGACATCTTTCTATATTACTCTTTTAAAGTATAGGATCAGTTATAGTAGTTGGTTATCGATCCACCTTACATAAATCTTATTAGTTTACATGGTTCATTGGTTAATTAACTAGTTTATATTAATTTTTGTGAATTCATTATTTGGCCTAGAAGTTAGTATTTTACATATATGGTTTTTTCAAATAAAGTTATTTTTGCACCTCCTCTGACCTTTAAAAGTTAACATAACATTAAATAAAATTGCTTACATAACTATTGATACCTGTAGCATATAATTCATGCTACTAATACAAAAAGTAATATTTAACATTAACTAGCAGTCTTCAAAGTTAGACATGTTTGCTGGAACTATTTTTAACATACATTTTAAACATTTTATAAACTGGTGCAGCATCCATACATAAACATTTTAATCTGTATGCATACTGTTATGTAACTAAAACATCTTACACTAAATATTAATCTTATTCTATTAGAACTCTTTAAAAAGTGGAGTTCATAGGCTCTAAACATAATTAGCCTTTTAACATTTATTAGTTTTTACTAAACTTAATTCTATCACAGTCTTTTCTGTTTATATAGTATTTTAAATTAATCCACAGTTACTGTAATTATTCCCCCACATACTTTCTTTATTATTGGCATTACTATGAATGTTTTGATATAAAAAAGTGACCTCAGTTATGAAACATTGGAAATATTTTTCTTTTCAATATTTCATCGCTTGTTAATTAAAAAATATATAATAGTTATTTAATAGCACCTTGTTTAAGTAATAGTTACACATTAACTTGAAGTTTATTATATTTAAAATCACTTCCACTGTTACACAATCACTGTTAGTTCTGATTTATATTTGAGTTTTATTATATTCTCAGACCAGACCTTTAGTCATAATGGACTGTGAAGATTTGTTTATTTTACCATACAATAACTTAAGTTGGTGCACTTCTTATCATACTACTAAATACTTTTGTCTATAATTAAGTTACAATTTTATGAGGTTTTGGGGTGTTATACTTTCTTTTGGTGGTATTCATTTGGTTTGGTGTTCATGGTCGTTAATAATAGGTTTATTACTAGGTATTTATTGTGGTTCTTTCATCCTATATCTTCTTTTCTTCTCTTCTTGTGTTTACCAAGGTACTTAGTTTTATTTTATCCGTTGGTTGGTTCGGGGTATCTTCTTTATTATCTGCTCCTAAACTTTACTCTTCCTTCTTGGGTTCCGGGTATCTTCTTTGTCACCTGCTCCTAATCTTCCTCTTCTTTCTTGATTTCGGGGTATCTTCTTTATTACATGCTCCTAATCTCCTGATTTTTTATATGAGTTTCTTTTAATTTATTTTCTTGAGTTTTAATGTTGCATTTTTATTATGTAATTACTTTTTTCCTTTTATAGTGGTGTTTTTCTTTGAAGTTTAATTTAATTTCATTTGACATTCTTTGAGTTATATGTAATTTAATTATTTTTATGATCGTAATGGAATTAATTTTTAGTGGATTATCTGTCATGCTACAATATATATATATATATATGTAATCGTACGCGCAGCTAATGACAATTATGTGTATGCACAATGAAAATTATACATGATAAATGAAGATATCCGTTCGGTCCTACTGTACAATGTTTACTATGTAAGCTGTATCCTTTTCTCCACGATAAATCAGTTGCAGTGAACATGGTACTAAATTTTTTAATTCCTCATCTTCGAAAACGCCCCGCGTATCTCTTTGGTAGATATACACGATATTTTAGTTTAGGGTCTCTGTAATCTTGGAGAGTGACGAGTACGGCTTTCCCGTACTTCGCGTCTATGTTCTGCAATTCTTCTATTGGATATTTTACACCGATTATCAAATTCCTTAATTTTTTATACTCAATCGCTCTAATGGTTGCAAACTTTGCAGTGAATGATGCCATTTTTAAATAAAGAATTTATATTTTCTTGCGCATCTCTCAAGGACTGAATGAATAACGCTCGTGCACAGCGAAATAAATAGGGAGGTAGTTGTGGAGGTGGAAACCGGAGAGGGGGAACCACTCAACGCACAGTAATCGCTTATTTTTAACCGTGTGAACAGGATACGACCTGATTTCTCACGCTATGTTCGATGGGTAGGTGGGGAAGAGGCGAGTCGGTTATTTTTAGACAGCACTCGTGTTTGTTCGAACATGTCGACGACGCTAATTTTTTTTATACGTCTAGACAGGTGGTGTAATCGACAGAAAGGCGACGACTGTTATTTTTTTACGTAAGCGCTAAACAACAATGTATCCAATTAGTAATTTACCAGAAACATATTGATTACTCTATAATCCGATACAACCCACTCGCGTAAAGCGTATACTCTAGTATTTGTACATATTTCCGGAAAAGTCACACACACACACACACACACACACACACACACACACACACACACACACACACACACACACACATTAAAATATATTTTTTCTACATAATTGCCCTGCAACTTTACGTGCGTTGTTCACTGAAAAAAATCACTCTGTTTTTTTCTTGTTTACCAACCACTCACTGTAGAATAACTCTCTACGCAGTGCACACCTGGTAAACGTTTCGCTGTTGTTTCAATGTTGCATGATAGGACACTGTAATGATGACAGGGTTAGTGCCCGGTCATTCGCTGTGGGTGCGTTCATTTCGCTGAGGTTGATAACATTGCGGTGATACACGTGTAGAAAAGCAGCTTTCTCTGAACCTTTAGTATACATCGTAGTGAAATTTGAAGAGATTTGTGCGATCGTGCGAGACATATCCGTGTATGGAATGTAACAGTCATCCCATCTCAATCGGTGATAACGTCTTTCCATCCATTCGTTGGTTCTTATCGTTTTGTCGTTGAGGAGCGACATTTCGTAAGGGGGTGCAAAAAACGCAACTGTGAAGCACCGTGTAGACAGGTCTACCGCAGCAAACTCCTTGACAACGTACTCGTTGCGCACACCTCGGAATGCTTGAAACTCGACAACAACGTTTTGAACGTCCTCTTCTGGTGGTGACATGACGAGTACTGTTACTATTTTAACGTGTACAAACTGTTTTGTATACTGTTCATCCTTTTTTCAACGTTCTTCATATTCTTCAAGATTTTGCATTAATTCGGCTAGAATATTGTATGTCAACATCGGTTCCGCTTTCCCGTACATTACGAGTTCACCATATAGACGGTTGTACATCAGACTATCACAGTACGCGTCCGGTGTGCACGTGTATTGTCCTCCTATGTCCGATACCCAATCGATGTACATTTTAAGATTTTCTTGTTCGCAAAGTAAACGAGACATGTGCCTTTTAAGTATCGGTAGTAGTCCAACAAAACACGACCACTCGATTTCATTCATTACGACTGAATTGTCCTTGTTGTCGTTCAAATGAACACAACCCTGTTTTACGAAAACACTTTTTATTCTTTCTTCTTCTTCTTTTTCCTTGTCTTCAAATAAAACTAACTTCACATCGGATGAACGGTGTCGAAGACTGTTGGTAATACGTTCCTGTAAGAACATCAGCAGATTCCAATCAATAAAATCAAATACTACATGTGGTGCTCGAGCATCGCTACTACCATTGGTAAACGACAAGCACACTTCGTGATCACGTTCTTCGAACAGTCCAGCTATTATGTGTCTTCTCTGTGACAGCGGGTACGTCAGTCCTAAGTACACGAGGTGTATCGCTTGCGGGTGCTGTAGCTGTAGCTGCTGCTGCTGTTGTTGTTCTTCGTTGATTGGTGTAGCGCTATTCATGTTGTTGCACACAGACACAATCATACACTTTCACAGTCAACTGTACTCTCTCGTACACTGGACAATCTATTCGCAACGACTACTGTTATTAAACCACAATTTCCTGTTGGTGGGGGCAACTACTTATTACATCTTCGTCGTAAAGTACGCTCTTGACGTCATCGGTTTTTCTTTTGTTTTGCCTTTGTATACTACCTGAGCTTGCAAAATGGTTTTTATTGGTACGAATATTGGTTTTTAACTTCTTGTTAGCTTTTATTTCTCTTCTTGGATTCTCTGTTTTCAATCACAGTATTTTGTCCGCAGGTTGTTCTTAATCGTATCGTTATCAAGAGCTAGTTGTTTCTCCTCTTCGTCCGTCTTGACAGATTGTAGTACACGGACTGGTTTGACTCCGGAACGTGAGTATATACGTACTCTGTCACCCTTTTATGCAACGGTTAACAGCTGTTTTAGTTAAACACTCGTTACAGTTATACCTGTTTATGCGGACAGTCAATACCTATTTTACATAACGGAAAATAAGTGCGTAGTATTTTTACGTTCTCCGTTTTCCAGGTATTTCATTTCTGATGGCCTTGAATATTGGTTCAAGTGTGCGTCATTTCCGCTCCCGTCTCGGTTTTAATGGAATAGCGTACTCCAACTTGTTGATAATAGTCGTTAGATACTTGTAGTCTTTCACACGGTAGAGTGAGGTATCATCTCCATCAAAATCTGCTTGGTAAAGTTCGTAAAGTCCCTTAAGCTCCACCGCACGTCTCGCAAAATTCCTTCTCACCGGCGTATGCAGCTCCGTTGCTGTTGTCTTGCGAACTGTTTCCGAATTTTTGTTGCTGTTCTTCTTCTTTTTTTTTCATTGTCCGCAATGCATAGTCGTTTCGTCATCTTGTGCGTTAACCAAAATACGATTCACAATAGTACGGTACGAGATAGAACGTTAGGTTATCGCATAACTTTAATCTCGTCTTACAACGTTGTGGGATACGCTTACTTTCCACTCTGTTAATGTTTTGAAACGTTCCGTGTCTCAGACAGTTATACCCTCTCGACCAAAACGGAAAAAATAACACGTTTTTTTTGCATGCGCAGGAATGTCAGTACATGAGTTAAAGTGACTTTCATTCGTCTGTTGCGCATTACACCTAATCTGTTGTAATACCGTATTAGCGCACGTTGTGCCTTATGCGGCCAGTGTTGCTAACATTTTTATTTAGTTCATCTCATTGTAGATAAGGTTACATTGACAGATGGTAGTACACCGACTGGTGGATTGACTCCGGAACATGAGTATTTACGTACTCTGACACCCTTTTATGCAAACGGTTAACAGCTGTTTTTAGTTAAACACTCGTAACAGTTATACCCGTTTATGTGGACAGTACATATCGGAAAATATCTGTTGTAACACCGCATTAGCGCACGTTGTGCCTTATCCAGTGTTGCTACCATCTTCATTGACTTCATCTCATTGTAGATAAGGCTACATATAACACCCTTACGGTATTCGTACATTTCCACAACTAGCACGTTATTGTTTTCGGGTAAACCGTAGTTCAGGTGGCTCGCTTTGAGTTCTGTTATAGGACAACGGTCGCGAGACTCAAAGTATGAGTGTAACATTTATGACTTTAATAAACAAAACTCATCGGACATGACGCCTGCGCACATTTGCACTGATCGTAAAAACGTTCGTTGGACACTGTTTAACTGTGTTTCTCAGAATATCGTATTCTAAAGTATTTACAGTACGTATGAAGTGTCGGTAATGCTTCCCGGAGATAATGTACCGAATGCAGTCATTGTGATTTTTGTTGTTCACCAACTGGAACGCACTTTCCAGTTTTGTTAACGGCGACGATGGACAGTCTGTGTCAAAACTACTGATTACTGATGCACTCCGTTTACAATTAATCGGTTGTTTGGTGTTATTTCCTAAGTATGCCGAATTACGCTTTCGCGACGCGCGAACCGAATAACACTGGTACGTTGAACATTCTCTGCTTCCTCCACATCCATCTCGGACTCGCGAATTCTATAATGCCCATACGCTAGCGTTCTCTGGCCGTCTTCCAGGATATATCGTTTATCGTCGTACGGCGATAGCGAGAGTTTGACGATCTTACGCGTGTACAGTTGGTGGTTTTCACTGCGGATAATCTGCGCCGACGTATATGTTTGGTGGTTACTTGATTCCGATGTGGAAAGCAAACGCCGTTTCTAATCAGCGTGCGTTAGACGGTTTTGTATTGCCACCGGCGGTACCCCTTTTGCTACACGCTTCTTATTTTTATCCCCGTCGTCCTATAACACTAACAGTGAGTACGATTTTGCGCGCAACCCGACGAATTCTACAATAGGTTTTGCATGCGTCTCGTCCTTAAAAGTACCCAACCGTTTTTTATTTAGCACACTATAACACGGATGCGTAACGGGATATTCTGATGTATCGAAAAGATGAAGGTTTTCCTTAATATCTGCGTAAACGTCATCAGTCCGTATACCATACAACAAAGAGTCCGTATCTGTCACACACAATCGAACACGAGATCCATATTTCGCGATTATGTAATCGTAATGAAAGCTGTACATCACATATTTACTAATGTCCAACACTGTGAACCCCACGTACAGCGGACGGTTGAGGTACACAGTTCTCTTTTTCATCATCACACCGACCAAGTCTTCGTTGTACACCTTTACGCGCTCAAATCTTTGGCTCGCAGTCAGCTTTATCAGATCGCGTTCGTTGGACACCAAACGAAAATCTATCCGTTTTCGAACGATTTCCAATGACTTTCCGTAAACAGCATTAATCATCAATTTAAAAAAATACTTTTCGAAATCGTTCGCTGCGGCTTTCCGTTTTTCCGTATTGAAAACTATAAACGGCTTCATCAAGCGCTCTGTCGGAACGCCAACACGCGATTAACGGCTTTCAGCTCCATCCCTAGTTTGAGGTAAAGCTGCAACGTTCTGTAATGCACGATATAATTCTCCTTATCTTTGAGGCTGGTGATGAGTTTTTCAACTGAATTTAAAATTTCTTCAAGTAATTGAACCGTTTGCTGTAAGGTGACAATTCGTGTTCGTTGACTTTCCTACGTTCCGGTGCCAGTGGATAGTCCGAATGCAAATCGTGTAAATTACGAGGATAACCAAGATCAACATCAAGAATATATCCGATTTCGTCTTCCACTCCAACTGTACTCAAATCTAAAGCGTCAATTTCTTTCCGTTCCATCCAACGGAATACGGAATGAGGTAGCGGTTGTTCCATCACTGTTCCGTACAGATTTGTACAGTCCAAGTAAAGAAGATAATTATTTTCGCGTTCCCGATCGTAGTCCAACACGTAAGGATTGTTGGGCTTAGCGTATCTATTAGATATCATCGCTATTCCGCCACGAACTCCAGTTTCTACGAACAGATGATGTCGATATCCTTCAACATTTCGAGTCGAATTCCAGTCATTTTCTTCATAGCGTTCCAAGCTAGTCCCGGCGCGGAGTACACGTTACACGGATCTATCCCATAGTACTGCAGACTTGTCTTGCGAAAATTTTCGAACACGTCAGCCAAAAGCAATACATCAGTTTTCAAATAGAGGTTATGGTAGTCCCCTAACGTTTGTATTCCGAAACTTGTCCAAACGTTGTGGGCATGAGTGTAGTCTTCGTCGGATACGTGTGTCTCGAGTAATTTGTTTTAAAAGTGTTCCTGTGCGGGCAGAGACGTGTCCTCGAACTTTCTTTCGTCCGTCACATACTCATACGGGTAGACCCCCTTTCTAAGTAATAAATCGATACTATCTTCATTTCCACTGGTTTGCATGCACTGTCGTAAAATTTTAAAATTTTCTTTCTGCAAATTTTTTACCAGCTTCTCTAACGACGTGTTCATGAACTGCACGGAATCGAGAAACCGCAATGGACCGAGTGACACGGACACGTAACGCTCGCTGGTTGTAGCGATACATTTAATGTCTTCACGCTTGAATTTTCCGAAAGCCTGCACCAGATGATGACAATCGTAACCTCGCAAGTTGTGAAAGAACACGGGAACGTGTTGCGGTACCTTGTAGTTTAAATTACAATTGTTATGCGCGGCTCCCAAGTACTCACCCGTTACATGATCACGGTTTCGCACTTTGTCCCCTTCGTGCTCGAGACACTTCTTACATAGATGACATATGGTAGCATTTTGAAACTCGCGTTCGGCTTCTTCAGTCATGCGAATGGGTTTGTTAAAATCACGTTCGAGCCGACTAATGTCTTCCAACAGAGTTTGAAGAAACGTCTCCACAACGTCTTTACCGCGATACAAAACCGGTTTTTTAACAGCTTTTCCGGTCCAATCAACGATTATATAACAAAAACTACATGGCACGTGATGCGCGTTGTCGAGCGAGTGCGATCTATCGTTTTTGTGTTCACAACCATGCACGGGAAGAAGGAAGGATTCAAAATCTGCATACACCGTGTAAGGTACTCTGTGGCACTTTGTGTAATCCTTAAAATACATAATACTATATTTTCCGCTCGGTAATTTGACTTTTTGCGCTCCGTACGGTGTGCAGAGTACCTCGTGATCCTCAAGTCGTTTTTGTGAATTTTTAGGATCTTTATTATCTCAGAATCGTTGTAAGTAATAGTTGCAGTAGAAAGAAGGGGTCTTACTATTAGTTAAAGTATTCAACAAGCGTGACATGTTTCTAATAAGACAATAATGTTCAACACCTTCATTGCTGACTAGCAGTAGAAGATGCACGTGCGTTCTACCTTTGTTCTTGGTTATCCGTATGGGGTACACTTCGTCTTTTCTGCAACCGAACTCATTAATTTCTCTTTCGTAACCGAACACGTTCACAGAAATATTCACATTTTGTTTTTCAAATTTGTTAATTTGATTCACCGGTACCGGATAAACTATCCATTCTATATTCAACTCGTTTTCATACTGTCTGTAGTGATACAAACGGTGCGGGTGAGAAGCGATCGGATGTAAACCGGCTAGAATGGACCAGAGGAAGCACTTCTCATCCATTAGATTCTGCACGTTTACTATAGCTTTCTTAAGTAATAATTTTTTCGGAGTGGGAACGAAACTTGATCCTGCCAAAGGACGATACTTTATCAAATGTACTTCAACGGCTACGATTCCTTTTACGACCCATCCGCTACCTTCACGAGTAAACTTCGATACCGAATCCAGCACTTTTTCGATACATTCCCTACATTGTTCGTACACATCTTCCGCGTCCGCAAGTAAAACGAACTGCGTACGCGAACGAAACACTCCCGTCTGCTCCAGCTCACGATCTGCTATTAATTTTTTAAACAAGACGAGCACGACCAAGTACCACTTGTAACTTTCCCCCATATCGCGTGATTCCGCAAGAACGTCTTCTGGAATAACCTCCACCATTCTCTCCAATAACACGGATACCGTGTCTACTCCGTCTTGAAAATCATCGTACTTTATTGTTTTTACACTCCCATTGAAAGCAATGGTACGTGTGGTATATACTACCATGATTTTACGATCACTTTAGCGCTTTATATCACACAAAGTAAATTAGAATAACAAATTTGTAACACACAATTTGTAGCGCACCAGTGTTCAGCAACATGTACGACAGGTAAGTAAGGCGCTGTTGCGAAGTTCACAGATTATATAGTGCGAGCGTCGATGCGCGCGCAACTGTACTAAAAAGCCGTTATGCGCATGCCCAAATAATTAAAAAATGCGCATGCGCAGATGACTGAAAAAAGAGATGATTTACATAATAAATGTACGCTTAGGCCAACGAAATGATCTAAAACGTATCCGTGTTTCTTGATTATAAAAGAACATTCGTCTATCTCCCCGTAATACATATCGTTATACAACAGAAGAGTACGACCCGTGTTGGTGTGTATCGCTGCGTTTATTTTCGTTGAATAGTTTTTATCATGGATTGTAAATTACCCATTTGTGTTGTTAACAAATTATTTTGCATACTAATTAACTCCTTCAAACGTTCCTCGTACAATTTTTTATATTGTCTATATTTCATTACAATTTCTTTCATAATGGCATATAATTCACGCAATTCAACAGCTTTATGTGTTCTCATTTGCATCAACAAAGAAGCGAAATCTATTCCATTTAACACATAATATTTTTCTGTGCATTATCTTCATCTTGGACTTCGTAATATTCGATGTAATCGTTTTTCTTTAACCATTTGGTAATTCTGGATTTTTGATTTTTATATTTACCTGTATATCCGAGCCAATTCAATACATCGTCTGTAATTTTTATTTTATCCTGTATGGTGCAGTTCCAGAAAAATCTATTTTCCTATCGTTTTCAACGTCGATACCGAATTGCAAACAGACCTGATATACCGACAATTTACATACATTACGTGAAATCAGTTCTTCCGGCGCTAGACTTTGTACACGGAGTACGAGTTCCCTGTTATTGTGTGCTACCATGACGGATGCCTAATACATACTAATACGTTCGCACCAACCTGTTGGTCTAGCGCGCGCTATGTCGAGCCCTACAAAGTCATTCTGCCCAACAGGTTGGTGCGTACGTACGGGGGGAGGGGATAATAATAAGACGTTTCCCCCTCCAAGGTTACGGGTATTAAGAAAATAAAATACATGAAAATTGATTACATTTTTTTTTAATAAAAAATCACATATATGCAATGCATACATAATTGTGCATTGATAGGCGAAGGCGTGGCGGCGGTATGTTCGCCGTTCGCGGTTCGCCGTCCGGCGGCGGGCTGGCGGTGTCCTGGTCGTCGCCCTGAGTGGTGGGGTCTGCGTCCATGTTGTCGGGTGGAAGATGATTGGTGTGGTCGGCCATGTTGGGAAAATGGCGAGGTTGTCAAGTAGTGTAAGAGTGTGCTGGTTAAGCGTCGGTCACGTTGCCAACTCGTGCGTGTGTTATTTTTTATAAGTGAATTGACGTTCAATTATGCCGTGCATATCATATGTGTTTCTTACAACAATTGTACACGACACTACACTTTTTTACGTTCGTGCGATAGAAATTACATATCAATAAGAATATAGTATATGTTGACGGGTGGCGCTAACTGTGTTATTTCTACGTTCCCGACCATTAGGTTAGAGTTCGTATCCTTCGGTATGATCTTCGCGTTCACGTATACTTTGGTCGCAGCGTCTCTCGCACGAATTGGATCTCTCAGAGACTGTATGCAATGGTCCCGCGCGTCGACGACAGGGCTGTTCTTCTTGTTCGGTACTGTCGTGAAACGCAAGCACGTATAGTCTACGTACTGCTTGTTGACAGCGTCCCCAAGATCGACGGGAGCGGCGACGATGACGAGCTTACAACCTTTCATGTCTATTCCTTGCCTCGAATCGTTGACCAGACAGTGGTCACGCACAAACCGCAGTGGAACGGCATCGTTACCATCGTGCGGTTCGTCCAAGTTGTGTATTTTTTTCCGCTACATCGAAGTGTCCGTCCTCGGTCATCGCGTTACCGATATCCTCCCGCAGACTGCGTCGCGTCTCTCTTCGCGCTCTGACAGCGCTCTGGTGTCTGCCGAACTTGTCAACGCTCATCTCGTGAATGAAGCGCGTCGACCGCTATGCACGATATTTTATACGATGATGTCGGCTTCGCGTAGTTCTTCCACTATGGAGACGATTTCGTTCGTGTGCCCGCTGTTTCCGACACGCTGTGACGCTATCAACAGTCGCAATCTGTCCACCAGTTCGTTCGGATCATCCCAGTGCACGCAATCGATTTTGTCTTTTTTTTCTCGAGAGCATCATATACGTTCTATCGGTATTATTATGTCCGTGTCCTGTACGTTTCGGTGGGAACAACCGTGATATTATCTGTTTATACTTTACACCTCTGTTTGTGTTTACCTGCGCGTTTATTAAATAATGATGCTTGTGCGCGTTGGTATCACGTAGTATATCTTTGTACGCATTCAGATCCATCTCGTTGTAAACGTTCTCTTTAGGGTGCTTCATGAACATGAGTTCGTATAGACCCGGTGTACCTTTGTAACGTTTACCGTTGATAAAGATTGAATCGTCTGTTTCGATTTTCAACGGTGAATCACCGATCATCCATTTTCCGCTTTCGTGTCTTACACCGTACGTATAATCCATCAAACGATCGCGTTCAGCCGACACGATCATACGCATGTACTTATTCGCTAACGATTCACTGTTGTATTTGTCCTGAAAATATCTACGCGCTTCTCGCCTCCCTTCCGGTGTGTCTAACATTTTTTCGATGTTGAAACTAGGATCGTCCTCGTCCGATGTTTCACCTACACAGAAGTTTTCAGGAAACGTGGTGTCAACTGCTGTTGCGGTGACGGACGGAGCGGTGTTTCTATATCGATATTACTACTACTTGAACCCATCAGATCCTCCTCCTCCTCCTCCTCCTCCTCCTCGCCAGGTCTGCGAACAGTCCACAACTGTTTTTTTTTATTTTCTAATCGTTAGGTGCGACTACTATGAAACAGTCAAAACCGGCTCTGTACCTGCCGGCGTCGATAAAAGAATCATCGTTCTGTGCACGCTGTTGTTGTTGTTGTACGTGCTGATTAGTTCCGGTAACATATCCAACCAACGATAATGAGCTTGTTCGCTGAACGCACGATACATGTGCGTTTTCAACGTACGGTTGAAGCGTTCCACAATGGACGCCTTTTTTCTCACTATACGTGGAATAGAGTGTAACACCATATCTGCTCAGCAATGCTTGTACGGCACTGTTGTAGTACTCTTTCCCGTTGTCTGTCTGCAGATATTTCATTTTATTAGCGCGCAAAATCAGTTCCAGAGCTCGTGAGACCTCTACACCGGTCTTCGTTTTCAACGGAACAGCGTACGCGTACTTGCTAAACGCGTTAATCATCGTCATGAGGTACTTGAATCCCTTGTTCACCTTCGCGTGCGGTATCATCTCTACCAGGTCCGCTTGGTACAAGTCGTGAAGTCCCTTCAACACGACCGCACGTCTCAGAAAATTCCTTCTTACCGGTCTGTGCAACTCCGTTGCGATAGTCTTGCGAACGCTCTGCTGTATGTTATTCACCTGTAGTTTCATTCTCACGTCGTGCGAACCGTGATTCACAATACGCTGGAACGTAGTAAACCGTCGGCTCAGTGCTGAACGTAACTCTCCTCGGTACCGTTCTGGTACGTCCGCCTTCCATCGCGTGACTGTAGTGAGGTCTCCGCTCCACATCCAGTTATATCATCTCGACCGAACGGAAGAACAGCGCGTTCTTCTTGTGATTGCGCAAGTACGTTAAAACGTGTGATAAACTGATTTTTATACATCCATTACGCACGAGGCTTATACCGATGTAATATCTCATGAGCGTGTGTTGTTTCGTGTCCAACGCTCTTACGGTCTTGACAGAATTCATGTCTTTGAACATGACGCTACGTATAACGTTGTCGCGGTACTCCTGCATTTCCGCGACTATGACGTTATCGTTCTCAGGTAGGCGCTCGCACATGTGTTTAGCTTTGAGTTCAGCGATCGGGCGTTGACTTCTCAACTCCGTATGCAGGTGTATCAGATACGAGTTCAACAACCAAAACTCGTCCGCCATAGCGGCCGTGCACTGCTGCCACTGTTCGTACAAATGTCGGTCTTTCACCGTGTACCCTTGTTCGTGCGAATACCGCAGACCAAAGTATTCGCAATACTTGCGGAGTATAGGCAACGCCTCCTTCAGAAAGGCTACCGAAAACAATCCCTGCGCCTTGTTGTTCACCAATGCGAACTGTTTCCCTCTCGCTAGTGTCGGTAACGAGGACGGTGGGCAATGCACGTCAAAACGTACGTTGTAGCTAGGATCCAGTGCGCACTTTGGCGCTATCATAACCACGCTTCTGTATATTTCAATCGGTGTACGTATCGGAATAGTGCGCTCCGTAATGACAATGCAACACGAAGCGTGAGGGATTGAACTTCCGTAGGCGAGCATATCCGTGTACACAGTCGCGTAGTTCATCCGTCCGTGTGAATCGTGTAAGCCGTGAACACGTTGAACAGCGTGATACAGTTCAGGAATCGGACGGAAGCGTGAAAGAAAATTCCATGCGTGACGTACGGTACACTTGAACATATTCTTTTCGTGAACCACGAGTTCTATCGGTACGTTGTTTCGATCACACTCTTCGATAAATTGAACCCATCGTGATTTGTTGTGTATACGATCGGATACTATCATCAACAGCACGATCGGTGGCAGATCACCGCTACGTTTCTTTATGTGACGCCAACTACGTCCGTGATATCTGTCAACACCGAACTTGTAACGTGTACAGTAGTTACCACAAAATCGTTGCATTTTGCCGCATTTGCCAGCAGACTACCATCAGCGGCTCGCGTTCTTAATTACACAAGATTTGTGTACGTCTAATAAAGCCCCCCGCCCTCACTACGTTCACACGCTGCGATAACAGATGGCCAGACAGTCGGAGTCGATTACATCATTAGCAGCAGCATGTGTTCTGTTATTAAAAAAAAAAAAATGCATACGACTATGGACAAACAGCATCATGATGTAAGAAGTTATAAATAACTGCACGTGTATAGGTCTCAGCGGAAGTCAACTGCCACTTGTCCCTATTATTCATATTACATACTCACCAGCTGTAAAAAATAACTCCACATTTGAAGATCACAGTGGGAGCCGATTACATCATTTGTGGCGTCCTATTATTCAGATATTACATAAACAGTAATTATTTTCCATGAGTATTGTGTGTGTTTTATATAAGTGAATTGACGTTCAATTATGCAGTGCATGTCATGTGTGTTTCTTACAACAACAAATGTACACGACACTACACTTTTTTTTACGTTCGTTTGACATTGATTTTCAACTGAAGGACCGAGTCATCTTTTTATTTTTACAATATATATATATTTACTTAACACATAGACACGCAGTTCACAAGTTGCCAACAATGCAATACACGACATCGACGATATCCGGACGGCGGCGGCGGCGGTGTATATATCCAAACCCGTACACTATAACACACGCACGAGTTGACAACGTGCACGCCGACGCTAAACCAGCACATATGCACAAGTTGGCAACGCCGACGACGACGCTTTTCCAACATGACCGCCCGGAAAACGCAGTATATATCCAAACCCGTACACTATAACACATGCACGAGTCGGCAACGTGGGCACAAGTTGGCAACGGCGACGACGCTTTTCCAACATGGTCGCCCTTCCGGTAAACGCCGTATATATCCAAACCCGTACACTATAACACATGCACGAGTCGGCAACGTGGCCGACCCTTAACCAGCACACTTCTACCACAACCCGACAACCTCGCCACTTTTCCAACATGGCCGACATTTCCCCGACAATATGGCCGACGCCGACAACATGGACGCAGACCCCACCACTCCAAGCCGCGATCAAGCCACGACCAGGCCGCGGCCAGGCCCCCGCCGGACGGCGAACAGCGAACGGCGGCCACGCCTACACCCGTACACTATAACACATGCAAGAGTTGGCAACATGGCCTACGCTTAACGAGCACACTGTTACACTACTTGACAACGTCGAAACTTTTCCAACATGACCGACCAACGACAATCATTTTCCACCCGACAACATGGACGACGCCGACAACATGGACGACGACCCCACCACTCCTGGCGACGGTCAAGCCACGACCAGGCCACCGCCAGGCCGCCGCCGGACGGCGAACAGCGAACGGGGAACATACCGCGGCCACGCCTCCACCAATCAACGCACACATAACCCCACAAAATGGTCGACGTCGACAACATGGCCGCGCGCCGACAACATGGCCGACCTACGCGCGGCAACATGACCGACGACTCACACCATCGACACTATGACGTCATAGCCAGTGACGTCACGATGACATAAGAGATAGCTGGCATAGGCCAGTGACGTCACGATGACGTCAAAGCCAGACGGCCTAGGAGCCCCCCAGATGTGGGGGAGGCTCCTGGGACCTCATGACGTCATGAAGGCCTAGGAGCCCCCCCCCATACCACTACTTAGATCACGCTTTTAGATGATTTTAAGTTGACCAAAAATATACGTAAAAACGAACTTGTTATTTGTTACATATTTTCTTGTAACCAAGAAGGTAAGTGTAAAAAGTAAGACTTACAATGATATGTATCTAAAATGTAACAGAGTCGTGAAACATTGAAGGTGACTTCTTATAATACAATATTAATAAAATATAAACTCAAAACTAGGATAAAAGTTAGAACCACAAGACAATTGGCAATGTTTCGCACAAAGCGATTTCGTACTTCCAAACGGTTATTGCATACCTACTTACAGAACCAATTAACCCCCACTTTATTCGGCGAATATGATTACATTTTCACTAGCACATATTTTTTTTAATTTTTGATATTTTCTTTCTTTTTATCTCTCTGGGAGGGAGGTTTAACTCTAAAACACCCCTCATCCACCGAGGCGCGTTCATTGATTCATCGAATTGCAATGAAAATAAACAAAACTTTTTTACTTATATAATAATTTATGATAATTCTATTGAACGTAGAGAGATAGCATTATGTTAGATTAGATTAGTAATAATTAATTATTAATCTAGTCATCATTTATTGAAAAAAATTACTTCATCATTACAGAGCCAGACATAGCGAAAGCTCATCTGATTTCAAACTACGTGAGCCGTTGAAGAGTGTGTCGCTGGCCCGATACGTTAGTATTTGCATACGTGGAATTATTTAAATACTCTCACTAACCACTTTCGTTTTTCTCACTTGACGCAATCTGTAAACAGTAAAATTTACGACAGGGCATTAAAGAACACGCAACAATATAATGCAAGCAGTTCTCTTGTTCGTTCAGGCAAAGGTAAACATGCAGAAAGATTTCGAAGTCTTGGTTACTCTTCCTTCAACATTTTCATTCTCAGCTTTGCTAATGCCTAGTATAGTAGCTACTACTCTCTGCTTGCTGCTAGTATCGAGTGTAGTGAGGACACTCAGAAGCAAAATTCGAAGGTTTTTACCGTCTGCGCGGTTCAACGTCAAAGCCTCAGTGAAGCTATAAGTGTATCAGAGAAACATTCTTTTTTACATCTTTGAAATGAGTTGGCCTTTTATTATGTCCGATCGTAGTGCTGAAATGGCCGTAGTTTGGCTTGACAAATGTTGAGTCTCCACTAACGCGGTCAAGAGCACAGTAAAAGGCGATACCCGACTCCCATGGTCTCCCGGTGTGAAGTATCTAGGGCTTTCACCTTGACAGACGTCTCACCCGGCCGACACATTACGAGCAAACAACAGCCCATCGTCGTTACTAACTTCGTGCAGCAACGCCTTGACCTGTTGCCGAGGTAAACTCATCGTTACCAAGTGTGTGATACCGATGGTTACATACGTGTTCCTAGTATGTAGCTACTTTGCCTAATCCCATAAAAGAAATGTCCAATGTCTCATGGTCTGAGGACTTCGCTAGTCGTCCATAACTCCCTGTCTTACCTCCAACCAGACCATCCACTTTGCCAGCGATGTCCGTTCCCTGAACCCTACAATATGGACACTTTCCCGTATAGCGCCACTGCACCCGTTTGTACGGCAACTCCCTAGTAAGCGCACTCGGTCAGCACCCATCAGTGCCACGTGAATCTTGGCCCAGCCTCGGCGAACGCTCACCCTGAAATAGACATAATTAAGTGAACACCTTCGCCGGTAGCACGCTACACCTAAAACTCTAACGATTTTCACCGCTGTCCCTGGGGATAAGAACTCATCTGAAACTCGGGGGACGTGGTGCAATTGTTGAGCTGGCGTCACCATCAGATTGCGCAGCCCCTCCTCGACTCCTTTTCATATTTTTGTCACTGTTTTGATGCAATTTTCTTTTAAATATCCTTGTTAGAACCCCATTATTAGATACTGTTATATCCAAGACACCCTTAGGTTTAGAGTTTTCAACTTAAAACTGAAAATAGACGTCTTTAAAGTCAAATGTAGTAATTATTTTCCACCGTATAGCTTTGTATTATAACGTTTATTTCGTTATAATATCGGGAACCTGGTTAATTGGCTCAGGTCAATTAAACAGGCTGCCAAAATCTTAACAAACTCGTAAATAATTGTTAAATAGGATCCCGTGAATTTAGGGATATTGACAGGGGTTTTGTAGATTTATTCACTCTCCTTTTGGACCATGACATCTCTTTATTACATAAATTTAGCAATGAGTATATTAAAAGTTAAAATATTTGTACCTCTTGTACAAAGAGAATTAGAGTAATTTAGTAATTAGTTAACATAGCTTTTCTTTTAGTAATGCCCTCGGATCCGAGTACTTCGTTTCAGCATACGATATTACATTTATAATATTTATTCTTGTGTCATCTGAAATATTGCTTTATTTAACAAAAAAAATATTTAAATTAACTCATGTTATTGCTAAGCATGAAATTACAGTTTTAAGTTAATTAAATCAGTCTTTCTTGTTTTACTTTACGTTCATTTTTTATCTATTTAGTGTTTATCATGTATTATTCTACTTCAAGTTCTGAACCACGGAAGCTAAACCTCCGTGTCACCTGTGTGTATCATCCTTGGCGAATCGGCGACTCTCTCGGTTGTGCCTTGTGTCTTGTAGTTTTTTTTTGAAGATCAGGTTTCTGTTGTTAGGTTCGTATCCGGTGATGGTGAAGTTCTGAAGTCATTTTAGTCATGGTGAGTCCTGGTTCTCTCTTTCTCAATAAGTTGTAGTAATCGCTCGTTGTTTTGGATCACTTGCACAAAAGTTTTATTCACTTGTAATCATGTCACATGTTGGTTTAGTTCTTGAGTTTCACATTATGATTTTACCACATTTCTAATTACATACGTTTTATTGTTAAGATTTTTAGAGATGTCATAGACGCGCAATTCTCATCCACACTCACTCGTTTACTACATATTTACTTTATTACGTATTTACTGTAATTGCACTGTTAGACTATATTCGCGGTTCACATGGCTTTTAAATGTGTACTGAGTGCCGCTACGTCTCAACTGGCGAGTTTATTAACTTTTAAAAGTATTATTATTATACCGCATCATGGCTGTATGCTGTTTACGGTTCGAGGGCTCCATTTCAAGTGTGTTTAGTTAAGGGGTGAGAGTAGTAATCTCGCGTCATTTACTATTCAGCATAAAAGTAGTTCCATATTCCGATTAATTCTCTATTCGTTATTCTAAACGATTAGTTCTATTCGTTTATTCTCTGACATATTTAATTATATTATGGTATCTCTTACTTTTTATTTTATTATTGTACATCATTATGTTTTTTATCAAGTTGCAATTTAATACTATTATTAGTCTTATTCACGGGTAATTTTGCGTGTTGATGCCGGTTCCGGCAGGTTAAAGCAGGGTTAATTATTAAGGGGTGTTATCTCAATTTTATTCTCGAATTCTTTTTGGTTTTAAACTATTTATTTTGGGTATTATTGCGGTGTTACTTTATCATTTTCTTTAGGGGTTTATGTTTTGTTTTAATGTGAGATTTTAAATTTAAAAAAATTTCTTTTATTTCCTTTTCTATTTTTTAAAAATCGTCACAGTATAATGTCCTGAAATCGTGGTAGGGGTGTTGAACGGACTTGATTAATTAACCACACTGTCAATATAAATAACTAAACAGTAAATATACGAGTGTATATTACCATTTATAAAATAATGAGTAAAATAATATCAAGCTAAATGTTAATGACGTACACTCAAACGTAGCTTGTCAAAAGAGATGACAACAAAAACCATGATCACTGCTAAATAAACAATGTGAACTTACGATTTTGCTAAGTGGAGAGTCAGACTATATCTAAATATGTCTTGGAATGTCACAAATATCGATGAATCTAATTAACTATATCAATTTTATTTTACTACTTCACGATTGCCTGGTTTATAATAATCGAACTATTGTTGTTATTGTTCGTACTGAAACAACCGAACTGACTTTTAGATTGATTTACAGTAAGAGTTTAATCGATACCCTATTATCCAGAATGCACTGCCAACGGGCACATTTTCGATGGATTGTATTCACCGCAGAAGAAACACTCTCGACACCGCAATATGTAAAACTTACATTCGATTGATTTCCTCTTTTTTATTGATAGCAATATTTATTGAAAGTCTGCAATTCTAGTAAATTTCTCAGGAAACCAGTCATGTTACTCCGATCAGTAATGTACAGTATATGCGTGATTTCTTCGACTTTCCTTCAATATCAATCACCATTTCTAGACAAGCGGACATCCGCGATTTGTTTAAGAATAATTGAAACAACTGCGTAAATTTTCTTTTATGTTGTTTCATACAGTACTGTACTTTGAATACATTTTTATACAGATATATTTAATTAAGAGTATTTTTAATTGAACTATTTTTTTAAGAGTACGAATTAAACGTTTCTGTGAAAATAATGGCTTGGTAGAGCAGTGAGTGCAGCGCATGCGTGATAACCTAGAGACACTGGGTTCGATAATGGCTTGGTAGAGCAGTGAGTGCAGCGCATGCGTGATAACTTAGAGACACCGGGTTTGATAATGGCTTGGTAGAGCAGAGTGCAGCGCATGCGTGATAACCTAGAGACACCGGGTTGGATAATGGCTTGGTAGAGCTGTGAGTGCAGCGCCTGCGTGATAACCTAGAGACACCGGGTTCGATACTGGCTTGGTAGAGCAGTGAGTGCAGCGCCTGCGTGATAAACTAGATACACCGGGTTCGATACTGGCTTGGTAGAGCAGTGAGTGCAGCGCCTGCGTGATAACCTAGAGACACCGGGTTCGATAATGGCTTGGTAGAGCAATGAGTGCAGCGCATGCGTGATAACCTAGAGACACCGGGTTCGATACTCGATCGCAGCATGAAATCAAGTGGTTTTCTTCAGTTCCCAGGTAGACTCAACCTAAGGAAATGAGTTCCTGGGGTAATATTGGGGTAATCACACTGCCTTCCCTGTATGACGGACGGCTCGCCTAACTGCTAAACTGCGTAAGTGGTAAAAACAGTCAGATTATTATTGTTCCAGTTGTTGTTCTTATTGTTATTAATATTAATACATTGAATAATAAAAAATGCCCGCTGAAGTAATTCAGAAGAAGCAAAGTAAGTTAGAAAACGAGTTCTGTCAGAAAAAGGGTGTTTAGCAACAGGCAAGCGGTCCACCCGCCTTAGTTCAAGTTGTTTCTTTTACCGTGGTTTTCACAAAAAAACGAGTATTATATTAAGGGCATTATATTAAGACATTAAATTGACGTATTACATTGCTTTTCATGCGAAGGCCTAATTTAAATTTTACACGTTGACCTAACATCAACTTTTGGCGTCACAGGCAAACACACTAGTGCTAAAAACATTTTTCATAAAAAATATGACATAGGAAAAACGAATTCTTTCATCTAACTAAAATTAGGCTATATGCGACTAACTACATATCGATGCCAATAATTGCATAATCGAAATATCGAAAATGAGTGCGGGTACGGTTATTGGGACAGTATCTACACATGTTTAATTACAACACTGGCGTTAGTATTCAAAACATGGCTTATGTTTTCGATAGCTGTTTTCATTCGTTTCCAGTTATGTACAAATTTAATTACAAATTACAATGCACAAAATTGAAAATACAGTTATCTAATTTTACTGTCTTTTTTGTTTTATATTTTAGATGTAGTATATACAAAGCCTGATCATAAAAAGTCTTCAATTCTTACATAGTACGATAACTTAGTATAAGGTACTTTTTCTAGTAATATATAATACGCAACGACCTTTTGACTCTTATCGTTTTTGTTGTTTGTTTTAATCATTACTAATATAGAGGTTATTCATTCAAAATCATAACAGATGTGCGCCAAAACCGACTTTCCAATTTGTTTGTATATGTGGTGGCGTTTTTCAGTGGTGAAGAAAAAATATAAAACTGTTTTTACTTGAGTGCGTGATATATTTCACGTCTAATATCTGCCTGAAATTAAAGATTTCATTAGAGCCTTAGACTTTATAGAACTGAACGTTTTGTGAAAACGAATATAACTGCTGTTTTTGGAAAATGAATTCCAAAACCGACCGGCTTCTAGATTTAAATAAATGAAAAAGCGAAATTCGAATGATTACAGTGAAGCTGTTCATAGTAGTCTTATCTGCCACACTTTGTATTTATCAGTGCGCGCATATATGTTTAACTGAAAAACACGAAAACAAATGTACAGCAATGTAGCGAATAACGCAAAAACTAAAGTCTTCTCAAAACGATACCAAATGGGCAAGAAAGTCTCGTGGTATTTGCAAGGATTTAGGCCTACGTCTGGCCTTGAACGAACCTAGTTAATGCAAACGGATTCGCGATTCCGCACTAACTTACTTCAGCATAACTGAACATTGTAAATCACCAGAGAAATACGATCGTATGGTCTTGGCCAATCCCGTCCCAAAACGCACTTGAATAACACTCGTTTAACTTATAAAACTGACAATTAATTTGTGATCTCAAACAAGAGATGTGTCTCAATTTTATTACGACTGTACGTTCTTCAATAATTTATTTTTGATTATTTAATTTAGTATTAAGCAACAATACGTTTAATTCTGTTACGTAACTATGGATATGAACTGAAGTTTGTTCACTTTATTTTCGAAATTGGCACGGATCGGTTGACAGTCATCTTCGCTCTCTGGCTTAGGCATTTGTGTTCCGTTTTTCAGTGAGTATCTGATAATTTTTTCTGTTTCCTTTGGTCGTCCTACAGTACTTCTCCCCTTTTTACTTCTTTGTTTTTGACGGCTTGTTTAGGCAGTCTTCGTTACTCATCCTTTCTAATTGCTCTTTCTATTTTTGTGTGAGATATGTTTTGATTTCTAATTTAAGTCATCTCTTTTGCATTATTTCAGGTCTCGGTACGAATTTTATCTCGGAAAATTCATTTTGTTTTCAGTATCGTGATCGTAAACCTGTCTCACTACCATATAATATAAGAAGGGCAGCTATCGTAAAATTTAATTGTAGCTCAGGCCTCACTATATTCTTGAGGGTTCTATTGATGCTTTCATGTACCATTTGTTTCTTATGTTTCATTGTTTATATCCTTCTCTTTATAACAAGTAATAATATCACCAAGTAGATAGAGTATTTTACTCGACTCAATGTCTGGTTCTTAATAATTATTTTTAATCCGACTGCTTCTATGCTTTGAAATCCATAATATTCGCTTTATTTGTGGACATTTTTACGTTGCATTCTTCCTATATTTATATTTTATTACATTATTAATTATAAATCAAAATAACTTATGAAGTAATCAATTGGACGGCCAAAAGAATAACACTTGTCCTGCACCATAAGCACCAAGGTGTGTCATGGAAGACCTCCGTAGGCATTTTGGAATGTAGAGTCTTCTTCTTCCTCCTTCCTCTTCATCTTCACGCGGTTTTACAGTCCTTCGGGGTTATGATATTAGTTCTTCCACCAAGACCAATTACTAACCATCGCTTACTAGTTTGACAACTTCATCAATTTATTAAGTCCAACCAGAATTATAAAAATTATCTCGCCAGAGAGTTCTAGGTTTCCCTCTACCTCTAGTACATATAAATTCCTCTACCTCTATTCAACATTTTTCGCAATCGACGATTGTCTTTTCTTTCCAGTTGTTTCCCCACTTCAGTCGTATTTTCTATAGGCTACTAAGTTTCTGTCCTAATATAGTTGTTAGAGTCAGGACCATCGCTGCTATTTGGTGAACACCTTGCTTCGGCTTGAAGAGTCGTCGAATCGACGCTACACGGAAGGAAAACCGACTGACTGGACGGGAAGGGGAGTCGACCGACGCCGCACGGAGGGAAAGCCGACTGACTGCACAGAAGAAGAACCGGCCGACGCTGCGAAGAAGAGTAACCGACTGGCTACACGGGAAGGGGAGTCGACCGACGCTACACGAAGAGGAGCCGGCCGACGCTTCGCTGTAGATTAGTATTTATGTATTGTATTTATATATTGTATTATGTATTGTATTTATGATTTGTATTAACCAGTTTTTACGTATGACGTGCTGCATATACACGGTATATATATACACACAAAAAATAAAGCAGACAAATATATATATGCTCAAATTCGAAAAAATGAGATATATACCTATGTATGCAGGTACACGTACGTCTGTTTTTGGGAGTCAAAGGCTGGTAACGGGTACCGAACTGAGGGTTCAGTTAATGCCCACTGGTACTGACGAATGAGTCAGATTTCGAGTTAGCCAGCTCGAGTCAGCTCTGCCAGCAAATCCTACTTCCAACGTCCAAGTTCGTGACTCCCGGGCAATGCTCTCTGTACGCACAGAGAGTAGCTGATGGAAGAGGGTGCAACGCGATTCTAGGTCCTACAATATTTGGACACGAGATTATGTAACAGATGAAAATAAAGTGTAGTTGGCATTTGAAATTCCTTATTGTGTTCTGTGATTTTGTTTATGTAATAAAGAGTTTATTGATTGTAAAAGTTCGATCTTTATTTTCGTTTTACCGTATTTTTGGTTACAAATTCTATTATTTTAAAGGACGTTCTTTTTGATGGCAGTAATAGGCGTACTTGACTTCCTGACATAAACTCTCATATAAGGAATTGTGGCTTGTTAATTTAAATCAGTGGCCAGACTTCTGTTCACGAATTGTATAAATTATTTAAGGAATTATAATTCGACAACTTATGCAAGTTAGATTTTGTGAACCCGGTATGTAAAAATCTAACTAATGCAGGAGGTATAAATTGCATGTGCATATAACATATTATCGTTAGGTATAATATCAAATACATATCCATTGTAAAGCTATATTCAGTTTGTAACGTTTTTTTGAAAAGCATAGTGCGTTATTTGGTTAGAGTAGGCTGCTCTACAGAATTCGTTCGTATGGTTACCATGGTAACGTAATTGTATTCGATTGTCATTTTGTTCTTAAAGAATTGAACGAGAAAAAAGAAATTGTCGTGTTTAACAGTATACATTTGGTTTACGTTTTGTACTTTAAGCGTCAACGCGAATTTATAGCGTTATTGGTGTTTTTTCAGTCTACGGAAAGAAAACGCGAGGGTTGAACAAATTCTATGATTCTCAACACACGGTAAGTTTACAATCCTATACTTTTATATAATTTTAAGTATACACTGCTCATACATACTTTTTTTAAACTACAGTAGAACCCTTTTTAACCGAACTAAAGGGAGCGGAGCCATTTCGGATAAGCCATTTTTAGGATAATCCATGGAGACTATTTCCGTTTATTAAGGCATAAACTCTATAAACTGCAATACATTGTAATCTATATTGACAGTTACATAGTTTTACTTAAAAATGTCAGTAATTTTTTTCTGAACAGTTTCTTCACAACGTTTGCGGGCTGCAATGTCACGCCATCCCTTTAAAAGTAAAATGGTGTTGGTTGCTCAGCCTGCTCCACGAAATTTAAAGCTACCTATAAAAATAAAACTGCTATATTGGACCTGTCATGCATTAACCCAGATTTCACTGCCGTACATAAGACAGTCAAATTAATTGATTAATAAAACTGCTATATTGGACCTGTCATGCATTAACCCAGATTTCACTGCCGTACATAAGACAGTCAAATTAATTGATTAATAAAACTGCTATATTGGACCTGTCATGCATTAACCCAGATTTCACTGCCGTACATAAGACAGTCAAATTAATTGATTAATAAAACTGCTATATTGGACCTGTCATGCATTAACCCAGATTTCACTGCCGTACATAAGACAGTCAAATTAATTGATTAATAAAACTGCTATATTGGACCTGTCATGCATTAACCCAGATTTCACTGCCGTACATAAGACAGTCAAATTAATAGATTAATAAAACTGCTATATTGGACCTGTCATGCATTAACCCAGATTTCACTGCCGTACATAAGACAGTCAAATTAATTGATTAATAAAACTGCTATATTGGACCTGTCATGCATTAACCCAGATTTCACTGCCGTACATAAGACAGTCAAATTAATTGATTAATAAAACTGCTATATTGGAGCTGTCATGCATTAACCCAGATTTCACTGCCGTACATAAGACAGTCAAATTAATTGATTAATAAAACTGCTATATTGGAGCTGTCATGCATTAACCCAGATTTCACTGCCGTACATAAGACAGTCAAATTAATTGATTAATAAAACTGCTATATTGGAGCTGTCATGCATTAACCCAGATTTCACTGCCGTACATAAGACAGTCAAATTAATTGATTAATAAAACTGCTATATTGGACCTGTCATGCATTAACCCAGATTTCACTGCCGTACATAAGACAGTCAAATTAATTGATTAATAAAACTGCTATATTGGAGCTGTCATGCATTAACCCAGATTTCACTGCCGTACATAAGACAGTCAAATTAATTGATTAATAAAACTGCTATATTGGAGCTGTCATGCATTAACCCAGATTTCACTGTCGTACATAAGACAGTCAAATTAATTGATTAATAAAACTGCTATATTGGACCTGTCATGCATTAACCCAGATTTCACTGCCGTACATAAGACAGTCAAATTAATTGATTAATAAAACTGCTATATTGGAGCTGTCATGCATTGACCCAGATTTCACTGCCGTACATAAGACAGTCAAATTAATTGATTAATAAAACTGCTATATTGGACCTGTCATGCATTAACCCAGATTTCACTGCCGTACATAAGACAGTCAAATTAATTGATTAATAAAACTGCTATATTGGAGCTGTCATGCATTAACCCAGATTTCACTGCCGTACATAAGACAGTCAAATTAATTGATTAATAAAACTGCTATATTGGACCTGTCATGCATTAACCCAGATTTCACTGCCGTACATAAGACAGTCAAATTAATTGATTAATAAAACTGCTATATTGGAGCTGTCATGCATTAACCCAGATTTCACTGCCGTACATAAGACAGTCAAATTAATTGATTAATAAAACTGCTATATTGGAGCTGTCATGCATTAACCCAGATTTCACTGCCGTACATAAGACCTGTCATGCATTAACCCAGATTTCACTGCCGTACATAAGACCTGTCATGCATTGACCCAGATTTCACTGCCGTACATAAGACCTGTCATGCATTGACCCAGATTTCACTGCCGTACATAAGACCTGTCATGCATTGACCCAGATTTCACTGCCGTACATAAGACCTGTCATGCATTGACCCAGATTTCACTGCCGTACATAAGACCTGTCATGCATTGACCCAGATTTCACTGCCGTACATAAGACCTGTCATGCATTGACCCAGATTTCACTGCCGTACATAAGACCTGTCATGCATTGACCCAGATTTCACTGCCGTACATAAGACCTGTCATGCATTAACCCAGATTTCACTGCCGTACATAAGACCTGTCATGCATTAACCCAGATTTCACTGCCGTACATAAGACCTGTCATGCATTGACCCAGATTTCACTGCCGTACATAAGACCTGTCATGCATTAACCCAGATTTCACTGCCGTACATAAGACCTGTCATGCATTGACCCAGATTTCACTGCCGTACATAAGACCTGTCATGCATTGACCCAGATTTCACTGCCGTACATAAGACCTGTCATGCATTGACCCAGATTTCACTGCCGTACATAAGACCTGTCATGCATTAACCCAGATTTCACTGCCGTACATAAGACCTGTCATGCATTGACCCAGATTTCACTGCCGTACATAAGACCTGTCATGCATTGACCCAGATTTCACTGCCGTACATAAGACCTGTCATGCATTGACCCAGATTTCACTGCCGTACATAAGACCTGTCATGCATTGACCCAGATTTCACTGCCGTACATAAGACCTGTCATGCATTAACCCAGATTTCACTGCCGTACATAAGACCTGTCATGCATTAACCCAGATTTCACTGCCGTACATAAGACCTGTCATGCATTGACCCAGATTTCACTGCCGTACATAAGACCTGTCATGCATTAACCCAGATTTCACTGCCGTACATAAGACCTGTCATGCATTGACCCAGATTTCACTGCCGTACATAAGACCTGTCATGCATTGACCCAGATTTCACTGCCGTACATAAGACCTGTCATGCATTGACCCAGATTTCACTGCCGTACATAAGACCTGTCATGCATTAACCCAGATTTCACTGCCGTACATAAGACCTGTCATGCATTGACCCAGATTTCACTGCCGTACATAAGACCTGTCATGCATTAACCCAGATTTCACTGCCGTACATAAGACCTGTCATGCATTGACCCAGATTTCACTGCCGTACATAAGACCTGTCATGCATTAACCCAGATTTCACTGCCGTACATAAGACCTGTCATGCATTGACCCAGATTTCACTGCCGTACATAAGACCTGTCATGCATTAACCCAGATTTCACTGCCGTACATAAGACCTGTCATGCATTGACCCAGATTTCACTGCCGTACATAAGACCTGTCATGCATTGACCCAGATTTCACTGCCGTACATAAGACCTGTCATGCATTGACCCAGATTTCACTGCCGTACATAAGACCTGTCATGCATTGACCCAGATTTCACTGCCGTACATAAGACCTGTCATGCATTGACCCAGATTTCACTGCCGTACATAAGACCTGTCATGCATTGACCCAGATTTCACTGCCGTACATAAGACCTGTCATGCATTGACCCAGATTTCACTGCCGTACATAAGACCTGTCATGCATTGACCCAGATTTCACTGCCGTACATAAGACCTGTCATGCATTAACCCAGATTTCACTGCCGTACATAAGACCTGTCATGCATTAACCCAGATTTCACTGCCGTACATAAGACCTGTCATGCATTGACCCAGATTTCACTGCCGTACATAAGACCTGTCATGCATTAACCCAGATTTCACTGCCGTACATAAGACCTGTCATGCATTGACCCAGATTTCACTGCCGTACATAAGACCTGTCATGCATTGACCCAGATTTCACTGCCGTACATAAGACCTGTCATGCATTGACCCAGATTTCACTGCCGTACATAAGACCTGTCATGCATTAACCCAGATTTCACTGCCGTACATAAGACCTGTCATGCATTGACCCAGATTTCACTGCCGTACATAAGACCTGTCATGCATTGACCCAGATTTCACTGCCGTACATAAGACCTGTCATGCATTGACCCAGATTTCACTGCCGTACATAAGACCTGTCATGCATTGACCCAGATTTCACTGCCGTACATAAGACCTGTCATGCATTGACCCAGATTTCACTGCCGTACATAAGACCTGTCATGCATTGACCCAGATTTCACTGCCGTACATAAGACCTGTCATGCATTGACCCAGATTTCACTGCCGTACATAAGACCTGTCATGCATTAACCCAGATTTCACTGCCGTACATAAGACCTGTCATGCATTAACCCAGATTTCACTGCCGTACATAAGACCTGTCATGCATTGACCCAGATTTCACTGCCGTACATAAGACCTGTCATGCATTAACCCAGATTTCACTGCCGTACATAAGACCTGTCATGCATTGACCCAGATTTCACTGCCGTACATAAGACCTGTCATGCATTAACCCAGATTTCACTGCCGTACATAAGACCTGTCATGCATTGACCCAGATTTCACTGCCGTACATAAGACCTGTCATGCATTAACCCAGATTTCACTGCCGTACATAAGACAGTCAAATTAATTGATTAATAAAAATAAAATATTGTTACGACATTACAGAACAATCTACGTGTTTCTCGAATGTTCCAGAAGAATCCGGCTGTAATGCTGTGTGCGTACGTGATTTCAACATGCGTTCGCGAGACTTTTAAAAGCTTACGTTTTTGCTTGCTTTAAAAGCTAACTAACTTTTGCCGAAGAACAACGTATCGTTTGAAGAACACATTCTTCTTGTTATTACGTAGGTTTTCAAAGAACGTGACTGTAAATTCTTGTTTACCGATTGAACGTGTTTACTTTTTTACTGATTTTACCGGTTAAAACCCATTATTTTAACGTGTTATAGGTGATTAAACGTTAAAATATGACTACATATGACTACATGATGACTACATATTATGATTGTGAAATAAAATTAAAGAGCATGTGATTTCTTCTGAAGATCATTCAATAAATAACTGTTGTTTTAACAAACAAACCGTAATAACTGGTGTTTTATTAAGAAATAAATAACCGTTGTTTTAACACGATTTATTTAATTCGTTTGACAAGTTACCTATGTTCCAACATAATCTTCGGTTACAATTATACACTCATCTTCCGTTGCTTCATTAGTTTTTTATGAAGCACGCCTGGATGTACAGTAGTCATCTGAGTAAAATTGATTTGCAAAATCTTTGAACTCGGATTGTGGACTGTTTGCCTAATCTTTTCGAGACATAATGCGATCCCAGTAAACGGTCAGGCACTGCATCGTTACGAACAAATTAAAGTAACTTTCCTTTAGAAGTTACTAAAGATACTTTCGAAATTTTTTCTAACATTCTTTTCACACTTCTTCATTTCGTCTGATATTCAGAGATATGCTTCACCGTATTTGTAACGGAGAATGTACCACACAAGATAACAAACTATTAATTGTCTTCGGTTTTTGTTAAGTGCTACGGAATCACACTTTAAACTATCAAATTAAGTGCTTTTCAGTTCATCTTTCCCAACGATCAAAATTTGTTGCAATGAAAAATTGAAAGTATCAAGATAACCTATAGCCTTCATTCAAGTAAATGTAATTGTTTCATAGCAAAATTTTGAGTTGACTAACAGATTTTATCCCTTCAGTTTCTATAGGAACTAGAGTTAAGTTCCACAGAAATCTGCGTTCCAATTTGACAGTATCAAACGCATGTTCGAAAATGAAAACTACAAATCTTCTTTACAACGTGTGTTTGCAGTCATTTCTTACAAAACTCAAGGTCTTAATCTAAATAAAGTTGTTACTGGTATTTTGGTGATAGGAAAATGTTCTAGGCTTTACACGTAGGCCTATAGCGTTATCCCGTGTTAAAATCACGTCTATTGGTTCACAAAATAAATATTTGAACGAGCGAAGAGAACTCATTTTTTATCTTGGTCCTTTGACATTTGCCTGTCTGCTAAGTTGGGGTATGTTTCACGATAACTTTTAAACGCATCAACCGATTGTTATGCTTTTATCCTACAGAAACCTATTGTTTTTGAAACAATACAGATCCTCCCCCCTCAAAAAAAAAACAGTAAGCATGAACGTGATCGGTTGAATTTGTGAAAAAAATCGCAAAAGCTCGTGTGGAGTACCAAATTAAAGAGAATTGCTAAGTTTATAGCTACTCTTTTTGAGTATAATGTGTAAGTTGAAAACAGTAGTTTATGGTATAAGCTGTAGAGAGTCTGTATGTTTGTAAAGCGCCCTCCTTGAGCTTTCATCACGAGCCGCCACTGCTTTCAGTGCCGATTTTTTCGGCAGCCTCGGAATAACGATTGGATTCAGTGGCCTACCTAGGCCACTGGAGGCCCGGGGCGGATTTCTTTCTGAGCCCCCTCCCATAAGACGTGTTTATAATACAATTTATTTTTAAGTAATATATAGCAAAAACACTTTGCTGCAGTGTATACTTTAACGTGCAGCCAGGCACAAATTGTGCAGTGATAAAATTGGAAAATATGCAGTAATAAAATTTTGAGAAAAATGTCGGGAAAATAAATTAACTGACATTTGAGTAAAAAATAATTTAATGAAGCAATATTTAGCCTTATTAAGAACTAAAGCAGTTTTAACTCAAGCCTAACATATTTCATTTTAATAATTGTCTTTAAAATTCTTGTCAAAAAGTCTTGCTCTTCATTTTCTTTTTCTCGAGGCCTTGGACCATCTCGAGGCACTGACACGTCTTGCAATGCAGGGTTACCACCTTAAAGTTAAAGCTTTTTACATTTCCCTAGATGTAGTACCAACCGATAAATCGGTTAAATCCAAAAATCCATAAATGTTTTGGCAGATACATTTTTTAAAACATTTTCTGAACATTTAAATAAGACTAGAAATGCATTAAAATTAAATTTTGACAAATATACTTTTGTATTTAAAAAACCTTTTTGACATTTTTATAAAAAACCTGAAATTTTTGTACCGTACTAAAGTAAAAAAAAGTAAAAAAACGCAGTTTATCAAGATGGTTTTTTTTTCAGGAAATTAGGGAAGACCAGAAAAGCACTAAAATAACGTTTTGGCAGGTCTAATTTTTGAAAATTTCCCGGAGAAGAACCCCCGGACCTGGTAAACTACACATTTGTGCAGTGATACAAATTTCTTAAAATATAGCCTGCTTTACTGTTATATATTATTGTCTAATTACTTTATCGACACATCTAGTTAGGAAACTTTATAAGAAGCTGTAGTAAATGTGTGAAATAAAAATCCACTTTCATATTGTAAATACTAAGTTAAAGAAATAATAGAAGTAGTATTATTTATATATTGCATTAAATTTATTACAATACTTCATAATATACAATAAACCTATATACAGCAAAACAAATTTATCGTTGCTGCAACCAATAATCGGCAAATTGTTTTTTCAAGTCAGTTAGCAGTTTTAGTGCATGACACACACTGTACAGTTGTACGTGCTGTTGTCTTCGATGTCACTTGCGACTGTCTTCACTCACGCAATATGTGATGCACTTTTTTGTGAATTCGTTCATATGCGTGTAAATGACCTGATTTCCGCACTCTGAATTATCCACTGTTCGGTAAAAATTCTGATGAGAGGTTGTAAATAAATTGTTGGTGTCGTAAACTTAATTTTCCAAATCTGGAGGCCCCCTACTAAGTAGGGCCCGGAGCGGTCCGCTACTGATTGGAATCGTATCTTCTGCCTGTTTTCAGCGTTTTAAAAATAAGATGCTTCGTTGGGTTATTCATATCATGAGATGGTAAACCGTTTGGTGCTGAGAGAAATACGACGTGTAACAACTTAAAAACAGTACTGTTGTTAATATCGAAGCACAAGATTTCTACAAGACATCCCATCAGATTGATCTGTCCAAATACAAACCAATGAACGAACAATATTATCTGTTCGACTTGCCAAGTCAGGAGACTATTTCCAATCAGTTACCCTTAAAGAAAATATTTGAAGGCAGAGAGGAAGAGAAAGCAAATATTAGAGAAGATATGGAGATAGGAACCTGTACAATTCGACTTAGGAACAACAGTAGCCGATAGTAATGAGCGGAGAGCGGAGACTACAAGCAGACCACGAAGCATTTATTGGAAATAAAACGATCAAGAATAGCAAAGGTCGGAAACGTTTGACAAGGAAATAAAAAATAATTGCAGCAGAGACGAAATATTTGACGAGAAAAACAGAAAAAAGGCTGTACAAAAAAAGATTACAAGAAGGGATCAGGGCCCAAAAGGAGAAAATGAATAACGAAGGATGACAAATTGTAAAATACTGTGTGGAAAAGCGTATAAAGGCTCACAGACAAGGACATGTGTGTAGAGTAGAAGAATAATCAACTTTAGGGAAACCAAGCAAATGAAAGAAAGAGGGAAGACAAAAATCAATGGGAAGACCAGGCAATAAGGGATGTGAAAATTATAGGAGTTGTTAAGATGGAGGGAACAAAAAGAACAGGGAGAGCTGAAAAGAGTATTTTACAATGGCTTTTGTAAATTTATAGGAAATTAACGAAAGAAAATGTCGAGGGACTTGCTACAACAAAATGGGTCTAAGTAACACAAGAAGGAGGGAGGGAAAAACGTGAGGGATCAAATTAAAAAAAATCACATGAAGTCACGTGGAGAATCAAATTAAAGATAATTTTAACCAAAATCTGAACATAGTGTTCAGATTTTGAAATTTCAAAATTTTAGGATACCAAGGAGTAAAAAAGGGATCAAATTTTGGAATACTGTAAAAATCTGCCGGGTATCACAGACTAAAGGGAATTTTAACCCACATCCAATTGTAGTGTTTACTCTGAATTTTTTTTATTTTAGAGGCACCACCGGCCAAAAATGGAAGTCAGTATTTTAAAAAAATTGTAGTTTTCTTTTGAATATGGTTTCACTTTAAAATTTTTAACTTTCGGTGCACCTCGAGCCAAAAAATGAAAGTCAAAGTTTCAATTAAATTATTATAAAAGGCTATGTGGGGCATCAAATTATGAGTAACTTTATTCAAAATTTAAACTCGGTATCTTTAATAATTTGAAAAAGTTAACAATAAAATCCACATCCCTTGCAAATTTTGGATCGCCTTCAAAAAGCTGTTTGCAAAAAAAATGTAGCCTACATACTGTTGTCATTATGTAACTGATAAGGCTGATGACCTATATACGTAGACCTATCGTACATACGAAGAACGTTTACTCACAGGTTTAAAAAAAAAATAAATAAAATCTATTAATTTGATTTTAACTAATTATACATCGATTTCGTCCAAAATAGTGAGCTAGTTCTGCAGGTCATGGACTTTAATTATTATCATGCTTATTAATTATTATTACTAGTTATGCCTTTTTTATTGTTTCTGCCATCTACGGGCTGTGATTACACAACTTACTTATATAATAATATTAATTATTATTTTATTAGGCCTATTTATTTGTATTTTTTATTTTATTTGAACGCATTTCAAGAGACATGGTATACCGTGTCACTCTTAACTAGTTGCTTCTGAGAGTCGCATAGAATATGCTTCTATAGCCTGGAACAGGAACCGTGATTATTCTAGTAAATCGATTGAGAGAGTTCAGAGGAGTTTCTTGTCGTGGATGGCCAGCAACTTTGGAATAGTGGAGTTTATGAAAGCTTTTGGTTTCACTCCACTTTCAACCAGAAGAACTTTGCACGTACCTTTTCAAAACGGTCCTTCACGGACGTACCGGATTAGACTTAAGTATTAGTTTAAAAGTGTAACGTACGCAATATATTCAAAGCTTAGGCTTGTAGGTTCATGTAATTCGATTGAGAAGAGGTGTATTGACGTTGCCAGTCTCTATGTTAACACAATCGAATGTGTTAGGCAAGGCACACTGCATATTATTCGTAATATAGTTAAAACTGAAATTCTCTGTCACGTCTTGATTTGACTTGACGCAATAATTTCTCAGACCAGATTAACTACGTAAATCAGACTTCACGTCCCAATTTTCTAGTGACAGTCTCTTCAATAATTGGCTCTAAAATCACTCAGAATATTAATATTTCTAAGTGTGACATACCACGATTGGAAATCAACTGTTCTGTCACACTTGTTCACCTCTTCCTCTACTGGATGTCTCTTCTGTCCCCAAGTGAGTGGGTCGGCAGGATATAGGGGCGAACGGAAGCCCTGCGCAGTTAAAATATATACAGGGCATTTATATAAAAAATATATATATATATATAACCCCTACAGACTTCATATTTAATGCTCAATTAGAAGCTTTAAATTTAATTAGTAATAATATCAGGGAAGATTCAGTCAGAATTATGAGAATTAAAACACATCCAATGGTAAAAGTTGTCTAGATCTAAATAGTGTCATATCGTATGCACAAATTGATTAAATCAGTTAGCAGTTCATTATACACGGGACACAGGATTTTCGTGTTTCGAAATAAAAATCTTACAGAATCTGGTTGACAGGCGTATCAAAGGAGCTTGCAAGTAGCATGTTTTTAACTCAAAATTTTTACCCATTTTTCCTCTGAAAACGTATGAGATAGTTAGCAGGAAATAACATACACGCGTTTCCAGAAATAATAATTAATATTACTGTGTCAGCTGAATCCTGTCTACTCAAATCTATGTTTAACTTCTGTTTACGAGATCAAAACTTCATTTTCGAGATCTATTTAAAAAACACAATACGTGTGAACGTAACAGCATTTCTATAATAATCATTAAAAGGAGTTCACCCAATAAACTTCTTAATCTGATTGTATTAGGCGATTTTGCTGTCAGCCATAATAATACGAGAACTATCTTTTTTAATAAAGCTGATTCAATCAGACAGCATTTAATCCAGTTTATTCTTATGCGCACATTAAAACATTCTTACAGTTTGGCGCAACTTAGATGTTCGAGTGGCTGTTGAAAACTTGTACTCGCCGCTGATCCTGTGACATGTTACAAATTATTTCAAGCAGTCTTTTAAAGGGATAAGATAACACGTTTAGCTAAACTCTGGGCGTTACGTCTAAGTAACACTCTGTTATCGATAGGCCGTTGCCTACCTTCAATAATAAACGCAATCGTCAGAACGTCTCGAATCCGCAACAGTCGAGTTGTGCATAAACAAAAACAAAAATGAAAGTTTCGAAGAAAGCTATCAAGTAGGCAGTATCTATAATCTTGATAGCTTTAAGTGACGGTAAGTATAAATATATATGACAACGCCAGGGAAGAATCAGAGGTCAGAAACGGCTCTTTGTGTGACAGCAGAGGAGACAACGCAGGCTTGTTCTCGCGGACAAAATGAGTATTTATGTAAGTATTCCAATACGATGGTTTCAGTTACACTTGGAGCTTATTTCTATGCGGGCGCATGGATGTTGTATTTAACGAAATACTTTCAGACTTTCTTGCATATATTGTTTCCTTTTTATAATTCTAGTAAGGCATTTATTTTTTCCCATAATTAAATTTAAAAATAATGATTTTTAATCTTACTGTTAATGTTAAAAATTAAAAATAAAAAGAATTGTCAAAACAATGACAATTTAAAAAACTGTTATAAATCGTTTGCACGATCCTAAGTCAATGTTAATCAAATTTTTGAATAAACTTTTTTGTGTATAAACAGGTAAAACAATGAATTCATTACATACAATTCACCAGATTTAAAAAAAAAGTTTCTGCTACGGCTTCCCCTATGACAAGATACTAAGAAATCTCTCCCATTTCAAAACTTGAAATCAAGTTTAATTTTATTAGTTGACAATTAATTGCATTAACCAGGGTGTGGCTGCAGCTCCGTAATTACAGTTGTGAAACGTTACACGCACACGCGTGCAAATTTATTTATTTACACACACACTTTATTTATTTAAATAAAGTCTAGGTCAGTGGTTTCCAACTTAAAAGTGCCTGATGACCGCAATTAAGTCAGGAAACTGCCGGTTCATAGGCCGCATCATAGGCAATCAGTCATAAATTTCTTTAACGGTATAGTTTTACATTAACATAATAATAAAAGACATAAAAAAAGATATTAAACATTTTATATTTACATAAAATCTTGAACGTGAAAACCAAAGTCGATCTGCTGCAGCCATTAGTCTTCTGTCTGTCGAGTTGTAGTTTAAAAACGCTTAAACGTAACTTCGAATAAACGGTGCGACTGATTAGGAATCAAAAACAAGCCGACGGATGGAAGAAAATAGACCGGGTTTTGTAATATTAGGATGAAAATAGTAGAGGACTGGAGGAAATAATACAAATTCCACTAAATAAAATCAAGTGAAATCTACTGTACGCTTATCAGTGAAACATTTTTTCATAGGTTTCTCCTCCGACACCATTCTCAATTAAAAGTATAGTGTATACATTTACTTATCAAAATGAGTAATTATAAAATTGATTTCCGCAGATAAGGTCGTGGCCGCCATATGGTCATCTAATCACTGCACACCCCCTCTACAACTGTTCCCTAATTAGCATTTGGTGAAGCACTCTAATATTAGGTCTGTTTAACAGTCTTTAGGTCTTAAATCTTAATATTTTCATCTCGATTTTTTACTTCCATATTCCTTAATTAATTTTAATTTTAACATTTTTACTTCCATATTCCTTAAGGAAATGGAAGTATGGTGATGGCAAAAAAAATCGTGTTCGAGATTATTGCAGATTCTGATTGTATTACACTCAAAACATGAAAAAAGGTCTTTTTTAGAAAAGTGTCTGTGTGTCTATCTGTCTATAGATTTTTTTCTATGGCAAACGATAACAGCCGCAAATTCAAACAGAATCAAATAATTTTTTGCATACAGCCCTGATTTGTAGAGTACTCACGACCTATTGTTTTTGGTGAAGATCGGTTAAGGGAAAGGGGTAGTTTACCTGCAACGTTTTATGTTTTAACAAGGGTATTTTCTATGGCAAACGATAACAGCCGTAAATTCAAACAGAATCAAAAGATTATTTGCATACAGCCCTAAATTGCAGAGTTCTCAAGACCTGTTGTTTTTAGTGAAGATCAGTTAAGGGAAAGGGGTAGTTTACCTGCAGCGTTTTTTTTATCAAGGGTATTTTCTATGGCAAACGATAACAGCCGCAAATTCAAACAGAATCAAACAATTTTTTGCATACAGCCGTGATTTGTAGAGTACTCAAGACCTATTGTTTTTGGTGAAGATCGGTTAAGGGGAAGGGGTAGTTTACCTGCAACGTTTTTTTATCAAGGATAATTTTCTATGACGAACGATAACTGCCGCATATTCAAACAGAATCAAATAATTTTTTGCATACGTCACTGAATTGTAGAGGACTCAAGGCCTTTTGATTTTGGTGAAGATTGGTTAAGGGGAAGGGGTAGTTTACCTGCAACCTTTTACGTTTTAACAAGAGTAAAGTACTTGAAAATTCATTTAAACTTTTTCAAACAATGGTAATTGTTAAAAATAAAAATAAAATAATTTTGTTGCCAGGCAATAAAATTATAATTTTTTCATTTTAATGTAAATCATGTATAAGAGAAAATATATCGTGCGTGGCAGGCAAGCATATCTCAGTTATGTACTGTTTACGTTTCCATTTTATTTTTATGACTACCGCAATAAAAAGGCAGGGAAGACACACACACACACACACACACACACACACACACACACACACACACACACACACACACACACACACACACACACACACACACACACACACACACACACACACAATTCGCGTTATTTCTGGCCTCATTCATGTTTATTTTCTTACATTTGCACGGTTTTTAAATGGAAAGTGCCGAACCCATACCAACATAACGCATGCAAGCCGAAAAAGTGTCCAGCGTGGATAGCGATTTGCTTCCTGTGGATCGCTGGGCAGTGTAACTGCACGTGTTTACAGAGGAACGATTCATAGACAGACTTTTCGTCTTTAGGGAATGAACCCTCTGCAAGATGCTGAGGGTCCATGAGTGACTTCGGAGCGCTCCTTCTTTTCCGCGTGTTTGTTCTGTGAAACGTACATTGTAGATTCGCAGCTTTATTCTAAGCAACGCTCAATAGGAAATGTTGAAAATTTTTGTCCACGGTGTACCCTCATACACACTAAACCTGCTCTGATGTTTTAATTACGGACATCATAATATTAAAACTTTGGAAACTTGAGCACTACTTAATGGAGATCAATCATTAACTTATACAAGCCATTAATTTTATGCATATTTTATATATATATATATATATATGTGTGTGTGTGTACAACGTTATCGGCAACAAAGAAGTAGTTTTTGTTAAAATTCCTTCCCGGGATATTTGGCCGTAGTCCAATGTTTTCTACAAAACCAGACGTTTCGGCAATGCCATCGACTTCCATCATCAGTGAAAATCGAGTGCGATAACGTGAGGTGGTATATGTTAGTGACCACAGTACTGTGGTTAAGGCTGAAGCAGTAAGTAGAAAGAAGTAGTTTCTGTGGTAATATTTCATTTCGAAAATGATTTCAAATATAAATGTTAGAATATGGAAGTAATGTATGGTTCTCCATACCGATATTTATTTTTATAACATTTTTATTTTTATTTGCTTCGTTCTTGTGAAAACAACTAAACAAAAATTTATTGTACTTCAAAATGTAATCACTATAAAAACCGTACATAAATTTTTAGTTTTAATTTCCCCAACAACTCAAACAAATTTTTAAAGCATATCAACTTTTGAATAGAAACTCTTGACGGCATCGCCACAATTACCAGTTAAATTTTCTAAAACAAAATGCTCTTGTATTCTGTAAATGATTAATTGGTTTAACTTAACCATTGTGAAAAATTACTTTCTCGTTTCAAGCACATGTGAAAACTTTGACGCCTTGGTGTTGGTTACAAGTGAGCGAAAATAGTTTGTATGAGTGTAGATAACATGCAGTCTGTCTCTATGTTGGCGCGTACTTGTCGTATTTAGCATTCTAAATGTATTGGTTAAACCACGCATTGGTATAGTTTTCAGAGGATTTTTGGAAAACATAGACACGTATATTTTTTTTATCTTTACCAGATTACCGAAATACGTCTCGCAGACCCTTTTAGCCTTAAACTCTGACTCGGGGTAAAGGTTGGATCCGATTCGATTAGTATATTTACATAAGCGTCTCTGTTCGGTTGGCACTGTTCCCCTCTTAGGTTATCACGTTCCCCAGCTGTTCTCTATGCTTCTCCTTCTTTAGCATTCTTCTTCAATGGACAGCAAAAGTTACAATTCGTGCCTTCAACTGTTTGCACCATATATTTCAAACGAGCTATTCCTCTGTAATTTTTTCCATCTAATTTTCCTTCACTCATTTTCTTTATTAATGGAGTGTGCCGAAGTATGTGGACATTGAGTTGGAATTTTCATCTTTACGAATGCCTCTGCTGTCTTGTACTTTTCGAAAACCTCAACATGTTTTAGCTTTACTTTCCAGCTTATCTTCACCGTTCTTCTACCGTTTTAGCATCACACTTCGTCTTTACCTTTCTCCCTCTTCTACAGTTCACGATTTAGATTTCTTTGTCTTCTTATAGACATCATGTGAACAGAAACATTCCAACAGTTAACATTCCAATAGAAAACCCAATGCAGTAGTTGGAATTTTTGGGGTGTTTGTTGTATGATTGTCTGTTTTAGAAATGTTATACCAAAAAAAGTAGAGTAATTAGGATTTTCGTTTTTTGACAATTGAAATGATTAAATATTTAAATTTACTTAATAATAAATGTATTTCGTTAAAAATAGTAAGCGAATTCTCCAGCTCATATTAATTAATTAATTTATATTCAGTATTAAATGCAAAAAAGTTACATAAATTTATATTTTTTACATTATAAACTTTTATGTTAAATTAAGCTATTACTTGATACTTGTTTTCCTTTATTTAATTACTTAATTTTGTTTTTGAATTTGTTTCGTGACACCTGATTTAAGCGTTCCGCAGCTGCTCATACATTCTGTTGTGTAGCTTGTGAAGTTGTGTAGATGTAAAACGATTGTTTATGTTTTTATTTGTTTCAAATAAATACTGAATTTTTACGGTTATACGTTTAGTTTATGGAAAAGTAAAGTAGGTGGAAAATTAATTTTTTCATTTAGTACCTACATTTACGTACCTATACTTTTTTGTGGGGTTCAGTTATTCAATTTCTACGTTAAACTGGGTCTTTTTAAGAGGTCGTTTTTGAAAAATGTGTGACTTTTCAGAGATATAATTAAACACACGCGTGCGCGCGTTACAGATGCCCTTTCTCTCTTCAACAAGATTATACTCTATTCTTCGTATGGCCCATCCTCCTTATTCTGATCGTCGTCTCAGCACAGAATCATCCACCCCGACCTACCACGATCTCTTTGTACGCCCTCTTCTCCTATTACCTACCGGGTCTCAAATTTGTCAAAGTATTAATCAATCCATTTTCCGTTCTACTAACGGCTATTTCATATTAGTCACTTGTCCTTTATGTACTTCAGTATATGTTTGTATTGCTATCCTTCTTATAATTTTCTCGTTACTCACTGTATCATTTTTAATCATATTTAATCCCCTCCACTTTCTGCTAAAATATTCTGATTGTGTTACCAGAATCTGCCGATAGTAGGCCTACTTTTTATTGAGAACCTCTGCAGCTTGTTAAATATTAAGTCCTTTAAAATCAGTTTCTTTGTATTTTTGGAGACGTTTTTACTGCGAACAGTGTGTTGTTATATTAATTTATAGTGTGTTATATCCTTCTTGAGCCTCTGAAGAAGCCTTTTAAAGGTGAAAACCGGTTCAGGTTGTAAGGTAAAACTTTATGTTTTTACTTATAAAAAACTTTGTGTTCCGAGTCGTTAATATAATAGTTGTATTTATATTAATAAACTAAGGGAGAAAGGTATTTGTTGGCTGTCGGGTTTGCTCGAGGACCTCTCGGCTAACGCTATTAAACCACCGTAAAGTGTATTGAAAACACCTTTCATTATTTATTGTTGTACATCGTGATGTGATGTAGAAAACGATGTAATATTTACTTATTTTCACAGGTGATCTGGTTTGACAACTAGATTTAATCGATACTTTCTTCTGGTAGTATTCGGTTTAGTTTTAAAATCCGCGTCTCGACGTCCGCTTGCTATTAGGATTCGCTTCAATACTACGTGAGAACTCTTAGTATCAAAGTGACCTTTCATCACCTGAGTTATGTAGGTAACCCGCTTTTGACAAGTAAAACCTCTAATTAATTTTCGGATTTAACAGTTCCACCTGGCCTATAAGGAAGAAGGACTGGTGCCAATTACAGACTGCAGAAATGAGCTATTTGAGATCGGTAAAGGGATTTACGCGACTCGATCATATAAGGAACGAGTATATTAGACGAGAACTGGACATAGTTTTCCTATATGCACTTATTCAGAATTATAGAAATAGCTGAAAACAACATCTAGGAAGAATGGACTATACCCGCTTTCCGAAGATGGCTTATGAGAGTGAGCCGCTTGGAAGAAGATCTGTAGGCAGGCCAGTCAGAAGATGACGGGAGTCATGAGGCCGAAACAGGAGAAATCATATCCTTGACGTGATGATGATGATGATGACGATGATGATTTAACAGTTCCTGAGATGGTCACCGTGAACTAGATAGCCTCCTGTTTGGAGAAAGCGTTAGTGAATGGGTATATCGAGAAAACGGGTCCATTCATCCGTGTACCATCTGCGTCTCCCGCATCCTGAACACAACAGGCTTCTGTATTTCTAATCACCACGTAGCCTCTTTTCTCCATCTCATCATGTATGTCCTTCTGGGCCTACCACATTTCCGTCTAGTCGTCTAGTTAGAAGCTATTTTAACAACTTTTCGGGCTAAAGGTCATCAGGCGTCAGTTCCACGTTGTCACACCACACGAAGCGCTTTGTACTTATGACACCTAAAATTGTTTTCTCAACACGAAATTGTCTCCTGATATCTCCATTTCTAAAGGACATTCCACAAGACGTTCTCCAGAAGACCATTTCCACTGCTTGGAGTTTCTTTGATTTATGCCCCAGGTTTCAAAGCCGTAGGTGATAATTTTCTAAGATGGTAGAGTAAATCATATTTTAGTTTTGTGGGTAACTTTCCTACTTCAAAGCACAGAATTCACCTGCCCTGCGGGGAAGGGGAAGAGACTAGACGCGCCCAACTGTAACTAGACAGACAGACGGCGCTCGAGGTGTCTAGCATCCTGAATTGTGATCTTTGTCCGGATCGCAGACCGATGAACGCGACTTTCGTTCGATACTGCTCGGTCGTACGTTTGCAGTCGAAGGAAGTTGCACGAACTAGGTAGAAGTAGTGGGAGGCTGAACTATAATTTGAGGGTGACTGACATTACGCTTGAAGCTCTCTTAGGAATTACTCCGCGGAAACATAGAGTCGCGCTGGCAAGGGCGATAGGTCGGCCTCCGAAGGGGGTTGTGGCCATGACCAAGGCCGACGGTTGTGTGTGTGTGTGTGTGTGTGTGTGTGTGTGTGTGTGTGTGTGTGTGTGTGTGTGTGTGTGTGTGTGTGTGTGTGTGTGTGTGTGTGTGTGTGTGTGTGTGTGTGTGTGTGTGTGTGTGTGTGTGTGTGTGTGTGTGTGTGTGTGTGTGTGTGTGTGTGTGTGTGTGTGTGGTTAAATAACTAAAACTTATACCTTCAAAGTTATTCTCTTTTTTTCGTTTTCTGTTCTTGGCCATTATCTTCACATGGTTTCTCCTCTATTTTTCAGTATTGTAGCAACTATTGTCTATAATTTTCCAGGTTTGTCTAGATCTTCCTCCTTTTTTGTTTTTCTGTATTTCCTCTGACCACGTTCACCGTACTGTAAGAGCCCTCCCAATGTAGATACCACCAACTCAGTTGTTTGGTCGACCAAATGTGAACAGATGCCCATCTACTGACACGTACACAGTGCTAATGCTATTGAATTTTAACCGATAACGACCTCCTATGAGGGATATTTTAAGATCTGTTGATGGAGCATATGCTTCGAACACGTTATCAATATAAAAAAAAAGTCACAAGGCGGATTGAAAAAGGTAAAAACAGAATTATCACTGTTCCACAACACTATAGAAAAATTATTCTGATTAGCGCTTTCAAGCTTCACAGCTCATCGTCTGATCGGAAAAAATGAGCTGTGATCTGACGGTGAGCTGAGAAACTTGAAAGTAACCACAAGCTTACAAGCATTACAAGCCTTAATCGGAATAATTTTTCTACAGTGGTGTGCAGCAGTGATAATTCTGTTTGTGATTATAACCACTAACACAAATGTCTTAATTAAATTTCTGAAAAAGGTCAGTTTGTCTTCTTCATACAAGTGACTTGGATACCATTGTAAGCATTATTTTGTTTGTTGCCACTGCTAGGTTTTCTAACGTGTTCATTTGCTCTAGCTATATTCCTTGCATTTTATTTATATTCAAATATATCGTTTCTTCTCCTAAAGGCACTTTGGCTTTGCTTTTTCTTTATTTTCACTTCTTTCTCTTGCAATACTGTGTTCCGCATTTGTAGGCTCTTTTCATAGGCGTAACTTGGGAGGGGCAAGAGGGGGAACTCCCCCCCCATGTTCCGAGCATCATAAAATTTTGTTTCCAGTTGTTATAAATAAGAACTATAACTATATAACTATAAGAACTATGGGTATGATTACACAACCTACACAAAAAAGTACAAAACTTCATGGAACAGAACAACATCACAGAACTAAAACACGACCCCACCGACAGATACCAAAACGCAGTAAAACAACTAGTCAACAAAGCCAAACACATAATGACACATAAACAAAAGCCCTACATGAAACAAATCCGACCATCAGCCCCTACCCTCCAAGCGCTTCCCAAAATCCATAAAGAAAACATTCCGATCCGCCCCATTATCAACTACCGTAATGTCCTGCACACAAACTCGCAAAATATCTAGACAAAATAATCAGACAACACACACAACTAGACAATAACATTGCAGTAAAAAACAACTCAGACATAGTAACAAAAATAAAAGACATACACATCCCCCATAATGCCACATTAGCCTCCTTTGACATTAAAAACTTGTACACAAACATCTCTGAAACAATTACCATCCTACAAAACAAACTCAAACAGAACAACACACCAGACGAACTTATCAACGAAATAACAGAAACTCTGAACATTATCACAAAATAAAACTACTTTACTTATAACAATAAATACTACACACAGAACGATGGCTTACCCATGGGCTCCCCCATATCCAGCATTCTAGCAGAAGTCTTCCTCCAACACTTAGAAAAAACAAAAATACTCACAAACAATGACAGACACTCACATAAAATACTATATTGGCACAGATACGTTGATGACATTCTAATACTATACAGAGGAAACAAAAGACAATGTGAACAGTTACTAACGCACATAAACAAAATGCATAAAAACATAACCTTTACTGCCGAATACGAACACAACAATACCATAAACTTCTTAGACCTCTCCATCACAACACTAGAACACAGGCACAAATTCAGTATATACAGAAAACCAACTACAACTGACACACTAATACACAACACCTCCAATCACCCAATACAACACAAACTAGCTGCCTTCAGAACCATGATACATAGACTTAACAACATTCCCTTAGATGAAAAAGACTACAAAGACGAACTAAACACGATAAAATATCTAGCAGAATCTAACGGATATGACAGAACAATAGTCAGTAAACTCCTACACAAAACACAAAACAAACAACAGACAAAGACAGAAAACAACAAATTCATAACACTAACATACATCAACAAACAAACTGAAAAAATAGCCCACAAATTCAAAAAAGCAGGATACAGAATCGCTTACAAAACTACTAACAAAACAGAACACACACTATCAAAACACACACACAAAGCACAAAACAAATTCGATCTACCCGGTGTTTACAAGCTAAATTGCTCAAATTGCAGTAAATTCTACATAGGCTAGACAGGACGTAGCTTCAAACAGAGATACATTGAACACACAAAGGCACTCCACTCCACTACAGAATCCACCTTTGCAAACCACCTCATTGAAGCAAACCACACATATAAAAACATCGACAATAACATGAACATTCTACACGTATACACAAAAGGCCGAAAACTAGACATTCTAGAACAATTGGAAATATACAAACACACAAAAACAAATAAAAACGACATCCTAAACGAACAGACACAATTCAAATCGCACGCATTATTCGAACATATCTCACCCACACACACAGCATCGATCTTTCGAAATTCGATTTCGTCACCCACAACAAGATACCTGCGGCAGCCTCCGAAGAAGCCTTTTAAAGGAGAAAACCGGTTAAGGCTGTAAGGTAAAACTTTTTGCTTTTACTTATAAAAAACCTAGTGTTCCGAGTCGTTAAAGTAATAGTGATATTTAGTTAAGTAACGGACACGTCATGGACAACGAAATCCAAGGATTACTGATACAAGTGCGGTCGGTTACTCGGCCGTGTACGTAGTCCGTTAAAGTACACATTGCTTGTCTCTTTCTTAATTCATTATTGTTGTGATTGTTTTGGTTTTTTGCGTTTCTAAGTTCTGAGAAATGGGAGATAAGAAACGCAAAGGAGTAACACTGCTTAATTTCTGTGAAAATTGTCATGTCCGGCAATTTGAAAATTTCTTTGTGTTGTGATTGATTCGGCTTATTGCTACTACTGCCGAGCATTTTGTGACAGTGTGCCTAAGGGAGAGGATGCGTTAACGAAAAAATTGGAAGAACTGAAATTATTTATGTTTATAGGCCTACAGTATATTTGTTCTAGGTAAACATAACTGAAAGTACAACTTATGAAGAAAGGTTTGTTGATCATTAAAAAATGAAATTGTCCCTCGTTTACAAACTAAGAATTATTATTAAACTTTCTAATTTTGTATATAATATATTTTATTTATTTTATTATATACATGGTCTCACTACACACTTGAATTTATGAAGATTTAACCCTGCCCCCCCTCAAAGTTAGGCCCCAAGTTACGCCCATGGCTCTTTTGTAATTCTTTCTCATTTTTAACCATAAGAACATAATCTATAAATTATTCTCCAATATTTAATCTTTGTATAATTAAATGTAACCTCATACATTTAGTTTTTTGTTGAACTTAAAGAAAATGAGTTAATATATGAAGTTATGTAGAAATGTAATAGATGAATGAGCATGACAGGAACAGGGAATGAGTGTTTGTTTGATAGAAGAGTAATCATCCTCTGTTCTTAATCATGTACTTGACAGTGTCTAAGTAATACTTTATTAGCAATGTTTCAATAGATTCTGTTTCTGTTTGTACTAATCAATACATTACACTCTTTGTTTCAGATTCTCTGTATTTTGCTTGCAATTTGTGACTGGACAGCTACAAGACCTCAGTATGCACCTCCAGTGCCAGCATTTGCACCAGTTCCAGCCACATCTTACGGCGTGCCATTCTCGCCTCCAATAAGCTTTGCACCACCGCCACCACCACCTCCTCCTCCTCCACCACCTCCACCTCAGCCTCCACCACCGCCTCCTCCTGCTCCTGCGCCGTATGCACCACCAGTGTTTGCTCCTCCACCTCCACCACCTCCTCCTCCTCCACCACCTCCGCCACCGCCTTCTCCTGCTCCTGCTCCTGCGCCGTATGCACCGCCAGTGTTTGCTCCACCACCTCCTCCTGCTCCTCCTCCTGCCCCGTATGCACCACCACCTCCACCTGTATATGCACCACCACCCCCTCCTCCACCACCACCTCCTCCTCCTCCTCCACCTGCTCCTGCTCCTGCACCATATGCACCACCACCTGTATATGCGCCACCGCCACCACCACCACCACCACCTCCACCTCCACCACCTCCTCAAGTGCCACACACAATTTATGGTCTGCCAAATTTCTAAATAAGATGAAACTTGTTATATTGCTATCTATTAAAAATATATAGCTTTTTACAAAAGTATAACTATTGCAAATTACACAAATTTTCATCTTGAATAAATGTAACGCTATAATTTATCTTCTTTTCTGAGAATATGAAGGAAAGCAAAAGATAAATTATTGTTCATACAATATTTTTGAGTAATTATTAATTAATTTTTAAATTTTGATACTTGAAAAATCATAATAATTTACGAAAGGGAATATTAATAAACAAATATAGCCCTAAAATATTCCACTGTTATTGTGTGGTACAATAGTTGTTTTGTATTGTAAAAATGATTAAGGTTGTGAAAGTAATACAGACGTAGTGTTTTTATAAAGCATTTATTTATTAAACCAGCCATACTCATCCTATATTTTGTTCTGCTGATGGTTAAATTGCCTACCTTAGGGGCCTTGGTTGTTAAGCATATGCCAGACAGGTCACATGTTTAAAAAGAAAAATGGTTTAGACACAAAAATTAAGCAAGTAAGTGTAACATGTTTGATGTTACAAATTCTGATTGTTTTGAAAAACTGCCTCCAATAATTGAGGGGAATCAGCAAAACTTGAATACTTTATCCTACAAAAGAGTGAATAATTGCTCAAGTATTTATATTGCAAACAAGTTTATATGGCAAGAAGTCAGTATGAAATAATAAGAGAAATAGTTGGAAAAATAAGATAAATAAATTATATACAGTATAATAATATGCAATGTGTTTGCATACAATAGTGTTTAAGTATGTCAATAATGTTAATTTACATGTGAAAAATATGAATGCTGTGTGTGTGCATGTGCTACCTGTTCATCTCCCATCCTGCTTCTTCATACATGATTTTCCCTTGAAGAATTTTAACAGGATTTTACTGTCTTTAAATTTTATACAAATAAACTGTATATATCCTCTGCCAGAAATTCTGAATGCTAAAATATGTATTAAAGTTAGGGAGGTACAACTGAATTTGAAGGTAAAGGACTCATGCATACTCCCTTAGACCTTCCTGAGGAAACATTAAAGAGTTCTAGGCATTTATCTACACAAGTGTACGGTTTTACATTATTATTTTGTTTTGATACATTTGCGTCTCAGTTTACTGAAATAAATATGAAACAATAATCTACATTATTAAGTTATTGCATTGTAATTTAAAATAAATATTTAACATGTATATGACAGTATTTGTCAAATTCAATATTTTGTAAGTTAGATTTCAAACATATGTAAGTTAGATTGCCTTTAAATTTACTGAAAGGTACTATCTTTAATTCATATTACCCAGCAATACTTTAATCAAACCTCACATACATGACTACAAAATATGAATGAATGATCACGGTAGCTCGTTGGCCTGGGACATCTACAGTACACTTATATAAACAAAGAGTAGAATTCTAATGTTAAAAAAATAGTTCAAATTTTCCTATAATTTTGTATTTTGATAATACACATAATAAGAATATCTGTTGTTCACCTGCAGAGGAATATGAAAAGAAGAATTTAAAACTAACCATAAGAGACTTACAGGACTCCATTATGATAAGACAGCAAATATGATTACAACATGTAGTTTCATCTGCAGGAAAATTAAAATAGAATTGCACAGTCATATAGCTAGAACAGAGATAATCACTACGCAAGGGAATTATGGTTCAGACACCTTATAACCAAATACCGGTAATAATGAAGAATAATGGAGAAAGACAAAGTGTTAAAGAGATAATTTTTTCTGGAATGGGGTTGACACGTCTAGCAAAAATCAGAAAGAATTAAGAAGGGATTAAAGAGGTCTTATAATGGCGTTGTGGTGTTTAGTGTTGCTGTTGAGTTGTTACCAGTGAACTGTGTACAAAGCAAACACATTTGATGAAATTTCTTTAAATATCACTATTGCATTAACGACTCGGAACGTTAATGCAATAGTGATATTTAATTAAGTAACGGACACGTCATGGACAACGAAGTCCAAGAAATTTCTTTACTCATGAAAGAAAAATACAATAAAAATGTAACTGAAAATTCCCATGGTGATTAGTCACTATGGAGATAAAAGTCTAGACGCTGAGTTCCTAGCCCTTAGAGAAACATGAATAAAAACACTTTTTAATTTTTGCTATTAATAAAAAAAAATTGCCTCTAGAGTTTTTTAAAATTTGAGACTCATTTTGTGAGTTAATTTTTAATTGACTATACGTACATTTCTTTCCAAAATATCACACAGTGTGGCGCATAGGCTAATTCTGAGGAGGGAGTAAAATAATAATGGTATTCAGTTTCTGAAAAGTTGTTTGTTGTCAATTAAATAGCTGTCTTGTGTGGTTCTTATTTGTAAAACAGTTTACGACAGCTCTCCAGGCTTTACAATCTTCTAGAAGCCTCTTCATGGCTGTGTAGCTGGGGCAGCTGGTGTCCTGCAGTACTTGATTGACATACTTCATTCTACATCTGCATTTGCTATATAGAAACTAAGGTTAGCTTCTGATACTTGGGGTATTCAGAGGATTTTGAATCCGGTGGTTTCTCTTTGCCTTCTGTATCCTATGCCATTGGCTCATACAGTTGTCTTCCACCTTTAGGGAGATTATTTCTCACCCCAAGGGCAAGAGGGTGCGAACTTGTTGGACTTCTACGTGCTTTTCTGCCCTCCTAGGGGGTAGTTGGCACTTGGTAGTGGGGATTGAGATTTTTCACTATGTGACACTCAGTATTGAGTTGCTGGTTATACAGTTTACTATTACCACAGAAAAATGATCTGACCAGACAGGTAATTAAATGGTTAATCAGCATTTAAAACAAATATTCAAATTTTATAGTTTCTACTTTACAAACCAATATATAAGCATTTTAATATGACTAGCACGTTCAGTAATTCATCCGTCATACTTATATTATATTAATTTCTTTTGTTTTGTTTTTAATGTACACCTAGTAATCATATGAGTCATGTTTATTAATACCAGGAACAAATATCACTTGATGGTTATGGACTTAAGAGTAAACAGTGGTGGCAAATCTTCCTGGCATTGTAAATGCATCCTCTCCAACAGTACAGTAACAAATCAGTAGAGAATACCTTATACAAAGTGCTTAAAAATAATTTCAAATACTTATTCACTTATGTGACAACACATGGATTTTTCAGCTATGAAATTGAGTTGAGTATGCTGAGTTAAGTTAATTTTCTTGTTTCCACCGTTTTGTGTTAACTTGTTAATCTCTTTCCATTGAATATTTCTATTTTAAGTCACTATTTGCTACCACTTCATCTTGTCATGTTGTTTTCTTGTTCTGTATTTGCTACTGATGCTTTGTACTATTTAATCATACACTCACTCTACTGGCATTCCTCTCACGTATTTTGATTAAATGTCCTAACCATCCCAATTGTCTTTCCTGAATCTTTGCTACCACTGATTGTTATTGTACAACTAATATCACTAGTATACAAGACATGTTGCCATGATATGTTTGGAATATAAATTATAATCCAAGGAGCACCAGTACTTATCTCTACACAGACAATTACAAAATATTTATGTTTCACCACATGGAATATCATAATATTACAAATAATGCAAAAAGTAACAAATCTTAGATTTTCAACAGAATTTGGATTTCATGAGAAAATGTTTTATTAATTTGGTTTGTTTCATATACTGGCCAATGCAAAATTTTGCCAGATTATCAAGCATCAAGCTCCATTGTAACAAGTAAATTAAATCTTGAAAAAACAAGAACAAAAAAGACAAAAATTTATGGATCTTTAAAAACGATGGTACAATTTAATTATAATTTGTAAATTCATAAATTTATGTAACTAAAATAGCCAAGACTACTATCTTCTTCTTCTTCTTCTGATAGTTCCTATCCATTTCGGATGTTGGATATCATATAGACTATTTTAACTTTCTGTACTGCTGCATGGAATAGGTCAGTTGTATTCATGCCAAACCAGCTCCTTAAATTTCTCAGCCATGAGATTCCTGGTCACCCAACTCCTCTTTTTCCAAGTTCTTTTCCCTGTAGTATGGACTGCAATAAGTAAAATCTCTCTCTGTTCATTTCTTATGACATGTCCCAGATACTGAAGCTTTCTTATCTTCACTGTGTTAATAACTTCATTCTTTCTTCATCTTTCTAAGAACTTCAGCATTAGTTATATGTGCTTTCCATGAAATGCTCAGTATTGTACGGTAAAGCCATATTTTGAAAGATTCCAATTTTTTAGTTGTGGCTACAGTCAAAGTCCAAGATTCTACACCGTAGAAGAGGACTGAGAATACATAGCAGTATAAAAGTCTCATCTTTGTGTTTATTGTTAAATTGTGACTTTTGAATAAACTGCTCATTCTAGTGTGCACTGCTCTTGCCTTAAGGCTACTACAATATAGGAAAATAGGTAACATAATAATGTTCAGTTTTTCTATTTATGTGAATTATGTGTTTTTTTATTTAATTATTATTATATATGTATTTTTTTAGTGCAAGTCTTCACTACAATATGTAATCAAATAAAATTTGTGTGATAATAAAAATATGGAATAATTATTATTTTTCCTCTGTAAAGTTAATCTACATCGAACTAACTACTAAGTTAATATGTATGTTATTAACAGCAGTACTGTGTGATAAATTTAGCCTAAATCATTTTATTTAATGGATGTAAAAATATGATAAACTTAACAGTGTGAACTGATAAATATTATTTTAAATATTCTATGCTACAGAAAATCTCTATTAGAAGTATGTGAAGTAAAAATATGCCTATTGTAATTTTACGGAACCGTCGTAATGAATTTAAAATAAAAAAAGCACTTGATTACACTAAGCAAATGTCCTTGGTTTCTTTGCATTTGCTAAAAGCACGTTCAACTGTCCTGACTAATACTTCCACTTGACTCCTCTACCTCATGTTGTCAGGGTCTTGATGCAACCTTTTCCCTTGCCAACATCTTAACCTGTTCTTATGATTCTCTCTTTTAGTGGGATGTTGTCATTCCATCTAATCTCCCTGGGATCAACTTCACTTACATTTCATGCTTAATATCTTCCTGTCATATGCTGGCTCATTTACCCTGATAACCATCAGAACTAATGGAACTGCCATACTTCTATCCAGTGGTGGTGACAGTTCTAACACTGCTTCTTCGGATCTTAGCGATCACCCTTCTTAATATTTTATTTCAGCTGCCGTAATATTTTATTTGTTTATCCAGTGATGCCCAATATTATGATACATCCAGTATTGTTTGTTACACACGTGTATTTCTACTTTTGTGTGTAGTTCAATGACACCATGTGGTAATGTTATCAAATGTTTGCTTGAGAATTGATCTTCTTTTTCTTCTCCTTTGGGATATTCAACCCTCTGTGAGTTTTAGTGTAAATTACTCCCTTTTCTTCATAGCATTTTCATTACATCTCTTGATTTCCACGACCTTCAAATCTTCCTCACCATATTACATTCACCACTTTCGTGCCTCAATATATGATCGCTTTTGTATTTCTAACCCTATGCATTCTGTATATGTGAGTTAAGCGTCTAATCCTCTGTAACTCTATAATCTATAAACTTTGCAATTATGAAACTCTATTAGTGCATCACCTCAAATGTCATGTGTATTATTTAGGTACCATCTGGATCTTTGATTGAACTAACTTTATTCAATATTTTATACTCGCCATGTTTCAGGTCTTCTTATTTTTTCTTTCGTATGCTCCTTCCAACTTTCATCTTTTCCCAGATTTTTAAATTTTTAGTTGTGCCTCAGGATCTTGATAATATCATTATTTCATCTGCAAAGTATATGCCACTTGTCTTCATTATTCTTAATTGTATTACAACTGTGTTTACCAAACAATAATGTACATTTAGTTTATCAAAATTTGTGTTGTTCTCTTGTTATTATTATGTTCCTAATACCTATTTTAAGAACCACAATATACTGTTACGATGCCATAGACAAATATTTGAGATAAGAGTTTTTAAAAACTTCTACCTTATTTCCTGAACCAGTTTAGCTCATTGTGAGTTTCATCAGAAGCTGTCAGCGCTAATGAGCAAAAACTAATTCAAGCAATAATGTAGAAATTTAAAACAAAAATTATCTAAAATACTTGTGTCCTGCATCACAATAGTATATTTTTTTGGATCTTGAGAACTCTCAGCATGGGCAACAATATCCAAGAACCTATTTTAAGCTAAAAATTCCTGATCTCAGTTTCATAGAAGAATCTCTTGTCTGCACTGATAATGAATGAGATAGACTGGACCAGCCAGGAGTTGGTAGCAGAATTAGATTCCATGTATGTGGTGCTTAATATACTTGCTAAACGTATTCTTATTTTGTATATGTTGTAATATAAATTATTACAAATAAAAATAAAAATAAAAATAAAAATAAAAATAATTGAAATATATAGAGAGATATTGTGTGTGTATCTTTGGTGATAACAAAGGTATTGTGCTCTTCTTTTAGCCCCACTATTAGGCTAGTCAAATTGTAATATAATTTCAAGTGTAATAATAAACAAAATATAAAGATATTGATGATAAGAATATGTTATAACTAGGTGTGTTTGATTGATAACTAACAAATACATCAAACTTTAAAAATTTTGCAAATATTTTTTCTTGTGCTTGTATCGAATTTGACTGAATGATTTAATTTAATTAATTAATAATTAATTAATTATTTGAGTTTGTAATTTCCCCCTATATCTATTCTCTCAATGTGAATTATGTTTCTGCTTAATAAAAAATAGTAATAACATTAATGGTAGAAATAAAAACAATGCTGGTAACTGAATACTGATTTGCGTTTATTCATTCAAAATTGTGCGCCAGTCAAACTGCGCATGTCCCAGGCACTGGCTAATATTTGCCACAGTCGGTAGTGAGAAAGATTAACAAATATATTTTTTACAAGTTTAAATTTATGGTTCTTTTAACGAGTCGAAATGGTCAGAGGGCAAGGAACAAGATACATTTAACAGGTATTCTTAAACTAAATGTTAACATCTGAAATAGAACAGAATTATTATTACAATTGTCAATTAGAAAGAAATTATTTAAATTTCGAACCAAGTCGAAGAAATGACGTCACTCTGCTCCAGGAAGCACTGGCCGGTCGTCTTTATAGAAATTCAGCAATGGCCGCCATCTGCTCGATTTTATCTGCTATGACGCCGTTGGAATTGAAGATCTTCTCCCACAGAAATAAAACGATGTTCCCTTTTCTGCGAAGTGGTGTTGTTCCAAAATATAGTGTTGAATGTCCCCTCGTCGTCTGCGATGTCGAATTCTGGATGGATCTCTTGTGTAGTGTGATGTTCAAATATGTGTGTTGGTTCTTTGTGAATTCGTTCCAAAAATTGTTCAAAATGGCTGTCGATTTCTGGTGTTGCGTTTTATCGTGTTATACTGTGTTTTTGGAAACTTGTGAAGTGTTAGACATAGATAGATAATGTTATTTCACTTGTTAGTTCATCTCCGTTACACGCCACATAACCACACTTGGTTTTAATATAAATTATTTCGTTTTCAAAACTCCGCTAATAAATTTTTCAACTGTTCAGCTTTGCGATTAACAATAGACTAAAAGACGCAACGTCGTCGTTTTAAGGCAATTTGTGGTATGTCTTTTTCCTCTTCATATTGTTTAATTATAAAATATCTGTCTAAGACTTGTTTCACTATCTAACTATACATAACAAGTTTTCTTATTTTTTACTGTATTTCAAATATTTCTTAATTTTACATGAATCTAACTATTCAGTAATATTGATTATTTAATTTTACATCTTTTGATATATAGCTGGGTTTGTTTCAAACTCATTTAAGCCCAAAAATTACAATTTTAGATGATTATTGTATGTCTCATATTTTGTACAAATTCAGTGTTTTAAAGGTTTTTATTTGTTTTTTCGGTATAATATTTCCCTGGAATACACCTAATAACTCCGTAATTACTTTGTTGTTAATAATTTGGTTATTAAAACATTTCAATATTGATTAATTTGCTGTTTAGTCTGATTTGATTACTATCATAAGCCTATTTTTGACTGTTTCCAAAAGAAGTTAATTTTCTTTCTTTTGTCATTCTATTTGCTATTAACTGTATCTGTATTAATTATACTTCCAATTTCTGTATTGTATGTATTGAATTCTATTCCTATTACATAGATTAATTCTTTGATAGATAATTTTTTTGTTTATAGGCCATTCTGTGTTTACTAATATAGTGTCTTGGTTGGTCTGTTTGTACATTATACATGGTTTACTGATTTGAATAAAATTATTACATTTTTATGCCCTACTTGCCTCTCTGACTTACACAATGGAAAATTAAATGACATGATTTTAAATACAATAGAATATCTTGTATCTACTAAACTTTCTTTATACTAATAACATCATTGAACCATAACATGAACATCTTGTGCCTAATTTTAACAAAAACATCTTATTATCAACTATTTTCCATATATCACCTAATTTTAACAAAAACATTTTATTCCTATTATTTTTTACTGTATCATCAAATGATAACAAAATAGCTTATCCTAGACATAATTTAATTAAAAAAATAAAAAACTCCTATTACTAGTAACACTGTCAGTCACTAACTGTCTTGTGTATTTATGATTTTTATGAAAACACTTTAACTGTGATTAAAAAAAACATCTTGTATCTATTTACACCTTACATCTAAAATATTATCTAATTAATAATAAATAACAAACATCTTAATAATAGTCATACCTTCAGTTATGAACTGTCCTTTGGTATTTTTGTCCTTCTCACCATTTACTTAGCTATAATTAAAGAAAACATTTTATATATAATAGTTTTTCTTATATCTAATTTAAAAACTCTTATTACTAGTAATGTTGTCAGTCCTTAGACTGTCTTTCATTCCAATGGTTTTGTTATTATTATTCTACACTCATGGTAGTCTTTTTATAATACTTAAACTTCATTGAAGATTTTTTCATAGATTTTTTAACTATGTTTCTCACTGTACACTCTGTAGTTTCTTAATTTTGTTATCTCACTTCACTTTATTGGATTCTACACTCTGGTAGTCTTTTTATAATACTTTTTAACATAGTACACTTACAACTAATATACAATTTGTGTTTTATAGTATTGTATCTTGTAACTTGTTTGGGGTTTACCTATATCGGTTTCAATTTTGTCTCATGGTAGTTATTATCTGATTAACATTTTGTTTTGGCATATCTCTTCCTGTTTCTGGTCTCTTTGTTGGAATCTTGATATGTTTTGTCCCTTCTTCAAATATCACATAGTAGTTTCCTTATTAAAATGGTTTCATGACAGATTATTTCCTTTTTTATGGTCCTTCCCTTTTTGTACTGCTTCCCCAATCTACTGGGTATACTGCTGGTTTAACTGGTTTTTTCATAGTAGGTTATTTTAATTAATGGTTTTCTTTATTATCTTCCATTTTTATTAACATTTTATAGACTTAATTATACAGTTTCTAGTGTAATCCTTAAACAATTTATTCTTCTCACTCACTATGGAACTTTCTCTTTTATTTATGTAACATTAATTCAAATGTTTAGTGTGATAATTTTGTTATGTTACATATGCTCTCCTGTAAAAGTGATTAGTTCAGATCATACTCTGTATGGATGAAATAATTACTACTAATTCTTTTGTATTTAAATTTTCTCCGTGATTACATGTTTTCACTTTATATACCTTCTTTTTCCACCATTGCTTCCTCTCAGCTGATGTGTATCTCCTTCATTAGTTTCTTTTTTTTTTTTTCATTGATAAGTGATCTTCAATCTTGTGTATAACATTATCATTTTATATTCCTTCTTATTTGGTGCTTCCTCACCAGTATGTTTACTCCCTAACATTCCCTAACAAATTAATTGGAACAGTTCAGAGTGGCACTTTTGGCTTCAATCCCTGCTGTCCAATACTTCAATTGAGTCCAGAGGTATTATCATCTCTGCTCAACACATAAGACTGATGGCATTTTCTACATCCAGTCATAAAAATAAATAAACAGTAAAAGTAGTCATTTTTGACTAAAATAAACATCTTTAGATTCTTCACTTCATAATACGTTATATTAATTAATACTTTTATACACTTGACTCTTCTTCTCTCTTAAAGCTTATTCCATATTAGGTGGTTTAGGTATGTGGTATCATATACATTTCATCATGTTTACATAGTAAGTAGTATTTATATTTACTCTTTCTACCATCTGGTATCCATTGAGTTACTTTTATTGCTCATGGTATAACATGAATTAATTCTTTATCACTTTCACTATAACAGTGGTTGTTGTAACAGCATTATCATTATTAGTATCAGGTTTTTTGTTTTTTGGTCTCACTATTTGGTCTTTAGTGAGCTGGTCCTTCTTCATTGTTCCATTTTTATTAAATTATTTTCCTCGTGAGTTTGGTTAATTTGTTTCGATTAAGTCATATGACATTCTGGTTTCCTTTCTCCTTTAGAATTTTGTATCTCTTTCTTACAAAATCTTTTTTCATATTTCAGAGTTATTTCTCACCATTTGTATGAGTAATGATGTGAGTTTAATGTCTTTTAATTTTAGACATTTTTATTCAACTACATTCTTTCTTATTCATAGTTGTTTTTCAAATATTTTGGTATAAGTTGTGCTTATTAGCGTTTTGAATTTTGAAATTATTATTCCTCAAAATTCTTTTTTCATTCATAATAGTCTTTGAATGTTTGTGTAAGTGGTACTTACTAATTATTTTGAATTTGGACAATTATTATCTCCCTCCAAATTCTTTTTACTTGCATAATAGTCTTTGAATATTTGTGTAGCTTGTACCTACTATTGCTTTTGAATTTTGAAGCTTATTATGTTCAAAATTCTTTTTATTTATTCACAATAATCCTTCAAATGTTTTGTTGTAAGTTGTACTTACTGATTTTTGGGATTTGGTAATTATATTCTTATTAAAATTCTTATTTTGTTCACAATATTCTTTCTGATATTTGGTGTAAGTTGTACTTACGATATTTTTGAATTTGGTAATTTTATTTTTATCAGAATTCCTTTTGCATCATTCACAATTGTTCGAATATTTGGTGTAAGTTGTGCTTACGATATTTTTGAATTTTGTAATTTATTATTTCTCAAAATTCTTATTTTGTTCATAATAGTTTTAACTCACAACTATGAGTCCTCCAAATATTTTTTAATGGATAACTGATTATAAGTTCCTTTTACTTTATTCGAAATGATATCCTTTAGTACATACGTATTATTATTATTGTTTTTAACAATCAGGTATGGGCCGGTATACAGCAGTAATAACTTTTTGGTAATGCCTTCCAAAGTACTGGGTAGTTCCCTGTTTTTTAGCAGTACCTTTTCTCCGACTTCATATCTTATTATTTTCTTAACAGCCTTTTGATATTTGTTCTTGCGCCTTTCCTGGTCTTCTGCCAATTTATTGTAGAATCGAATTCGATTGAATTTGTATTCTTGACTCCTGGGGAACTCTATTATGTCTTGTATTTCTCTCGGAGGTGGTCTTTCATACATTGCCGTGTATGGCGTGGTACCAATAGCGGTGTGATATGACAAATTAAGGAATTCTTCAGTCGCTAATAAATATTCTTGCCACTTCTTTTGTTGGTTATAGCAATAAGTCCGCAATATTCTTCCGACCTCTCGCAGTACCCTCTCCGCTGGATTGCTGCTGGGGTGGTAGACAGACGTCTGTATGTCTTAATGCCCAATGTATTCAGAGTGTTTCTCCACCTCCAACCCTTAAATTGCGTTCCATGGTCGGTGATTATGGATGTCGGGCTTCCTACCTCTGGAATGTAATGATTTGTTATTATTCCTAGAGTCTTCAGAGTGGTGGCTCTGTTCACAGGGTATAGTTTTGTAAATTTTGTAAAATGATCCATCATAATAACAATATACTTGTATCGATGGCGTCCGCCACTGCGGGGAAATGGACCACATATGTCCAGAAAGACCTTTTCCAGTTTGGCTTGTGAGGTAATTGGTATCATCATACCTTCCTTTCTTTCATTGTTGGTTTTCACCAATTGACATATCCTACAGGTTTTAAGGTAAGTTCTAGTTTTTCTATTGATACTTTTTATGTGACAATTCTCTTCTATTGCCTTGATCACCTTCATGGCTCCCATGTGACCGTATCGTAGGTGATAGTCCAGGATGATATCCTTTTCGATTGTAGTAGGGATCATTATCTTCCAAACGTCTTCGTCAAGGGATGTCTTGATGAATAAAATCCCATTATGTATACAATAAAATTTGTTTATTGTGTCATCTTGGTTGGAGAGACGAAGTTTAATAGAGTTTAACTTCGGATCGGACTGCTGGTGTTTGCTGATGTCCTGCACTATCTTCTCCAAATCAGATCTGTCCTTAATGATGTTATAGATTTTCAAAATGCTCTCCTTTTCGCCTTCGAATGTTTGTTCTTCCAGATTCACTCTTGACAATACGTCGGCTACTACATTTTTACTTCCAGGAACATACTCCCACTGTATATCGTATTCCTGTAGGGCGAGTACCCATCTGGTCAATCTACCATGGCTTAATTTGCATCTTCTTAGAAATGATATTGACTTGTGATCTGTTCGGACGGTCACTGGATATCCGAGGATATACGTCCGAAACTTCCCGCAGGCAAAGACTACACTTAGCAGTTCTTTTTCCGTCACATTATAGTTCTTTTCACACTGGCTAAGGGTTCTGCTAGCAAAGCTCACTACTAGATGGTTTCCACTTTCATCTTCTTGGTACAGTGTTGAACCCAAGCTAATGTTACTAGCGTCACAGTTTAGAAAGAAGGGTCGGTTAAAATCTGGGTGGTTGAGCATTACTGCGTCTAAGAATTTCCCTTTAATTGATTTGAAGGTCTCGTCTTGTTCTTGACCCCATCGCCATTTATTCTTGGACGATAACTGGTACTGAAACTGGGCTGTTGGTTCGGAATAATTATTCTGGAACTTCCTATAATAGTTACATAGGCCCAAAAATGATTGTAGTTGCCTTCTGTTTTTTGGTGTAGGGAATCGTTGTATGGCGTCTACCTTTTCTGTTGATGGTGTTATTCCTTGACTGTTTAGCTGGAAACCCAGGAATTGAACTTCTTTAGCTATAAGCTTGGACTTGTCCAGTTTAAGGGTGACATTATTCTCAGCAAGCTTCTTCAAAACATACTCCACACGATAACAGTGTTCCTCCCAGCTGGTTGATGTTATTAGGAGATCATCAACATATACAGTCATGAATTGGAGCGCTTCTGGTCCTAGTATATGATCCATACAGGCGACAAAAACAGCTACTGAATTCACCAACCCGAAGGGCAACCTCTTAAACTGATAATTGCGCCCTTCGAAGATGAACGCCATATATTGCCGGCTTGCTGGGTGCAACTCCACTTGCCAATAGCCGCATACCGTATCCCAGGTGGTAATGAATCGTGTTCCGTGGAACCTCTTCAAAATTTCATCAATTTCGCCAGGTGAGGTACGATCGTTTATTATCATCTTATTTATCTCACGAGCGCCAAGGCAAAGTCTTACCTTCCCATTTTTCTTTTGTATGGCCACAATTGGGCTTGTGTATGGCGATTGACTGCTCTCGATGATATCTCTACGGATCATATTCTGGATCTCTGTGCGTACGGCTTCTTTCAAAGATTGTGCTATTGGGTACGACTTTCGGTTGAATTCTACTGGTTCTCTGAATCGTATGGAACATTGGTAGTTCCGGATCTTTCCAGGTTCGTCAGAAAATACAGCTCGATATTTCTCATATATTTCTACCAATTGATTCTGCTGGTTTTCCGTTAATTGCTCATTAGTATTGTGGCACTGGAAGTTACGTATCTCTTGAATCTTTTGTTGCCATAGGTCTTCCTCCGAATCTTGATGTACTGGCTTGTTGTCTGTTGAGTGGTTAGATAAGTAATTCACCTTATTTTGGTGGTCGAGAAGTTGTCTGGAGTCTAAAGTCTTGTTATCAGTTAAATTGGCTATCCAGGTTGAACCTGCAGCAAAGAGTGATACCCTTCCTCGGCACAAGTCGATAATTGCTGAGTTTCGGCGCAATATGTCGCATCCTATCATGATGTTGAAAGGTAATCCGGCTGCAACAAGAAATATCATATCCACACTAATGCCCTGACTTTTGACATTGAGGGATACCTGCTTTCTTATGGTCTTGTTCTGTCGGCCGGTAGCTCCTACAAGTACAATGTTATTAATAGGTAGTACCGGTAAGTTTTTGTGGCATTCCTGCTGTATCCGGTCCAATTCATTTCGATTTATTATGGAGACATTGGCTCCAGTGTCTATCATTATAGGAACAGAAATACCTTCAATTTCTGCGATTATGTATATTATTTCATTATCATTATTTCTAATATTAAGCTCACTTTCTTCTAATAGGTCCTTATGGATATCCTTTAAATAATTGCTGTATATTATGGTAAAATTTTTTCTGTTTTTCTTCACATTCATACCTACTTGGTTAAACCCAGCAGATTGGAGCAGTAAAGGGTTATTGGGGTTTATTACTGCCTCCGTTCATTTAAATGTTCCGCTTCATTACGGGTCAGGCCGTTGGAAGCGTCAGCTTGAAGTCCTGAGACGGCTTCGATTGGTTCTGCTCGATCGTCTGGTTGGGCTTCTGTTACAGGTAGTCTTCGCTGATTATCCAGGCTGGAACTACGTCTGGGCTCGTACTCTCTGTACCTATTACTTCCCTGGTTCCCTTGGAAGGTCTCGTACTCGTAGTATCGGCTCCTTCTTTGAGGCTGGTACCTCCTGTGTCCACTGCCTTCTGCTCGGATGTAATTAACATTAGGTCGATATGTCCTGTAATTGTGGTTACCTCCACTTGGGTAATTTCGGTTATAATTACCATGATAATTATTATTATTAGAAAGGTTGGGGTTCCTCTGACCATTTGGAACATAGTTACTATTATGATTATAATAACCGTTGTTATTTTGTGGACGGCTATTATTATTATTGTTGTGGTTGTTGTTATTATTATTTATGCGAGGAATATTACTATTACTATTATTGTTGTTAAAACGGGGCAAGTTATTGTTATTTCTGGGGTTATAATTGTACTCGGCATTATTCCGATTTGCGGAGTTATAATTATTATTATTACCCACGTTCTGCCGATTATTATTATTATTCAAATTATTGTTGTTATTCCTTGGTTCCGGCTTTTCATACCTCCTGCGACTTTGACGGTAATAGTCTTCGTGCTCGTACATTTCTAAAAGCTCGGTCATGGCTTGCACCGTCTTTATTTGACTATTTCGTCTGGCTCTGATAATATCCTCCTCGTAGTGGTATGAGAGTTTGCTGACCAGGCATTCTTCCGGTATTCGGGGCTCTAGATGTTTGGCCACGCACACCTTTCCCAAAAAGTACGCCGTTAAAGTTTGGTTTCCATACGGGTTGTACTTCCCATGACATATCCCGTCTCTGGCGATATTTTGCGTTGATTCCGACCAATATTTGGCTTTGAATAGCCTTCTGAATTGTTGATAGTCGGTCACCTCGTCTCTTATTGCCATCCACCAATTGTCTGCTATTTCCTTGAACGATTCGTCCAGCACCTCTTTATTCTCCCTCCAGCGATTACCTCTGTGTTTGACAAAGTATTCCTCGATTCTTGCTAGGAATTCCATGGGTTTATTTTTATAAAACCTGAAGTTAATCCCTTCACGATTTTCACTGTTGGGACAGCTGGTAATGGTTGTTGGTCGACTATGGAATAGGTCTATATCTGTCTGGTTCTGTCGTACCTGACTGTTGATACTGGTCACAGCAGCTTCTATGCCGTCACATTTCTCTGTGAATCGGTCCTGCACTCGCTCCCAGTCTTCCCGTGTTTCCTTTAGTTTTTCCTCCAATGTCTTCCTAGTCGTTTCTTCAATGGTGTTAACCTTCGTATTTATTTCTGTCCTGATACTCCGTACTTCTTGTTCGGTTTGACTCCATTTTTCGTCAGCTCTGGTAACCCTTTGTTCGATTACCGTTATTTCCTCTTCTACTTTCTTGCTGATTGTCTCATTGTTTTCAGCTATCTTCTGGCTCAATTCTTCCTTCAATATTTCCATTCTTCCGTCCAACCGGTTCATGTTCTCTTGGTTCGTCTCCTTCAATTCTTCTCTCAATTGCTGACTATTATTCTCCATCTTTTTATTGGTTTCTTCCAGTTTCTGGCTTATCTGGGTCAATTCCTCCTTCGATTGTTTATTGTCAGTTTTTATTTCCTCCATTTTCTCCTCCATCTTCTGGATATTTTCCTCCATCTTCTCCTCGATCTTCTTACTATTCTCCTCCATCTTCTCCACCATCTTCTTACTGGTATTTCCAATTTTATTACTTAATTCCTCCTTCAATCGTTGGTTATCATTTTCCAGCTTCTTACTGTTTTCTTCCATCTTATTACCCAACTCTTCCTTTGTCGTTTTAAATTCTTTGAGTAACATCTCCATCATTTGATCAAATTTTGTATCTTCCTTTGCGGTGGATTTCTCCGGCTGTTCCTTCTGTGGTGCAGGCTTATTTGGTTCTGCTGGCGGTAACATTAACTCCACATCTTCCACTGGTGTCGCTTCTTTATCCTCCATGTTTATCTCCTGCTCGGCCTCCATAGCCCTTTTTCTTGATGTAGCTCTCCTGTGCATCTCGCTCCCTCTTCCGACCTGTTGATCGTTGCCAAGCTAAAAATAGGAAATTGGACAATCGTCCTTATTTTACAACACTATTACCTCCTATTTAAAGCCCCACGTTGGGCGCCAATTTGTAATATAAATTATTACAAATAAAAATAAAAATATAAATAAAAATAATTGAAATATATAGAGAGATATTGTGTGTGTATCTTTGGTGATAACAAAGGTATTGTGCTCTTCTTTTAGCCCCACTATTAGGCTAGTCAAATTGTAATATAATTTCAAGTGTAATAATAAACAAAATATAAAGATATTGATGATAAGAATATGTTATAACTAGGTGTGTTTGATTGATAACTAACAAATACATCAAACTTTAAAAATTTTGCAAATATTTTTTCTTGTGCTTGTATCGAATTTGACTGAATGATTTAATTTAATTAATTAATAATTAATTAATTATTTGAGTTTGTAATTTCCCCCTATATCTATTCTCTCAATGTGAATTATGTTTCTGCTTAATAAAAAATAGTAATAACATTAATGGTAGAAATAAAAACAATGCTGGTAACTGAATACTGATTTGCGTTTATTCATTCAAAATTGTGCGCCAGTCAAACTGCGCATGTCCCAGGCACTGGCTAATATTTGCCACAGTCGGTAGTGAGAAAGATTAACAAATATATTTTTTACAAGTTTAAATTTATGGTTCTTTTAACGAGTCGAAATGGTCAGAGGGCAAGGAACAAGATACATTTAACAGGTATTCTTAAACTAAATGTTAACATCTGAAATAGAACAGAATTATTATTACAATTGTCAATTAGAAAGAAATTATTTAAATTTCGAACCAAGTCGAAGAAATGACGTCACTCTGCTCCAGGAAGCACTGGCCGGTCGTCTTTATAGAAATTCAGCAATGGCCGCCATCTGCTCGATTTTATCTGCTATGACGCCGTTGGAATTGAAGATCTTCTCCCACAGAAATAAAACGATGTTCCCTTTTCTGCGAAGTGGTGTTGTTCCAAAATATAGTGTTGAATGTCCCCTCGTCATCTGCGATGTCGAATTCTGGATGGATCTCTTGTGTAGTGTGATGTTCAAATATGTGTGTTGGTTCTTTGTGAATTCGTTCCAAAAATTGTTCAAAATGGCTGTCGATTTCTGGTGTTGCGTTTTATCGTGTTATACTGTGTTTTTGGAAACTTGTGAAGTGTTAGACATAGATAGATAATGTTATTTCACTTGTTAGTTCATCTCCGTTACACGCCACATAACCACACTTGGTTTTAATATAAATTATTTTGTTTTCAAAACTCCGCTAATAAATTTTTCAACTGTTCAGCTTTGCGATTAACAATAGACTAAAAGACGCAACGTCGTCGTTTTAAGGCAATTTGTGGTATGTCTTTTTCCTCTTCATATTGTTTAATTATAAAATATCTGTCTAAGACTTGTTTCACTATCTAACTATACATAACAAGTTTTCTTATTTTTTACTGTATTTCAAATATTTCTTAATTTTACATGAATCTAACTATTCAGTAATATTGATTATTTAATTTTACATCTTTTGATATATAGCTGGGTTTGTTTCAAACTCATTTAAGCCCAAAAATTACAATTTTAGATGATTATTGTATGTCTCATATTTTGTACAAATTCAGTGTTTTAAAGGTTTTTATTTGTTTTTTCGGTATAATATTTCCCTGGAATACACCTAATAACTCCGTAATTACTTTGTTGTTAATAATTTGGTTATTAAAACATTTCAATATTGATTAATTTGCTGTTTAGTCTGATTTGATTACTATCATAAGCCTATTTTTGACTGTTTCCAAAAGAAGTTAATTTTCTTTCTTTTGTCATTCTATTTGCTATTAACTGTATCTGTATTAATTATACTTCCAATTTCTGTATTGTATGTATTGAATTCTATTCCTATTACATAGATTAATTCTTTGATAGATAATTTTTTTGTTTATAGGCCATTCTGTGTTTACTAACATAGTGTCTTGGTTGGTCTGTTTGTACATTATACATGGTTTACTGATTTGAATAAAATTATTACATTTTTATGCCCTACTTGCCTCTCTGACTTACACAATGGAAAATTAAATGACATGATTTTAAATACAATAGAATATCTTGTATCTACTAAACTTTCTTTATACTAATAACATCATTGAACCATAACATGAACATCTTATGCCTAATTTTAACAAAAACATCTTATTATCAACTATTTTCCATATATCACCTAATTTTAACAAAAACATTTTATTCCTATTATTTTTTACTGTATCATCAAATGATAACAAAATAGCTTATCCTAGACATAATTTAATTAAAAAAATAAAAAACTCCTATTACTAGTAACACTGTCAGTCACTAACTGTCTTGTGTATTTATGATTTTTATGAAAACACTTTAACTGTGATTAAAAAAAACATCTTGTATCTATTTACACCTTACATCTAAAATATTATCTAATTAATAATAAATAACAAACATCTTAATAATAGTCATACCTTCAGTTATGAACTGTCCTTTGGTATTTTTGTCCTTCTCACCATTTACTTAGCTATAATTAAAGAAAACATTTTATATGTAATAGTTTTTCTTATATCTAATTTAAAAACTCTTATTACTAGTAATGTTGTCAGTCCTTAGACTGTCTTTCATTCCAATGGTTTTGTTATTATTATTCTACACTCATGGTAGTCTTTTTATAATACTTAAACTTCATTGAAGATTTTTTCATAGAATTTTTAACTATGTTTCTCACTGTACACTCTGTAGTTTCTTAATTTTGTTATCTCACTTCACTTTATTGGATTCTACACTCTGGTAGTCTTTTTATAATACTTTTTAACATAGTACACTTACAACTAATATACAATTTGTGTTTTATAGTATTGTATCTTGTAACTTGTTTGGGGTTTACCTATATCGGTTTCAATTTTGTCTCATGGTAGTTATTATATGATTAACATTTTGTTTTGGCATATCTCTTCCTGTTTCTGGTCTCTTTGTTGGAATCTTGATATGTTTTGTCCCTTCTTCAAATATCACATAGTAGTTTCCTTATTAAAATGGTTTCATGACAGATTATTTCCTTTTTTATGGTCCTTCCCTTTTTGTACTGCTTCCCCAATCTACTGGGTATACTGCTGGTTTAACTGGTTTTTTCATAGTAGGTTATTTTAATTAATGGTTTTCTTTATTATCTTCCATTTTTATTAACATTTTATAGACTTAATTATACAGTTTCTAGTGTAATCCTTAAACAATTTATTCTTCTCACTCACTATGGAACTTTCTCTTTTATTTATGTAACATTAATTCAAATGTTTAGTGTGATAATTTTGTTATGTTACAATGTGCATATGAGAAAATAAAAGTGTGCTCTTTTAGACAAGCGAACTGAGAAAGACTTTTAGACACCTGACAAGGGAAGTGGGGAAAGTAACAAGTAACAAGTGGCATTAGTATGCAAGGGGCCGAATGTCACTTCTAATTTAGCCTCATGATCACCAGGTATGTCATTATAATTTCTATAACTAAACTGTAACGTCTGCATCTATAACTTCTATAGAATCAGCTCTACCTTTAGGTGAGGTAGGTGGCTACCTAGGGCAGCATAATTTGGTACAGAAAATTTTTAGAAAAAGAACAAATTTTTATCAGAGAAGTTTATCTAAACTTAAGTTTAAAATTTTTATATTTGCATATCAATGAGTCAGTATAGACTTGGACTGGCAACAATATCAGGTTAACTTAACACTGTGAAATGATAAATATGATTTTAAATATTCTATGCTACAGAAAATTTCTTTTTTAGAAGTACGTGAAGTAATAATATGCCTACTTTAGCTTTAAAGAACCTTCATAATGAACTTAAAACAAAGGGCACTTGATAACTGGAAAGTGAAGTTAAACAACTGACAGCCATACAGAAAACATGAAAAACTTGCCTATACTTATACCCGGTATGTAACTCAATAAGGTTTGTTACTTCATTTACTAACAAACTTTGTATGTGGTAAAACGATGACTATAAATAATGAAGAACATGATCATTGTGTGCCCCTAGATTGCTGGTCTCTTGTTGCCATTGACAGATTACTGTGAGCTTCATTCTCTGTCACATCTCTGGTAGATTGAATTCTACTGAGTGGCATTCTCTTTTAAAGTATCCAGGGCCGGCCACAGCGCTTCTGCCACCCTGTGCAGTATTTATGAGTGCCGCCCCTCTGTATTTTAACTCTCAACACATTCACGCACACTAGACCTACTCTAAAGATATGGCGATTACCTTCAAATGATGACTAGGAGTGTTTGCATTGTTGTGTTTATCAAATAACTACAACTTTTTCGCGTTTACGATGTGGCGAACGGCTACAATAAAAATTGTAGAGACAATACAAGGAATCGTGAGACAATAAAAAGGTAGGCCTATGCCTATGTGATGAATTAAAATTAAAATACTAACTAAAATTCATTGTGATTGAAATATAAAAAAAGTAATGTATCATATACCTTAGTTAAAAAAATACTCGTCTAGCTTTTGCACTGGCAAACTCCTTTATGACTTCGTTGTAATACTCAAGTGATTCAGCTAACTGTTTTTCTATAGATACAGTCACCAGACCACTCAGGCGAGTCTCGGACATATCCAATCTGAGATAAGATTTAATAAGTTTGAGCTTCGAAAAAGTCCTTTCTCCGCTTGCCACTGTCACAGGTAATGTTAGCAAAATTCTTAGAGTGACATACATAAAGTAATTCTTACTGATCTTGTGACGATTTAATTGATAATAGAATCATAAATAAATAAAAATTTAATTTACTAGCAATTAAGTATTTTTAAATCGCACCATTAAACCTAAAGCCCCTGTACTAACTCAGAATAAGTATGAGATGTAAATGGAAAATCTAACTAAAGCATTAATAAAAAAATCGAATTGTAAAAAAAGCTATTAATATCACAGTTAACGCTATGCTAGTCATCATGCGGTGACCTGTTAATTCCGGACTCAACGTGTTTAGCGAGTCGTCTGTAACTTAGGAAAATATAAAAATCACAATATTTGTAATTAGTAATTTGAAGGCACGAGTAGTAGTTAAAATAATTCACTTAAATTATATATGTAGAATTAATGTATTGTTTTTTTGTAATAAGAATGTCAATTTAAATAAAAATAGAAACTATATTATCGCTGAGTACTTGCCCCTCTCCGTTGTAATGTGCCAGTCGAATCGAGTAGAGAGTCACAATGCTGCCGTCAGAGCGTATAGAACTACGAGCGAGAGCTCCACCAAAATGCACTGTTTAAATTTAATTTTAAATGTTAGCTACCACTGCTAAACGTGGCGAGCGAGTGTAATGTGTGAATTGTAGGAAGTTGTGTTAAAAAGAAAAATGTAATAAGTTAAAACAAAAAAGAAATTAACAAGTAGTAAGCAAGATGACGTCTCCCCTCAAGAGGTAAATTCAAGTACAACTTTACATATTAAGATGTGACCTGCATAAACTTCACTTGTGGACATATACGATGCATAAGACGCTGACGAGGACCTACGTGGATCTACACCAACTTAAACTAGAGAAACTTCAATCTCCGCAGTGAACCACCTATCTAGTACTTGCCGAAGACACGACTCAGATGACGACGCCGACTTCAAGAATTCCCAAGAGAGACACCCCAGGACGAGGTTACCACGACCTATTGTAAAGGTGACTCGATAGCTCGCCTATCGAGAGTTAATTATATTTGAGACATAACTTACAGAGAAAAGAGACTTTTCAAAGACTAAAATTTTCTTTAAAATTTAAATGAGACCAACTAAGAGTTTACTGTAATATTCAATATCATACGTTGTAACGCATTATATGTAAATGTTAATTATAATCACTTTAGTTAATAATACCATTCTTCAATTGGTAAAAGAAGTCTTGCAAGCATCTAGATGAACACAAAATACTCAGAAGTCTTTGCTATAGATATACTTAAAGTAAACTCGGATCCGAGGTAAAAGAATACATAATCAGTTTGATCCCCAGTTTTTCTGAAAACCATTCAAATATTTTAATCTAATAATTATGTCATGGGATCTTTTCATATCAGTTGTTAATAAAGAGAAGTCATCTTATTACACATGAAAATGAGTGCATAAATCAGTGAAATACCTTCCCTTGTTTCCTAATAATTAGCTTAAGTAATCTGTTCAATTATTTTGAGTTTAATAACAGTTCGTTACAACGTAGGCAGCCCATGTAATTGGCAGGCGTTAATTTAAGATGGGTTCCCTGGATTTGTAACGTGGTAAAAAACGTTACAAAATTGCGCCACTCTGCTTAATTAATAAAAAAGGTTGTAAGCATCATGACATTAACAAAGATACGTCACGCTGATAATTAAAGTAATTGTTACGGAGTAAATTAGATAACTCTCGGACCTCAGTTATTTGATATATGCACTCAGTCACTGTATTTGATGTAACATTAATTTTCATAAAATGAATTTATTTTAAGATACGTAAATGATAGTCAGTATAACTTGAAATATCATTGTATGAAGCCAAATGCAAGTATGTACATGAATTGTAGTACTTGTTGATCTGTTCAGTCTTTAACAGGTTTATATTGTGACAATCCAAGACCTGTAGTTTCTTGAATATGCCTGCATAGTATATCAGTGTATGTCTGTCGTCACGGTAAAAGGGGAAAAAAAATAACACTCCTGTGTAAAGTAGACACGGTTAATTACGTGGAAAGAATTTCGTAACTTAAATTTGTTACTAAAAAAAATAAATAATTTAATTGGGGAAAGTACGAGAATTAATTACTAAACTCAGACTGTTATAACCGTAATACAATTGTAACTTGTAAAGCGTGTTTTGTTGAATGAGCTTCACCCCATGCGTCCGAGCTGGCTTCTCCAGTTAAAACCGGTCAAGGAAGTTAGTCTGTGGCATTGTGTAGAGAACAATACGTGTGCGTAACCCCCGCGTTCCCACGCATACACTTACCCTGCCTTTGTTTACTAAATAAAAGAGGGTGACCTACATTCCAGCAAACAGCTGATCGGCGATTTAACATTGAAATATGTGTGTGTGGAATTTCTGTCTCTCCCTTAGAAGAGAAATTATTCTCTTCTGAATTATGCAAATGATTTACCCAAGAATGCACCTTGTCTATGTAGTTAGTGTGTAGTGTTGTAAAATCAATTTTAAGTACGTTTTAATGTGTTCGAAATAAGATAAAAATGGCCCAATTTAATCTGGATTTACTATTAAAGGATGAGCTGTCTTACGAAGCTCTTTTGCGTGGACTACCCCATGCGAATGTAACAGTCGTGGAATTACACAGATCAATACGCGAAAGTGGATTTGATACACCCGCACAATTAAGCAACTTAAGCGGACTCGATTATGAGAGCGAGAGAGAGATTTGTAATGCCAAGTATAGTGAGCTAACCTTATTGTCTCAAACCCTCCAAGACGAGAAATCTCCGGCGATAATTTTGCGGACTACCCAGAGAATAGAGCATTTAACCCGGCGAATGAAAAATTTGTTGATCTGGCCTAATCTTACGGAAATACCTCCAGAAGTGCAAAACTTAGCTGACGAAGCTTTACGTCGCTTACCTACTATTATTAATGAGTTAAGAAGAAGATCCGACTCATTCCGAATGGATGAAATAGAGAAGTCCTTGAAGAAATTACACATCTCCCCAGTTCAATCCCCTACTACTGATCTACCTCCGCCTAACACTGATCGGGACTCACCCTCCGTATCGCAAATGCAAGCTAACCATGAGCAATATCCTGATAGAGATTTAAATGCCCCTCCTCCCAATCGTTTCCAGATTCGCCCCGGAACGCACGAATTGACCACCCCGAATGCATCATATCGTTCTCCTAAAGGAATGCCAACCTTGAACCATAGCGCAGACCTATATGGAAAAATCACTCATCCTGTGGAGAAACTTTTAACTGAAATCCCTTACACCGATGGATTAAATGTCTCCAAACTACTAAATTTCATTAAATATCTCCTGCAGATAAAAGATCTACAGCAGCTGAATGATTGGCAAATTTTGCAAGTTCTGCTACCGAAATGTAAACCCCCGTTAAAGAATCGTGTGATAGAAGCATTAAGCTCTACACTTCCAGTAGAAGACCTACATAGCTCAATAATAAAGTACTTTATTCCAACCGGAATTTATGAAGAACTTAAAAGAAAGACCGTACTACGAGTACAAGGAAATCATGAGAGATTAGCTCATTACATCTCCGATATCAGGGAGTCATCTCGACTACTACGTGTAGATTGGAATGAGACACAGATGGTCGACACCATTTTAGTAGGACTGTCACCAGAGGAAAGATCTCGTTTAACCTTGATAAATAGACCGAACACCATTGCAGATCTAGAACAATGCAGTATCCATTCGTCAAATGTATGGTACTCCGATCAAAATAGACATACGATGAAATCAGCAGAAACAAATAGAAATGAATTGCGAGCCCCAGAGCCTGGTGTAACAACCCTGCATGAAAGGCAAGTATTCAATAGACCTCACAATGTGCGCAGTTCTGGTAAGTTAAATGTAACACCATCTAAAATGGAAACAAGGTACCCTCTTCGTAATAAGCCCATCTGTTATAATTGCGGCAAGTATGGACACATAAGAAAGGACTGTAAGAGTAAGCAATTGGAACGTAAACACTCAGATCCAAAAAACATGTAAGGCAGGGAGACCTGAAATCCTGTGTCTTCCGCAGCAACTCGAAATCTGGTGAACCTAAAGAAACGTATAAAAAAAAAAGTTATTATATAACGAAAGTGGAAGGAAAAGAAATTCTAAAGAAGTAGATCCCTACGTGAGAAAGTTTCTTGAAAAATGTAACGCGGTAAATAAATGTAACTGGACTAAAAGTCTATTACCCTTAATCCAAGTAGACCTAGGTGTTACCTCCACTATCGCATTAATTGATTCGGGATCTAGCAGAACCTTAATCAGTCAAGAGTTAGCAGACAAATTATTGAAACACCATATAGTAAAATGGAGTCAAGCGGTGAATATAAAGTGTGCTACCGCCAATAAACGAAATATAATAATAAAACTGAGCATTACCGTTAAAGTTAAAATCAAGAACCTAACATGGGTTTTTACTATGTTAGTATGTAATGAATTAGGACCCGACTTAATATTGGGAGCAGACTTTATTAGTAAAACGGGAATGATTCTTGACATCTACGAGCAAAAATATTATTTTCGATTCGACCGTTCACGGAAATATAGATTTGATTGTAATAAAGACAAACAGGAAAAAACTAGTTCATCTACTGCACACGTAATACACCAAGAGTCTGATTTATCTCATCTAGAAAGTAGAGATAGAATGAGAATACAGAAATTAATAAAAGAATTTTCCTCAGTTCTTACACCTAAGCTAGGACTCACTAAACTAATAGAATATAAAATTAATCTGAGCGATCAGAAAGTAATACGCCTACCTCCGTACAAGTTGTCGCCTCCCAAGATGGAAGTGATGAGAAACCATATCAACAAGTTGTTGGAGCAAGGAGTAATTGAACCCTCTACTTCGCCATATTCATCTCCCTCCTTTTTAGTACCGAAAGGTCACGATAAACACAGACTAGTTGTGGACTACCGGCAATTAAACAAAAAAATAGAATTTGAATCTATTCCTCTTCCAGACATCCATAGTGCTTTCCATTACTTCACGAAAGCAAAAGTCTTTACGGTAATGGATCTGAATCAAGCTTTTCACCAAATACCCCTTTCGGAAGAATCAAAACGTCTAACCGCGTTTGCCGTTCCTTTTAACTTGTACCAATTTACTAAAGTACCCTTTGGAATATCTCAAGGAAGTTCCGTATGTAGTAGACTATTAGAAAGGATATTTCACGATATTAAATTTAAATATGTGTACCACTATTTGGACGACATCGTTATATATAGCGAATCAATGGAACAACATCTTAAACACCTACGTGAAGTGTTATCTCGGTTACAAAAAGCAGGATTAACTGTTAACCCAAAAAAGGTAAATTTTGCCATCCCACAGTTTTCATTCTTAGGTCACATCGTGAAAGCGAATGGAAAAGTAAGCATTGACCCCGAACGTACCCGCGCTATTAGAGAATTTTCACCCCCACGAGATGCAAAAGCTATAGCCCAATTTTTGGGAATGGTAAATTATTTCCACAAGTATATTCCCCATCTTGCTGAAATAGCAGCACCCCTAAATTCCTTAAGAAAGAAGGGAGCGAAGTTTGAATGGAGCGCACAACATCAAAATGCGTTTGAACAACTCAAAGAAAGTATCATATCTCCCCAGTTTTGCAACTAGCCGATTTCACGAAACCTTTCGTTGTGCAGACCGACAGTTCCAGTGTAGCGTTAGGTGCAGTCATCTATCAAGAGATAGAAAACAGTAGACTACCTATTAGTTATGCATCGCGAACCTTGAGCGACCAAGAAAGAAAATATTCCGCATATGAATTGGAATGTTTAGCCATTGTTTTTGCATTTGAGAAATTTAAACCCTTCCTAGAACATAAAGAATTCCTTTTGGAAACTGATAATCAAGCATTATCTTGGTTACTGAATCACCCTAAACAGTTAGGACGTATTGGAAGATGGGTATTGAGGTTAAACTGCTACAAATTCAGAGTACAGCATATTAAAGGTACACAAAACGTAGTCGCTGATACCCTGTCCCGTATGTTCCAGTCGCCCCCTAATACTCCCGGAAGCAAGGAGAATCCGGAAACAGCACTTGCTAACGCCGTAATTACTGAGTTCCCCCTTGCCTTTACAAACTTTGCCCTGTATCAACAACAAGACCCTTTACTGAAACCTATTATAGAACAACTTGCACAATATATTAAATCCGAGAAATACGTATTGAGTAAAAGTGTACTATGCCATAAAATAAGAAGCAGAAAGGAACTAAGAATAATCGCCCCTGATGTGATTAAGCCCATGCTGATGGAGTACTTCCATTCATCTACCATTGGAGCCCATATGGGAATCAATAAAACAATACATCGTGTTCGAAAGGAATATCATTGGAACAATATGAACAGCAAAATAGCTAGTTTCGCAAAGAAATGTAAATTATGTGCTCGCAGTAAACCGGCCAGAAATAATCAGGTAAGCCAATTGATTTCAGAAATCCCTAAGACCCCTTTTTCTAAACTTTATCTAGACTTTTCAGGTCCTTATCCACGATCGAAATCAGGTAATACTATGTTACTCATCTGTGTAGATTCGTTCACCAAATTTGTTTGGATGTATCCCATGCGACGAGCATTAGCGTCGACTACTGTAAAAATATTATAGGAAAGATTATTTAAAGACTACGGTACACCTGTACGTATAGTGTCAGATAATGGACCACAGTTTAAAGCGAAAGAATTTAAGAATATGTGTTTCAAGTTAGGTATAGACCATATAACCACTACGGAGTATCGACCGCAAGGCAACATTGCTGAAAGGTATCTACGAAACCTCAAATCTGCATTAATCGCCTACCATGCGAACGATCATACGTCTTGGGACCAAAACCTATCCTGGATACAATACGCCTTTAATTCAGCTTATCACGAAGGTCACAAGTCGACCCCGTTTGAGTTACTGTATAAATACAAACCAAACCACCCCTTGTCCACTAAATGGAAAATACACGACCTGCTACCTCCGCAAATAAAGGATAAGCAGATTAAGCAAATATGGAATAAAGCCCGCTCTAATTTAAGAGCGAACTTAGAGAAATCCAGAAAATACCACGAGAAAGGTATTCATAACAATTCAGTTAGGTACCAAGTAGGTGACTTAGTAATGTACAAGACTCACCCGACTAGTAGTGCAATTGATAAGACCACCTCTAAACTATCATACAGATGGTGTGGCCCTTACCAAATCCAGAAGTACTTAACTCCAGTTACAGTAGCCCTGTGTGAACCTGCGACTCGAAAATATGTGCGGAGAACACATATTTCACAGATAAAATTGTATAAGAAGAAAAGAAGAAATATTATAGCCAAAAATAGAAAAGATAATACTAGGTAGTGAAGTATATTATACCTAAGTAACCTTGCTAAGTGTTAATCGTAGAATTTGGAAATGAGGTCTGATCAACCTGAGATCCAGTTCAGCGAAAGATAAGTAAATGACAACTAAACTGAATTCTAAATAGCAAAATATTTAGAAAATTACTCTAAGAAGAGAGTAATAAAAAAACCCAAAGAAAAAACCGGTAGTAGATTTAAGTAGTAGACATAAGAAAGAGTTTTGTGTTTTAAAATGTAGATATTAAGTGTGAATAGTATGTAAAAATAAAGGTAGTTTATAACAAAATATAAAAGTATATTGTGCTGTGGAGAAGAAACAAATGGGTATAACGCTTGCCAATAACTATGTGAGAGAAATTCCACACACTGACACCAAACATACTCCAAGTCCCCAATTTTGCGTTAGGCTCACAAAACATCCGTAATGTGGAATTTAAGAGGTGGAATATGTGACGATTTAATTGATAATAGAATCATAAATAAATAAAAATTTAATTTACTAGCAATTAAGTATTTTTAAATCGCACCATTAAACCTAAAGCCCCTGTACTAACTCAGAATAAGTATGAGATGTAAATGGAAAATCTAACTAAAGCATTAATAAAAAAATCGAATTGTAAAAAAAGCTATTAATATCACAGTTAACGCTTTGCTAGTCATCATGCGGTGACCTGTTAATTTCGGACTCAACGTGTTTAGCGAGTCGTCTGTAACTTAAAAAAATATAAAAATCACAATATTTGTAATTAGTAATTTGAAGGCACGAGTAGTAGTTAAAATAATTCACTTAAATTATATATGTAGAATTAATGTATTGTTTTTTTGTAATAAGAATGTCAATTTAAATAAAAATAGGAACTATATTATCACCGAGTACTTGCCCCTCTCCGTTGTAATGTGCCAGTCGAATCGAGTAGAGAGTCACAATGCTGCCGTCAGAGCGTATAGAACTACGAGCGAGAGCTCCACCAAAATGCACTGTTTAAATTTAATTTTAAATGTTAGCTACCACTGCTAAACGTGGCGAGCGAGTGTAATGTGTGAATGTAGGAAGTTGTGTTAAAAAGAAAAATGTAATAAGTTAAAACAAAAAAGAAATTAACAAGTAGTAAGCAAGATGACGTCTCCCCTCAAGAGGTAAATTCAAGTACAACTTTACATATTAAGATGTGACCTGCATAAACTTCACTTGTGGACGTATACGATGCATAAGACGCTGACGAGGACCTACGTGGATCTACACCAACTTAAACTAGAGAAACTTCAACCTCCACAGTGAACCACCTATCTAGTACTTGCCGAAGACACGACTCAGATGACGACGCCGACTTCAAGAATTCCCAAGAGAGACACCCCAGGACGAGGTTACCACGACCTATTGTAAAGGTGACTCGATAGCTCGCCTATCGAGAGTTAATTATATTTGAGACATAACTTACAGAGAAAAGAGACTTTTCAAAGACTAAAATTTTCTTTAAAATTTAAATGAGACCAACTAAGAGTTTACTGTAATATTCAATATCATACGTTGTAACGCATTATATGTAAATGTTAATTATAATCACTTTAGTTAATAATACCATTCTTCAAATGGTAAAAGAAGTCTTGCAAGCATCTAGATGAACACAAAATACTCAGAAGTCTTTGCTATAGATATACTTAAAGTAAACTCGGATCCGAGGTAAAAGAATACATAATCAGTTTGATCCCCAGTTTTTCTGAAAACCATTCAAATATTTTAATCTAATTAATTATGTCATGGGATCTTTTCATATCAGTTGTTAATAAAGAGAAGTCATCTTATTACACATGAAAATGAGTGCATAAATCAGTGAAATACCTTCCCTTGTTTCCTAATAATTAGCTTAAGTAATCTGTTCAATTATTTTGAGTTTAATAACAGTTCGTTACAACGTAGGCAGCCCATGTAATTGGCAGGCGTCAATTAAGATGGGTTCCCTGGATTTGTAACGTGGTAAAAAACGTTGCAATCTTACAAATTGTGATGAAATTAAATGAATAATTTTATTTTTTCCCTCAATTTCAAAACTTGACATCCCGGAATCTGCCGCCCTTTAAAATTTGCTGGCCTGGGCAGTGGCATGGTTCGCCCCTGCCTGGAGCCGGGCCTGAAAGTACCTTCTAATTTTCCTGTAAACTTCAGTGTTAGTGTATGTTTGAATCTCCAATAATATCTTAATCATCATTTTGAAAGGACTAGATGGTAATCTGGTCTTACAAATACCGCTACCTTCTGTGGCATCCCAATTTTCTAGTCTTCTTGTTGAGACATATTCGTAATGTTTTTCAGCAATTTATGCTTGACACACTGTGCTATATATCAATTATATAAACCAGATAGAAAGTTTATATACCTCATGGGATGACTTGACCCCTAAACAAAGAGAAATGGACTGTAATGTTTTATAAATAATACACCACTTCATTAAACACACCACTTTATTTAATGAATACATCTAATCCCAAGTAGCAGAAACGGAAATGATTATTTTTCAACAAAATAAAACAACAATTACTTTAGAGTATTTGAGCTTACTGGCACACACACACACACACACACACACACACACACACCAGAGAGTGCCACACTACTAAAATGACCAATTTTCAGATGTCATAACAAGTCTTCATTTAAAAGTCCATGTTTTGATATGATATGTCAAAACTGATAAATATGTCTGTTAAAAATATACTTTATTCTGAATAAGTTGAGGTATACCATGTAAACAAGACAGTTGGTTTTTTAATATAAAACAACCTTCTAAATGATATCCTAATCTATTTAGTTCATCACTAGAGTTGAATTAAATACCCAATTGTATTTTCTGCCCTACACAAACATACATCTCCACCTTTTCCACCCCAATTTTAACTGCCTCTCTTCACCCACATTTATTATTATAATTTTCTTTGTCTTATATATTTTTAATCCTATATTTGCAACTGTTCCTCTAATTCTACTAACAATTCTGCAAGTCTACAAAGTTCTGTACAACCACCACCACATCATTCATATATTATAAATAATTCACTCATTCTCTGGTGATATTCACCCTTTTATCATTCCAATTAACTTCTTTCAAGACATCCATTGTTTGAGTTAGGCTTAACAAATTAGCATGATTAAATTATAATGTTGTCAGTATTGATTGCTGAATTCCCAGTTATTCACACTGGATTTCAGTAGTAAATTATTTATGCAGTAGCAAGAGCGATCAATTGGCATAGTGGGATGGTATATGGCATACTGATGGTTTACTGCTCATGATTGACATGAAGTGTTGTAACTGTTATGTTTTAAAACAAAAACAACATATCTGATAATCTTTTTTTGGGTTGTAATTTATGTTCTATAAAATCTGAGAATGGAGATTTAACTTTGACACCCTTTGTTTCAAGTAATAACAATAATTATTAGCCTATTTACAAAAAGGTATCTAGGTTACCTAATAAAAAAGTATACACATTTATTGGTTACTAGGAGTAACTGACTAACAAGAAATATTAATTGTTAAATGCAATTCAATGTGAGATGAAAAAGTGTAATGTCCTATAAAAGTTAAATAAATTTCAAAGAATATTCGGAATTAACCACTTCTAAATTAAGAAAACAAGTCAGCACTAGACACTACATCCGAGATGTCCATTGGAATAAACTGATCCACACCAGAAAATCGATGAACAAGCAATAAGTTATGCTAATATCACCTCAATCCAGATGTCATCATTGAAAACCTTTTCGTGAGATCGTTTCTGTTTACAAGTTAACTAAATTACACCTCAACTACAAATCTAAAACTCTAGAAACAGCGCCATCTCTGTAAATTCATTATTTTGGTTAATAATACATGGTTAATAACATTATAGCCATACTAAGTAAATAGTGTTTGTTTTTTTTGTCAGTGAAGAAACGTAGTCTGCGCTCTAGCGGTCAAAAAATCAACTGAATATTACAGATTATACAAATTTTAACATAATTTATGTAAAGTTTGATACAGACCAATATGCTAAATTAAATTAAATAACATTAACATAACAATAATAATAATAATAATAATAATAATAATAACATAATAATAATTTAACATTAATACTTCCATATTCCTTAAGGAATGGAAAAGGTATGGTGATGGCAAAAAAAATCGTGTTCGAGATTATTGCAGATTCTGATTGTACTACACTCAAAACATGAAAAAAGTCGTTTTCCGAAAAGTGTCTGTGTGTGTGTCTGTCTGTCTATCTGTCTATCTGTAGATTTTTTTTCTATGGCAAACGATAACTGCCGCAAATTCAAACAGAATCAAATAATTTTTTGCATACAGCCCTGATTTATAGAGTACTCACGACCTATTGTTTTTGGTGAAGATCGGTTGAGGGAAAGGGGTAGTTTACCTGCAACAGTTTTTTTTTATCAAGGGAAATTTATTTTTTTGGCAAACGATAACAGCCACAAATTCAAACAGAATTAAATAATGTTTTGTATACAGTCCTGAATTGTAGAGTTTTCAAGACCTATTGTTTTTGGTGAAGATCGGTTAAGGGAAAGGGGTAGTTTACCTGTAACGTTTTATGTTTTAACAAGGGTATATCCTATGGCAAACGATAACAGCCGCAAATTCAAACAGAATCAAAAGATTATTTGCATACAGCCCTAGATTGTAGAGTTCTCAAGACCTATTGTTTTTGGTGAAGATCGGTTGAGGGAAAGGGGTAGTTTACCTGCAACATTTTTTTAACAAGGGTATTTTCTATGGCAAACGATAACAGCCGCAAATTCAAACAGAATCAAATAATGTTTTGCATACAGCCCTGATTTGTAGAGTACTCAAGACCTATTGTTTTTTGTGAAGATCGGTTAAGGGGAAGGGGTAGTTTACCTGCAACGTTTTTTTATCAAGCGTATTTTCTATGGCAAACGATAACAGCCGCAAATTCAAACAGAATCAAATAATTTTTTGCATACGTCCCTGAATTGTAGAGGTCTCAAGGACTTTCGATTTTGGTGAAGATCAGTTAAGGGGAAGGGGTAGTTTACCTGCAACCGTTTACGTTTTAACAAGAGTAAAGTACTTGAAAATTTATTTAAACTTTTTGAAACAATGGTAATTGTTAAAAATAAAATAATTTTGTTTCCAGGCAATAAAATTAAAATTTTTTCATTTAATACGGCAATAAAAAGGCAGGTAAGACACCACACACACACACACACACACACACACACACACACACACACACACACAATTCACGTTATTTCTGGCCTCACTCATGTTTATTTTCTTACGTTTGCATGCTTTTTAAATGGAAAGTGCTGAAACCCACACCAACATAACGCGTGCAAGCCGAAAAAATGGACATCAATTTGCTTACTGGCGAAGCTAGTAGTTAATGAATGGGTAGGCAAAAATCTTATCTTAAATTTTTTTTAAGGAATCACTAAAAGGACGGTGGGTCAAATCGGACGCTGAGGTAGAGTTTGCTGTAACCGAATGGTTCCACAAACAGCCGTAAGAATTTTACTAGCAGGGAATCTACAGGTTAGCGCAACAGTTGAACTCATGTCTTAATGTTATTCGAGACTTCTTTTAAAATCGTTGAATAAAAAATGCTTTACAGCTCTATACGTGTGTCTATTGAACAATCCTTGTATTAGTCATACACAATAATACAACTGATTGAACTTCAAATTTTTAAACCTCATTAGTTTCTATATATATGTTTAATGTTACAAATAATTCAAATAACAATCTTGATCATCTGTTAGTTCAGCGGAATAACAGTGACACTTTTAATAACCGCATAAAATAAACACTTAGAAACAACACAGGCGCTTTAACTTAACTGTTTGGACCACAGAAGTGAGGCATGCCTCAACGCTCTATGTGTACAGCGCGGGACAATCCCCCTTCCCTACACTTCCCTATCACACCACTACATTGCTTACATACGATGCATACAAAAAACGCTGAGGCAAGTTCAGGTTGCCTCATTCGCTTTAAACGAACTATGCTGAATCTCACCTGTCACCATCTAGCGGTCGCTCAATAAAGCACGTTTCGGTTTAATAAATTTGACAGTCGCAGTAACAATGTATAATCTTTACGTTATGTAGTTCATACGTATTTATAACTTTTATTCTACAGAATTTTTTAGGGTAGGCATTGCCTCAATTGCCTCCATGTAACTTCGCCACTGATAAATATGTGTACAACGTTATCGGCAACAAAGAAGTAGTTTTTGTTAAAATTCCTTCCCGGGATATTTGGCCGTAGTCCAATGTTTTCTACAAAACCAGACATTTCGGCAATGCCATCGACTTCCATCATCAGTGAAAATCGAGTGCGATAACGTGAGGTGGTATACGTTAGTGACCACAGTACTGTGGTTAAGGCTGAAGCAGTAAGTAGAAAGAAGTAGTTTCTATGGTAATATTTCATTTCGAAAATGATTTTAAATATAAATCTTAGAATATGGAAGTCATGTATGGTTCTCCATACTGATATTTATGTTAAATATAATAAAATAACATAATTACCTACGCTACGCTAAGTCAGTCGGTCTGACTGGTTTGTGCGCTCTCGCTTTTTTAGTTAAGTACCTAAGTAAGCAGCTATGAATTTTGATACCTATTAGCTAAATAAACTTTCTATTTTGAAAGTAGAAAATGGACGAGGAAATTGAGTTTATAATAAGCAACGGATTACAGATTCCTTACCGAATAGTAAAGATAAGTGGTGAAGGCGCGTGTCTCTTCTCCGCCCTGTCCTATCTGGTGCACGGCGACGTTTCAAGGGCCGCTCAAATTCGTGCAGAAATAGTGAATCACGTGTCCAATAACTGGCAAAGGTTCAAATGCTTTACTCACCAGCGGTCTGGAGCTGCTTATGGTACCAAACGTCTGTACCTCGCTGAAATGTCTAGGCCATACACATATGGGACTACTTGCGAGCTCAAGGCTGCTGGAGAAATATTTCCTTATGAGTTTCAGGTGTTTCAAGGTGGCTCTATTCTTGCTATTTTTGGGGAGGCATTACAGGGAGTCAAAAGAATTCGGTTCACTGGAGATTTCAATGAAGGGCATTTTGATGTTTTAATTCCCTTGGCTGAATCAACACATAATACAGTTAACTTAGAATCCCCGAATACCAATAACCCAGCGGAATGTCAACTGAATTTGTCCGAATCCCCGAATACTAATAACCCAGCGGAATGTCAATTGAATTTGTCTTGCACTGTCTCCCAGTCCCAATCCTCTCCTTACGTTGACCTCTACAGTCCAAGTTCAGACGAATCTGTTGCTTCGACTGTAGCATCAGTCAAAGGGAAAAGAGGAAAAAAACGCAGAAAAAGGTTTACAAATGCAATCAGGAAAAAACAAGTAAGGGAAGCTGCTACCAAATATGCCAAAAACAACCCAAAAGTTCATAGGGAGGCAGTCAAAAAATATACTGATAGTCACCCGACAGTTAACCGGGAGGCTGTAAAAAAATACAATGAAAGTCATCCAACAGTTCATAGGGAGGCCGTAAAAAAATACAATGAAAGTCATCCAACAGTTCATAGGGAGGCCGTAAAAAAATACAATAAAAGTCATCCAACAGTTCATAGGGAGGCTGTTAAAAAATATGCATCTAATAACTCCTATTCAATCCAGTAGCTTCTACAAAATATAATGAAAAGAGAGCACATAATAGATTATTGACCTGGGATAAACTTTTGTCCGGATTTCAATATGAACCGGAAATAGATTATTCCACGGACAAGTTCGTTGAGCTTGGAGTTCGGTCACCATGTAACTGGTGCCGTGCACTGAAGTGGAAGGATGAGACTCCTGGTTTGTGTTGCAATAATGGTAAGGTCCAGCATCCTCTCCTTGAGCCCTATCCTGAACCCTTACACAGTCTCCTCAATCACCAGCATGCAATGACTGAGCACTTTCTTCCTGCTACCCGGAAGTACAACGGATGCTTCCAAATGGCGTCTTTTGGAGCCAAAGAGGTAAAAGAAGGAAACTTTATGCCAACTTTTAAAGTACAGGGCCAGGTCTATCACAGGATAAGGAGTCTTATGGCTGAGCCTGAGCAACAGCCTTCATTTCTCCAAATATACTTTGTTGGTGATGATGACAAAGAGAGGGATATCCATTGTGGAATATACCCTGGCGTCAAGCCAGGATTGGTTAGCCAGCTGCAGAAATTACTTCATGAACACAACAAGTATATTTTGGATTTTAAGGCTGCTGTTGATTCTGTTCCCAAGGACCAGAAGGAGTTTCAGGTAGTTATTAAATCAAATATGAAGCCTTCTGGAGAACACCATGGTCATTTCAATGTTCCAACAACTAGAGAAGTGGCAATTCTCATTGTCGGCCAGGATTTTGATAAAAGAGATATCGTTCTCCATAGCAGAGACAATAGATTGATACGAATCAGTGAGATGCACTGTGCCTATGATGCTCTTCAATACCCTTTGATGTTCTGTCGTGGAGAAGACGGCTATTCTATAGACATACCACAGCGCGACCCAAAGACAAAGGCTCCTCTCAAGAAAACTGTGTCTGCTACTGACTTTTACAGCTACAGGATAATGGAGCGTGATGGTGAACAATGCAACCTACTGCTGTTTCGCAACCTTCTCAACCAATTTCTGGTTGATATGTATGCGAAAATTGAAACTAAGAGACTCAATTGGATACGTAACAACCAGAAAAAGCTGAGAAGTGAGAATTATGTCCACCTGAAGGATGCCATGAGTAGAAAGGACGGCCAGTTATCAGAAATAGGCAAGATGGTTGTGCTGCTGTCCACTTTCACTGGAGGACCCTGATACATGCATGAACGAACTCAAGACGCGATGATGTATGTGCGCCATTTTGGACGACCGGATCTGTTTATTACGTTCACTTGCAATCCAAAATGGCCGGAAATCACAGAGATATTGACACAAGGCCAAAAATCTCACGATAGACATGACATAGTAGCGAGGGTTTTCAACATAAAAGTGAAGCATATGATGAAACTCCTCACTAAAGGTTACATCTTTGGCCCTACCAGGTCTCACATGTACTCCGTGGAGTGGCAGAAGCGTGGGCTCCCTCACGTTCATATCCTTCCGTGGTTGGAGGAGAAGATAAGGCCAGAGTCCATAGATAAAATTATCAAAGCTGAAGTACCTGATCCCAACCTAGATCCAGCCCTCCATGAGATTGTCAAGACAAATATGATTCACGGACCATGTGGACCGCTTAACAGGAACTCACCATGCATGGTGGATGGCGCCTGTACAAAGAATTACCCACGGCCATTCTTAAAAGAGACTCAGACAGGAGAGGATGGCTATCCTAAGTATCGCAGACGGTTGCCGGCAGACAGCGGATTTACAGTAAAAATCAATGAGGTTATTCTTGACAATCGCTGGGTAGTTCCGTACAACCCCGTCCTGTCTCGCACATTCTCAGCCCACATAAATGTTGAATATTGCAACTCTGTCAAATCAATCAAATATATCTGCAAGTATGTGAATAAAGGGTCTGATCAAGCAGCGTTCACCGTTGAAGATCTGGACGAGGTGACAAGGTACGAAACAGGACGATACATCAGCAGCTCTGAGGCAGTCTGGCGCATCCTCTGCTTCCCTATTCATGAAAGGTTTCCTCCTGTTATGCACCTTTCCGTACATCTAGAAAACGGTCAAAGAGTTTATTTTACGAAGGACAATGTCATTGACACGATAAATAATCCTCCAAAAACGACACTTTTGGGATTTTTTGACCTGTGTAAAGTTGATGCCTTCGCAAGGACCCTTTTATATTGCGAAGTTCCGTCCTACTACGTATGGAAAAGCAATCAATTCTGCAGGAGAAAGCAAGGTAAATCTGTGACAGGCTATCCAGGGGTAAAAAAAGATCAGGTGTTGGGTAGAGTATACACTGTCCATCCTGGCAATGCTGAGTGCTACTATTTACGCCTCCTCTTACATGAGATCCGTGGTCCTGTATCATTTACTGCATTAAAAACTATCGCAGGGGTAGTTCAGCCAACATTTCAAGCGGCGTGTAGAGCACTTGGCTTGCTGGAGGATGATACCCATTGGGACCGTACTCTTGAAGAAGCTTCTATCTCTGACTCTCCTAATAAAATTTGTGAGCTATCTGCCATAATGTTAGTATTCTGCCAAGTGGCAGACCCCCTAAAATTGTGGGAGAAATACCGAGACAGTCTTGAGGAAGATGTTAGAAGGCAAATAGAAAGAGAGCACGGAGACGTCCAATTAGGCCAGGACATTGTTTACAACCAATGCCTTAAGCTTCTTGAGGATACTGTCATATCCATGTCGGGTAAAACACTCAATGAGTTCGGTCTTCCAACACCATCACGACAGCAAGAAGTTATCAGCAACCATCAATACCTGAATGAACTGTCCTATGATTGTGTTCGGTTGACTGAAACAGTGGCTGTAAATGTTCCAAAATTAAATCAAGAACAAAAATATGCCTATGACAAAATCGTTCACAGTATTAATTGTGATTCTGGGAAATTGTTCTTTCTGGACGCTCCTGGCGGCACTGGGAAAACGTTCTTGATAAATCAGTTGCTCGCCACAGTTAGGCGCAAAAGGAATATCGCAGTTGCAGTTGCTTCATCAGGTATTGCAGCTACCTTGATTGAAGGAGGAAAGACTGCTCACTCTGCATTCAAGTTACCCCTTAACCTGAATCATTTTGAGTCTGCACTTTGTAATATTTCTAAGCAGAGTGATATGGCACAGGTGCTTTGTGAAGCTAAATTAATAGTGTGGGATGAGTGCACTATGGCTCATAAAAGAGGCGTTGAGGCTCTGAACAGAACACTCCAGGATATTAGAGACCGCAAAAGCCTTATGGGTGGAGTTACAGTGCTTTTGGCTGGTGACTTCAGACAAACATTACCCATTGTTCCACGAGGGACATGTGCGGATGAACTTAAGGCCTGTCTAAAGTCATCCACTTTATGGCCTAATGTCAAAATACTGTCCTTAAGAGTTAACATGCGTGTCCACCTTCAACATGATTTGAGAGCACAGGAGTTTTCTAAATTATTACTTGATATTGGGGATGGAAGGATTTTAGAAGAGGAAGATGGAAAAATAAATATTCCGAATAATCTTTGCTCCGTTGTAAGAGATTTAACAAGCCTGACTGACAAGATCTATGGAAGTAATATTCAACAGAGTTGTGCAGATTGTATATCATGGCTCAAGGAAAGGGCTATTCTTACTCCAACCAACGATTCAGCCAATTCTATCAATAATCTTCTACTAGAGAAGCTACCTAATGAACTCATGAAGTATGAATCTATTGACACGGTAGTGGAGGTACAAGATGCGGTCCATTATCCTGTAGAGTTTTTGCACACACTCGATCCACCAGGAATCCCACCACACATCCTCTACCTTAAGGTTGGTGCTCCAATCATGCTTTTGCGCAATCTAAATCCACCCAAACTCTGTAACGGCACTAGGCTTCAGGTAAAAAATCTGTACAAGCACATGATTGAAGCCCAGATTTTCACAGGCGTCAGTCAGGGAGAAACTGTCTTCATCCCCCGAATTCCAATGATCCCATCAGATTACCATTTTGAGTTTAAACGTCTGCAATTCCTGGTTAAAGTTTGTTACGCTATGACGATTAATAAGGCGCAGGGACAGAGTTTAAAAGTGGCTGGTGTGGATCTCAGGAGTGACTGTTTCTCCCATGGCCAGTTGTACGTGGCGTGCTCGAGAGTCAGTTCATCTGATAGCTTGGTCATCCTCCAGCCAGAAAGGAAAACCAGGAATGTTGTTTACAGAGAGGTCTTGGAAAGATAGCAACTGAAAATCATAGCAGTAGAATTAAGGAACTGAAAATCTTCTAACTTACTTTTTAAGTTTCTTGAAATACGCGGAAGGACATAGGTACTTTAGACAAAAATATTCTTCAACATGGACAAAGTCGCGGGCAAAAGCTATAGCTAATATACACAGAGAGTATACGAGTACTCCGAGAGATACATTAATGTTTATAATTTTCATGAAAACTGAATGATTTTTTATAATTATGTTATCAAAAATTATGTTATATTGGGATTATGTATCAAACTATGAGAACCTTTGTACTCTAAAAACACTGTAACCATAGAAAACAATACTAAGTGTAATTATAAAAGTGCAGTGTACAAAGTGGAACATAGTATGTTATGTGAAAGAATTAAAAAACATTGCATTTCACAAATTTGTGAAACAAATACAATTCGCAATATGTTATATAAAACTATAATATTAATGATAAGTTGTAGTAATTTTGTTTTGTTTAGGCCACAAAGGCAATATAATTGTAATTTCTATGTTATTTTTATTTATGTTCAAAGGAATCCAGGGTTATATGTATAAAATAATAATAACAGCCAGATCAAACTATGTCAGAGAGATAGCAAGTAATCACGTAAATTTATTGTATTAAACTACAAATAATGTATGGCATTGATGAGGAAGTTGTTATTTAATCAGTCTGTACTCTTTTTGTGGGCGAAGCCGCGACGGGTAGTAGTGCTAGTTATACATAAATGTAAAAGCAGAATAATAATTAGAATAATATTTCTTGTATCAAATTTAGTAATTAGTAACGTAAATGATAAGAGAAGATTTAAATTTTGAATTAACGTAATTAGTAAAGTGTTTGATGATAATGGAGAATGCATATTATAACATCGCCAAATTCAGATCAGTTTTGATAACAATAAGTATGTAAAAAATGCTAAATAATACTATATTTTAATAAATAAATAATGTGGAGAGTAAAAATATAAAAAGTAATTAAGAAAGAAGGAGAAAGAATAATAAACCAAAAGTGATTATTAAAGAAAATCAACGACTAGACTGACAGACAAACGACATTGACCCAACCACAGAGATTGGCCAGTTAAGAACCAAAATAAAATAAACAAGATGAGAAGTGAAGGAGAAGAAACATGAGAACCAAGAGGGAACAAACCAACGATGAAGAAAATAAAATGAAACACGTCAAGAAAACCCAGTTAAGGAATAAAGAATAGAGACGGGAGAAATAATGTAATCAAAAATAATAAAGAAAATGAAACCGGTAAAGACCCAAATAAATAATGAATGTTAGTATTGATTAGGTGACAATTGTAAATAGTCATTAATAAAAAACGATAGCTAAAAATACACTAGCCAAAGAGTTAGGAATACATGTAAGTTGTTAATAGAGAAAGACATGATATTAATAATTATATATATGTGTAGAGAAAGAGAGTAAAATAGTGAGAAGTAAACGGAAGTTAACCTAGTGAAAGTGAACTTACCCTAAAGTGAAATGATAGAAAAAGAAACACTAAGTAAATTATAATGAACACAAAATAATCTAAAAGTGCAAGTGATAAATAAATAAAAATATTGCCAGTAATAAAAATAGTAAGAATAGAGAAGGCTAAGATAAAGACTGAGTAAAAATAATCAATGTTTAAGATTTAATAGTGAACAATAACATTTAAGTAAGGTATAATGAATAATATTTAAAATAAAACATTGATTCAGTAATAATGAACACTGAAGAGTGATATTAACTGTAGTAATTATAAAATAATATTATTATAGAACTTAAGAATGTATTGTAGAATTTAAAGGTGAGAATCACAAGAAAAAGTAATAAGATGATGTTAACATGGAAAGGAAAGCAAAGAGTTATATAAAATAAGTATGTAATAACCATAAGTAAATACCCATGTTATAAGGGGAAGGTAATGAAACAAATTCAATAGAGGTGAAATTGTTTATCACCCGAACAATAAATCAGAAGTAAGGAATTGTACACCAATATTAAATAATAAGTGTTGATTAAATGTATAAACAATTCTTTATGAACAGGAGATGGATTGGGTAATTATCCCAAACATATACCTAAATGTTATATGTTATATGATTAAAAGGTAGTAATTAATAGCCATATTATTGACATTGGCAGAGTAATTAAAAAATAAGGAAAGAAAACAATGTTTGAGTTATAAAAGAGAAAATTGTTAGTAAATAATGAGCAAGAAATAATGAATAACACAGTTGTTACACACAAAAACCACACACGACTGAACCAAAACACCTCCATAGATAATAAACCTAATTATAAAAACAAAATAACGCTCTAGGACAAAATGAGATATAATGTGTATGAAACAATCAAAAACCATTAATGGCTACTTAGACTTGAAACAGGCCTAACGGTCAAACATAAACAAATACTAATTGTATGAAAATAGCCAAGTAATTAACAAATCCAAGGTGACTAATTAACCAAGGATGAATGGTAAATTTTATAAAAAACAAAAAATTAAAATAAGGAGTTATGTAAACAGAGAAATGTAATTAGTAAGTATTAAATTAATTGTAAACTTGTAAAATATGAAAAAAACCCATAATTGTGGGATACCAAAATAATCTTTGTGAGAAAATACAAATGACAGTGCTAATAATTAATACTTAAGGAGGAAGATAAGAGAAGGAAGGAAGTCAGAAGATATAGGAAGATTTGAAAAGAATTCAAATTTTGAGAACAATGGATTTATATCAAGCTAGCCCAATCAGAATAATTGGGTAACCATGGAAACGACGGTTGAAGACGAAATTACCGTTGAATATACAGTAAGTGACGCTCAAGTAAAACAGACGCCTGAATTCAGAACAACCTATTTTCTTAGTTAAAATGTTTTAAAAGTCAAATAAATTATCCAAATTGAACAAGAAGGAGGCTGACTACCACTGAACTCAATTACCTGATGGAGAAAACGTTTTATTTCCAGACGAAGTGAATAAATGAATCTATATACTTTGAAAAAGATGCCAGAAGCCCGAACCAACAAAAATTGAAATATATTGCGAACACATTCCTTCAATCCAGGCCAACAGATTAATCACATGCTACAAAGCTGTTAAGTATCCAATAAATTATCTAAACTTCTGAAATAACGCACTTTGAATATTTCTCACTATATTCTGAAATACCACTGAATCAATTTTATTCTCTTTCAAAGATTAAACAAAAATATTAAGACACTGAAAATTTGTAAAATTATAAAACTAACCTAGCATTAAAGTACGAACCTTTAAAACACTTTTACTACACTTCAATAAAACATTTATAGTTACACGTTAAAATATTTAAGTGGAAACATTGTAAGGTTGTGTATTTTTATTATTGTAATTGCATCTGAGCCTTTCAACGTGATGAAAAGAAGTCACAACATTTGAATGAAAATATTTGTTGACTTGTTTGATAGAACGACATAATGTATCTTAGTCACGTTCAAAATCGACTGTAAAACCCAGAGAGAGATCGTCTCATAAAGAAATAACTGGTGCAAAATTATATAAGAAATCAAATATAGCTTGCGTCTATGAAAACAGTAATATCAAATCACTAATAAATCAATACTGTGTATGTAAAATTGTGTTTTATTTTCAGTAGGAAAGTGTATTCTTAAAATTATAATCTACAGCAAACGTCTCTGACGTGATAACTAGCGCTCAAGCAGCGAATACGACAACTGCTGGCTTGATCATGCAACTCGATAAACGGCGGGACAAATTGAATTATTCACACAGCCTGAGCAGAACCGCTGATAATAATTTATTTTTAATTGTTTTAAATAAACAATTTGGCGCCACCCGGGAATTATACACTCCTAGTGAACCTCAGATAGGGACTACGATACCTGGTTACTCATATGTTCGCTACGGACTCAAGCATCGTAAGTTGCGTTACCGAGCGAGGATGAATTGGTAAGATACACATACACAAGTTACACTCTGACACACTTCTACATTTTGCAGAATACTTTAAGGACGACGTTTACACGCTTGCAGAATAAAGACGGACGGCAGGTTTGTAATAATATGCAGTAGAAAGTTAAAACAAAGTAATATAAAAGAAATTTGAATAGAAGTAAATTCATTTTTGAAGCTAATGAATCAGCAATTGGAAAAAGATGAGCACACAATGAGTAAGCCGAGAGCAAAATAAATATTTTAAAGTAATTAAAATTATATAATAAGATTTGTGTATAACTTGTGTATGTAATTTGTTAGCAATAAGTTATGTACGAAAACTTCGTACACAGGATATAATAATGAGTCAATGTTTAATATGCGATATGAAAGATTTGTTTAATAAATAAATTATGGAACAATTTTGAAACTTGAATAACGTATCATCTTATTACGATTACACCTATGAAATCGATTCAATAAATTAAATTGAATTTGTTATGTTATATAACACACACATTTAAATTACGTTAAATAAATATCAATTTGTAGTGTTATAAAATTGTGACGTCCCAAGAACACTGGGCTCCTCAAACACAAATAAATTTGTATTTGCAACCTATATACACAAAGATATACCGTTGTATAAATTGTCTCCCAAAAGCGTGGGGCTACACAATTTAAATTACATTTAAATTGGTAATTGGTGTCGTTGTATATAAATTGTCGCCCAAGAAAGTGTGGCATGATCCCGACCATTTGACTATTTAATTTTTTTTTGGTAGCTAAATGGTTGCTCTAAAAATAAAGGTGTGTTAAATGAAAAATATATTATATGTAATAATAATTATTTATATTAAACATTAACTGTATGTTATGTTAATTGTTGTGTATTAAGACACAACTGGCGCTCAACGAAATAATATCATTGTAAAGGTGTAATTGTAATAAGAAAAGTAATAATAATAAATAATAATAATAAATAAATAAGTAAAGTTAGTAATTCAGTTCCATAAGAATAATATTCTAAAACATAATAAATAAATACAAAATATTCATCATGGCAGTATCAGGAAGTATTAGTATAGAGGCAATCATTAAGGTGATGGGAAACCTTATGGACGAATATGATATAAGACAAAATGTATGTGCTAGACTAGATAGAAACATAGAAGAGTTAACACCAAATAAAGAACAATTAGGTAAAACATTAAAAGAATATAATACAATACTAAGAGAAGGAGCAAAAGAGAAGTTAGTAGAAAGAATTGACGACTCTAATACGCACATAGTGGCAGTAGAATGTAAACAAACCAGAATAATTGAAAGTAAGAGAGAACAGATGTTCGTAAGTAATAATGACAATGCTAGAGAAATAATTAACACAAGGAAGAATACAAAATAAAAATTAAACAATCATACCTTAGTGAGAGGAATATCCTATTCACTGTGCAAACTCACAGTAAAGCAATTAAAAGAAAAATACGTGTGAAACAATTAAAACGCAATATTTACGGCAAGAACACACACACTAATTGTCACAGTAACTATAACTGTAATGGTAAACCATCAATACGAAACACTAAGCAAAATTGTGATAAGTATAATATTAATTATATACACGGTAAGTACCAAACGAGTGATAATTATAATAACGATAATTATAACTGTAATGATAAAAACTACAGAGATTATCATAAACGACGCACAAAAGTATGTTCAACTGTGTATGTAAAATGCATACAACGGACTACCAGAGTGGGACAGGTGAGTTATGACGTCACGTCAGGTGATTGCAGAGTCGCTACATTACAATGGAATGTTAACGAGGGTAAGGAGCAGAAATTGTTATATGACGACGACTATGCTACACAGGAACAATATACGTCCGGGAGACGACAAACAATGCATTGTTAAAATAGGAAGGGTGTAAAGCAAAACTACACTCAATGCCCCAAATATAAAGAATTATTTTAAACGAAAAATATTACTGTTAATTATTAATAAGATAAAGAAAAGAAATTATAAGAAATGCTATTGTTAATGTTAAGGAAGTAAATAAAAAAGAATGCTATGAAATAAATATAAGGAATAAAAGGAAGGTTAGTATTTAAAGCAAGGATAAGAAATGTTAATGTTTAAAGAAATATTTAAGAAATGATTGTAAAGAATGTTGTTATTAATATAAAGAAAGGGTTAGAAATGAAAGAGAAATAATTGATAATTGTCAGACGGCTGATCAAGCAAAAACTTCATACCTTAGTGGAAATGCAAGGACACAGAAGAAAGCGATAGTGGAAATCAAAGGGCAGAGACTACTTAGGGCTCAAGACTATGAGTAAAATATCGAGCGAGTTACAAACCAAGGCAGTTCATCTGTAACACTGTAACCGATCATGCGACACACTACGAAGCTAAAAAAGTATTCTGTTACGGAAGTATATTTCAGCACATGGTAAGAATGAAGAAGATTATGAGCGATCAGAAAAGAAATGTAAGAAATGTTAAGAAATGTAAGTAATGTTCATGTTAAGAAAAGATTAAAGAGTGTAGGAATGTTATGATTAAGGAAATGTAAAATTACAGAGTGAAGGAGGCCATAAATATGTAGAAATGCAGAGCATCCAGAAAGAAAATAAGGGAGAGCTAATTGCAGTGGATTTTCTGGGACCACTACCACGATCAAGTCGAGGAGTGAAACACATATTGGTATGTATCAATGTGTTTTCCAAGGCAGTCCAGCTATACCCAATTATGCGACCCACAACGAAGACTGCACAAATATATTCCAGCATTTGGCAAGATGAAAAAGGTCTTGAGTGATTAAGGTGTACAATTCCAGAGTGAGAGATGGGAGAGAACTTTGACAGAAAATGGAATACAACCTGTACTCATATCCATAAGACATCCTCAAGGAAACCTTGCAGAAAGGGTTAACAAGGAACTAGGTAAATATTTAAGGATATACTGCCATAATCAGCACAATAAATGGGCAGAATATTTACCATTTCTCGAAAAAGCCATCAACGAGAACTACAGTGAAGCAACCAGTTATACTCCAATAGAATCAGAAGAAGATAAAAAGCCGAACAGATTTTGGACGAAGTACATAAACAAACTCGAGAACCAGAACATACCTTTACCAGTAAGTGTGAAAAATGAGTAGGCAAAGCGACGGATAATAGAAAGAGGTAACAAGAGAGTGGAGAGACTTAACAGAACACACAAACTACAACAATTCAACGTGGGAGAAGAGGTATTATTAAAGACTAATCCAGTAGGAAAAAGAGTTGACAATACAGCTAAGAAATTTTTCAGGTCGTATGATGAACCATATACACTAGTACGACAAGTTGGTAAACAGATATTCATAGTGTATGACGGTGTGAGAAAAAAAGAAATGGGTAAATACCATGCTAGCTCTTTGAGAAAATTCCATTCATAAATAACTGAGTCACTAGAACAAGTAAAGTGGAACAATGATTAAAGCGGATGTACCGAAACACCACAGCAACTTTACCTATGGAGGGGAAATATTGCTCAGAAAACCTCCAAATAAGGGTAAAATTGAAAAATCCAAGACTCATTATTAGTCGCACATAAAATAAATAAATGTGTCGATAAATAAAAACAATACATATTATTTGTCTAATAAAAAGGTAGAGAAAAAACAAATATTTTAATTTGGTATTAAAAGATTTTTTTTCACCAAGCAGGGAAATAATGCAACAGTACAAACATTAACGGTACTGTGCATTGCCAAAATAAATGAAATAAATAATATAAATAAATAAATATAAATTAATAAACATGATTCAGATTGCATAAGCTGGATTGTAGTAAATATTGGGAGCGAAGAATTCATGCATGGACATGCATTTTTGACACACCTGTCGCTAGCATTGTGTACATGCGTATTTTGTTGGTGTGTGAAACCTGTCCGTTCCTGAAATGTAACCAACCCTTTTCAAGTAGAATAGTTATATATTTATTTTAATTATAAGAAAACTATGTACGATAGGATAAAACAAAAGACACCAAAGTGTATAGAAATTATAGGTGAATAAAGTGTTAAAAAACCGTACAGATGTGACGAAAAGTGCAATTATTATACGTAAAAAAAGAATAACTCTTTTTGTGAGTACCATAAAGAAGTGCAATTTACGTATAGTAATCACATAAAAATTAGTGATCGATTGAGCATCGAGTGATGTGAAACAAACTTCGTAATTCGCAAAGATAGGCGAAAATTGTGACTCGAACCAGAGTGGGGAAAGTGACGCTCGACAGAATCTGACAGGTCAAATATTGTTCAGACAGGAATTTTTGCACGACCTGACTATAAATACCAGGTCGCGCTAATAAAGTTTTTTCTTCTCGATTCAACCGTTGCTGCAGGAGGCTATGTCAGTTGACGATGCAAATTCACATCTATAGTAAGAGTCACAGGACAAACTAGATGTCCAACCAGAGCCGCAGAATACATATGATGAGGTCTATGGACACACCGGCAGCATATGACGTGAGACGAGACGACTATTAATCAGCACATGCAGTAGAACATGACCAGAGGACCAGAAGGACACGGAGAACATGACCAGAGGACCAGAAGGACACGACCAGAGGACCAGAGGACACAGAGAACATGACCAGAGGACCAGAAGGACATGGAGAACATGACCAGAGGACGAGAAGGAAAAGGAGAACACGACCAGAGGACCAGAAGGACGTACAGATGAATAACCACGTCAAACGAGGTGATAAAAAACCACTGTAATTATAGACATTTGAAAGACACTAAAGTTGGAATGAAAGACATTCAACCAATATTAAAATAAATAAATTATACATAAATGTAAAAGCAGAATAAAAATTAGAATAATATTTCTTGTATCAAATTTAGTAATTAGTAACGTAAATGATAAGAGAAGATTTAAATTTTGAATTAACATAATTAGTAAAGTCTTTGATGATAAAGGAGAATGCATATGCAGTAGAAAGTTAAAACAAAGTAATATAAAAGAAATTTGAATAGAAGTAAATCATTTTTGAAGCTAATGAATCAGCAATTGCAAAAAGATTAGCACACAATGAGTAAGCCGAGAGCAAAATAAATATTTTAAAGTAATTAAAATTAGATAATAAGATTTGTGTATAACTTATGTATGTAATTTGTTAGCAATAAGTTATGTACGATACAAACTTCGTACAAACGATGTAATAATGAGTCAATGTTTAATATGCGATATGAAAGATTTGTTTAATAAATAAATTATGGAACAATTTTGAAACTTAAATAACATATCATCCTCTTATTACGATTACACCTATGAAATCAATTCAATAAATTAAATTGAATTTGTTGTTATATAACACACACATTTAAATTACATTAAATAAATATCAATTTGTAGTGTTATAAAATTGTGACGTCCCAAGAACGTGGGGCTCCTCAAACACAAATAAATTTGTATTTGCAACCTATATAAACAAAGATATACCCAGTGCCGGCTTTAGGCTTTTGGGTTTAGAGGGGCAAGATTTCTCTCGGCGCCCCTTGTGAGGGTAAAGTATCGGGATATGTTTAATATTTTTTTAAAAATACTTATTAAATATGTTTTGATAATAAAGCATAATATATTTGTAAAAAAATACAAAATTAGTACAACTAAGAAAAATAAAATAATATTTTTATAAAATTATAATAAAGAGTATAACATTTTAATTATATAAATAAATCATTTACAATTAACTTTTCACGCTTTTGTGTCGGCAAAATCTTTTATTAAATCAGCAAGATCTAACTCTTCAGCAATTTCATTTTCGATTGAGATAGTTCCTAAAGAAGTGAGTCTGTCTTGTAGCATCGTACTCCTTAAATATGTTTTTATAAGTTTCAGCTTGGAAAAGCTCCATTCCCCACTGGCAACAGTTACAGGAATCGTCAATAAAATGAGAGCGCAATCCATACGTTTGGATATAATCCTTGAAGTGAATGTTTTTTAATGAAATTTAGCACAAGAAGAGGCGTGATTTTTTCCTTGTCTAATTTATCATTCAAAAAAGCTCTTATACTAATCAATTCATCGCATAACAAAATGCCATTGATATCGGCGGAGTTCTCAACTGTTAACTTATTTTGTAAGTCTGTGCACGATTTTAAAAGCTCCGTTCTGTTGGGTAATTTGTCCAAACAAAAGAGGAAATTCCATGATTTCGAATATGAATTCAATTGTTTAAATCTTTCTTTGATGGATGAAATAGCCGTATCTAACAGAGGGTTAAAAAATTCAACTTCCAGTTTTTTTTCTGGGCTCAATTGGTTCGTCCTGTGTGTTTTCATCAAAATGATGTTTTACACGTCTTACCCTATTAAGCGGTTTAATTTGCAATTGATCTGCAAGTTCTCTTGCTCCAATCATTGCTTGTTTAAAACCATCTTTCCTGTAATTTTCTAAAAATTTAATGCAATTCTCCAACATTTTGATTAAATGTGCAAGGTCCATTTTTTTGCCTGAAGTGATTTACTTACAACGTTGACTTGAAACAATACATCGTACCAAGCAATTAAAGATACCAAAAATCCAGTCTCCTAATTGTTCTGCCAAGGTGATTGCTTCGTGCGCTACGGCAGGATTTTTTTTTTTCGTTTTCATTTAATGTTATCAAAGCATCATGTATTTGATAATGTATTGCTTTCAAGCTTTCTATCTTTGCCTCCCAACGTGTATCACTCAATGTTTTGAGAGCGAAAATTTCTGCATGACTAGTTAAGACACTCCATCGACAAGTCGAAGCAGAAAAAAGAGTGAATAGTCGTTGTATGATCCCGAAAAAGTTTACGGAATTTAATGACGACTTTGCAGCATCACATAGAACAAGGCTGAGTGAATGACTTCCGCAGGGAACATAGGAAGCTAAAGGATTTAGCTCTAAAATCCGTTTCTGTACGCCTACATTTTTGCCTTTCATCATTAATGACGCGGGAGATAGCAAATAGTAGTGAATTGGAGAGTATTTTAGATGTGTTTCAGAACATCTGTGACCAAGAAATAAGTCGTCGTCACAACCAACCGAATATGAACAACGGAGGGAACTATGGACCGCAGAAGGGACCGCCACATGGACAGGCATACCCCAGACAAGAACAAAATAATCAAGGCCCAATGTGGAGTTGTCCGGCGTGTTCGCATGAAAATTATGCCTCACAAAATTTTTGGTTTAGATGTAGAAGAGAGAGACCTGGTTAGTGACACGGAACACAACCCGAGCAGAATAACCATGCATACCAGAGAAGGGGAGAGGGCCAAGGAGGAGCGCCGAGAGGTAACGAACATGGAAAACAGGTGAACCAGAGCGAAGGTGGATACAACCCAGGGGTGGCGAGCACGTCTGCGGTAAACTAAGAGAGACAATGGAGAACCGGACCCGACCGTTGTCGACAGAGGATTCTGGGGTCCAAGTAAATGACAGATACCAAAACAACATCATTATAACAGATTTGTCTGATGAGTTAATGGAGGAAGACGATGTCGAAGCAATTAGACGGGAGAATGGATTAACAGAGGTGAAGATCAACATTGAAGGTAAGGAGATAAAAACTTTAGTAGATACAGGTAGTGAAGTCTCTGTTATTTCCGAACACATATTAGATGAATTGAAAGAATTAAATAAAAATATTCCATCTTTGCCAGTTGCGGGAGTGACTATTGTAGGTATTACGGGTGTTAGGAGTAAAAGAGTCACTAAACAAGTAAGTACAATTGAATATGATAATTAACGGGGTAGGGTATGATAATATATTTCTAGTCGTACGGGGATTAAATCTTGAGGTTATACTGGGGAATGATTTTCTGATTAAACATAAGGCGGTGATTGATTTTCAGAAACGGGTACTAGAGTTAAACAATGTAATAGAACCAGTTCGGATTAATTTTGAGCGGGTAGTAGATGCGGTAAGAATTTCGGGTGTAAGGGTGATACATAATTGGGTTAATAAACAAGAAGCGGAAATTAGTATGAATGTATGTAGTGAGAGGGAAATAGAGGGTGATGAAAGTGTAGAGCAAATATGGGATGAGAGGGCACTTAAATTTTGTAGTGAGGGTGGCGTAGTAGGGAGTTCTCAATGTGAATGAATCGTTGTGGTGGGTAGTAGAGGATTTTAGAGGAGTGTTTGCCGATGTACCAGGGAGGGCAAGAAACTATGAATGTGAATTAAAGGTAAGGGAACACGCGCCCTACGTACAAAGAAGTTATCCGGTGCCGTATTTGAAGAGAAGAGCGGTTCAGATTGAGTTAGATAAAATGTTAGAGGGGGATATAATTGAGCGATCTGTATCACCATATTCTAACCCTTTGGTAGTAGTGATTAAAAAAGATGGTAGAGTCAGGCTATGTTTAGATGCCCGTAAAATTAATCAAATAATTATTCCAGACCGGGAGTCACCCGAAGCAATTGAGGAAATTTTTCAGAAATTTAGTGGTGTAAAGTATATGACCTCATTAGACCTAACCGCAGGATATTGGCAAGTTCCGTTAGCAGCGAATAGTAGAAAATATACAGCTTTCTTGTTCAACGGAAAAAATTATCAATTCAAATGGTTACCGTTCGGACTTAACACCAGCGTTGCCAGCTTCATTAAATGCTTATACGAGACATTGCAACCCAAAAATTTATATTTTTTAACTATTTACGTAGACGATATTTTAATAGCATCAAGAACTTTTGAAGAACATACAGAACACATAGAATATGTCCTAAATAAATTGTATCTAGGTGGGTTGACGGTGAATTGGGAGAAGTCAAGTTATTTGCAGAAAGAAATACATTTTTTGGGGTTTATTATTACACCTGAGGGCATTCAAGCCAATCCAGATAAGGTAGAGTCTATATTGAAGTTCCCAGAACCAAGAAATATTAAACAATTACAGAGTTTTTAGGTTTATGTAATTTTTATCGAAAATTTCAGCGTAATTATGCACACATAACCGCAAAGTTGAGTAAAGTGTTGCAGAAAAATAAACAATGGAAATGGAGTGAAACTGAGAGGGATGCTTTTAACGAGATAAAGGAGAAGTTTGTAAGTATGGTGATGATGAATCATCCTAATTTTGAACGTAAATTTTACTTGCAGACCGACGCTAGTAACATCGCATTGGGTGTAGAGCTGTACCAGGAGGACGATGAAAAGGAGCATCACACCATCGCTTTTGCCAGTTGTACCATATTAGCAGCCGAAAGGAATTATACTACAACAGAAAAGGAGCTGCTCAGTATAGTCTTCGCGGTCAAGAAATTCAGAACATACCTGCTGGGAAACACCACAATCATCAAGACTGACCATAAGGCATTGTAAACTCACGCACAGCAGACTAACAAGGTGGGTACTAGCTCTACAAGAATATAATTTCTCTTGGGAGTATATAAAAGGGGTAGAGAACAGGGTACCTGACACATTATCACGGGTAGATACAGAGGGGAATAGAATGGGTAGAGACATAAAAGAAATTGAAATTTACCGGTTATCAAGGGAGGATAGACTGTTTGGGGAGGAACTAAAAAATATAAATATAATGCAGAGGGCAGATGCTAAATTAAATAAGATAATAACTAATGTAGAGTCCGATTTAGATGCGTTAGGTTACAGGCAGTATTTTCAGGTTTTCAACGGGAGCTTGTTTAAAAAAGTAGAGGGGAGAGAAAGGGATTGGAGGTTAGTTATACCTGAAGGGTTGATAGATAAAAAAGTATGGGACTGTCATTATAGATATGGTCATTTCAGAGCAAAGAAGTGTGTTGAGAGAGTCTTGTATATTTAAGAATATGGAGAGAAGAGTAAGAAAAATATTGAAAAGTTGTGTATTGTGTCAGAAATCTAAAATAGTAAATTATCGATTGGAAGGGGAATTAAACTATATCAAAGTAGAAAAACCATTTGACTTAGTAGGAGTAGATCTGTACAGCCCTTTGCGGGTGTTATTAGACTCGACTTATAAAACACCGAGTCTAATTTTAGTAAAAAATGTGTTAAATTTCATCCAATAGAAGAATAATGTAGGAGTTGCTGAAGTAATAGCAAATAACAAAATTTAACCAAATTCGGTAAAATAGTGAAAGTGCGTAAACATGCGTGACACAACGGCGTGGTACCACGTAAGTCTTGAACACGTAACAGTTTTTTTTTTATTTTATATAAATGGGCAGAAACTAAAAGGAAATAAATGAGATCTCAAATAATGTTGTATGTGAGTTGTGTGTAGATAAGAAAATAAAAATAAAAGGTATTGGTTCTTTTAGAATAATCGATGTTAGATAGTTAAAGCTTTTGATATAGATAAAAATGATGATGATGTATTTCATAGGTTAAATATCGGTATGGAGAACCATACATGACTTCCATATTCTAAGATTTATATTTAAAATCATTTTCGAAATGAAATATTACCACAGAAACTACTTCTTTCTACTTACTGCTTCAGCCTTAACCACAGTACTGTGGTCACTAACATATACCACCTCACGTTATCGCACTCGATTTTCACTGATGATGGAAGTCGATGGCATTGCCGAAACGTCTGGTTTTATAGAAAACATTGGACTACGGCCAAATATCCCGGGAAGGAATTTTAACAAAAACTACTTCTTTGTTGCCGATAACGTTGTACACATATATATATAAAATATGCATAAAATTAATGGCTTGTATAAGTTAATGATTGATCTCCATTAAGTAGTGCTCAAGTTTCCAAAGTTTTAATATTATGATGTCCGTAATTAAAACATCAGAGCAGGTTTAGTGTGTATGAGGGTACACCGTGGACAGTGTACCTCAGCATCTTGCAGAGGGTTCATTCCCTAAAGACGAAAAGTCTGTCTATGAATCGTTCCTCTGTAAACACGTGCAGTTACACTGCCCAGCGATCCACAGGAAGCAAATCGCTATCCACGCTGGACACTTTTTCGGCTTGCATGCGTTATGTTGGTATGGGTTCGGCACTTTCCATTTAAAAACCGTGCAAATGTAAGAAAATAAACATGAATGAGGCCAGAAATAATGCGAATTGTGTATGTGTGTGTGTGTGTGTCTTCCCTGCCTTTTTATTGCGGTAGTCATAATAATAAAATGGAAACGTAAACAGTACATAACTGAGATATGCTTGCCTGCCACACACGATATATTTTCTCTTATACACGATTTACATTAAAATGAAAAAATTATAATTTTATTGCCTGGCAACAAATTTATTTTATTTTTAACAATTACCATTGTTTGAAAAAGTTTAAATGAATTTTCAAGTACTTTACTCTTGTTAAAACGTAAAAGGTTGCTGGTAAACTACCCCTTCCCCTTAACCGATCTTCACCAAAATCAAAAGGCCTTGAGTCCTCTACAATTCAGTGACGTATGCAAAAAATTATTTGATTCTGTTTGAATATGCGGCAGTTATCGTTCGTCATAGAAAATTATCCTTGATAAAAAACGTTGCAGGTAAACTACCCCTTCCCCTTAACCGATCTTCACCAAAAACAATAGGTCTTGAGTACTCTACAAATCACGGCTGTATGCAAAAAATTATTTGATTCTGTTTGAATTTGCGGCTGTTATCGTTTGCCATAGAAAATACCCTTGATAAAAAAACGCTGCAGGTAAACTACCCCTTTCCCTTAACTGATCTTCACTAAAAACAACAGGTCTTGAGAACTCTGCAATTTAGGGCTGTATGCAAATAATCTTTTAATTCTGTTTGAATTTACGGCTGTTATCGTTTGCCATAGAAAATACCCTTGTTAAAACATAAAACGTTGCAGGTAAACTACCCATTTCCCTCAACCGATCTTCACCAAAAACAATAGGTCGTGAGTACTCTACAAATCAGGGCTGTATGCAGAAAATTATTTGATTCTGTTTGAATTTGCGGCTGTTATCGTTTGCCATAGAAAAAAAATCTACAGACAGACACACACACAGACACTTTTCTAAAATATCGGTATGGAGAACCATACATGACTTCCATATTCTAAGATTTATATTTAAAATCATTTTCAGCCAAACAGCCAGGCTGTGTCTTACCTGCCTTTTTATTGCTGTATTAAATGAAAAATATTATATTACATTAAAATGAAAAAATTATAATTTTATTGCCTGGCAACAAAATTATTTTATTTTTAACAATTACCATTGTTTCAAAAAGTTTAAATAAATTTTCAAGTACTTTACTCTTGTTAAAACGTAAACGGTTGCAGGTAAACTACCTCTTGCCCTTAACCGATCTTCACCAAAATCGAAAGTCGTTGAGACCTCTACAATTCAGGGATGTATGCAAAAAATTATTTGATTCTGTTTGAATTTGCGGCTGTTATTGTTTGCCATAGAAAATACGCTTGATAAAAAAACGTTGCAGGTAAACTACCCCTTCCCCTTAACCGATCTCCACCAAAAACAATAGGTCTTGAGTACGCTACAAATCAGGGCTGTATGCAAAACATTATTTGATTCTGTTTGAATTTGCGGCTGTTATCGTTTGCCATAGAAAATACCCTTGTTAAAAAAACGTTGCTGGTAAACTACCCCTTTACCTCAACCGATCTTCACCAAAAACAATAGGTCTTGAGAACTCTACAATTTAGGGATGTATGCAAATAATCTTTTGATTCTGTTTGAATTTGCGGCTGTTATCGTTTGCCATAGGAAATACCCTTGTTAAAACATAAAACGTTACAGGTAAACTACCCCTTTCCCTTAACCGATCTTCACCAAAATCAACAGATCTTGAGAACTCTACAATTCAGGGCTGTATGCGAAACATTATTTGATTCTGTTTGAATTTGCGGCTGTTATCGTTTGCCAAACAAACAAAATTACCCTTGCTAAAAAAAAACCGTTGCTGGTAAACTACCCCTTTCCCTCAACCGATCTTCACCAAAAACAATAGGTCGCGAGTACTCTGCAAATCAGGGCTGTATGCAAAAAATTATTTGATTCTGTTTGAATTTGCGGCAGTTATCGTTTGCCATAGAAAAAAAATCTACACACACACACACACACACATTTCGGAAAACGACTTTTTTTCATGTTTTGAGTGTAGTAGAATCAGAATCTGCAATAATCTCGAACACGATTTTTTTTGCCATCACCATACTTCCATTCCTTAAGGAATATGGAAGTAAAACGACTTTTTGACATGATAATGTCTTATGGCTGGCCATCATTTGGAAATTTCTGTAACGCATCACGCTGCATGACGTCATCATTTACCAGCCGGGAATCGTTAACTAAAACCGCGACCGCTAACGTGCTAACGTCCGTCGCAGATTAAAGACCTAACAAGCAAACAACACTGCATAGCTGTAGATAGGTATGTAACCAATCAGTCAGTCAGTAACCATAATAATGTTGCGTTTAACTGGCGGCTGAAAGACATTATCATGCTCTTAAGCTTTTACCATTTGGTAAACGGTACTTTACATTTTTTCATGTTTTGAGTGTAGTACAATCAGAATCTGCAATAATCTCGAACACGATTTTTTTTGCCATCACCATACTTCCATTTCCTTAAGGAATATGGAAGTAAAATATCGGTATGGAGAACCATACATGACTTCCATATTCTAAGATTTATATTTAAAATCATTTTCAGCCAAACAGCCAGGCTGTGTCTTACCTGCCTTTTTATTGCTGTATTAAATGAAAAATATTATATTACATTAAAATGAAAAAATTATAATTTTATTGCCTGGCAACAAAATTATTTTATTTTTAACAATTACCATTGTTTCAAAAAGTTATAATAAATTTTCAAGTACTTTACTCTTGTTAAAACGTAAAAGGTTGCAAGTAAACTACCCCTTCCCCTTAACCGATCTTCACCAAAATCGAAAGTCATTGAGACCTCTACAATTCAGGGACGTATGCAAAAAATTATTTGATTCTGTTTGAATTTGCGGCTGTTATCGTTTGCCATAGAAAATACGCTTGATAAAAAAACGTTGCAGGTAAACTACCCCTTCCCTTAACCGATCTTCACCAAAAACAACAGGTCTTGAGTACTCTACAAATCAGGGCTGTATGCAAAACATTATTTGATTCTGTTTGAATTTGCGGCTGTTATCGTTTGCCATAGAAAATACCCTTGTTAAAAAAACGTTGCAGGTAAACTACCCCTTTCCCTCAACCGAACTTCACCAAAAACAATAGGTCTTGAGAACTCTACAATTTAGGGCTGTATGCAAATAATCTTTTGATTCTGTTTGAATTTGCGGCTGTTATCGTTTGCCATAGGAAATACCCTTGTTAAAACATAAAACGTTACTGGTAAACTACCCCTTTCCTTTAACCGATATTCACCAAAATCAACAGATCTTGAGAACTCTACAATTCAGGGCTGTATGCGAAACATTATTTGATTCTGTTTGAATTTGCGGCTGTTATCGTTTGCCAAACAAACAAAATTACCCTTGCTAAAAAAAAACCGTTGCAGGTAAACTACCCCTTTCCCTCAACCGATCTTCACCAAAAACAATAGGTCGCGAGTACTCTGCAAATCAGGGCTGCATGCAAAACATTATTTGATTCTGTTTGAATTTGCGGCTGTTATCGTTTGCCATAGAAAATACCCTTGTTAAAAAAACGTTGCAGGTAAACTACCCCTTTCCCTCAACCGATCTTCACCAAAAACAATAGGTCTTGAGAACTCTACAATATAGGGCCGTTTGCAAATAATCTTTTGATTCTGTTTGAATTTGCGGCTGTTATCGTTTGCCATAGGAAATACCCTTGTTAAAACATAAAACGTTACAGGTAAACTACCCCTTTCCCTTAACCGATCTTCACCAAAAACAAAAGGTCTTGAGTACTCTACAAATCAGGGCTGTATGCAAAACATTATTTGATTCTGTTTGAATTTGCGGCTGTTATCGTTTGCCATAGAAAATACCCTTGTTAAAAAAACGTTGCAGGTAAACTACCCCTTTCCCTCAACCGAACTTCACCAAAAACAATAGGTCTTGAGAACTCTACAATTCAGGGCTGTATGCAAATAATCTTTTGATTCTGTTTGAATTTGCGGCTGTTATCGTTTGCCATAGGAAATACCCTTGTTAAAACATAAAACGTTACAGGTAAACTACCCCTTTCCCTTAACCGATCTTCACCAAAATCAACAGATCTTGAGAACTCTACAATTTAGGGCTGTATGCGAAACATTATTTGATTCTGTTTGAATTTGCGGCTGTTATCGTTTGCCAAACAAACAAAATTACCCTTGCTAAAAAAAAAACCGTTGCAGGTAAACTACCCCTTTCCCTCAACCCATCTTCACCAAAAACAATAGGTCGCGAGTACTCTGCAAATCAGGGCTGCATGCAAAAAATTATTTGATTCTGTTTGAATTTGCGGCAGTTATCGTTTGCCATAGAAAAAAAATCTACAGACAGACACACAGACAGACAGACAGACAGACAGACACTTTTCGGAAAACAACTTTTTTTCATGTTTTGAGTGTAGTAGAATCAGAATCTGCAATAATCTCGAACACGATTTTTTTTGCCATCACCATACTTCCATTCCTTAAGGAATATGGAAGTAAAAAGAAAAAGGTTACATTTTTTACTTCCATATTCCTTAAGGAATGGAAGTATGGTGATGGCAAAAAAAATCGTGTTCGAGATTATTGCAGATTCTGATTCTACTACACTCAAAACATGAAAAAAAGTCGTTTCCCGAAAAGTGTCTGTGTGTGTGTCTGTCTGTAGATTTTTTTCTATGGCAAACGATAACTGCCGCAAATTCAAACAGAATCAAATAATTTTTTGCATACAGCCCTGATTTGTAGAGTACTCAAGACCTATTGTTTTTGGTGAAGATCGGTTGAGGGAAAGGGGTAGTTTACCTGCAACGGTTTTTTTTTATCAATGGAAATTTTTTTTTTTTGGCAAACGATAACAGCCGCAAATTCAAACAGAATCAAATAATGTTTCGCATACAGCCCTAAATTGTAGAGTTCTCAAGACCTATTGTTTTTGGTGAAGATCGGTTAAGGGAAAGGGGTAGTTTACCTGTAACGTTTTATGTTTTAACAAGGGTATTTCCTATGGCAAACGATAACAGCCGCAAATTCAAACAGAATCAAACGATTATTTGCATACAGCCCTAAATTGTAGAGTTCTCAAGACCTATTGTTTTTGGTGAAGATCGGTTGAGGGAAAGGGGTAGTTTACCAGCAACGTTTTTTTAACAAGGGTATTTTGTATGGCAAACGATAACAGCCGTAAATTCACACAGAATCAAATAATGTTTTGCATACAGTCCTGATTTGTAGAGTACTCAAGACCTATTGTTTTTGGTGAAGATCGGTTGAGGGGAAGGGGTAGTTTACCTGCAACGTTTTTTTATCAAGCGTATTTTCTATGGCAAACTATAACAGCCGCAAATTGAAACAGAATCAAATAATTTTTTGCATACGTCCCTGAATTGTAGAGGTCTCAATGAATTTCGATTTTGGTGAAGATCGGTTAAGGGGAAGGGGTAGTTTACCTGCAACCTTTTACGTTTTAACAAGAGTAAAGTACTTGAAAATTTATTTAAACTTTTTGAAACAATGGTAATTGTTAAAAATAAAATAATTTTGTTGCCAGGCAATAAAATTATAATTTTTTCATTTTAATGTAATATAATATTTTTCATTTAATACAGCAATAAAAAGGCAGGTAAGACACAGCCTGGCTGTTTGGCTGAAAATGATTTTAAATATAAATCTTAGAATATGGAAGTCATGTATGGTTCTCCATACCGATATTTTACTTCCATATTCCTTAAGGAATGGAAGTATGGTGATGGCAAAAAAAATCGTGTTCGAGATTATTGCAGATTCTGATTCTACTACACTCAAAACATGAAAAATAGTACAATCATATTCTGCAATAATCTCGAACACGATTTTTTTTGCCATCACCATACTTCCATTTCCTTAAGGAACATGGAAGTAAAAGTCGTTTTCCGAAAAGTGTCTGTGTGTGTCAGTAGATTTTTTTTCTATGGCAAACGATAACTGCCGCAAATTCAAACAGAATCAAATAATTTTTTGCATACAGCCCTGATTTGTAGAGTACTCGCGACCTATTGTTTTTGGTGAAGATCGGTTGAGGGAAAGGGGTAGTTTACCTGCAACGGTTTTTTTTATCAAGGTAAATTTTTTTTTGGCAAACGATAACAGCCGCAAATTCAAACAGAATCAAATAATGTTTCGTATACAGCCCTGAATTGTAGAGTTCTCAAGACCTATTGTTTTTGGTGAAGATCGGTTAAGGGAAAGGGGTAGTTTACCTGTAACGTTTTATGTTTTAACAAGGGTATTTCCTATGGCAAACGATAACAGCCGCAAATTCAAACAGAATCAAAAGATTATTTGCATACAGCCCTAAATTGTAGAGTTCTCAAGACCTATTGTTTTTGGTGAAGATCGGTTGAGGGAAAGGGGTAGTTTACCTGCAACGTTTTTTTAACAAGGGTATTTTCTATGGCAAACGATAACAGCCGCAAATTCAAACAGAATCAAATAATGTTTTGCATACAGCCCTGATTTGTAGAGTACTCAAGACCTATTGTTTTTGGTGAAGATCGGTTAAGGGGAAGGGGTAGTTTACCAGCAACGTTTTTTTATCAAGCGTATTTTGTATGGCAAACGATAACTACCGCAAATTCAAACAGAATCAAATAATTTTTTGCATACTTCCCTGAATTGTAGAGGTCTCAAGGACTTTCGATTTTGGTGAAGATCGGTTAAGGGGAAGGGGTAGTTTACCTGCAACCTTTTACGTTTTAACAAGAGTAAAGTACTTGAAAATTTATTTAAACTTTTTCAAACAATGGTAATTGTTAAAAATAAAATAATTTTGTTGCCAGGTAATAAAATTAAAATTTTTTCATTTTAATGTTAATCATGTATAAGAGAAAATATATCGCGCTTGGCAGGCGATATTAAGATTTAAATATAAATCTTAGAATATGGAAGTCATGTATGGTTCTCCATACCGATTTTTTACTTCCATATTCCTTAAGGAATGGAAGTATGGTGATGGCAAAAAAAATCGTGTTCGAGATTATTGCAGATTCTGATTCTACTACACTCAAAACATGAAAAAAAGTCGTTTTCCGAAAAGTGTCTGTGTGTGTGTCTGTCTGTAGACTTTTTCTATGGCAAACGATAACAGCCGCAAATTCAAACAGAATCAAATAATGTTTTGCATACAGCCCTGATTTGTAGAGTACTCAAGACCTATTGCTTTTGGTGAAGATCGGTTGAGGGGAAGGGGTAGTTTACCTGCAACGTTTTATGTTTTAACAAGGGTATTTTCTATGGCAAACGATAACAGCCGTAAATTCAAACAGAATTAAAAGATTATTTGCATACAGCCCTAAATTGCAGAGTTCTCAAGACCTGTTGTTTTTAGTGAAGATCAGTTAAGGGAAAGGGGTAGTTTAGCTGCAGCGTTTTTTTATCAAGGGTATTTTCTATGGCAAACGATAACAGCCGCAAATTCAAACAGAATCAAATAATTTTTTGCATACAGCCGTGATTTGTAGAGTACTCAATACCTATTGTTTTTGGTGAAGATCGGTTAAGGGAAAGGGGTAGTTTACCTGTAACGTTTTATGTTTTAACAAGGGTATTTCCTATGGCAAACGATAACAGCCGCAAATTCAAACAGAATCAAAAGATTATTTGCATACAGCCCTAAATTGTAGAGTTCTCAAGACCTATTGTTTTTGGTGAAGTTCGGTTGAGGGAAAGGGGTAGTTTACCTGCAACGTTTTTTTAACAAGGGTATTTTCTATGGCAAACGATAACAGCCGCAAATTCAAACAGAATCAAATAATTTTTTGCATACGTCCCTGAATTGTAGAGGTCTCAATGACTTTCGATTTTGGTGAAGATCGGTTAAGGGGAAGGGGTAGTTTACTTGCAACCTTTTACGTTTTAACAAGAGTAAAGTACTTGAAAATTTATTATAACTTTTTGAAACAATGGTAATTGTTAAAAATAAAATAATTTTGTTGCCAGGCAATAAAATTATAATTTTTTCATTTTAATGTAATATAATATTTTTCATTTAATACAGCAATAAAAAGGCAGGTAAGACACAGCCTGGCTGTTTGGCTGAAAATGATTTTAAATATAAATCTTAGAATATGGAAGTCATGTATGGTTCTCCATACCGATATTTTACTTCCATATTCCTTAAGGAATGGAAGTATGGTGATGGCAAAAAAAATCGTGTTCGAGATTATTGCAGATTCTGATTCTACTACACTCAAAACATGAAAAAAAGTCGTTTTCCGAAAAGTGTCTGTGTGTGTGTCTGTCTGTAGATTTTTTTTCTATGGCAAACGATAACTGCCGCAAATTCAAACAGAATCAAATAATTTTTTGCACACAGCCCTGATTTGCAGAGTACTCGCGACCTATTGTTTTTGGTGAAGATCGGTTGAGGGAAAGGGGTAGTTTACCTGCAACGGTTTTTTTTTAGTAAGGGTAATTTTGTTTGTTTGGCAAACGATAACAGCCGCAAATTCAAACAGAATCAAATAATGTTTCGCATACAGCCCTGAATTGTAGAGTTCTCAAGATCTGTTGATTTTGGTGAAGATCGGTTAAGGGAAAGGGGTAGTTTACCTGTAACGTTTTATGTTTTAACAAGGGTATTTCCTATGGCAAACGATAACAGCCGCAAATTCAAACAGAATCAAAAGATTATTTGCATACAGCCCTACATTGTAGAGTTCTCAAGACCTGTTGTTTTTGGTGAAGATCGGTTGAGGGAAAGGGGTAGTTTACCTGCAACATTTTTTTAACAAGGGTATTTTCTATGGCAAACGATAACAGCCGCAAATTCAAACAGAATCAAATAATGTTCTGCATACAGCCCTGATTTGTAGAGTACTCAAGACCTATTGTTTTTGGTGAAGATCGGTTAAGGGAAAGGGGTAGTTTACTTGCAACGTTTTTTTATCAAGCGTATTTTCTATGGCAAACGATAACAGCCGCAAATTCAAACAGAATCAAATAATTTTTTGCATACGTCCCTGAATTGTAGAGGTCTCAATGACTTTCGATTTTGGTGAGATCGGTTAAGGGGAAGGGGTAGTTTACCTGCAACCTTTTATGTTTTAACAAGAGTAAAGTACTTGAAAATTTATTTAAACTTTTTCAAACAATGGCAATTGTTAAAAATAAAATAATTTTGTTGCCAGGCAATAAAATTATAATTTTTTCATTTTAATGTAATATAATATTTTTCATTTAATACAGCAATAAAAAGGCAGGTAAGACACAGCCTGGCTGTTTGGCTGAAAATGATTTTAAATATAAATCTTAGAATATGGAAGTCATGTATGGTTCTCCATACCGATATTTTACTTCCATATTCCTTAAGGAATGGAAGTATGGTGATGGCAAAAAAAATCGTGTTCGAGATTATTGCAGATTCTGATTCTACTACACTCAAAACATGAAAAATAGTACAATCATATTCTGCAATAATCTCGAACACGATTTTTTTTGCCATCACCATACTTCCATTTCCTTAAGGAACATGGAAGTAAAAGTCGTTTTCCGAAAAGTGTCTGTGTGTGTCTGTAGATTTTTTTTCTATGGCAAACGATAACTGCCGCAAATTCAAACAGAATCAAATAATTTTTTGCATACAGCCCTGATTTGTAGAGTACTCGCGACCTATTGTTTTTGGTGAAGATCGGTTGAGGGAAAGGGGTAGTTTACCTGCAACGGTTTTTTTTTATCAAGGGAAATTTTTTTTTTGGCAAACGATAACAGCCGCAAATTCAAACAGAATCAAATAATGTTTCGTATACAGCCCTGAATTGTAGAGTTCTCAAGACCTATTGTTTTTTGTGAAGATCGGTTAAGGGAAAGGGGTAGTTTACCTGTAACGTTTTATGTTTTAACAAGGGTATTTCCTATGGCAAACGATAACAGCCGCAAATTCAAACAGAATCAAAAGATTATTTGCATACAGCCCTAAATTGTAGAGTTCTCAAGACCTGTTGTTTTTGGTGAAGATCGGTTGAGGGAAAGGGGTAGTTTACCTGCAACGTTTTTTTAACAAGGGCATTTTCTATGGCAAACGATAACAGCCGCAAATTCAAACAGAATCAAATAATGTTTTGCATACAGCCCTGATTTGTAGAGTACTCAAGACCTATTGTTTTTGGTGAAGATCGGTTAAGGGAAAGGGGTAGTTTACCTGCAACGTTTTTTTATCAAGCGTATTTTCTATGGCAAACGATAACAGCCGCAAATTCAAACAGAATCAAATAATTTTTTGCATACGTCCCTGAATTGTAGAGGTCTCAATGACTTTCGATTTTGGTGAAGATCGGTTAAGGGGAAGGGGTAGTTTACCTGCAACCTTTTATGTTTTAACAAGAGTAAAGTACTTGAAAATTTATTTAAACTTTTTCAAACAATGGCAATTGTTAAAAATAAAATAATTTTGTTGCCAGGCAATAAAATTATAATTTTTTCATTTTAATGTAATATAATATTTTTCATTTAATACAGCAATAAAAAGGCAGGTAAGACACAGCCTGGCTGTTTGGCTGAAAATGATTTTAAATATAAATCTTAGAATATGGAAGTCATGTATGGTTCTCCATACCGATATTTTTTTATATCATGCATAGAAGGAAGTGGGAGGAATAAATGTCATATTAATAGTAAATAAAATGTTATCTGCTATATTATAATTTGTTAAACAAATCATTTCAAACACCTCATTTCATTTGCTGCACTGATCAGTTCGTCGTACGAATGGGGTTAGTTCAACACTAGAGAGATCACACATAACAGCCAAAACACATAAGAATTTAAGGTAGGTGGAAGTTTAAAATATTCATTTATTATAGCAAAGAAATTATATAGTTACAGCTTCAAGTGTCAAAACCACTGTCGTGCTTTTAAGACTGGCAATTAAGGTTAATTGAAAATGCAAACAAACCTTTTTAATTGTTATGCCACTGTCAGGATTCAAACATTGTTTATTTCATAACAGCTACAAACAAAAAGACCAAAGGATCGAGACCACAACAGCTCTTTACTTACTTAATCCTCTTCACTTCCACTGTAACATACAGCTTCTACAAATGCTTTCATCTAACTTGAGCTTTGATTTGCTGCCATGTTCTGCCACTTCGCTTTACTTCCTCTAAGAAGACATCCCTTCACCATGTCTGTTTACGCTTCCCCTTTCTTTTCCCAGCCGGATTTCAGTCAAGTGGTTGTCTTGTTATGTCTTCAGACTGTGTAGCCAATCCACTTGTGTTTTCTCTAATTAATTTACAGATTGGTTCGTGATTTCTCCTCCTCCACAGTTCATGATATTCTTCCTGGCTACCAGACTGTTACATTACATATTTATTGACAAATAATTGTAGTTTATCTTCTGTATTTCTTGTAACCTTTCACGTTTTTGCTCCATATAGTATCACAACAGTACACTAGAAATAACAATTCTAATTTTTGTTCTTACAAAGAGAATCCCTGAATACATTTTCTTTAGTGTATGAAATGTGTTTCTTATTCTTGTTATCATAATCTCATCTGTTTCTCCCTTTTTATCAACAATACTATCCAGACAACAGAGCAATAGTACAGAACCCAATGCTTCAACCTACAGTAAGATATGTTATGGATGCACTGAGTTTATTCTCATTATCTTAGTTTTTGTTGTTGTTAATATTGTAGCGTGACAGATAAACACATAATAATGAATGGCATTGATCATTAGAATAATATAAGATTATAACATTAAATCCAAAGAAAGCATTAAAATAATATAAAGAATTAATTCAGAGCAACTGTGCAGAACAATCATGGATAGTAAAACTATAATTTCAAATAAAAGCAAGTTACTAGTGATGAATCATCAAAACCAGTATAATAACCCAAGGTTTTAAAATATAACCCAGGAAGGTAAGGAGTATATAAAGAAGCAACAAAGAATATGACTAAATCCACAACGAGGATAAATAAATGAAAAAGAAACCCTGAAAAAGGCAACATCCACCATAAAAGGTGATGTATTTCAAGAAACCAGAAGAAGATGGAGAAACCCCAAGAAACCCGATGGCATCCAGAAGAAGATGAAGAACATACCATTCCAAGAAGACAGAAGAAAGGAAAACAACATTGAAGAAAGAAGAAGAAGACAGCATCCAGAAGAAGAAGGAATGCTCTTATAAAAAACAACCCATATCCCCATATCCCAAAATAAATAAAAATCACAAATAATAAAAGTATAACGAAATAGTCATGAAAAGAAACCAAATGTACAATAAAATTAAGAAAAAAAAGTGTATAGAGTAAGAGTTGCCAGTGGACCAAGGTGAAACAATAATATAATACCCAAAGAACAAATCTTCATTGTAACCCACAAACCAATTTATTGATGTTAATGAGACTAAACAACCATTTAGAAATAACATCAAAAAGTGTAAAGTGAACCAGTGCTAGTTTGTGTATTGTAAAAAATAAACCTTATGTTTCATCCTTGGCATCCACAAACTGTGTATATAATGAAATATACAACTTTGAGTGACTTATAATTTGTACCAGGTGAATGTGATACATGTAATAATAACAAGATGTCAATCTGTTTGGAATAACATTTCTTTAAAGAATGAATAAAAACAGATTTAAACAAAGTGACAGGGTACAATTACCCTATACCATTTAAAAACAGTTTAAAAACTGCATGATTCAATTTAAGATAAGAAATATAGAATAAGAATATAGAAATAAGGTTTTGTGTATATAGAATAAGGATTTTAAAAATGTATTAGGGATAAGAACATTTATTAAGTTTGGAACCACTAACATCCTAATTGTAAATATATTTATTACTGGTATTGATAGTAATAATTAAGTAAGATGTTAGATGGGAAAAACATCCTTTGTAAATAATATTTCTGTTTTAATATTAAGTTTTGATTATAAAAAATGTCTAATGAGTTGAAGACAACCATTATTTGAAAATATTTCTTATTTGTTTGTAGTATGGAAACAGATACTAATTGTTGTTATGTTTAATGGAAAAAATGTTTAATTTATATTACCTTGTTAAAAAGTCAGAGAGGGTATAACACAGTATGTATTGTTTATATAAAAATTTGTATGAAAAAACTTGTTAAAAATCTAGACAAAATAATGAAAACTAAACCTTACCAGAACTGAGAAATTAAGCACTTAAATACATTTAAACTAAAGGGATTTAGATAACATAAACAAGAAATGAAGCCATATAATTAGAAATACAACTTAGAAAGATTTTGTACAATGATAGCCAGGATTATAAATAAAAATGGAAATGACAGAACTCAAAAATTTGGAGAGGGGAGTCATATATTCCAACATAATATTTTAAAACTTAACCAATTCAAATAATTGCAAGAAACTAAGGGAATATAAACCTTTTATTACAATAGGAGATTAATTATCATAAATATAACTTAAAAATGGCAGAATTTGCATAATGACAGGAAGTTGATTTTGAGAATTTACCAGATACAAAATGAAGGTAAAATTACCAATTTTAGATAAAAAAAACATAATAAAACGGCATTATTCGATATCAAAATAAGCCGAATGAACTGAAGGATAAAATTAAGTAACAACTGTAAAGGGGCCTATTTTGGGGTAATAAAGCAATTTGTATTTTTTTTTATAATAAATAACATTTTCTTAATATTTGGGACAAAACGTATAAACGAGAGGTAAATTCAGTGGCAAGCAACATTAGCGCCGGTGGCAGCACTGCTGATGACTTTATACGTGACCACTATTCAATAATATTTTGTAAACAAGTGAAAACAACCGACAAACTGTGCCAAGGGCAGTTTCAAGGACATACACAACGGTAAACACATTATGTAACAGCGTAAACAATTATGTAACCACATCAGACCATCTGACGTCAATATATACGTCAGCGCGTTACATAACTAAGAATGCAGGGTGTGTCAGGGCCAGCAGCGTTGTGACTCTCAGCAAACAAAGCAGTCGGCAATTAACATCTGAACACACCGGACACGAGCATTGTGGGTGTCCGCCGGCTGTGCGTGATTTTCGCGCCCGCAGAACTACAAAAAATGTAAATTTTATATATTTCGATATTCAAACAGTCGTTGAGAACTATAAAGTAGAGACAGTGAGTGAAATTGGTAAACAAAATCTAACCGTTCGGCCGTAAAACAAAAAATGAGAACTACGAGAGACCGCAAACTATAAGCCACGAGTTAGTGCCTATGGAGTGGAATTTATCCGCCACATCAGGAAAGTAGACATGATATATTCAATTATATAAAATACTGGTTTTTAAATAAAATACTAAAATTTTGAGCTCGATAGATAAAAAATGTACCGTATAACATAGTATGGGTGTGTGTGTGTGTGTGTGTGTGTGGGTGTGTGTAGATACCTATATTAATATGACATAAAAGCGCTGGTTTCCGTTGTGCTAGTTAAGTATAATTTAAGCGAATTATTTTGTATTTATCTTTCTTGTTTTATTTTGACTATTGCTGAACAGATATATTCAACATAATAATGATTCATTTTATGTCTATATTTTACTTGGAGAAAAGAATAAGTTGTTTGATAAAGTTTAAATGTTAATAAATTTTAAATCATGGGAAACCATATAAAGTTTTCTTTATTATGAACAACCAATTCTGATCTCCTGTGTTCGCTGAAAAGAACCCGAAAACAAAAATGGTAAGTACAAAAATTTTAGTATGTTTCTTGTTAATAAACACAAGATGGCGCCCGATAAAAAGAGACAGTAATATTTGAAATAAAATCAATCAATCATATTTTATTAAGATCAGTAAATTGAAATGTATCACAACTAGCTAATAAATTTGAATAATAACCAAAGTTTAAGCAGTTATATAATGTAACTTTAATACATGCACAGGATGCAAAGTAAAATTCGAACAATGAAAGGAATAATATTGCATTGGCTAAGATTTTAGTCGAAAGTGAAGGAAGTAGGGAGTTGATTATTGAACGTTGTACGGTGCACTTGACAAGAGTATTTTAATCGAGTTAACCTAATTTATAGTACCGTAATGGCGAGTCAGTGTATGACACAATTTTGAAAATCGCGAGTGGCGACTAAAAACATTTCGTAACATCGACACAGTGACAAACACTTCCAAGAGACTAAATAACATTGTACAGCACTAAACTACCGTCAAATAACATTATTAAACACCATAAAACAGTATACATTTTAACCATCAATTAGTGCCTGAACAACAGAAAGTGAACTGACTTATACATACACCACTATTCAAAATACAACACAGAAACTTCACCCAAGACACTACACCAACATCAGAAGGAAGATTTGTTGACACCAGGACGTGAATTCTGCAAGAAAATCTCTTAATTGGAACGCCAAAAATACGAGGGACATTTGACGAACTCGACGGTGGCCATTTGCATTTTCGTCATCACTCAACTGAACACCGCCTCCTAGTCTGTCAGCGACACGGTTCGACATCAAATTATTTTCTTTCAATCTTTTCAATTAAATATATGTACTTAGTATTAAGAACAATTATTGTAACGTTATACTTTTTTAATATTGGCCCGATTTCTCTGACTTTAACTATGATTAGCTGTTAAAAGAACCTGATTGCATTTTATATAAAAAACTTGTAACATTTCGATACCCTGAGAGTCGATTTTATAATCGACAAGAGTCTTATAACCAATTATCCAATAAATCATTTATACTTTTCATATCAAAATAGTTCTTTCTTTATTAAACATAACAATTCACAATTAATATAATTTAAACAATATACTACAAGAATTTCACCACATCAGAAAGAAGATAACCTCCAAAACGAAAAGTAAACAAATATCGATTGTACCTGGAGACAATCTTATAAGTGGTTGGAGTTTATTGAAAATACAAAAACATTAATAAAATTTCCTAGGCAAGTGAGACACGTTTCGGAACTTCACAAAACACAATTAATTAATTGTTTTTAATTAATTAATCGATAAAAAGAAAATTTTTTTTAATTATAATTTTTTTTTTAAACACAATTTTTATTTCTTCCACGAACAACATTTTTAAAACATTTTTGTAACACTACACCTATACAACTTTAACACTATTAACAGGTTTCGTAACAATTTGGACAGCTCAACAGTGAAACTAAAGGAAGAGTTTCAGACCAGGAAGACTTTGTAAACACCAGCATTGAAATTTATATTACAAATTGGCTAGCGGGGCTTAAAACAAAAGGAAGCAGATCAGAAAACACCAGTAACTGAGTTATTATATTACAATATTCAGACCAACTTTTCTTGTTTCCAGTGCCACACGGTTTGTTTTGTTGTAGATGTCTGGTTTCTGATGAGTCAGATATCATCAGTTGTGGAAAGAAAGTCCAATGTAATCCCATTCTTCTAGCAGAGTAGATGAGAGTATACATCCCTGATTCTGTTTTGTATCTGTACAGGCTCTGGGGTCTTTACATTATGAACAATTTTTGCTCTGTAATGTTTGTATAGGCGTTTTACTATGTTAATAATTTTAATGTAATTCCACAGTTTACTAAGGTAATCCACAGTTTCACTGCTGATACTCTCAAATGCACATTTGGAATCAACAAAGTTGAGATAAAATTTATTGTTCCACTCATGGTATTGTTCAGTAATTGTTCTTGTGTCATGAAATGATTTGTATGACTTCCACCTTCTAAAGCCTGCTTGGTATGGTCTCAACTTTCTATCAGTGGGCTTGTAAAATTTTTTTGATATAATGTTACTAGCAGCAGCAGCTCATCAGGGGAGGCTAAGCCACCCCAGTAAAATTTAAAAATTACTTAAAATAAACAACTAGTAATAGGCTCTATTTTCTTATTGTAACTGAACCTGTATTGTAATCAATATGTAATCACAATTTAGCATTTTAAATTATCTGATTACTAAAAAAACGAATCCCACATTATCAATAATAGCACAGAATAGCAGCAGACAGAAGTAGAGATCCGAGTTGCCGCTGTAGTACTCACATAGCAAAGTGAGAACTATGTCCAGTGGGGTGGTGGGTGATGCTAGTGCAACTGTAACAATGCCTGGGAGGCGAAGAGTGACTTAGCCTCTTGGCACGTTTTAATGTGGGTTTATGTTAGTTTTACACAGTCTTTACATTCTCGTGCTCCATGTGTGTGTGTCTTATTATTATTTATCTCTTCTTGGCGCGTGTTTGTGATCTCTACCAAAGGATAAAATGAATTTAGCAGAAGTGTAAGTGATATTGCAGTCTCGAACAAAGGCATTATTACAACACTACTAGAAAAATCATTTTCCTGATTGAGTGATTTTGAGGGAAGTAAAATACTGAAACGTGGTCAACCTATTCCAAAATTGTTATTTCTTAAAAGGCACAAAAACCAATGTAGAACTTTCCAGTCATCACTGTATGACCAACATGAGGGTAGCTATCCAGCAATGGAGCAAAGTCGAAGTTATTCTGCTGGCCCTGCTTACTGTTAAGCACAAATAAGATACATGGTCTGCTGAAGGCTTTGGTTATTTAAAGAATTTGTCACAGGCCTCGGTTAGGCATGCATCCTTTAAAGACCATTTAAATTCATTTTCACATTACATCGACACAGGTGTTAAAACTAGCCTACCTGAATTCAGCTTGTACTGACAAGGAATCCAGATTTAAAACAACACTGGAAAAACCTGAGTTAATTTAGAGGACTATCCAAAACCATACAAAACGAGCTCATTGAATGGTTTCATGACGTACAAATTTTTATTGAAACCAGTATCAACCAAGCACCTTTGCTTGCATCATTGACAAAATGAATAAATTAATTGTTCAGACTTACAATGGTGCTTGTGTCATTTCAGAGGAACTTTGAGAACTTGCACCACAAGCTGTTTACTCACTGCTGTGCACCATACCATTTAGTTTTGCAACGGAGTTATTCTAAAATAAAATCTGTAATATCTTTACTCTCAAGTCGTACTTGCTTTTTCCACTGTTCTTCGAAACGTACTGCTGTTGCTGTTAATGTCTGGGTAATAAATGTATTCCTACAAGCAGTGAAGTTCACTGAATTCTAAAAAAACATCAGTGTAGTGCATATAAACAGACTAAGTTAATTGAGGTTTTCAAAAAGTTTCTCTGTAACTGTTAGAGAGGGACAAGGATATTGAAATGACTGAAATAATTCACATTTATTTTCCTTTGATTGATTTTGAAGCAAATTTTTCAGAAAACGGTTTACTTTTCAATATTCTTAAAAAAAAATCTATTCATAGTCAGTACCACCAGTCTGATTGTTGAATATTACATATACCAAAAACTTAAGACACGACAAGAAATATGATGAGTTCAATCAGTCAACTGAGTCTGGTACCAGATCTAGTTTTTTAGATCTGAAACATCATTATTATATAGGAAATAAGGCAGTCATGGTCTCTGATTACTATAAGCAAATTTATTTTGAAGTATTACTACTCAACTAGTAGTAATTTTGCTGTAAGGAATTAAAATTTATGAAGTTAGGTTACACTAAAAACTTTTCTCAGTATGGTAAAAATTCCTGACTGATTTTTATTTCTTTAATGGAAATATATGGTCAGCATTTTAACAAAGAAAATTAAGGACTTGAAAACATTTTCTCGCCATTATACAGTGAAATTAAACAAATTAATAAAAAAGATGAATGACGATGGTACAAATGAACTTCTTCATGAAGCACATAAATTACTTACTATTATTGCAACAATTCCTGCCTGTACTTAGAAAAACCTACTTAAGGAACCACATGACTCAAGATCGTCTGAGTGCCATTTCTTTAGTTTCAATTGAAAAAGCAATCATCTGTGAACTGAAAAGTCGACCTACATTGCATGACGATATTATCGACAATTTTGCAAAGAAGGGCTATCGAGTGAATCTGCTGTACAAGTAAATTCATCTCAGCTTACAAAATATATTCTACTCAGGAGTTTACATCTTTGCTGGAAGAAAATTACGTTAATGTCCGGGTTATCTTGTCAAAGATGCAGGTAGATTTCTAATAACGTGTATGCAGTAAAAAGCAGATAGCTTTTCTATACTTAATAAAGAAATAATGAGTGCCTGGGGGGGGGGGCTGAGCACAGCTGAGGTGACTATCTCATAGCCTCCCCTTCCTCAGGACTCACCGGTTCCCATTGGTTACTAGCCATATTCAGCAATATTATACCTCTCAAATTATTATATGTTGCTTTGTCACCCTTCATTGGCATCTTAATTGCAAATCTTCTCTTTATTCTTCAGATATTGTTCAGTTTGTCAAACTTTATTTATTAGCCTATGTAGTAATTCTGTGTATGTTTCTATGCTATACTTGAAAGTTCTGGAGGTATATTATCATTTCCTGCTTCTCTTCCATTTTCAAGTTGTCCTATGCATTCTGACTTCTTCCTTATATAAATGCATGAGTGATTCTTACCTCTACAATGTCTTTGTCTTCCTGATGACAACTGTTTAACTGCATGTAAATTAAATTGGTGCATAAATACTTTTGGGACATCCTGTACAATACAATCAAAACCCGTCTACTGTAATACAGTATACCTTAACTTTCAAAATGTTTAAAATCAGTTGAAGTGCAGGACTAAAGCTAAACACAATCACAAATATGTTACAGTGAATACTTATCAGTGGTGGCAATTAGGTGCCAACAGTGGAACAGCAATAAAATAAAATAATACTACCAATACAGGGGGGGGGGGTAGAAAATATTTGACATCCAACTGTAAGTCAGTAAGTATAGCCTCCCTAAGTCCTCACGTCACACTGACTGTACGTTTTTTTTAGCAAACATTTAATAAACATTTTTTTTTTAACTGAAAAATTAACTAAAGTTTTCTGTAACGCTTCATTTTTCTTACCTCTCAAGTAAAACACCAGTTTCATATAAAACAATATTAACTGTGTACAAGTGTTAAAGACACTAGTGCTTTAGGATTAATAGAACATCACTTTCATACATACATTAAACAAAAACTCTCAAAACTTTGCAGGAACAAAAATTATTGCAAGATACAAAATACATGCATGTTTCAATGGCTTCCGACATCTGGCTGTAGGGCTTAAGCAGCCAGTGAAAGAAAGTAAATTGTCCCTCCACTATGGCCACAAAACATTTAGTATCTCTCTGTTATTCAATCACATAATCTTGTTCATGAAACTTGTTAGTAACACGTAGCACCTGTAAAGATGGTGACAACTTAAAATGTACATTAAATTAAGAGTTTAAGAAGGAGAAAGAAAAATGTATAGATGAGGGAAAAGATGACAGAGGAGGAGAGAGGATACAAACAGACAGATGCAAAGATATAGATAGATAAATGGGAAGAAGAGACAAAGAGAAAGAATGTAGAGAAACAATAAGTTCTTAACTTTCATAAAATAATATTTATGATAAGCAAACACAAATTAAATGAATACGTATATTGTTAGGATAATCCCTAGGCCAAATTTAACATTAAAATCCAATGTTTGCAGCAAAAAATGTATTTGAATATTTTTCTAACTCTGTTAAATGAAATGCAACATTCTCTGTTATTATGACAACTTCTACAACTACTATATAATACAGGCAAGTCACATTATGTGCAGATTGAAGTATGCAAATGCAAATTTTGATACATAAGTATAACCACAGGGATGTTCTCTGCAACAGGCAAACAGTCTTTACAATACACATTTATCTTGTAATACTCTATTTACTGTACATTTTTTAAATCTAAGTAGAAACAACTAAAAAATGTATTATACTGAATAAATTAAAAGCCATACTGTTTAAATAAATAACAATATAGATGTTAAAAATAATAATTTAAAACATTACAACTTGGAATTAAATTACCTTTACAGCACAGACAAACAAGATGTTGTATTTTATGAGGTCGTATAAATTCCAATTAATACAAATTTGTTTCACGTGAAACTTATTGAGAACATATTTACTACACAAACAGTTTGTACACATCATATAAAACTTCACTAATGGGGGGGGGGGAATCTTTTCTTTTCTCATTATTAATGCCAAACCTAATAAATTTATATACCCATGGAGGGGGCTGAAAATTACTAAATTATGAGATAATCAATCCATTGTTCTGACAAGATCTCCTAGGCAATGACACTTGAAGTTGTAACTTCAATTTGTTTTAGCAAAAAAGAACATCTGAAACCGAATATAATGTAGTAATTTACAAAGTTATTCTATTCCTATTATATAGTTATCTGCATCTCAGTGCTAGTGATATTTTAAGCTTAACAAACTTCAACTTATACCAAATTAAGATAAATATTATGATATACTAATGAGATAAAAACAATTTTTCATAATATTAAATTAGCTACATACCAAAAAAATTTACCTTTAGCTTGGAGATTTTGGTAAAGCGTAAAACAGAATGGACAGATGATTTTAATTTTAATATTAACCAAATTTATGAAGTAATTACGGTACTTACAATTCTGTGTTAATCCACATTTCGTCTGGATAATTTTAAGAATTATTTCATTTTCAGACTTAAAGTAACACGAATTAAACTAAAATATGGGATTAAATAGTACATAAAATACCCCTAAAAGTTAGGGTTTTCAAAGTTTTAAGAAAAAGACATGCTGCTTACTGACATATGTGTACTACCATACAGACACATAAATCATGGGAGAATTGTGTTGGGTTAGTGAGAAGATATCTGGGCAGTACTCTTACACATTTTTGTATACTTCATCTCAAAGATGTTGTGTGGGACCCACAATCACCCAAATACAGTAGAACCCCGTTAGTCCGAAATTCCGGATAATCCGAACCACCTCCAGGAACCAAATAGGCAAGGAAAGCTATAAAAACAACTGCAGATTTCATGAAGTGACAAATGATTTCATTATATTTCTAATAAAATGGTTACATTTTGCAAAATCAGTAGAAAATAATACTAACCACTGTAATACGTATTAATCAGTAGGCCTACAATTACTGGAATAAAATTCTTAAACAAAACTACAAACTACAAAAACAGAATTCAATTATTGTACTGTACAGTACTTAGATTACAGTTTCTATACTTTATTAACAGAATTTCCAAATAAACACTTCAATATTAACACTTCACTGGTTAACACTAGTGAATAACTGGTTGCACAAAATCAGTTATTCTCTGCTGGCGTAAAGACGTGAATCTAGCAGACGACGCAATATTCCACCAGCGTCTCATGAACATGATATCCGCTGCTGTAGCATTGGCATGCTGTTCCACATACTGCAGGGATATTTCCAGCGCCTTTGCTGCTTCTGAATGTGAAATGAGATGTTCTGAATCATCGGCTTCATCCATCACATCACAATCTTCATCGAACCCTTGTCTGATCAGGGAAACAATTTCCGTATCTGTCAAAACTTGGTGGTCTTCCGTGTCAGCTGCCACCCACTCATTCACATCTGTTTCGTCTGCTTCTTCACAGCCTGGAATTTGATGCATGAGCTGTAAAACTTCAGTCCTGTCATCAGCTTGTTCCAGACTATCGATGTAAAAGAGACTTGGCCATAATTTTTTCCACGACTTTCTCAGCAGCTGTTCTTTGAGATTGTCCCAGGCTTCACCTAACCAATAGATAACATCTTTGATGTTGATTTTCTTAAGACTTTGGAGAATGGTTTGTGAACTGTCTTCATTTTCAAGAAGGGACCTTAGAAGAATTTTTTTATACACACATTTCATGTTTTGTAGCACCTCTTGGTCCATGGGTTGTAACAAAGGTGTTACATTCGGAGGGAGAAAAATAGCTTTTATATCTCCATTAACAAGTTCTTCTGTCGAAGCATGTGATGGAGCGTTGTCAATGACAAGTAACGCCCGGGGTGGCAGACCATTTTTTTCACTGAACTTTTTTACTGAAGGAATAAACTGGACATGAAACCATTCCTTAAATAAAGCACTGGTCATCCATGCCTTTTTTTGATGCCTGTAGAATACAGGAAGTGAGTTCACATTGATGTTCTTAAATGCTCTTGGGTTTTTTGATTTCCCAATAACCATTAGTGGCAACTTATTAGTCCCAGCTGCGTTACTGCATGCTAAAACAGTCACACGTTCCTTGCACATTTTGAAACCAGGTGCATTAAGTTCTTGTTTGGCGGCAAGGCTTTTGTTTGGCAATGCCTTAAAATTTAACCCAGTTTCATCGCAATTGTATATTTCTTGAGGCGAGTAATTTTGCGATGAAACTATGTCTGCGAATTCAGCGATGTACTCTTGTGCAACCTGGTGATTCGCTGATAGTGATTCACCGGTAATGGATAACTGTCGTATTCCGTGTCTTTTTTTCCACCGGTCCAGCCAGCTGTTACTTGCAATGAATTTAGGATCACCATTCATCAGCTTATTGAGGTGAACTGCTTTTTCTTGGATTAGGGGACCACTCAGTGGAGTACCTCTCCGCCTTTCTTGTGAAAACCATATGAAAAGGGCTTCATCAATTTTGTCAAATTGTGACACTTTTGATGTATGACGCTCCTCGAGTCTTCTCGGATGTTGTCGCACAAAACTGTTCAATCTTGGACCGGTTTTTCTTCCAGTCACTTATTGTTGCTTTACCCACACCAAATTCGACTGCTAATTTCGTTCCACTTTCACCCTTGTCCAAATGTTTCAACACTTCAAGTTTATCTTTTAGTGCACATGAACTATGTTTCCGCTTACCAACCATTTTTATACAATACGCACTTAAAAAACAACACTGAAAACGTATGTAAGTTGGAATGCACACACAATGTCTCAGACTGACAGGTGTCTCACTACTGAAAGCAAGGCCACAAGAAGAAACAAACATGAGTGGGGGAAAAGGGATTACTAAGAAACTGGCATGAGTCATTGACGCCCTGGCGCGCCTGTGATAGTAAACAACAATACCGCACTAGAAAGCCACCGAATGTCAGTGTCAATACTGTTCACCTTATCTGTACTGTATTACAGTACTGTACTACGTAATATTCAACTCTTATAAACCGTAAAATGCATTCATTGAATAAAAAACGGGCATATATGAGTTACATATAAGTTAAAGACCATATTTAAATCAAATAAATAATTATAATTATTTAATAATAACTATTTCGGATAATCCGAATTTTTGCCAATCCGAACCAGCCCCGGTCCCAATTAGTTCGGACTAGCGGGGTTCTACTGTATTAGTCTCTAAAATTTAAAGTTAATGTACTAAAATGGAAATATCACAAGTCAAATTGTTCAACATAAGGTACATTTTTGCAGCATATAAAGAAACATAATTGAATTTAATTCCTATATTATGTTTAATGTCAACTATTAGAATTCCACACTAACTATAACTTAACAATTTACTATTACAGTAGTCTTATGCTAAATGTAAAGGAAACATTGCCTAGCTATCAGACCTCTGCTTATGTAAAAATATGATTAATACACATGTGATTAACATTTATGACTCACATTTGCCTTGCACAACATAAACATAATAGTGTCATACACTTCTATAATAAGTGACACTGTGCAACGTTATTACCGCATCAGAAGTTAAGACTATTCAGGGAGTGCCAAACTTGAGGGGAAAACTGCTCTACAAGGAAACAAAGGGTTTGTTACAACACAAAATACAATTCCGTTGAAAGTTAAATACAATATTACTACATATACAAATCCAATTTTTATTTTAATAATATGTTTACTTCACAATTACATATACAAATAATTTTATTTAATTTACTGCATACAGCTTACATTGTATAAATGCAGTTGTTTGCTCCTATTAGACACAGACAATACTAATTTTAGTGCTGAATATACCAGCAAATTTTATATACATATAAAAACATAAACAAATATAATAAAAAAAAAGAAAAACAATATAATACACAAATTTTGACACTACAAATGATATGTAAATTAAAATAATTTTTTATAATTCAAAATATTTTTTTTTACATCTCAGTCTAATTTTATTATTAAGTCTGTTCTTTATTGTAAAGTTGACTACATTATTCAACAGAAAAGTACAAACGATTCCTTGAGTAGCATAATTTTTATCAGTCAAACTGATGATAGCACATAATTGTTACCAGACTGTTGTCGCTCATATTTCAATACATATCAGTCATTATGTGATTATGTGGAAGTAATCTTGTCGTGTTGGTAAGACTGCACAGGCACCGTATTAATTAGCAAAAAAATTACCCATCTGAAACTATTAAAAAGTACATAATCAATTTAAAGCTACAGGAGTTAATTATACAGCTGAAAAAAATTAATTTCCCATTTTACATTTATTACCACACCAGTCTATTAGGATCGACACTTTAGTTTAGCACTATCATCAAATTATAAAGTTTACACATTTTTCTACAATCTGAAAAAACTGATGAATTCTTTTTACAATACAATACGATTATATAAGTTTAACACAATTCAAGTATTGTATAAATTATCAATTAAAATTAATTTTAATTTATGACTTCAATTATATACAGTAAAAATGTGTAATGACTGTACATAGCAGCAATGTTAGGAAACTACAAAACTTAACAATATATTTAAGAACAATCAATAATTACAGATACAAGTAAAAGTACTGATAAACTATTTTAAGTTACAAAATTATTACATAACTCTGAAAATAATAAACCACTATAAATAATAATATGCAATTAACGCTTAAAAACATTCTGCCAGTACTATTTGTAAGACATCTGACTTTAGAATGTTAACATAACCACGTTTTCTAAAACTTCTGGGCTTGTTAGCCGTAGTCACGTTCTAACGTTTTAGTAGTTCCTGTGGCAGCTAATATGAACATACTGTTACAAATATCTCACTCTGAGCATCATATTGTACAATGGAAAACAAAATACAGACACCAATGAAGTCACTAAAAACCAGCTTTAATTACTCACAAATAAAAATTTGTAATCAACTCGTACAATAATACCAGTTACATATGTCCACATGCAATAATAATGTCAACTATTAGAATTCCACATTAACTATAACACAATAACAAAATCACTCCCATTGCGTCATGTACTAATGACCTATATGCCATTAGCTGTTCCAAGTCTGTTTGGTTCTCGTCAACAACCTCCTGCGTAACTTCATCTTCAGCAACTTTTCCCGTGGGCGTTTAAATTAACTCAGGAACAAACTAGGGCTTTTCCTCGATACCCATAATTGGCTTTCCAATCACTTCTTTTGTCGTTACACACATTGGTACTTCCTCTGTTAGTTCTTCTTCCATTTCCGCCTGCAACAGGAAGTGTTCCTCTTGACGACACCTGTTGACTTCTTCGGCCAATGCCACTTGTTTGATAGAATGGTTGGCAGACCCTGTAATTTTAGCCATGAAAGGCTTTATCTTCTCTTGGCCAACCCTCAGGACATTCTCTCTTCAGTCCACAATGAATCCATAGGCATTCATAATGTCCATGCCAAGAATCACTTCATCGACAATGTCTGCAACAAGCACTTTTGGCTAAACTCGAGGAGACCATGGCGTACACGTACGTCTACCTTGCCTAACACTTTGATGGGGTTTCCAGTCAGTCTGTATTGTAAAAAAGCTAATTTGAGGCTGGTGGTTGCTGACTAAGTCAGGGTGCATAATGGACACTGTAGCGCCCTTGTCAACTGTAAGTGCTGCAGGTTAGTCTTTAATTAATCCTTTGACAATCAGGTTACCTGTAGTTTTATGAAGCGTGAATACTGTGTTCAGTTCTGTATCTTTACATCTCCAATTCACCAATTGGAGATTCATGTTCTTCCCTCTGATTTTTTGTCTACCAACAATCTGCCTGAAGATGGCCACTTTTCCCACAATTATAACACTTAGATCTGTTGTTTTTATGATTTGGTTCGAAAGATTGTTGTGGCACTACTGTTGTACTTAAACTGTTGTTCTTGAATTGTCTCTTTATTCCTTAACGATACTGTGATATTAGATCCATTCGGCTACAACATGATGACATACATTGATTAATGTAGGTTGCCGACTTAACAGCTTCGAAACGTAGAGCGTCAACAATGACATACATTGATTAATGTAGGTTGCCGACTTAGCAGCTTCGAAACGTAGAGCGTCAACAAGAGCATCTGAGCTATTATGATACCACGCCATTCTTAACAGTTGTTGTAACTGACTATCTCTGATACTGTCAATAAACACAATATCAGCAATCTACGTTCGGAAGCCCTCCGATTCTTTGGAATAACCCAATCTCGTCAGTTGGTCAACATCTGCTTCAAAGTCCAGGAGGCTTTTCCCGGAATGCTGTCACCTCGCTTACGTTGAACACAGGACACTGGTAACCGTACCGTAACTCCAGAGCTTTTGTTCATTCAGCATAGGTGTTCTGGCTGTCTCTTTCTCTTCTTCTGTCCATTCATTTAAGCAAGCAGCAGCTTCAAATTGGCGAAGATAAGTTGCCCAGTGAGTGCTTCCATCAAACGTTGGGGCTACTATGCATACTGGCGTAAACTGGGTTTTTTTATTTCTCCGATATTTTGAATCTTCTTCAGCATTTATTATTGGTCTTTCTTTATCAACTTTTTCTTTCGCTAAATGTTTGACTTCCTCTTTAATTTGTTTTATTGCATTTATAATAGAATCTTCTAAACTTGACATACTTGTTTTCATAGTTGACACAGATTTTTGTATTTCAGATATTCTGACAACTTGTTTGTTCAGCTCACCTCGTAAGAGGACGAATTTTGCAGTGGTATCCATTCCTTTTTTTACAATTACCACTCACACTACTCTTCTACAAAGCCTGCTCCGTTTCCACTGTTACGACAGTCTCACTCTGATCGTCATATGGTACAGTGGTAAACAAAATACAGACACAATGGAAGTCATTAATAACCAGCTTTAAATACTCACAATTAACAACTTGTAATCAACTCGTATAATAATACCAGTTAAATTTGTCCACATGCAATAATAATGTCAACTATCAGAATTCCACACTAACTATAACACTTCACACAATACTTCGACAAACACTCGATCCACACTAAGGAAATCGCTCACTTATGGGTGGAAGGACGCGCTCGGTTGTTCGAGAGGGTTCTCGTTACAATATATACCATACAGAATTAACATCCTAAAGACTAGTAACAAAGTTGATTGAATTCTAAAGACAAACCTCCCTATATAATTAACTCGCATCTAAGTGGATCACTCTAAGCACCAAACAAGCCCAACACGGGATGATCTGACTGGCCTGATGGTGTAAGTGGTTCATAAACTGGTTTTGTACTAAACAAGTTATTTTTTGTATTATTTTTAATATTTAGATTTATTATAAAATAAAAATATAAATGTGAAATATAAAAATAATGTGTATCATAGAAGATATTTAAAAATAAAATTTATAAAAAAGATAAAAGTGTAAAATATAAGCCATACTCAATTCGTTTAGTGCTCGAAGCAATCAAATCAGAAGTAAATTAGTTTTAAGGAAGTTCATCTCCAGAGTTTAGCAATCTTTGTTACATGTCTTTAGGGCATTTGTTCCACTATTCGTAGACTTCACAAGCTGTCGAAAGATTAGAAGGTATCAAAGATATTACTTGTAATATTCGACCTTGGACGACAAGCCCAGAAGTTTTAGAAGAAAACATGTCTGACTTGGGCCGCAAAAGCCTTCAGAAAGTTGGTATACATACTATTTGATTGTTGATTAAAATAGTTGCCAGCACAATGAGGGCACTCAGCTGGTACACAGAGACGTACAAATGTTCAAACTGAGAAAATGTGACAATTGTTTTTATAAAAACCTTGTTTTATTCTTTGACAAAAATACAATGTATCTTAGTACTCATATATACATGAAATAATTTTTTAATGATTTTGTGTAACGTTTGTCACTTTTCTTTTTGTCATCAATCATTTTTACAGCATGACATAATATTTAATTGTAGTATGTAAACACTTGGTTACTCACTGTCTTGTGACTTCTTTAAACTTCCAATAACAAAGCGTTTCAAGGATAAATCCTCATCATCAGGTTATAAAAACACCAATCCTTCCAGAGAAGTCATCAAAAAATCAAAAATTACTATCAAGCATCACAAAGCATTTCACGCCACGTTGCGACCTGGTGTGCACCACTACACACGATCAACTGCATCATTATCGCTGGAGATTATCACTCCACCCCGATTGCCCGTATGTGTTTCAGTATCAATGGCAGTATTATATAGACGACAGGATTTAAAACAGAGTTTATCGTTAAGTAGCTCCTCTGCTGACAATTTTGAGGCCTTATATATCTCGTACTCTTCTATGGCGTCCATGTACACTCCTTTTTTCCAATTATGGAGCGTACATGGACGCCACAGAAGAGTACAAGATGTATAAGGCCTCAAAATTGTCAGCAGACAAGCTACTTAACGATAAACTCTGTTTTAAATCCAATCGTCTATATAATACTGCCATTGATATTGAAAGACGTATGGGAAATCGGGGTGCAGTGATTAATCTCGGGCAATAATGATGCAGTCGATCATGTGTAGTGGTGCGCACCAGGTCGTGATGTGGCGTGAAGTGCTTCGTGATGCTTGATAGTAATTTTCGATTTTTTGACGACTTCTCTGGAAGGATTGATGTTTTTATAACCTGATGATGAGGATTTATCCTTGAAATGCGTTGTTATTGGAAGTTTAAAGAAGTCACAGGACAGTGAGTAACCAGTGTTTACATACTACAATTAAATACTTATACACATGACTTGGAGACTAAAACATAATGAATGACATAATAGTCATGTAACTTACAATTCATGATAAGAATATACAATGGTCTCAGTCATTTGTCTATGATAAAACAGATACATGTACAGGGTGCACATATGGTCCCTCTTTGAGGAATTTTGAAAAGATGCTAGTTACCTGTCCAAATAATGTGAGCATATGTATAACAGAACACAGACAACTGGCAAAGAATGGTCATATAACAGAGTTGCTATTGTACTATTTCTGATGAAGAGTTCATAAATACAGTACATCTGGTGATTGTTGAAACACCTTAATGAGTGAAATTGTAAATTCCTTACAATCCCACAATAGGGTTTACAGTCTTAGGCCTTTTAGGCTTGTGCACCTGGAGGAGGACTTTGTCCAATGCTGGTATATCTTTGTCCATCACAAAAACTAAACAAAAATGCTACACATCGTAAATCATGTAAACTCTGTAAAACTTCATATTATATAAAAGTTTTCTAACATCATCTGTTACTCATTTAAAAATAATGACTGGCTTTTACTTGCTGACTTACAATTGTGTCTTTGAAAACTGATATGATATTAAAGCACTTGTAAAGTTACTAGTCAATAGCTCATGCATACAACTGAAGAAATAAATATTTTTCTGTTTTGTGATGATGTTTACAAACTAGCTTTCACAGTGTATGCTTGTCTCAACTAAGTGTGCACGAATCTAAAATACACAAAAAGAAACTTTTTGGTTAAGTATTGTGAACTTTTTTACCAGACTTCTAAGAAAATTAAAAAAGACTTGCCACTGATCAGAGAATCTCAAAGAAGCAGAAAACGGTTAATGCTAATCGACCACTACAAAGTCAACATTTACAATTTAATATTAAACTGTACAAATTTATGAGACAATACAATAATGTATTTAACTAAAGTACAAGGATAGGCCTGACATAGAGATAGTGCTGTATTTTCATTATTTTCACCATGCTGTATGATTTCATCCTTTGTAGGCTTAAATTTGACGATTTGTCAAATGAGTTGTTTATAATTAGTGGCACGGTCCACTGCTGTGTGTGCATCAGGCATAACTGGATATACTGGAAATTTGTGTTGTGATTTTTTTTTTTAAGTCTTAACTGCAACCAATATAAAAAAGAAGCTGGATTCAATGTTGGGGACTCTTCTCCATCAAATACAATGTTTAATCACTGGGTTGCTAAAATTTAAAATGGGTCGGACAACTCACATGTTGCACGTCCCATTGAAGTGACTACACCAGACAAAATTCAAAAATCATATTGTCAGACCATAGAATGAAAATGAGTGAGATTGCTGAAACTGTTGATATATCTATCAATGGAATATGTGTACAATATCTTACACAAACATTTGTGTGTGACAAAGCTACATGCTAGACGAGTGCCGCGTTTGCTGACACTTAACCAAAAACAGTGTCAAAAGAATGTCTCAACTAGTTGTTTGGCACTCTATATGTGCAATCCAACCAAATTTTTGTGTTAATTCATAACCGGTGGTATGTCCACCGTATGGAACGTTTTGGCCCGCCACAACACTCCTGGGACCAAACAACAGTCAAAACAATGGACCACAAAAGGCAAACCAACTCCAAAGAAGGCAAAGACAATTCTTTCTGCTGGTGAGGTTATGGCGACGGTTTATTGGGACAACTGGGGAGCTGCCTTTATTGGCTACCTTACTGAGTTTATTGATGACTTTACTGACTACCTCAAAAAAGGGAAACAATTAGTGGCGAGTACTATGTAAACCCATTGCACCTTGTAAACGATAAAATCAAGAAAAAACTGTAAAAAAATATATAAAAAAATAATAAAAGAAAAACTGATAAAAAACCTCACATGTCAATTGTTGTGATGGTTAAAGTCAAAGCACGTAAGTTAGAATTGCTTCCGCACTCTACATATTCGCACTATTTAGCCCTGAATAACTTTACCTGTTTCCTAATCTGAAAAAAATGGCTTACTGGAAAAAGATTTACTGACAACAATCAGTAAATGGCTACTTTGCTGTAAATGGCTACTTTGAGTACGCTGATAAATTGGCTTATCTGTCTGGTATAACCACTTTACACATCGTTGGAAAATGTGTATACAGCTAAACAGATATATTTGGTACAATATACAGTTTAACAACATATAGACTTAATATACTAATGTATCCATATTATAAACAAAGAAACATTTTTATTCATTTTAAGCATGAGGACTATTCAAAAGTAATCTCTGATTAGCTGATTTACACCAACTAGTTGCCATAGCAACACAGTGGCATCTAGTATCTTTTACATTATTACATGCAAATCTGCAGCCTGTTTTATATATTTCTGTTCAAGTAGTGACTGAAGTAGCATGAAATCTGTCCCATCATTTGCTGGATACGTTTGTTACTATGTCCCAAACTGCTGGACAGTATCAGACAATGAGACTCTTGGTCTATGGAAAAGTGGGACTGAAAGCAATCAGCTGCATCAAGTGGCTGTGCCCCAACAGCACTCTGTAGACAGTAGTCATCCCAACCAATCACCATCAGATCAAAAGGTACAATTAGGCACCAAGGCATCGATATGACTTAATTATGTGGTTGATCCCTTCATAGAGGGTCCACTGTCACAGGAATGAGTGTTGGATAGGGCAGACTGTGGGTACTCAAAAGGCTTGTTCTTTGGGGGAGTTCTCAACAGGACTACTGGATGATCTTGTGCTGTTCTAATGGTGGCTGTTCCGAATCCATTACTTCAATGGACCAAGTCTGAGCAAGGATCCCACTGTGTCACCAAAATAAAGGTATGACTGATTACCCAATGCTTCGAAATCGATAGGATTTAGTTAATGGTGTCAACACTTTACTGAGTGTCTTGGCAGCAGAGTTTTTCAACAAGAAACTACAAAAGCCACTACAATGGTATGACAAATGCCTATATGTGTGAGGATATTATGTGGAAAATTAATATAGATACATGTCACTTGTAGGCCTACATATAATACAATAAATTTCTCTATTTCTGTTTTTCTTTACATCTCAATCAAAGGTTAATTTTGGAATATAGACCATTGAATAAAGATTTTTACTGGACAAAAATCCTCCAGACACGAAATTTGGTAGAAAGTTAGGTTTTGGGGTCACTTCAATGGGGGAAAAAAATTGGACACTCCAGCTCACCGCTGGGCCCCTGGGGGGAGGGGGGGTTAAAAGGTGGGGTAAAACGGTTTGTTGTAAATATCTCAAAAACTAACCAAGATATCAAAAAAAGTTAAATACAAAAGTTGTAGCTGATCAAATTTTCCATCAAAATGGTCCTTAGTAATTTTTTCGTCAGACGCACTGGGACAGAGATATGAGCGCTCAAAGTTGAGACCTTTTTTGCAATTTTTCGTATAAAGCATTTTTACGAAAAAAAACTTGCATTTTTTTTAGTTTTGGCCGATTTTTGTATAGTAAAAACCGCTAAATATGGGTATGTAAGTATTTGTACATGTAATACCAAGTATTTGGATGTAAATTTTTGCATGTATATATTTATGCACACATATACACACACACTACAACTACAAAAACGTCCATTTTTGAACGTAAGCGTTTTTAGTTGTATACATGTATATACACACACATTTTTGGATTTAGACAAGTATAATATATATGCATGAAAATATTTCTACACATATTTGCACATATATGCGTGTGTATATACATGTATACAACTAAAAACGCTTATCTTCAAAAATGCATGTTTTTGTAGTTGTAGTGTGTGCATAAATATATACATGCAAAAATTTACATCCAAATACTTGGAATTACATGTACAAACACTTACATACCCATATTTAGCACTTTTTACTATACAAAAATCGGCCTAAACTCAAAAAAATTCAAGTTTTTTTTTTGTAAATATGCCTTATACGAAAAATTACAAAAAAAGGTCTCAAATTTGAGCGCTCATATCTCTGTCCCAGTGCGTCTGACGAAAAAATTACTAAGGACCATTTTGATGGGGAATTTGGTCAGCTACAACTTTTGTATCTAACTTTTTTTGATATCTTGCTTAGTTTTTGAGATATTTACAACAAACCGTTTTGCCTCACCTTTTAACCCCCCCCAGGGGGTCCCAGCGGTGAGCTGGAGTGTCTGATTTTTTTCCCCCATTGAAGTGACCCCAAAACCTAACTTTCTACCAAATTTCGTGTCTGGAGGATTTTTGTTCAGTTTTTCACAAAATCTGCCTTTATTAAATGGTCTAATAGCTCTCATAGCTGTTTTGAGGCAGAATTATCAGAGATTTGTATAATATTTTATGTGAGACATGGATTTGAACCAAAGTTAATCTGATTACATATACCTAGTGTAATCCAACTCAAATATATTATTACATTCGACTACATAAAATTTGTATATAAAACTCCAGAAAATTGAAAACAGTACTTTATATTCTTGTGTAATGTATGAAGGGTATCCAAAAAATAAGTTTCTCTAATTTTTATATCTAAGTATGAGTGATGCAGGTAGATTCCGCATGCAGGGAATTTTAGTTTGGGTGTAGTGGCAGTGCTCACAGCTGGTCCGGTGGCTGTGAACCACTCAAGTATCAGTAGCAAGCTGAGCGCCATGAATTTTATATAATTTGTAGGGAACTACTTCTAGAAAACAATCAGATTTATGGAAGGATACAGAAATTAAATTACAATAATACGCCAAGTCACACGTGGTTGGTTGTTCAAGAATTCTTAGGAAAAAAAAGACTTACGATACTGTAATGTGTAACATCTGTACGTGCCAGGCGTAGCCAAATTAACTTTGTTTATTCCCGTGAATGAAAAAAACCATTTCATTTGTGCGAAGTTTCACAAGTGGGTGAAGACATAAAACAAAAATCATGAATTGTATTCATTCAAGGCCATACCAGAAAGTCCATGAAGACTGAAAAAAATTAGTGTGTGTTATATATGATACACACTTAATTTGAAACTACAATACAAATAAGAGATGAACAAATAATACTTTCTTAAATAAACAAACTTAGTTCTTGCACTGTTTTTAAATTTTCAAGAACTTTCTAATCACACAATACCTGTACACGTTCATATTACATGCTTTTGATCTTTGTATCTTTATGCTTATTAACTTTAACTGGTACATAGGTATCTATCTGTTGACAATTCAAGAGTAATATTCAATCCAATGCACACAACAAATGTCATATAATTCTGTCTCCATAATTTGTCTCAATAAAAATTCTGTTTTTTTTTTTTTTGTAAAGTTCCAGAGTTAAATATACCAATCTAGCACTTGGTTCTATTATAATGACCAATGAAATTCTTGCACTATCACCAGTTTAACAATTTTTTCAAACAGAAAACAAAGTTAATCGAAATTAAAAGTTAATAGAATTATTTCTTTTATTTTGTTAAATTATATAGGAAGATGATGATCAAACTTGAACAATTAACGCTTTAACATCAATAACGTTTTTGCTGTTTTATATGATGACATTTTATATACATAAAGCACTTCAATGTGTTTGCTTATAGTAGCAGAATTAACATTATAGTAGCATTTTTAACATTTACTTTACTGGTACCTGCTGCAGTTACTGTCTCCAATAATTTGTAAATGTAAGTTACAAATGCAAAATATCGTTTTACTACTGAAATGAAATCACAAACCAACACAAATCACTACCACATAAGACTTTCATATTCTTACAAATAATTTAATTATTATGGCATCATATCACATATATTTTTTATTAAACTTTATTACAACAAACACCATTATCCACTGCAACCATAATTAAATGTATATTTAATTATAGACAATTTGTAATGATGACCTATAAGATCAAGGCAAAAAGCCCAGTGGAGGGCACTTAACACTATGGTGTACAGTCTTTTCAACAAGAGGAATAAATTATCAATAAAGTGATAGCATATGTGCTGAGTACATTGATTTAGCCAAATCTTACTATCTGCATTAGATGAATGATCTGTTGATAATATTTAAAATAATGTTAACATATCAAGACACTATGGTAAGGAAAGTACTGGATGACAATAGCGGCCAAGGTACGCCAAGGTAATGTCTTCATCAGACTCAGCACTCTACTATAACTGGTTTATGAACAGAGGAGAAAATTTTGTATTGTCTGCAAAAAAAAAAGAACAAAACATAATTTCCAATGACTTTATGAAATTGTTATTCGCTATTTATTGCTTAATCATGTGGTTTAAAACAAACGTTGGCTATACATCATCACAAAATAAAAATATTTCCCTAGTGAAAAAAAAAGAAACAAAATTATCATTAGACATAATCTTTGATATGTTTACAAAATTACAAATCTTAAGTTATAATCTTTACAAATCTGTTTTTACAATTCACAGCTCAACTAATACTTCCACCAAATGATAATAAATATCAAATAAAAATCATTATTTTATGTTTTTATACTAATGTTGGCCACAGCAGCCTAGAAGAGGGAACAGGTTGCAAGATTCCCCTTGTTTGCCACAGCTCAACAGATTTACCTCACAACAGTATCACGTTGGGTCAGTGCTCCTCCATGTTTGTTTATATTGACATATAAGGAGCAGAACAATACTTAATTTAGAGCCTCTCTAAATGACATTCATGTAAAAAATTCAATTATTTAATAAAAAATTTCATTCAGTGACACATGACATAATCAAATGACTTCACATTATGAGTGATCAGATTATTTACTGTGTGTTTATTTAGGGTCTCTTCAGTCACTACTGTCTAATATTGCTTTCCTTTAGTCAGCATGATGTTCTTTTAAAACATAAGAAAAGTTCATTTCAATTTGAATGATAACTTCCATTAGTTTATACAGTATTAACAAAAACAGAACACAGTCTGCATATAATGAATCTGTAAGAATAGTGTTTTATAATATTGTGAACACAAATGTGCTATATAACCTGACGATGGTCTATGACCGAAATCGATCGCTTTAAGAATATAAATAATAACATCATATGGCACTTTTAGGATATATATAAAAGAATACAATAAAAATAAAAAACTGAATTATAGGTACCATTAATAAAACAATAAGTGTAAGTATAAAAATACATCACATTATCATTAGAATCTGTAAGGTATACTTAGAGGTATGCAGAGGTTTGTGTGGAGAGGATTTATTCAGACTGCTTATGTGTCACTGAAACAAACATGTTTGTTGCAACAAATTTTAATATAATACATTTGATTCAATGTTTACAAAATATGACCTACAAAAGGAACTTACAATGGAAAAATTTTGTTTCAAAAACAAAATAAAAAACTTTAATACACAAAACTGACACAACAATCTCTAATATGATTCCTGTGTAATCTCACATCAATCGATTTCAACAATCCACTCGTTGACAACTTTTGTTTGGAACAAAGAATAAAAAAAGCTCCTACTAATAACAAACATAAAAATGTTTTATTTCACCCAGTATCTAACTGTAATGGAAGAGGTGTTAAAAATATTATACTGGATGTGGAAATAAAAAAAAGTTATCGTCTCTGACTGGAGACACTTTGAACTGAGTAATCCACTGTAATTAAAATATCACATTGTACAGTGCTACTGATTGGATAAATATACACTTAATGACTAAGCTGCTATGATGTCTTGAAGAGCTTGGCAAGTACACAATCATTGTTAGGAAGTAATGTGTCGAGTAAATCTGTCGACTTACTGTTCTGCTTTGGTAAGTCGATACGAGGCAAGTCCCGGATGTAAGCCTTCCTTCGAAACAACTGACTCACGTTGCACCCGTGTAACTAAAAACACACAGAACAATTAATGTATGAATTATACTTATAGTGTGCTCTCACACACAAAGTACAAATATTCTGAACATACCACATCAACATAACAGAAAAGTATGTACCAAATGTACAGAAGAGGATATCTGGTAATACTCATCAAAGAAATATAACCTATCTCTTTCAACAGTGTTATTAAACTAAATATGAACAGAAATTAACAGGAACATTAATTTCATTTCATTTCTACATTGGTCCAGACAGTTTTTCGCTCTCCTGGATTTGTACCCTGGCAGTTATCTTAATAAAGGTAGAGCATAGTGTGAACTTCCCCAAAGAACGAACCATTTGAGTATGTGAAGCCTTATGCAACACTCAGACCTATGATGGTGGACCCCCAACAAGGGGGTGATTAAGTAGTCACACTGACAATTTGACACCTCGTTCTATCTTTTAATCTAGTAGTGACTGGTTGTGATGACTCTGTCCACACAGGTAACGTGGGCTATGGTCGCTTGAAGCAGCTGATAACTTTGAATCCTGCGTTTCCATCACCTACGCACCTCATCATCCTGTACTCTCTTATTGTGATAGTGATGGGGGCAGTTTGGGACAGCATTTAAGGCAAACATATCCAGCAAATAATTGGACATTTTAACCATTACCATCACACACCTTACAATTGGCCACAGAGAAAGTGATAGTCTTCATGCTTCTTGAGTCACTACTAACAGAAATAAACAAAATGGGAGGCTGACGTAAACATAATAATGTAAATAGATACCGGTTGCTATTTTGTAGTAAATTCTTAGACGTGATCGAATGCATTACCAACTGCAGATTGCAAAGAATTATATTAGAAGAATACTAGGGTGGTTCTAGAACATCTAAATCTACTACAGACTAAATATTTACTATAAAACAAATATCAGAGAAATACTATAAGTTCGACATGGATGGTCACCATGTATTTACAGATTTTAAGCAAGCATTCAACAGCATTCAAAGGAAGCAGCTACTTCAATTGTTGAAATATATTGCACAATACCAAATGCACTAATACGTGTAATTATAACGGGTTGAGAACTAAGAAATCAGTGAAGACTGAAAGTGGAATTTCTCAAGAATTTGATATCAAAAAGGACGGGAGATCTTTTTGTTGAGAACACTGTTTAATCTTGCTTTGTGAAAGCTGATGAGAGAAGTGAACATGGTGGGCCCAACAAGAACACTAGTTAATAGATTAATACAATAGTCAGATTATGCAGACAATATACGAGGCTTATACAGAAAGTAAGTACCATTTGGGCTTTAAGAAAATGATACAAATTATTTTCAAATTAATTAATTTTTCAAAAATTCTACATACTTTAATCTATGTTTCTACATAGTCACCATGCAAGTTGAGATATTTGTCGTATCTTCGCACTAATTTTAATATGCCTGCTTCAAAGAATTCTGCCGCCTGCAACTTCAACCACTGCTGGACGTTTCCCTTTATCTCATCATCACTTTCAAACTTCTGGCCGGCAAGAAATTTCTTTCAGATGCAAAAACAAATAGAAATCACTGGGAGCCAAATCTGGACTGTAAGGAGGATGACTGAATTGTTCCCAGCGAAATGAATCAACAAGCGCCGTCGTTACACGTGCAGTACGCGGTCACGCGTTATCATGCACAAACACTACTCCGGAAGTCAATAGTCCACGCCTTTTGTTTTGTATTGCTCACCGTAACTTCTTGAGTGTTTCACAGTAAACTTCTGCGTTGATTGTTGTCCCTCATTCCATAAATTGCACTAACAAAATTCCCTGACAGTCCCAAAAAATGGTGCACATGATTTTTTTTGCAGAAAGAGGTGGCTTTGCTTTCTTGGCTTTCGGGGAACCAGTATGCCGCTATTGCAGTGACTGTCGTTTAGTTTCTGGTGTCTCGTAAGAAACCCATGTTTCATCACCAGTGACAATTCTTTCCAAAAAACAATTTCCATCTCTTTCATAACACTGCAAAAATTCCAAGGCTGCTCCCATGCGTTTTGTTTTTTGACCGTTCGTTAGCATTTTCGGCACCCATCTCGAACACAGTATTTTGTAGTGTAAATGTTCAGTCACAATTTCGTGTAATAAAGATCTAGAAATGTTTGAAAAATCCATTGACAAATCAGAAATTGTGAATCGCCTATTGGAATGAACCTTCTCATCAACACTGCGCAGCAATTCTTCGTTGACTAAGGACGGGCGACCACTACGCTCCTCGTCGTGAACCTTTTCTCTTCCATCATTAAACATCCTAACCCACTTTCTCACCATAAATCACTAATCGCATTCTGTCCATAAACTTCACAAATCTGACGATTAATTTCATAAGGACGAAGATTTCTCGCATTCAAAAACCTAATAACTGTTCTTATTTCACAACTGGGGGGGGGGATCGATTTTTTTTAAACATGATTACTGATGTGTAGTAAACACAAATCGGAACGTAAATAAACAATATAGCTTGGCTACTTCGTCATCAAATAGAAGGAAGTAACTACACATGCGCGACCTACGTACTACAATATGCGCGGGATATATGTGCAGACAGTACTTACTTTCTGGATAAGCCTCGCAGCAATGAATATATGAAGATTGTAAGTGCCTAGAGAAATTAATAGAAAGAACAGAAGATAACACTGAAGAAATGGATCTTAAAATTAATATGGACTTACCAGAATATACAAACCCCTTCTAGACAAGTTGTAACGGGTCAAATAAAAGGATGTTTTATTTTATTAAACTTGGGGATTTTTTATTAAAATATTCTAAATTAATTTCCATCTGTGTGGCCAGTCCACGTGTTTTGAATAAAGCATTGTGCGGACAAAGAAACACGACGCAATAACTGTTGTGAAACAATCACCAAGGAATGTGCCCGGCGTCGATTCTAAGAACTTTACATTTGTGTCACACCTGCGCCCAAACGCACCACACCAGCATGTGCGCAAACGACGCCACTGTGGTAAAACAAACATGGCTTAGAGGCGAAAGTTTTATTTGCTTCATGATCCTGGACGGCGGATGTGAGTCTAAGCCCAGCCTCTTTTATGACGTCAACCAGTGCTTACCGAATGTCATCCACGTCAAACACACAAAAAACCACGTGTGTTGAATGTGCCACAGCAGACACGATAAAATAGAAGGCATCGGTGTCCGTCGTCTTAACTAACATTATCAAGTAGTGGGGAACAGATAGACGCTAGCAAGTCCCTTACAGACTTTCGCCTGCGCAGGCAGTTCGCAAAACAGGGCTCATAAAAATAACATTTTTATAAATTAAAACTAAGTGCAATTAATAAATAATGACGAAGTGCGGCTAGTTCGATAAAAGAAGAAGAACCAAGATAAACTATTTTCGGACACACGACGAAATTGAAAGAAATGAGAGGCCACGAGTTCGGGGGGTCACCACGTTGCCGGCTGGGGTATTATGTAATGTGGTAAATGGGTGAAATAAATAATACGGGGGAGGTAATAAATAATATAGTGTGAATGTGAGAATGTGCAGGCTGGGCTGTCTGTATGAATCTAAGGTAAGATGTTAGGATAAGTTTATAATTGTATTGTCGTGATCAGGGGGTGGATTACAGAAAATTATTATGCATGTATTTTAAATTTTAATTTTGGAGAAATAATTTTTTTTTAAGTTACAAAAGTTCAAAAAATAAAAAACAAATTTTAATTCTCTTCAAAAATGAGTTGCGTAAGTAATTTACATAACCCGTAAAACCTACTTGCATTCTAACGTTCGTGTGTCGGATTCTGGGTTCTTGGGCAAAATACAAGGTAGGTAAAAACTAATTTTATTTATTTATATTTGTAATTATAAAATAAAACAACAACGGCTTCTGAACAGGGACAGTTTTTATAAATCAAAATTTAATATAAAAACCACACCTACAAAAGATGCAAGCGGGTTTTTAAGGTTAAAGTAGTGAAGGAGAAATACGTAATTTACGCATTGTATAAGCAAGATTGAGTTTGTGTTATGAGGAATTAAATTAATCGAAATAAAGTAACAAGCTGTATAAAATAAGAAATAATGGAGAATAACGAGAGTATTAATAATGAAGTCAGCTTCTCTGACAGTCAAACCGAGAGTCAAATAAATACCGACTCAGGTATTCAAGCAGAGTCACTATCAATAGATGACCATAATGTAGAAGAATCTGTAATTAGTACGCCGGGAGCGATTTCCACTCCCGTGACGATTAAAACAAATACAAAAGAGAAAGAACTGTCATTAGAAGACATATTCGATTTTATGAAAAATAATTTCAGTAGAGTGAATAGCAATTTTGACGAAAAATTCAATGAACAGAAAAACGAAATTCAAGAGATTAAAAGTAGTGTAAATGAGAAATTAGATGAACAGAAGAGTGATTCTGATAGCAAGTTTGAGGTACAAAATAATAAATTCGATGAATTAAAAAACCAAATTAATGAAATTAATAAACATTTTGAGAATACCAATGAGATAATAGAAACTAGCTTTAATAGATTAGAACAGAGTATAGAGAAAATGGTAGATTCAGTAGAAAAACCAATGTGTAAAAATGTGGTAGTAGAGAGTACGATAACAAATGACAACAATGATATTGAAAATGATAATATAATTAAGAATGTAATATCAGAGAGTGAGCCGTTGAAAATAGATAATGAGATAGTAAGTGAGAGTGAGAGAGAATAAGTTGTAATGGAGTAATAATTAGTGTTGTTGAATTAGAAAAAGAATGGAAAGAAAGAGTAGATGAATGTGTAGGGCGGAGGGTAAATTTTCCCCTTATTTGTGATGAACCAGGGTGTTCACAAGTGTTGTTTTTGAAGGGCAAGAGTCCCGTGTTAATGGAAGATTTAAGTTGTTTCCCCTCTTTGTATAAGTTAGTACCCTCTATGTGGAATGGTGTTGAAAGGGTGATATGGTGTTATGATGAGAGAGATTTAGATAGAGAATTGTGTGTTGAGAAAGAGATAGAATTATATGAATTAAAGAGAGATTATGATGAGTGGAAAGAAATGTTAGAAGTGTGTTTAAACAATAATAATTTAATTTATGATGAAAAAATAACTGACCCGATATTGAATATAATTACTAATGGAGATGGGACAGAAATGCATAATGCTGACTTGGTATATGATTATTATGATAAAATGAATAAACTGAAATGACATGACACACAAGATAGCCATATGTGTGCAAATAAAATTGAAAATTGTTATTTGAAACAAAGACTAATTTTTGACGATGGAGGTTAAACAATAAAACAATAAATGGACAATTTTAAATATTTTGTTTTATGGTTCAGACCTCGCAACCTTGGGCATTGAAGTGTGATATAACTGAATAATTAATGATGAAGCAGTGTTAATAAATGTTTAGTGAATTTAATTGTGTATATTGTAAAATGTTAGGTAAACAATATGTGTATGTAATGGAACTTGTTGCGATAATAATAATATTAATATTTTGCAGCCTAAGTAAATAACAAAAATGATTTTGAAGAAGATAATAAATAACTTGTAATTACTGTAATTGATGAAAGTAATTAAAATGATGTTTTAATAATTGATGTAATTAAAATAATTTGAGACGTTTTAAATATTTTGATTGATTTAAATGTTGTATAATTGAATTTTGATAATGAGTTTAAATTATTTTACGAGATGTGAATTTGGTAATTAATTGTTAAATTGTCTGATTTGAAATAACATTTTTGTTAAATGTTTCAGAGGTTACTTGGAGGTATTGGTGTGTATGGTGTATATATTTTGTGTATGTCAGTAGGTGAATAATGTACTGTAAGTATAAATTTTATAATACAAGTCAGAGAGAATAAAATATTTACAGGTGTTTAACTCAAATGAAAGAAATTTAACTTCAATAATGAAAATAATTTGAGATAATAATTTAAAGGGTAATAATAACCGAAAGGTGATGTAAAATAAATGTTAATAATAAATTTGAGAATTTTAAGGAATCTAATTGTAGAAAGTGATGAATGATTTAAATGATGATGGATAAAAGAGTTAATGAAAATTTCACATTATAATGTTTGATATAAAGTTTAAGTTGGCTATTAATGTGCTATTGCTGTGGTGGCATGTGCCACAGTAGATAGCGGAAAGTGTTGGGGGTAATAGAGAGTGTTACCTCCATCGGAGGCCGAAAGGGCGAAAATGCACGGCACATCCTTTTGTACAATTGTATATTGTACCTTGATAGACAGCCGTGCCGTGCAGAGTAATGATGTAGTAACATGCATGAAGGTAAAGATGATTTCCCCGACTTTTCGGGCGATTACTGCCTTACCAGCACTAATCGTGGTTTTGGCTAGCGGTCAGCTATGGCCATAAATTAAGTCCCTTGACCATAGCTGGCTTGAAATTGGTTGATATTAGAAATTATAGGGGGGTGAAACTAGGGGAAATCCCGGAAACTATGGAACAGTGGCTGCCACTCTGTCCGAGTAGGGACAGCAAAGCCAGGTGGTAGACCCGCATTAAGGGCATATAATTATATAACGAAGATATGTTGATATCTGAACCATTCAAATGTAACGCCGAAGCAAGGACAAGGAGATGTTCAATTCCTCCAACTATGCCGTCCTTGTGGAGGCCAATGGGCGCTACAGTCCAACAGAAAAAACAATAGTGTGTGTGGTTTGGGGGGTTGCCCAGGTGAGCAACGAATTTAAATTTTATAGTTTAAAGATGATAACTCAATTTTGCACTAATTAAACGCTTGTATTACAATTTGATAAATAGATGTTCATATGTTTATTATACTATGTTTATCCTGTCTCATAAATGTTTTTATTTCATTATGTTAGATATAAGGATTGATAAAAATATGTATTTCTTGTAATTTGTAGAGATTTAAAATGTGTTTGCAGTAAGGTCATTCACCTTGCTAAGAAAAATCAGCTGATCAGCAATAGAATGTCATGTATAAACTGTTTGATAATTTCCAAGGTAATTAATATTTGAATAGTGATTCCAATGTGATAAAGATTTTATTTTAAATTATGAGAATAATTTGATATAGTTAAGATTTTGAAATGATTTGTGAAAATTAGTAAAAGATAGATCTTGGGTGATTAATATTTTGTTGGGATATGTAGACCAGTCCAAGTTGAGTTTAAAGTGGTAATAGAGAGAATAATGTTGTTGTGAGTTAATGTAATAGAATTTGAGAAGTATTGATGCTAACACAGTAGATATGGGGAATATATGCCGAGTAATGATTGATATATTGAGGTAATAAGTAAATGATGATATTTTGTTGTAGTTGAAGTGATGTATTGAGAATGATAATTAGGAGATGGTAATTTTGTAAGAGGGGATAGTGTAGTGTAGGAGTCCGCAACAAAAGTGGTTGGGACGGGAAGGGACCGTTTAGCGCAGGAAGGGGTTGCCTTAGGTAGAATCCAGGAACCAGATTAAGGGAATGAGCTTTTGGGGGGGGGGAACACACATCCTAAGTACAACGGGTTAGAGAGTATTTTTTTTTTATAACGAGAGAATGATGCGGATTGAGTTTAGTAGTAAGCTGGGTTTAGAGATTGTTTGATAGATGTTTTGATAGAGATGGGTGTCATGTTAGTTAAAGTGTTAGTGATATTAGAGTCAAAGAGGTAAAGATTATATATGTATAAATGCCAAGTGGCAAATCAAGTCATTATGAGTAATTAAATCGCCCAAACTAATGGAGAATGAGACTATTAAATAAAGAAAGTTATAGTAAAAATGTGAAACTTTGATTGAAACAAGTGACAATTTTAAGAAAATTTGAGAATAAGGTAAAGTTGTAAAATGTTTATTTTGAGTAATTTAAATATCAATTTTATTGTTAATCATAATAATATTTTGTTATTTTTAAATATCTTATTTTATTATGTTTTTGTGTTTAAAGATAGAATTTTAAAGATGTTCAATGTATTTTCTGATGTAACTTATGTAGGTCAAGGTACTTGACTTGACCCAGTTTGATCAGCTGATGGGTGATGTTCTATACTAGACCTGTTTTGGCAATGAAGTGATGCCAATTATGTTTCTTAATTAATTTAAATAAAGTTAAATAATTTTAATATTGAGAAAAAATATATTTTAATAAATTTAAATTTTTTTTGTGAAAAAAAAATTTTTGATTTTATGCCCACCATCTAATTGATGTTTTGAACTCTGATTATATTATTGTTTGTGTGTATTAATAGTGTTTTTTTTTTATTGAATTGTATTGTTTAGGGTATATGTATAATCACATGTTAGGATAAGGAAGTTCATGTTTTTAATAAATGTTCAATGTATTTGTTTTCTAATTATCAATAATAACGAAGAGAATTATTCAATTTAGATAAAAGATTTGTATTTTGATTTTTGAGATTAATGGTAATATAGATTTGGTTTCAATTTAAAGGAAACTCTTAAATTTGATAAGATTTGATAGGATGTAGCGATAAGTGTGTGTACAAGCCCAGTAACTGCTAAAGGCAGCCCAGTGTGCATGATAAGGGGGAACATATCGGTTGAGGATCTGGCATGATATAAGACCAGGGATTTGGATCTTGGGGTGGCATGTTAGAAGGTGAGGTGCGCTGTGGTGCGTGTCTGTTCGATTTTATGGTGTTGGGATCTCGCACAGAGAAGTCCAGTAATCTTGTTCAGATGCGGCCATAGTCGTCGAGCCAGGGGGGTTGTTTACCAATGACGTATAAGAGCTACAGGGGGTTGTTGGCACCAGTTCCTCACCGGTCCTCTTAGGGGTTTTAGCAATGAGATTTCTTCTGTTTCGGCAGAAGATATCTCATTGGGGGGGGGTATTGTAACGGGTCAAATAAAAGGATGTTTTATTTTATTAAACTTGGGGATTTTTTATTAAAATATTCTAAATTAATTTCCATCTGTGTGGCCAGTCCACGTGTTTTGAATAAAGCATTGTGCGGACAAAGAAACGCGAAGCATAACTGTTGTGAAACAATCACCAAGGAATGTGCCCGGCGTCGATTCTAAGAACTTTACATTTGTGTCACACCTGCGCCCAAACGCACCACACCAGCATGTGCGCAAACGACGCCACTGTGGTAAAACAAACATGGCTTAGAGGCGAAAGTTTTATTTGCTTCATGATCCTGGACGGCGGATGTGAGTCTAAGCCCAGCCTCTTTTATGACGTCAACCAGTGCTTACCGAATGTCATCCACGTCAAACACACAAAAAACCACATGTGTTGAATGTGCCACAGCAGACACGATAAAATAGAAGGCATCGGTGTCCGTCGTCTTAACTAACATTATCAAGTAGTGGGGAACAGATAGACGCTAGCAAGTCCCTTACAGACTTTCGCCTGCGCAGGCAGTTCGCAAAACAGGGCTCATAAAAATAACATTTTTATAAATTAAAACTAAGTGCAATTAATAAATAATGACGAAGTGCGGCTAGTTCGATAAAAGAAGAAGAACCAAGATAAACTATTTTCGGACACACGACAAAATTGAAAGAAATGAGAGGCCACGAGTTCGGGGGGTCACCACGTTGCCGGCTGGGGTATTATGTAATGTGGTAAATGGGTGAAATAAATAATACGGGGGAGGTAATAAATAATATAGTGTGAATGTGAGAATGTGCAGGCTGGGCTGTCTGTATGAATCTAAGGTAAGATGTTAGGATAAGTTTATAATTGTATTGTCGTGATCAGGGGGTGGATTACAGAAAATTATTATGCATGTATTTTAAATTTTAATTTTGGAGAAATAATTTTTTTTTAAGTTACAAAAGTTCAAAAAATAAAAAATAAATTTTAATTCTCTTCAAAAATGAGTTGCGTAAGTAATTTACATAACCCGTAAAACCTACTTGCATTCTAACGTTCGTGTGTCGGATTCTGGGTTCTTGGGCAAAATACAAGGTAGGTAAAAACTAATTTTATTTATTTATATTTGTAATTATAAAATAAAACAACAACGGCTTCTGAACAGGGACAGTTTTTATAAATCAAAATTTAATATAAAAACCACACCTACAAAAGATGCAAGCGGGTTTTTAAGGTTAAAGTAGTGAAGGAGAAATACGTAATTTACGCATTGTATAAGCAAGATTGAGTTTGTGTTATGAGGAATTAAATTAATCGAAATAAAGTAACAAGCTGTATAAAATAAGAAATAATGGAGAATAACGAGAGTATTAATAATGAAGTCAGCTTCTCTGACAGTCAAACCGAGAGTCAAATAAATACCGACTCAGGTATTCAAGCAGAGTCACTATCAATAGATGACCATAATGTAGAAGAATCTGTAATTAGTACGCCGGGAGCGATTTCCACTCCCGTGACGATTAAAACAAATACAAAAGAGAAAGAACTGTCATTAGAAGACATATTCGATTTTATGAAAAATAATTTCAGTAGAGTGAATAGCAATTTTGACGAAAAATTCAATGAACAGAAAAACGAAATTCAAGAGATTAAAAGTAGTGTAAATGAGAAATTAGATGAACAGAAGAGTGATTCTGATAGCAAGTTTGAGGTACAAAATAATAAATTCGATGAATTAAAAAACCAAATTAATGAAATTAATAAACATTTTGAGAATACCAATGAGATAATAGAAACTAGCTTTAATAGATTAGAACAGAGTATAGAGAAAATGGTAGATTCAGTAGAAAAACCAATGTGTAAAAATGTGGTAGTAGAGAGTACGATAACAAATGACAACAATGATATTGAAAATGATAATATAATTAAGAATGTAATATCAGAGAGTGAGCCGTTGAAAATAGATAATGAGATAGTAAGTGAGAGTGAGAGAATAAGTTGTAATGGAGTAATAATTAGTGTTGTTGAATTAGAAAAAGAATGGAAAGAAAGAGTAGATGAATGTGTAGGGCAGAGGGTAAATTTTCCCCTTATTTGTGATGAACCAGGGTGTTCACAAGTGTTGTTTTTGAAGGGCAAGAGTCCCGTGTTAATGGAAGATTTAAGTTGTTTCCCCTCTTTGTATAAGTTAGTACCCTCTATGTGGAATGGTGTTGAAAGGGTGATATGGTGTTATGATGAGAGAGATTTAGATAGAGAATTGTGTGTTGAGAAAGAGATAGAATTATATGAATTAAAGAGAGATTATGATGAGTTGAAAGAAATGTTAGAAGTGTGTTTAAACAATAATAATTTAATTTATGATGAAAAAATAACTGACCCGATATTGAATATAATTACTAATGGAGACGGGACAGAAATGCATAATGCTGACTTGGTATATGATTATTATGATAAAATGAATAAACTGAAATGACATGACACACAAGATAGCCATATGTGTGCAAATAAAATTGAAAATTGTTATTTGAAACAAAGACTAATTTTTGACGATGGAGGTTAAACAATAAAACAATAAATGGACAATTTTAAATATTTTGTTTTATGGTTCAGACCTCGCAACCTTGGGCATTGAAGTGTGATATAACTGAATAATTAATGATGAAGCAGTGTAAATAAATGTTTAGTGAATTTAATTGTGTATATTGTAAAATGTTAGGCAAACAATATGTGTATGTAATGGAACTTGTTGCGATAATAATAATATTAATATTTTGCAGCCTAAGTAAATAACAAAAATGATTTTGAAGAAGATAATAAATAACTTGTAATTACTGTAATTGATGAAAGTAATTAAAATGATGTTTTAATAATTGATGTAATTAAAATAATTTGAGACGTTTTAAATATTTTGATTGATTTAAATGTTGTATAATTGAATTTTGATAATGAGTTTAAATTATTTTACGAGATGTGAATTTGGTAATTAATTGTTAAATTGTCTGATTTGAAATAACATTTTTGTTAAATGTTTCAGAGGTTACTTGGAGGTATTGGTGTGTATGGTGTATATATTTTGTGTATGTCAGTAGGTGAATAATGTACTGTAAGTATAAATTTTATAATACAAGTCAGAGAGAATAAAATATTTACAGGTGTTTAACTCAAATGAAAGAAATTTAACTTCAATAATGACAATAATTTGAGATAATAATTTAAAGGGTAATAATAACCGAAAGGTGATGTAAAATAAATGTTAATAATAAATTTGAGAATTTTAAGGAATCTAATTGTAGAAAGTGATGAATGATTTAAATGATGATGGATAAAAGAGTTAATGAAAATTTCACATTATAATGTTTGATATAAAGTTTAAGTTAGCTATTAATGTGCTATTGCTGTGGTGGCATGTGCCACAGTAGATAGCGGAAAGTGTTGGGGGTAATAGAGAGTGTTACCTCCATCGGAGGCCGAAAGGGCGAAAATGCACGGCACACCCTTTTGTACAATTGTATATTGTACCTTGATAGACAGCCGTGCCGTGCAGAGTAATGATGTAGTAACATGCATGAAGGTAAAGATGATTTCCCCGACTTTTCGGGCGATTACTGCCTTACCAGCACTAATCGTGGTTTTGGCTAGCGGTCAGCTATGGCCATAAATTAAGTCCCTTGACCATAGCTGGCTTGAAATTGGTTGATATTAGAAATTATAGGGGGGTGAAACTAGGGGAAATCCCGGAAACTATGGAACAGTGGCTGCCACTCTGTCCGAGTAGGGACAGCAAAGCCAGGTGGTAGACCCGCATTAAGGGCATATAATTATATAACGAAGATATGTTGATATCTGAACCGTTCAAATGTAACGCCGAAGCAAGGACAAGGAGATGTTCAATTCCTCCAACTATGCCGTCCTTGTGGAGGCCAATGGGCGCTACAGTCCAACAGAAAAAACAATAGTGTGTGTGGTTTGGGGGGTTGCCCAGGTGAGCAACGAATTTAAATTTTATAGCTTAAAGATGATAACTCAATTTTGCACTAATTAAACGCTTGTATTACAATTTGATAAATAGATGTTCATATGTTTATTATACTATGTTTATCCTGTCTCATAAATGTTTTTATTTCATTATGTTAGATATAAGGATTGATAAAAATATGTATTTCATGTAATTTGTAGAGATTTAAAATGTGTTTGCAGTAAGGTCATTCACCTTGCTAAGAAAAATCAGCTGATCAGCAATAGAATGTCATGTATAAACTGTTTGATAATTTCCAAGGTAATTAATATTTGAATAGTGATTCCAATGTGTTAAAGATTTTATTTTAAATGATGAGAATAATTTGATATAGTTAAGATTTTGAAATGATTTGTGAAAATTAGTAAAAGATAGATCTTGGGTGATTAATATTTTGTTGGGACATGTAGACCAGTCCAAGTTGAGTTTAAAGTGGTAATAGAGAGAATAATGTTGTTGTGAGTTAATGTAATAGAATGTGAGAAGTATTGATGCTAACACAGTAGATATGGGGAATATATGCCGAGTAATGATTGATATATTGAGGTAATAAGTAAATGATATTTTGTTGTAGTTGAAGTGATGTATTGAGAATGATAATTAGGAGATGGTAATTTTGTAAGAGGGGATAGTGTAGTGTAGGAGTCCGCAACAAAAGTGGTTGGGACGGGAAGGGACCGTTTAGCGCCGGAAGGGGTTGCCTTAGGTAGAATCCAGGAACCAGATTAAGGGAATGAGCTTTGGGGGGGGGGGGGAACACACATCCTAAGTACAAAGGGTTAGAGAGTATTTTTTTTTTATAACGAGAGAATGATGCGGATTGAGTTTAGTAGTAAGCTGGGTTTAGAGATTGTTTGATAGATGTTTTGATAGAGATGGGTGTCATGTTAGTTAAAGTGTTAGTGATATTAGAGTCAAAGAGGTAAAGATTATATATGTATAAATGCCAAGTGGCAAATCAAGTCATTATGAGTAATTAAATCGCCCAAACTAATGGAGAATGAGACTATTAAATAAAGAAAGTTATAGTAAAAATGTGAAATTTTGATTGAAACAAGTGACAATTTTAAGAAAATTTGAGAATAAGGTAAAGTTGTAAAATGTTTATTTTGAGTAATTTAAATATCAATTTTATTGTTAATCATAATAATATTTTGTTATTTTTAAATATCTTATTTTATTATGTTTTTGTGTTTAAAGATAGAATTTTAAAGATGTTCAATGTATTTTCTGATGTAACTTATGTAGGTCAAGGTACTTGACTTGACCCAGTTTGATCAGCTGATGGGTGATGTTCTATACTAGACCTGTTTTGGCAATGAAGTGATGCCAATTATGTTTCTTAATTAATTTAAATAAAGTTAAATAATTTTAATATTGAGAAAAAATATATTTTAATAAATTTAAATTTTTTTTGTGAAAAAAAAATTTTTGATTTTATGCCCACCATCTAATTGATGTTTTGAACTCTGATTATATTATTGTTTGTGTGTATTAATAGTGTTTTTTTTTTATTGAATTGTATTGTTTAGGGTATATGTATAATCACATGTTAGGATAAGGAAGTTCATGTTTTTAATAAATGTTCAATGTATTTGTTTTCTAATTATCAATAATAACGAAGAGAATTATTCAATTTAGATAAAAGATTTGTATTTTGATTTTTGAGATTAATGGTAATATAGATTTGGTTTCAATTTAAAGGAAACTCTTAAATTTGATAAGATTTGATAGGATGTAGCGATAAGTGTGTGTACAAGCCCAGTAACTGCTAAAGGCAGCCCAGTGTGCATGATAAGGGGGAACATATCGGTTGAGGATCTGGCATGATATAAGACCAGGGATTTGGATCTTGGGGTGGCATGTTAGAAGGTGAGGTGCGCTGTGGTGCGTGTCTGTTCGATTTTATGGTGTTGGGATCTCGCACAGAGAAGTCCAGTAATCTTGTTCAGATGCGGCCATAGTCGTCGAGCCAGGGGGGTTGTTTACCAATGACGTATAAGAGCTACAGGGGGTTGTTGGCACCAGTTCCTCACCGGTCCTCTTAGGGGTTTTAGCAATGAGATTTCTTCTGTTTCGGCAGAAGATATCTCATTGGGGGGGGGTATTGTAACGGGTCAAATAAAAGGATGTTTTATTTTATTAAACTTGGGGATTTTTTATTAAAATATTCTAAATTAATTTCCATCTGTGTGGCCAGTCCACGTGTTTTGAATAAAGCATTGTGCGGACAAAGAAACGCGAAGCATAACTGTTGTGAAACAATCACCAAGGAATGTGCCCGGCGTCGATTCTAAGAACTTTACATTTGTGTCACACCTGCGCCCAAACGCACCACACCAGCATGTGCGCAAACGACGCCACTGTGGTAAAACAAACATGGCTTAGAGGCGAAAGTTTTATTTGCTTCATGATCCTGGACGGCGGATGTGAGTCTAAGCCCAGCCTCTTTTATGACGTCAACCAGTGCTTACCGAATGTCATCCACGTCAAACACACAAAAAACCACATGTGTTGAATGTGCCACAGCAGACACGATAAAATAGAAGGCATCGGTGTCCGTCGTCTTAACTAACATTATCAAGTAGTGGGGAACAGATAGACGCTAGCAAGTCCCTTACAGACTTTCGCCTGCGCAGGCAGTTCGCAAAACAGGGCTCATAAAAATAACATTTTTATAAATTAAAACTAAGTGCAATTAATAAATAATGACGAAGTGCGGCTAGTTCGATAAAAGAAGAAGAACCAAGATAAACTATTTTCGGACACACGACAAAATTGAAAGAAATGAGAGGCCACGAGTTCGGGGGGTCACCACGTTGCCGGCTGGGGTATTATGTAATGTGGTAAATGGGTGAAATAAATAATACGGGGGAGGTAATAAATAATATAGTGTGAATGTGAGAATGTGCAGGCTGGGCTGTCTGTATGAATCTAAGGTAAGATGTTAGGATAAGTTTATAATTGTATTGTCGTGATCAGGGGGTGGATTACAGAAAATTATTATGCATGTATTTTAAATTTTAATTTTGGAGAAATAATTTTTTTTTAAGTTACAAAAGTTCAAAAAATAAAAAATAAATTTTAATTCTCTTCAAAAATGAGTTGCGTAAGTAATTTACATAACCCGTAAAACCTACTTGCATTCTAACGTTCGTGTGTCGGATTCTGGGTTCTTGGGCAAAATACAAGGTAGGTAAAAACTAATTTTATTTATTTATATTTGTAATTATAAAATAAAACAACAACGGCTTCTGAACAGGGACAGTTTTTATAAATCAAAATTTAATATAAAAACCACACCTACAAAAGATGCAAGCGGGTTTTTAAGGTTAAAGTAGTGAAGGAGAAATACGTAATTTACGCATTGTATAAGCAAGATTGAGTTTGTGTTATGAGGAATTAAATTAATCGAAATAAAGTAACAAGCTGTATAAAATAAGAAATAATGGAGAATAACGAGAGTATTAATAATGAAGTCAGCTTCTCTGACAGTCAAACCGAGAGTCAAATAAATACCGACTCAGGTATTCAAGCAGAGTCACTATCAATAGATGACCATAATGTAGAAGAATCTGTAATTAGTACGCCGGGAGCGATTTCCACTCCCGTGACGATTAAAACAAATACAAAAGAGAAAGAACTGTCATTAGAAGACATATTCGATTTTATGAAAAATAATTTCAGTAGAGTGAATAGCAATTTTGACGAAAAATTCAATGAACAGAAAAACGAAATTCAAGAGATTAAAAGTAGTGTAAATGAGAAATTAGATGAACAGAAGAGTGATTCTGATAGCAAGTTTGAGGTACAAAATAATAAATTCGATGAATTAAAAAACCAAATTAATGAAATTAATAAACATTTTGAGAATACCAATGAGATAATAGAAACTAGCTTTAATAGATTAGAACAGAGTATAGAGAAAATGGTAGATTCAGTAGAAAAACCAATGTGTAAAAATGTGGTAGTAGAGAGTACGATAACAAATGACAACAATGATATTGAAAATGATAATATAATTAAGAATGTAATATCAGAGAGTGAGCCGTTGAAAATAGATAATGAGATAGTAAGTGAGAGTGAGAGAATAAGTTGTAATGGAGTAATAATTAGTGTTGTTGAATTAGAAAAAGAATGGAAAGAAAGAGTAGATGAATGTGTAGGGCAGAGGGTAAATTTTCCCCTTATTTGTGATGAACCAGGGTGTTCACAAGTGTTGTTTTTGAAGGGCAAGAGTCCCGTGTTAATGGAAGATTTAAGTTGTTTCCCCTCTTTGTATAAGTTAGTACCCTCTATGTGGAATGGTGTTGAAAGGGTGATATGGTGTTATGATGAGAGAGATTTAGATAGAGAATTGTGTGTTGAGAAAGAGATAGAATTATATGAATTAAAGAGAGATTATGATGAGTTGAAAGAAATGTTAGAAGTGTGTTTAAACAATAATAATTTAATTTATGATGAAAAAATAACTGACCCGATATTGAATATAATTACTAATGGAGACGGGACAGAAATGCATAATGCTGACTTGGTATATGATTATTATGATAAAATGAATAAACTGAAATGACATGACACACAAGATAGCCATATGTGTGCAAATAAAATTGAAAATTGTTATTTGAAACAAAGACTAATTTTTGACGATGGAGGTTAAACAATAAAACAATAAATGGACAATTTTAAATATTTTGTTTTATGGTTCAGACCTCGCAACCTTGGGCATTGAAGTGTGATATAACTGAATAATTAATGATGAAGCAGTGTAAATAAATGTTTAGTGAATTTAATTGTGTATATTGTAAAATGTTAGGCAAACAATATGTGTATGTAATGGAACTTGTTGCGATAATAATAATATTAATATTTTGCAGCCTAAGTAAATAACAAAAATGATTTTGAAGAAGATAATAAATAACTTGTAATTACTGTAATTGATGAAAGTAATTAAAATGATGTTTTAATAATTGATGTAATTAAAATAATTTGAGACGTTTTAAATATTTTGATTGATTTAAATGTTGTATAATTGAATTTTGATAATGAGTTTAAATTATTTTACGAGATGTGAATTTGGTAATTAATTGTTAAATTGTCTGATTTGAAATAACATTTTTGTTAAATGTTTCAGAGGTTACTTGGAGGTATTGGTGTGTATGGTGTATATATTTTGTGTATGTCAGTAGGTGAATAATGTACTGTAAGTATAAATTTTATAATACAAGTCAGAGAGAATAAAATATTTACAGGTGTTTAACTCAAATGAAAGAAATTTAACTTCAATAATGACAATAATTTGAGATAATAATTTAAAGGGTAATAATAACCGAAAGGTGATGTAAAATAAATGTTAATAATAAATTTGAGAATTTTAAGGAATCTAATTGTAGAAAGTGATGAATGATTTAAATGATGATGGATAAAAGAGTTAATGAAAATTTCACATTATAATGTTTGATATAAAGTTTAAGTTAGCTATTAATGTGCTATTGCTGTGGTGGCATGTGCCACAGTAGATAGCGGAAAGTGTTGGGGGTAATAGAGAGTGTTACCTCCATCGGAGGCCGAAAGGGCGAAAATGCACGGCACACCCTTTTGTACAATTGTATATTGTACCTTGATAGACAGCCGTGCCGTGCAGAGTAATGATGTAGTAACATGCATGAAGGTAAAGATGATTTCCCCGACTTTTCGGGCGATTACTGCCTTACCAGCACTAATCGTGGTTTTGGCTAGCGGTCAGCTATGGCCATAAATTAAGTCCCTTGACCATAGCTGGCTTGAAATTGGTTGATATTAGAAATTATAGGGGGGTGAAACTAGGGGAAATCCCGGAAACTATGGAACAGTGGCTGCCACTCTGTCCGAGTAGGGACAGCAAAGCCAGGTGGTAGACCCGCATTAAGGGCATATAATTATATAACGAAGATATGTTGATATCTGAACCGTTCAAATGTAACGCCGAAGCAAGGACAAGGAGATGTTCAATTCCTCCAACTATGCCGTCCTTGTGGAGGCCAATGGGCGCTACAGTCCAACAGAAAAAACAATAGTGTGTGTGGTTTGTGGGGTTGCCCAGGTGAGCAACGAATTTAAATTTTATAGCTTAAAGATGATAACTCAATTTTGCACTAATTAAACGCTTGTATTACAATTTGATAAATAGATGTTCATATGTTTATTATACTATGTTTATCCTGTCTCATAAATGTTTTTATTTCATTATGTTAGATATAAGGATTGATAAAAATATGTATTTCATGTAATTTGTAGAGATTTAAAATGTGTTTGCAGTAAGGTCATTCACCTTGCTAAGAAAAATCAGCTGATCAGCAATAGAATGTCATGTATAAACTGTTTGATAATTTCCAAGGTAATTAATATTTGAATAGTGATTCCAATGTGTTAAAGATTTTATTTTAAATGATGAGAATAATTTGATATAGTTAAGATTTTGAAATGATTTGTGAAAATTAGTAAAAGATAGATCTTGGGTGATTAATATTTTGTTGGGACATGTAGACCAGTCCAAGTTGAGTTTAAAGTGGTAATAGAGAGAATAATGTTGTTGTGAGTTAATGTAATAGAATGTGAGAAGTATTGATGCTAACACAGTAGATATGGGGAATATATGCCGAGTAATGATTGATATATTGAGGTAATAAGTAAATGATATTTTGTTGTAGTTGAAGTGATGTATTGAGAATGATAATTAGGAGATGGTAATTTTGTAAGAGGGGATAGTGTAGTGTAGGAGTCCGCAACAAAAGTGGTTGGGACGGGAAGGGACCGTTTAGCGCCGGAAGGGGTTGCCTTAGGTAGAATCCAGGAACCAGATTAAGGGAATGAGCTTTGGGGGGGGGGGAACACACATCCTAAGTACAAAGGGTTAGAGAGTATTTTTTTTTTATAACGAGAGAATGATGCGGATTGAGTTTAGTAGTAAGCTGGGTTTAGAGATTGTTTGATAGATGTTTTGATAGAGATGGGTGTCATGTTAGTTAAAGTGTTAGTGATATTAGAGTCAAAGAGGTAAAGATTATATATGTATAAATGCCAAGTGGCAAATCAAGTCATTATGAGTAATTAAATCGCCCAAACTAATGGAGAATGAGACTATTAAATAAAGAAAGTTATAGTAAAAATGTGAAATTTTGATTGAAACAAGTGACAATTTTAAGAAAATTTGAGAATAAGGTAAAGTTGTAAAATGTTTATTTTGAGTAATTTAAATATCAATTTTATTGTTAATCATAATAATATTTTGTTATTTTTAAATATCTTATTTTATTATGTTTTTGTGTTTAAAGATAGAATTTTAAAGATGTTCAATGTATTTTCTGATGTAACTTATGTAGGTCAAGGTACTTGACTTGACCCAGTTTGATCAGCTGATGGGTGATGTTCTATACTAGACCTGTTTTGGCAATGAAGTGATGCCAATTTTGTTTCTTAATTAATTTAAATAAAGTTAAATAATTTTAATATTGAGAAAAAATATATTTTAATAAATTTAAATTTTTTTTGGGAAAAAAAATTTTTGATTTTATGCCCACCATCTAATTGATGTTTTGAACTCTGATTATATTATTGTTTGTGTGTATTAATAGTGTTTTTTTTTATTGAATTGTATTGTTTAGGGTATATGTATAATCACATGTTAGGATAAGGAAGTTCATGTTTTTAATAAATGTTCAATGTATTTGTTTTCTAATTATCAATAATAACGAAGAGAGTTATTCAATTTAGATAAAAGATTTGTATTTTGATTTTTGAGATTAATGGTAATATAGATTTGGTTTCAATTTAAAGGAAACTCTTAAATTTGATAAGATTTGATAGGATGTAGCGATAAGTGTGTGTACAAGCCCAGTAACTGCTAAAGGCAGCCCAGTGTGCATGATAAGGGGGAACATATCGGTTGAGGATCTGGCATGATATAAGACCAGGGATTTGGATCTTGGGGTGGCATGTTAGAAGGTGAGGTGCGCTGTGGTGCGTGTCTGTTCGATTTTATGGTGTTGGGATCTCGCACAGAGAAGTCCAGTAATCTCGTTCAGATGCGGCCATAGTCGTCGAGCCAGGGGGGTTGTTTACCCATGAAGTATAAGAGCTACAGGGGGTTGTTGGCACCAGTTCCTCACCGGTCCTCTTAGGGGTTTTAGCAATGAGATTTCTTCTGTTTCGGCAGAAGATATCTCATTGGGGGGGGGTATTGTAACGGGTCAAATAAAAGGATGTTTTATTTTATTAAACTTGGGGATTTTTTATTAAAATATTCTAAATTAATTTCCATCTGTGTGGCCAGTCCACGTGTTTTGAATAAAGCATTGTGCGGACAAAGAAACGCGAAGCAATAACTGTTGTGAAACAATCACCAAGGAATGTGCCCGGCGTCGATTCTAAGAACTTTACATTTGTGTCACACCTGCGCCCAAACGCACCACACCAGCATGTGCGCAAACGACGCCACTGTGGTAAAACAAACATGGCTTAGAGGCGAAAGTTTTATTCGCTTCATGATCCCGGACGGCGGATGTGAGTCTAAGCCCAGCCTCTTTTATGACGTCAACCAGTGCTTACCGAATGTCATCCACGTCAAACACACAAAAAACCACATGTGTTGAATGTGCCACAGCAGACACGATAAAATAGAAGGCATCGGTGTCCGTCGTCTTAACTAACATTATCAAGTAGTGGGGAACAGATAGACGCTAGCAAGTCCCTTACAGACTTTCGCCTGCGCAGGCAGTTCGCAAAACAGGGCTCATAAAAATAACATTTTTCTAAATTAAAACTAAGTGCAATTAATAAATAATGACGAAGTGTGGCTAGTTCGATAAAAGAAGAAGAACCAAGATAAACTATTTTCGGACACACGACGAAATTGAAAGGAATGAGAGGCCACGAGTTCGGGGGGTCACCACGTTGCCGGCTGGGGTATTATGTAATGTGGTAAATGGGTGAAATAAATAATAAGGGGGAGGTAATAAATAATATAGTGTGAATGTGAGAATGTGCAGGCTGGGCTGTCTGTATGAATCTAAGGTAAGATGTTAGGATAAGTTTATAATTGTACTGTCGTGATCAGGGGGTGGATTACAGAAAATTATTATGCATGTATTTTAAATTTTAATTTTGGAGAAATAATTTTTCTTAAGTTACAAAAGTTCAAAAAATAAAAAACAAATTTTAATTCTCTTCAAAAATGAGTTGCGTAAGTAATTTACATAACCCGTAAAACCTACTTGCATTCTAACGTTCGTGTGTCGGATTCTGGGTTCTTGGGCAAAATACAAGGTAGGTAAAAACTAATTTTATTTATTTATATTTGTAATTATAAAATAAAACAACAACGGCTTCTGAACAGGGACAGTTTTTATAAATCAAAATTTAATATAAAAACCACACCTACAAAAGATGCAAGCGGGTTTTTAAGGTTAAAGTAGTGAAGGAGAAATACGTAATTTACGCATTGTATAAGCAAGATTGAGTTTGTGTTATGAGGAATTAAATTAATCAAAATAAAGTAACAAGCTGTATAAAATAAGAAATAATGGAGAATAACGAGAGTATTAATAATGAAGTCAGCTTCTCTGACAGTCAAACCGAGAGTCAAATAAATACCGACTCAGGTATTCAAGCAGAGTCACTATCAATAGATGACCATAATGTAGAAGAATCTGTAATTAGTACGCCGGGAGCGATTTCCACTCCCGTGACGATTAAAACAAATACAAAAGAGAAAGAACTGTCATTAGAAGACATATTCGATTTTATGAAAAATAATTTCAGTAGAGTGAATAGCAATTTTGACGAAAAATTCAATGAACAGAAAAACGAAATTCAAGAGATTAAAAGTAGTGTAAATGAGAAATTAGATGAATAGAAGAGTGATTCTGATAGCAAGTTTGAGGTACAAAATAATAAATTCGATGAATTAAAAAACCAAATTAATGAAATTAATAAACATTTTGAGAATACCAATGAGATAATAGAAACTAGCTTTAATAGATTAGAACAGAGTATAGAGAAAATGGTAGATTCAGTAGAAAAACCAATGTGTAAAAATGTGGTAGTAGAGAGTACGATAACAAATGACAACAATGATATTGAAAATGATAATATAATTAAGAATGTAATATCAGAGAGTGAGCCGTTGAAAATAGATAATGAGATAGTAAGTGAGAGTGAGAGAATAAGTTGTAATGGAGTAATAATTAGTGTTGTTGAATTAGAAAAAGAATGGAAAGAAAGAGTAGATGAATGTGTAGGGCAGAGGGTAAATTTTCCCCTTATTTGTGATGAACCAGGGTGTTCACAAGTGGTGTTTTTGAAGGGCAAGAGTCCCGTGTTAATGGAAGATTTAAGTTGTTTCCCCTCTTTGTATAAGTTAGTACCCTCTATGTGGAATGGTGTTGAAAGGGTGATATGGTGTTATGATGAGAGAGATTTAGATAGAGAATTGTGTGTTGAGAAAGAGATAGAATTATATGAATTAAAGAGAGATTATGATGAGTTGAAAGAAATGTTAGAAGTGTGTTTAAACAATAATAATTTAATTTATGATGAAAAAATAACTGACCCGATATTGAATATAATTACTAATGGAGACGGGACAGAAATGCATAATGCTGACTTGGTATATGATTATTATGATAAAATGAATAAACTGAAATGACATGACACACAAGATAGCCATATGTGTGCAAATAAAATTGAAAATTGTTATTTGAAACAAAGACTAATTTTTGACGATGGAGGTTAAACAATAAAACAATAAATGGACAATTTTAAATATTTTGTTTTATGGTTCAGACCTCGCAGCCTTGGGCATTGAAGTGTGATATAACTGAATAATTAATGATGAAGCAGTGTAAATAAATGTTTAGTGAATTTAATTGTGTATATTGTAAAATGTTAGGTAAACAATATGTGTATGTAATGGAACTTGTTGCGATAATAATAATATTAATATTTTGCAGCCTAAGTAAATAACAAAAATGATTTTGAAGAAGATAATAAATAACTTGTAATTACTGTAATTGATGAAAGTAATTAAAATGATGTTTTAATAATTGATGTAATTAAAATAATTTGAGACGTTTTAAATATTTTGATTGATTTAAATGTTGTATAATTGAATTTTGATAATGAGTTTAAATTATTTTACGAGATGTGAATTTGGTAATTAATTGTTAAATTGTCTGATTTGAAATAACATTTTTGTTAAATGTTTCAGAGGTTACTTGGAGGTATTGGTGTGTATGGTGTATATATTTTGTGTATGTCAGTAGGTGAATAATGTACTGTAAGTATAAATTTTATAATACAAGTCAGAGAGAATAAAATATTTACAGGTGTTTAACTCAAATGAAAGAAATTTAACTTCAATAATGACAATAATTTGAGATAATAATTTGAAGGGTAATAATAACCGAAAGGTGATGTAAAATAAATGTTAATAATAAATTTGAGAATTTTAAGGAATCTAATTGTAGAAATGATGAATGATTTAAATGATGATGGATAAAAGAGTTAATGAAAATTTCACATTATAATGTTTGATATAAAGTTTAAGTTAGCTATTAATGTGCTATTGTTGTGGTGGCATGTGCCACAGTAGATAGCGGAAAGTGTTGGGGGTAATAGAGAGTGTTACCTCCATCGGAGGCCGAAAGGGCGAAAATGCACGGCACACCCTTTTGTACAATTGTATATTGTACCTTGATAGACAGCCGTGCCGTGCAGAGTAATGATGTAGTAACATGCATGAAGGTAAAGATGATTTCCCCGACTTTTCGGGCGATTACTGCCTTACCAGCACTAATCGTGGTTTTGGCTAGCGGTCAGCTATGGCCATAAATTAAGTCCCTTGACCATAGCTGGCTTGAAATTGGTTGATATTAGAAATTATAGGGGGGTGAAACTAGGGGAAATCCCGGAAACTATGGAACAGTGGCTGCCACTCTGTCCGAGTAGGGACAGCAAAGCCAGGTGGTAGACCCGCATTAAGGGCATATAATTATATAACGAAGATATGTTGATATCTGAACCGTTCAAATGTAACGCCGAAGCAAGGACAAGGAGATGTTCAATTCCTCCAACTATGCCGTCCTTGTGGAGGCCAATGGGCGCTACAGTCCAACAGAAAAAACAATAGTGTGTGTGGTTTGGGGGGTTGCCCAGGTGAGCAACGAATTTAAATTTTATAGCTTAAAGATGATAACTCAATTTTGCACTAATTAAACGCTTGTATTACAATTTGATAAATAGATGTTCATATGTTTATTATACTATGTTTATCCTGTCTCATAAATGTTTTTATTTCATTATGTTAGATATAAGGATTGATAAAAATATGTATTTCATGTAATTTGTAGAGATTTAAAATGTGTTTGCAGTAAGGTCATTCACCTTGCTAAGAAAAATCAGCTGATCAGCAATAGAATGTCATGTATAAACTGTTTGATAATTTCCAAGGTAATTAATATTTGAATAGTGATTCCAATGTGTTAAAGATTTTATTTTAAATGATGAGAATAATTTGATATAGTTAAGATTTTGAAATGATTTGTGAAAATTAGTAAAAGATAGATCTTGGGTGATTAATATTTTGTTGGGACATGTAGACCAGTCCAAGTTGAGTTTAAAGTGGTAATAGAGAGAATAATGTTGTTGTGAGTTAATGTAATAGAATGTGAGAAGTATTGATGCTAACACAGTAGATATGGGGAATATATGCCGAGTAATGATTGATATATTGAGGTAATAAGTAAATGATGATATTTTGTTGTAGTTGAAGTGATGTATTGAGAATGATAATTAGGAGATGGTAATTTTGTAAGAGGGGATAGTGTAGTGTAGGAGTCCGCAACAAAAGTGGTTGGGACGGGAAGGGACCGTTTAGCGCCGGAAGGGGTTGCCTTAGGTAGAATCCAGGAACCAGATTAAGGGAATGAGCTTTTGGGGGGGGGGAACACACATCCTAAGTACAAAGGGTTAGAGAGTATTTTTTTTTTATAACGAGAGAATGATGCGGATTGAGTTTAGTAGTAAGCTGGGTTTAGAGATTGTTTGATAGATGTTTTGATAGAGATGGGTGTCATGTTAGTTAAAGTGTTAGTGATATTAGAGTCAAAGAGGTAAAGATTATATATGTATAAATGCCAAGTGGCAAATCAAGTCATTATGAGTAATTAAATCGCCCAAACTAATGGAGAATGAGACTATTAAATAAAGAAAGTTATAGTAAAAATGTGAAATTTTGATTGAAAAAAGTGACAATTTTAAGAAAATTTGAGAATAAGGTAAAGTTGTAAAATGTTTATTTTGAGTAATTTAAATATCAATTTTATTGTTAATCATAATAATATTTTGTTATTTTTAAATATCTTATTTTATTATGTTTTTGTGTTTAAAGATAGAATTTTAAAGATGTTCAATGTATTTTCTGATGTAACTTATGTAGGTCAAGGTACTTGACTTGACCCAGTTTGATCAGCTGATGGGTGATGTTCTATACTAGACCTGTTTTGGCAATGAAGTGATGCCAATTTTGTTTCTTAATTAATTTAAATAAAGTTAAATAATTTTAATATTGAGAAAAAATATATTTTAATAAATTTAAATTTTTTTTGGGAAAAAAAAATTTTTGATTTTATGCCCACCATCTAATTGATGTTTTGAACTCTGATTATATTATTGTTTGTGTGTATTAATAGTGTTTTTTTATTGAACTGTATTGTTTAGGGTATATGTATAATCACATGTTAGGATAAGGAAGTTCATGTTTTTAATAAATGTTCAATGTATTTGTTTTCTAATTATCAATAATAACGAAGAGAGTTATTCAATTTAGATAAAAGATTTGTATTTTGATTTTTGAGATTAATGGTAATATAGATTTGGTTTCAATTTAAAGGAAACTCTTAAATTTGATAAGATTTGATAGGATGTAGCGATAAGTGTGTGTACAAGCCCAGTAACTGCTAAAGGCAGCCCAGTGTGCATGATAAGGGGGAACATATCGGTTGAGGATCTGGCATGATATAAGACCAGGGATTTGGATCTTGGGGTGGCATGTTAGAAGGTGAGGTGCGCTGTGGTGCGTGTCTGTTCGATTTTATGGTGTTGGGATCTCGCACAGAGAAGTCCAGTAATCTCGTTCAGATGCGGCCATAGTCGTCGAGCCAGGGGGGTTGTTTACCCATGAAGTATAAGAGCTACAGGGGGTTGTTGGCACCAGTTCCTCACCGGTCCTCTTAGGGGTTTTAGCAATGAGATTTCTTCTGTTTCGGCAGAAGATATCTCATTGGGGGGGGGGTATTGTAACGGGTCAAATAAAAGGATGTTTTATTTTATTAAACTTGGGGATTTTTTATTAAAATATTCTAAATTAATTTCCATCTGTGTGGCCAGTCCACGTGTTTTGAATAAAGCATTGTGCGGACAAAGAAACGCGAAGCAATAACTGTTGTGAAACAATCACCAAGGAATGTGCCCGGCGTCGATTCTAAGAACTTTACATTTGTGTCACACCTGCGCCCAAACGCACCACACCAGCATGTGCGCAAACGACGCCACTGTGGTAAAACAAACATGGCTTAGAGGCGAAAGTTTTATTCGCTTCATGATCCCGGATGGCGGATGTGAGTCTAAGCCCAGCCTCTTTTATGACGTCAACCAGTGCTTACCGAATGTCATCCACGTCAAACACACAAAAAACCACATGTGTTGAATGTGCCACAGCAGAGACGATAAAATAGAAGGCATCGGTGTCCGTCGTCTTAACTAACATTATCAAGTAGTGGGGAACAGATAGACGCTAGCAAGTCCCTTACAGACTTTCGCCTGCGCAGGCAGTTCGCAAAACAGGGCTCATAAAAATAACATTTTTCTAAATTAAAACTAAGTGCAATTAATAAATAATGACGAAGTGTGGCTAGTTCGATAAAAGAAGAAGAACCAAGATAAACTATTTTCGGACACACGACGAAATTGAAAGAAATGAGAGGCCACGAGTTCGGGGGGTCACCACGTTGCCGGCTGGGGTATTATGTAATGTGGTAAATGGGTGAAATAAATAATAAGGGGGAGGTAATAAATAATATAGTGTGAATGTGAGAATGTGCAGGCTGGGCTGTCTGTATGAATCTAAGGTAAGATGTTAGGATAAGTTTATAATTGTACTGTCGTGATCAGGGGGTGGATTACAGAAAATTATTATGCATGTATTTTAAATTTTAATTTTGGAGAAATAATTTTTTTTAAAGTTACAAAAGTTCAAAAAATAAAAAATAAATTTTAATTCTCTTCAAAAATGAGTTGCGTAAGTAATTTACATAACCCGTAAAACCTACTTGCATTCTAACGTTCGTGTGTCGGATTCTGGGTTCTTGGGCAAAATACAAGGTAGGTAAAAACTAATTTTATTTATTTATATTTGTAATTATAAAATAAAACAACAAAGTCATAGCACAATTACTAACAATGCACCCAAGAAAAAAATATTTCCCTATTTGGGCTCACTGATAATTAAGATTAATACAGTGGAAAAACATAAAAGGAAGAATAGCTGCTTATTCCTTGCTTTGGATTCACTACTGACCCTACAAATCTGTGGTTTTGTAAAAAATGTTGTGCAGTGCAAGGCACATGCTCAGAACATTCACAGGTGGAGCACTTTGATGTGATGTGTTCTTGGAAAAGTGATACTGTCCATGTATGTCAATCAGACTATGCCGTTAGTAAAATGGTAGGAAGATGTAAATTCATGTGGACTCAGTGTTGCCACAATTAGCATTCAAACAAGCCGGCCTGACATAATGTCATCATTCTGCTGTACATCTGTTCATTTCACTGACATGAAGACCATATTAAAGTCTTCAGTCCTGATCTTGTACATTCAACTTCTTTTATGTTATACAAATTTCCTGTGCACTATTACTTGTAATACACACAAATACTGTTTTCTTTTTCTTTGTTGTTACATTTGAACATATTAAGTATCACATTTAAGGTCTGCTGTCAGCTGAAATGACATAGGTCGTATAAGGTTTTTCCATGAATAGGTTGGGAAACTTCTACTGGGCTTATTTAAAAATAATGGAGAATGTTATAAGAAATGGAAAAATCAAAATCATCCGCAGTTGTCAGTTCAGAACTAACAGATTTACGGAGGACATAGTGTCATGGTAATGCATAACAGAACATTTTTACACTGAATATGTTGTCAACTGCCTCAGTGATGACTAATCGGATGACAACAAGATAGTTATCCAGCTAAACTTAGAACATCTGTTAAAGCAAACTGGTATATTTAAGCTATTGTCAGTACATTGAGGGCAACATACTATTATTATGGAGAGATATATGGTACTTTGTAGTCTTTGTTTATGTCACAAGCGTGACTTGTATAATACTGTACCGATGGAACCCTCTCGAAAAGCCAAGAGCATCCTTCCACCCGTACCTCCCCTAGTCAAGCAGTGTAACGGGGCAAAAAGGGGTAAAACAAATTTTAATTATTTAAACCAGTCTTGGTACTGTTCAGTAACAGTCAGTACAAGGTACGTATTGGGAATTGTGACAAAGGAATGTGCAGTTATCAACGAGGGTGCGTATTCACCTTCATGCGCGCACTCCCTCGGCCAATGTTCTCAGGCGTTCGGTCACGTATGAATACATTCCTTAGCGCTGTATGCGCAGAAAACAGTCTCAGTCGGCAAAAAACATCTCAACGCAACGGACGCGAGCAGCGTGTGTGTCCGCCAGCTGGACACAGTTTTAGTCTCGTCCGCATATAAAAAATGTAAATAAAAACAGTATCCATTATTACGTAACGGCGGCTGCGGCCGGTTCAACCCACGGAATACCCGCGAGCCGAAAACCTCGGACATAAAACAGTGAAATTGTAAAAAGGTGAGAACGTGAATAAAATTTACAAATGAAAACTTTTCGGATATAAAACAGTGAAACACCAAAACAACCGAACTACAACATTTGACGTCTAGATCTGCAGGAAAGGAAGTCAAAACCTCCGCTCAACAGTCCCTGAAAGGACCAAGGCGTACCGAGCGGCTGTTGTGTGCAATGTGACGGTTGCATGGCTAGTTCAACATGCCACCAGCCGCTAGTTGCGGTATTCACAGCCAGGAGGCGGCGCAGGAAAGGAAGTAGCCACACGTAAATCCATTTTCAATAATTATAAAAATTCTTTAATTAACAGAGCTCTCAATCAATTAAATGGGGTATTAAACTGAATAAATGCGTGTATGAGCAAATGCTGGGTGGCCTTTGTATATGTAAGATAGATAGTAATTAAGATATAATATGCATTAATTCCTACTGTATTGAATCACAAGCCATATTCTATTTAGTCAGGTCAACCACATGTTATTAAACAAATTCTAAGAAATGTGACAGAGATAAAGCCAAACAGAATTTTTTTTATATAAAGAGATTAAAATAAAATGAGAATGAACAAATGTTAAATAAAAATGAGAGATTTAAACAGGCTATGAGAAAGTAATTATTATCAAGTTGTAACAGTACAGAAATGGGATACTCTGGAATAAAACCCTAAGGTAAGAGTTAATTATAATTTTGTAATTAATTGAGTAGTTTCAAAGTAACCCTAAATCACGTTTATAGGCCTCGAGTTCGTGTGAGGGACTCAGGACCGTATAAAGGTAAGAGTGTATAAAGAGTATGTTATTTTATTAATAAATGGTTTATTGATTTTAATATAAATTGAAACATTACAGCAGGTATAGCATTTCAGTCAAGGCCGCACTCAAGTACCGTTATGCTGAAATATGCATTATGCTGACACGCTACAGTAAGGATGGAAAGTTATTCTGGAACACCCACGCTACCTATATAACCCACAGCAGCTGGCTTGTCAGTCAGTTACTGTGAGCGATTTCTTTAGTGCAGATCAAGTCATTAGTAAAAAGTGATTATTATGTTATAAGCAGTGCATAACTCTTAATAGTTGACATTATTATTGGATGTAGACAAATTTAACTTGAATTATTGTACGAGTTCATTACAAATTATGAATTGTGATTAACTGAAGCTGGTAATTTGTGACTTCATTAGTGTCTGTATTTTGTTTCCACTGTACCATACGATGATCAGTGAGACCACCGTAACAATACACAGAGTGGCTGCAGTTTGTGAGTTGAGAACTGTTGTATGAATGATCGAGTGTTTACTTATTGTAGACTGTTATAAAGTGACACTAAGTACTACAGTATATATTACTACACCTATTGACTTGCTGATTTTTATTATTTGTTATAAATAATGCTTAACAGATGTCTGAAAGAGAAATATCACACTATTTATAAGTGTTAGTAAAAATTATAACTGTTACTTTCTCTGGTATAAAACTAATTCCATTCTAGAGATCGCTATCACATAATAATATCTAGAAAGCTTTTAAAATGGCAAATACACAGAACTCACAGGTGATGTAATTTTCTTGAACATTTCTTTCTTGGCTTTCTCCACCTTATTTCCTTTCTGGGTTTCTTTGAGCATTCGTTCATCCAATTTTTGTAAGTCTAATGGATTAACATCAGGAATCTGTTTCATTACCTGTGACAGTTAAAATATTATTCAAGATTTAATAGCATCAAAAGCAAACAATTAAAAATAATATCAATGTACAAAAAAAAAAAAAAAAAATGTAAAAGGTAGATTTATTCAAAACAAACATTCTTATTTAAAATCAGAAGTCTATTAATCTAATTTTGCTAAATTATAATCATAATAATTCACAAATAATAATAATCAAAATACGTTGATGATGATAAATTATACTCATAAGCATTCGCTTAAATATAACCATTTCTTTCCAAATTTACAAACAACTTTATTACAAACATTTCCAAAGGTCAAAAAAGAACCTTTGAGTAGACTTAGAAATATTGAAACACAAAATAATAAAGAACAAATTCAAATTAATACTAATAATGATTTTTATAATTATAAATTTGATTCAATAAAATGAGAAATGAACATATAAAAAATATGTTTATAGCAATTCAATTTGTAAATAATTTCTTTTCACACAAATTACTGATTACTTACTTCTTACTTCTTCGCACAGGCATCCAAGAGCTAGATAACTCCGACGGCCCGATGTCCACAATATGCCGATGTTGCCAAGGGTCACAGTTGTCTGTTTTTTAAAATATTTTTGAGGTTGTTTGCCCTTAACTTCAGTTCATCCCTTGCCAAATTTGGAGTGGGGCAGTGAAGCAGAATGTGCTCAAGAGTTTCCTCTTCCCCCTGACACACAGTGCAAGTTGAGCTGTCTCTAAGGCCAAATCGATGGAGACAATTGGCAGTAACAATGTGTCCCATTCTAGCTCTGACTGCGAAGGTAGCCACCCGCTTCAAGACCTCCCCATACAATGAGGGATCCGCTGGCTATCTTTGTATCTCAAAAAGCTGTCTACCCGTTGTCTCAGCCGCCCAGCTCTCTGTCCATTCTTCTCGTATTTTGGACTCGATGGTTTTCTCGCAGTTTTTGAGGGAATATTGCGAATGATATATTGGGGCCATTGAAGCAGCCATTCCGGCTAGTCTGTCCGCACACTCATTTCCCTCCACGCCACAAGGCGCCGGGACCCACTGAAATACCACGCTCTTCTCCATCAGTTGCAGATGTCTATTTCGGCAACACGAAAATAATAATCGCTGGGTTTTGAGGCCTTTAAAAGTTCCAAAGAGCATTTTGAATCTGTTAGTATGCAGACTGTCTTTTCTCTTAGCTTCAAACAGCTAACCAAAGCTGCATTAATTGCCGTCAATTCTGCGTCCATGCTAGATCTAGAATTTGTTGGGGCATAGAAGCTCTCGCCTGAGTTTTGGTTGTAATAGCCAGCTCCTGATTTCCTCCAATCTAAGTTGACTGATCCGTCAGTATAAATCTTAACATAATCAGAAAATGTGGTGTTCAACAGTTCTAAGGTCCCCTGTCGAAGTAGTTCTGGAAGATCAGCTTTAGTCAGTTTTTTCGGGAACTCCAAATAAATTTCCATTTCCAAAAGGTCCCAAGGTGGTTCTTTAAAGCAAGGTGGGATAAGCTCCGGAGTTCCCACCGTCAATTCCTTCAAGAGTTTTTCCGCTCTGCTTGTGAAGGCTTGAGGAATGCTGGAGGCAGCAAGTGACGACAGCGGATGTGATAATGGGAGTGATCGATTCTTCACAATTTTCTTCAAAATCATTTTCTTAAAGTACAGTTCGAGAGGCTCGATGGAGAGATCTATTTCCATGGCTGCTACTGATGTGGTTCTAGGACAGCCAAGGCAAGTCCTTATTGCCATTGATTGGATAATTTTTAGTTTATCTATATGTGTTTGAGCAGCTGAGCCCTAGATCTCGCAGCAGTATGAAATTTTTGATAAGGGTTTTAAACTAATCGAATACGTACAAAGCTTTTATCAATAAAAAATATTTTTTAATGAAAAATGTTTATTGGTATATTACATTAAAAATATATAAAAGTAAAGTGAGCATTATTATTGGCCCTGATGGCTTCTTTTAATTTTGCCTTACCCACCCATACCATTCCACATTAATTTCAGCATTTTCATCAATCTATTCATGTTTTATGTACCGAGTCACTTTATGGTTAATATAATTAAATTACCTTATTCGGTCCACCTTAGTGACACTAGCTTCTGTCATTTAATGACGCGTTTCGGGATGAAATCCCATCTCCAGATACACAATAATCAAAACATAAATGTATACCACAATTTGTGGTTTGTCATAATTTAAAATATTTAAAATCTTTTAAATAAAATATATATAAATAAAAACGTAACAACTGAATCGCTCGGAGCGCTCGCATGCATGCACGCTGTACTACGACTTCCTCACGACTGGCTATACTTATCATTCAACCGTATAGCAGTGTCAAACAGGTTATTAGAACCGAAGTTCATTTGATCGTTTAATATGTTATTTTTGGTCATTGCGTTTTTTGTAGCTTTGTATATTTCGAACTCCTCTAGACTATCCATTAATTTACCCTTCTTGCAAGTATGCAACGCCACGAAATTATTTTCGAAACTAGTATAACTATGATCTTTTTCTATTAAATGTTGTGCAAAACTGGAATTATTATTATTTGTTTTTGGAATGTGCTCTAAAAATCTTGTATAAAAATCTCTACCGGATTGGCCGATGTAGAATGCTGCACAATTATCGCATTTAATTTTATAGACTCCTGATTTATTTTTTAAAGGAATATTTATTTTAGTTTTGAAAAAATTTTTTAAATTATTACAGGTTTTGAATGAAATAGTATATCCTTTACTTTTAAAAACAGATTTTAAAATATTTGGCATCAAACCAGTATAATTAGCTGAAATGAATTTTTTATGTTTTTTATTATGTTGGTTAATAATATTGGTATTTTTATTTTCTAAACGTTTTTTATGTTTCATTATCATTCTATCAATTATTACTGGCCTGTAACCATTATTTAGAGCTATTTGTTTTATAATATTTACTTCTTGATCATAGTCTTCGTTATTAAGGGGAACACAAAGTAATCTGTCAATAAAGCAGTTAAATACAGCCATTTTTTGGGCTGGAGGATGAAATGACTTAGCATGTATAACCGTATCTGTGCATGTGTGCTTTCTGTATATTTTTTGTATGTCAGTTCATTACCGTTATTTGTTATGGTTAGATCCAGGAAATTAATATTTTTGTTATTTTCAATTTCCATAGTGAATTTTATTGTCTTATGTATTTTATTTAAATAGTTATTAAATGACTCGAGCTGTCTATTGTTACCATTGAAAATAACAAAGGTGTCATCCACATATCTTGAATAATATACTATTTTTTTGTCAAAATAATTGTTTTTTAAAATTTTAGTGTTTTCTAAATGATTCAAATAAATATCAGCGAGGATACCTGAGAGTGGAGAACCCATTGCTAGGCCCTCATTTTGTTTGTAGTATGAACCATTAAACGAAAAATAGTTTTGATTAAGTACTATTTCTAATAGTAACATTAGCTGATTAATTTTTCTTATTTCTAAGGTATTATTATTTATTAAATTTTGTTTGAGTAATTTTAAAGTTTCATCAATTGGGACATTGGTATACAGATCCACTATGCCAAAGGACACTAGCTTGTAACTAGGCTTAATATTAATATGACGTAATTTTTCAATAAAATCTTTATAACCTTTTATACTCTGGTTATTATCTAAGCTTATATGTTGTTTGATTATTTTTACCAAGGTTTTTGCTACTTTATAGCTTGGAGCGGTTGTATAATTTACTAAAGGTCTAATTGGTGTGTCTTTTTTGTGTACTTTGGGTAGACCTTTTAAGCATGGTGCACTAGCTTTTATTGGTTTCAGTGAGTAGCATATATGTTTCTCAAATAGATCTGTACATTTATTTATTGTTTTATTCAAATCTAATGTGTATTTTTTGGTGGGTTCATTATTTAACTTTGTTATGTTGTTATTATTAATGAATTTGTATACCTTTTGTTTATATTCGTCTAAGTCTAACAATGCTATAGTATTGCCTTTATCAACCTTCGTTAAGTAAATGTTATTTTGTAAGAGTTTTTTATTTAGCTGTATAGCTGTTAGTTGTTCATGTTTTGTTTTTGTATAATTTAATTTCTTTTGTTTATGATAATTGTTATTAATTGCTTTATTGAATCTATTATTTATTAATATTCGTAGTTCATTTCGTTCATTTAAGTCTGGAACACACTTAATTACAGATTCGGCTTCAACTATTTCTTTAATTATGTTATTTTTATTTTTAAGATTCGGTGGAAAATTGTAATTCAGTCCCTTATTGATAGGATTTTCCTCTGTGTTTGTGAGAACCATGTTAGTCATGTTTATCAGTCTAGGGTAGAAAGCAAGTTTTTCATTATTGAATTTATCATTGTTTTGTTTGCTTATCAAACGGCCAATTTTATCAGTTTGTTTATTCTTCTGGAATCTAATCTTATTCTTAACGTACTGATTAATATGTTGTATGATTGTATTGCATAGAGCAGGGTGAACATTATTATATAGTTCTAAATGTGTTTTATATACAGCTGAGTTTAATGAGATTTTCTTCCTATATAAGAATTTAATTTCTTCTTTTATCCTGTATTTACTTGCAAATTGCTCAGTTTTTTTGGCCATTCTAGAGGTTTCGTTAATTTTGATTTTAGCGTAATTTGGGATAAGATTTTTATATAGACAAATTTTATTAAATTTAATATTTAAATTAGTTTTAAATAGTTTAAGTTTTTGATTTTGAAGTGTATACGCAATTTTTACCTGGTAAGGTTCCAATTTCAATCTATTCATGTTTTACGTACCGAGTCACTTTATGGTTAATATAATTAAATTACCTTATTCGGTCCACCTTAGTGACACTAGCTTCTGTCGTTTAATGACGCGTTTCGGGATGAAATCCCATCTTCAGATACACAATAATCAAAACATAAAATTGTGGTATACATTTATGTTTTGATTATTGTGTATCTGAAGATGGGATTTCATCCCGAAACGCGTCATTAAACGACAGAAGCTAGTGTCACTAAGGTGGACCGAATAAGGTAATTTAATTATATTAACCATAAAGTGACTCGGTACGTAAAACATGAATAGATTGAAATTGGAACCTTACCAGGTAAAAATTGCGTATACACTTCAAAATCAAAAACTTAAACTATTTAAAACTAATTTAAATATTAAATTTAATAAAATTTGTCTATATAAAAATCTTATCCCAAATTACGCTAAAATCAAAATTAATGAAACCTCTAGAATGGCCAAAAAAACTGAGCAATTTGCAAGTAAATACAGGATAAAAGAAGAAATTAAATTCTTATATAGGAAGAAAATCTCATTAAACTCAGCTGTATATAAAACACATTTAGAACTATATAATAATGTTCACCCTGCTCTATGCAATACAATCATACAACATATTAATCAGTACGTTAAGAATAAGATTAGATTCCAGAAGAATAAACAAACTAATAAAATTGGCCGTTTGATAAGCAATCAAAACAATGATAAATTCAATATGAAAAACATGCTTTCTACCCTAGACTGATAAACATGACTAACATGGTTCTCACAAACACAGAGGAAAATCTTATCAATAAGGGACTGAATTACAATTTTCCACCGAATCTTAAAAATAAAAATAACATAATTAAAAAAATAGTTGAAGCCGAATCTGTAATTAAGTGTGTTCCAGACTTAAATGAACGAAATGAACTACGAATATTAATAAATAATAGATTCAATAAAGCAATTAATAACAATTATCATAAACAAAAGAAATTAAATTATACAAAAACAAAACATGAACAACTAACAGCTATACAGCTAAATAAAAAACTCTTACAAAATAACATTTACTTAACGAAGGTTGATAAAGGCAATACTATAGCATTGTTAGACTTAGACGAATATAAACAAAAGGTATACAAATTCATTAATAATAACAACATAACAAAGTTAAATAATGAACCCACCAAAAAATACACATTAGATTTGAATAAAACAATAAATAAATGTACAGATCTATTTGAGAAACATATATGCTACTCACTGAAACCAATAAAAGCTAGTGCACCATGCTTAAAAGGTCTACCCAAAGTACACAAAAAAGACACACCAATTAGACCTTTAGTAAATTATACAACCGCTCCAAGCTATAAAGTAGCAAAAACCTTGGTAAAAATAATCAAACAACATATAAGCTTAGATAATAACCAGAGTATAAAAGGTTATAAAGATTTTATTGAAAAATTACGTCATATTAATATTAAGCCTAGTTACAAGCTAGTGTCCTTTGACATAGTGGATCTGTATACCAATGTCCCAATTGATGAAACTTTAAAATTACTCAAACAAAATTTAATAAATAATAATACCTTAGAAATAAGAAAAATTAATCAGCTAATGTTACTATTAGAAATAGTACTTAATCAAAACTATTTTTCATTTAATGGTTCATACTACAAACAAAATGAGGGCCTAGCAATGGGTTCTCCACTCTCAGGTATCCTCGCTGGTATTTATTTGAATCATTTAGAAAATACTAAAATTTTAAAAAACAATTATTTTGACAAAAAAATAGTATATTATTCAAGATATGTGGATGACACCTTTGTTATTTTCAATGGTAACAATAGACAGCTCGAGTCATTTAATAACTATTTAAATAAAATACATAAGACAATAAAATTCACTATGGAAATTGAAAATAACAAAAATATTAATTTCCTGGATCTAACCATAACAAATAACGGTAATGAACTGACATACAAAATATACAGAAAGCACACATGCACAGATACGGTTATACATGCTAAGTCATTTCATCCTCCAGCCCAAAAAATGGCTACATTTAACAGCTTTATTGACAGATTACTTTGTGTTCCCCTTAATAACGAAGACTATGATCAAGAAGTAAATATTATAAAACAAATAGCTCTAAATAATGGTTACAGGCCAGTAATAATTGATAGAATGATAATGAAACAAAAAACGTTTAGAAAATAAAAATACCAATATTATTAACCAACATAATAAAAAACATAAAAAATTCATTTCAGCTAATTATACTGGTTTGATGCCAAATATTTTAAAATCTGTTTTTAAAAGTAAAGGATATACTATTTCATTCAAAACCTGTAATAATTTAAAAAATTTTTTCAAAACTAAAATAAATATTCCTTTAAAAAATAAATCAGGAGTCTATAAAATTAAATGCGATAATTGTGCAGCATTCTACATCGGCCAATCCGGCAGAGATTTTTATACAAGATTTTTAGAGCACATTCCAAAAACAAATAATAATAAATATCACTATAATATTGACGACTCGGAACACAAAGTTTTTTATAAGTAAAAACGTAAAGTTTTACCTTACAGCCTAAACCGGCTTTCACCTATAGAAGGCTTCATCAGAGGCTGTCGTTAGTAGCGCTGCTCGTCATGTTGTTGGCGACGAGAAAGTGTTTCGAAAGATTGAAGCTGTGTGTGTGTGGTGAGATGTGTTCGAATAATGCGTGCGATTTGAATTGTGTCTGTTCGTTTAGGATGTCGTTTTTATTTGTTTTTGTGTGTTTGTATATTTCTAATTGTTCTAGAGTGTCTAGTTTTCGGCCTTTTGTGTGTACGTGTAGTATGTTCATGTTATTGTCGATGTTTTTATATGTGTGGTTTGCTTCAATGAGGTGGTTTGCAAAGGTAGATTCTGTAGTGGTGTGGAGTGCTTTTGTGTGTTCAATGTATCTCTGTTTGAAGCTACGTCCTGTCTGGCCTATGTAGAATTTACTGCAATTTGAACAATTTAGTTTATATACACCGGGTAGATCGAATTTGTTTTGTGCTTTGGGCATGCGTTTTGATAGTGTGTGTTCTGTTTTGTTAGTAGTTTTGTAAGCGATTCTGTATCCTGCTTTTTTGAATTTGTGGGCAATTTTTTCTGTTTGTTTGTTGATGTATGTTAGTGTTATGAATTTGTTGTTTTCTGTCTTTGTCTGTTGTTTGTTTTGTGTTTTGTGTAGGAGTTTACTGACTATTGTTCTGTCATAACCGTTAGATTCTGCTAGATATTTTATCGTGTTTAGTTCGTCTTTGTAGTCTATTTCATCTAAGGGGATGTTGTTAAGTCTATGTATCATGGTCCTAAAAGCAGCTAGTTTGTGTTGTATTGGGTGATTGGAGGTGTTGTGTATTAGTGTGTCAGTTGTAGTTGGTTTTCTGTATATACTGAACTTGTGCCTGTGTTCTAGTTTTGTGATGGAGAGGTCTAAGAAGTTTATGGTATTGTTGTGTTCGTATTCGGCAGTGAAGGTTATGTTTTTATGTATTTTGTTTATGTGCGTTAGTAACTGTTCACATTGTCTTTTGTTTCCCCTGTATAGTATTAGAATGTCATCAACGTATCTGTGCCAATATAGTATTTTATGTGAGTGTCTGTCATTGTTTGTGAGTATTTTTGTTTTTTCTAAGTGTTGGAGGAAGACTTCTGCTAGAATGCTGGATATGGGGGAGCCCATGGGTAGGCCATCGTTCTGTGTGTAGTATTTATTGTTATAAGTAAAGTAGTTTTGTTTTGTGATAATGTTCAGAGTTTCTGTTATTTCATTGATAAGTTCGTCTGGTGTGTTGTTCTGTTTGAGTTTGTTTTGTAGGATGGTGATTGTTTCAGAGATGGGGATGTTTGTGTAGAGGTTTTTAATGTCAAAGGAGGCTAATGTGGCGTTATGGGGGATGTGTATGTCTTTTATTTTTGTTACTAGGTCAGTGTTGTTTTTTACTGCAATGTTGTTGTCTATTTGTGTGTGTTGTCTAATAATTTTGTCTAGATATTTTGCCAGTTTGTGTGCAGGGGCATTACGGTAGTTGATAATGGGGCGGATCGGAATGTCTTCTTTATGGATTTTGGGAAGCGCTTGGAGTGTAGGTGCTGATGGTCGGATTTGTTTCATGTAGGGCTTTTGTTTATGTGTCATAATGTGTTTGGCTTTGTTGACTATTTGTTTTACTGAGTTTTGGTATCTGTCGGTGGGGTCGTGTTTTAGTTCTGTGATGTTGTTCTGTTCTATGAAGTCTTGTACTTTTTTGTGTAGGTTGTCTGTGGGGATAATTACAGTCGTGTTGCCTTTGTCAGCTTTTACAAATGTGATGTTGTAACAAAAATAAAAGACATACACATCCCCCATAACGCCACATTAGCCTCCTTTGACATTAAAAACCTCTACACAAACATCCCCATCTCTGAAACAATCACCATCCTACAAAACAAACTCAAACAGAACAACACACCAGACGAACTTATCAATGAAATAACAGAAACTCTGAACATTATCACAAAACAAAACTACTTTACTTATAACAATAAATACTACACACAGAACGATGGCCTACCCATGGGCTCCCCCATATCCAGCATTCTAGCAGAAGTCTTCCTCCAACACTTAGAAAAAACAAAAATACTCACAAACAATGACAGACACTCACATAAAATACTATATTGGCACAGATACGTTGATGACATTCTAATACTATACAGGGGAAACAAAAGACAATGTGAACAGTTACTAACGCACATAAACAAAATACATAAAAACATAACCTTCACTGCCGAATACGAACACAACAATACCATAAACTTCTTAGACCTCTCCATCACAAAACTAGAACACAGGCACAAGTTCAGTATATACAGAAAACCAACTACAACTGACACACTAATACACAACACCTCCAATCACCCAATACAACACAAACTAGCTGCTTTTAGGACCATGATACATAGACTTAACAACATCCCCTTAGATGAAATAGACTACAAAGACGAACTAAACACGATAAAATATCTAGCAGAATCTAACGGTTATGACAGAACAATAGTCAGTAAACTCCTACACAAAACACAAAACAAACAACAGACAAAGACAGAAAACAACAAATTCATAACACTAACATACATCAACAAACAAACAGAAAAAATTGCCCACAAATTCAAAAAAGCAGGATACAGAATCGCTTACAAAACTACTAACAAAACAGAACACACACTATCAAAACGCATGCCCAAAGCACAAAACAAATTCGATCTACCCGGTGTATATAAACTAAATTGTTCAAATTGCAGTAAATTCTACATAGGCCAGACAGGACGTAGCTTCAAACAGAGATACATTGAACACACAAAAGCACTCCACACCACTACAGAATCTACCTTTGCAAACCACCTCATTGAAGCAAACCACACATATAAAAACATCGACAATAACATGAACATACTACACGTACACACAAAAGGCCGAAAACTAGACACTCTAGAACAATTAGAAATATACAAACACACAAAAACAAATAAAAACGACATCCTAAACGAACAGACACAATTCAAATCGCACGCATTATTCGAACACATCTCACCACACACACACAGCTTCAATCTTTCGAAACACTTTCTCGTCGCCAACAACATGACGAGCAGCGCTACTAACGACAGCCTCTGATGAAGCCTTCTATAGGTGAAAGCCGGTTTAGGCTGTAAGGTAAAACTTTACGTTTTTACTTATAAAAAACTTTGTGTTCCGAGTCGTCAATATTATAGTGATATTTAGTTAAGTAACGGACACGTCATGGACAACGAAATCCAAGAAATAATAATAATTCCAGTTTTGCACAACATTTAATAGAAAAAGATCATAGTTATACTAGTTTCGAAAATAATTTCGTGGCGTTGCATACTTGCAAGAGGGGTAAATTAATGGATAGTCTAGAGGAGTTCGAAATATACAAAGCTACAAAAAACGCAATGACCAAAAATAACATATTAAACGATCAAATGAACTTCGGTTCTAATAACCTGTTTGACACTGCTATACGGTTGAATGATAAGTATAGCCAGTCGTGAGGAAGTCGTAGTACAGCGTGCATGCATGCGAGCGCTCCGAGCGATTCAGTTGTTACGTTTTTATTTATATATATTTTATTTAAAAGATTTTAAATATTTTAAATTATGACAAACCACAAATTGTGGTATACATTTATGTTTTGATTATTGTGTATCTGAAGATGGGATTTCATCCCGAAACGCGTCATTAAACGACAGAAGCTAGTGTCACTAAGGTGGACCGAATAAGGTAATTTAATTATATTAATTTTCATCAACATCCTGAGCTAACAAAGTGTATGTTTTAAGTTGTATTGTCTTATGTCTGACAGTTTTACACTACCTAGTATCTCTTGTTATTGTATACTACATAAATAATAACATATGTATAAATAGAAATAAATGTAAAATGATCTTACCTGGAAATTTTATAATTGGTCATTGTATGGTATTGTTCAAAAAGGTATCAGATAAATCTTCACCTTTAGACCTATTATTAAAATTAAACTACTGGGCTGTTGTCAATTGCTTACAACTTTCTAAACGTTTCAGCACCCACAGAAATGTTGACCACTGGCGACGGCCCAACACCCCAGTAGTTTTTAACTTTAATAATGCTGACTCCGGCCATGACAGCCTTTGCAATTGATTTAGGCCTATTAACTTATGCATTATTACCATTACTAATGCTATTTTCTGCCTTCATTACTATTTTCTACTACTAAATCTTCCTGAATATCCACTATCACTCTCACTATCACTTGAGTCAGGCACATTTGCATTTGATGTAAACAGGTCTTCGACACTAAAAATATCAGTCTGAATCTTCTAACAATTGGAGTTTTTGATGTTACATGTTTGACGTGACAATTTATTTAAATCACACACTATTAACCATAAACACATAATTTGTAATAAAACATAGACAACAAAAAAATATCACTATTTCTTTTACGAATTTGCTAACTGCTATAATTTTTTATTGTTCGACTAAACTTTTCGTCATTACTGACATCTTCAGGTCTTAAACAACCCGAAAAAACAATACGAAGAAAAAACTATCATTTTGGGGGGTAGAGCTGAATTTCAGGTCGGGGGGGGGGGGGGGGGTATTGTTTCAGGTCTTAAACAATACGAAGAAAAAAATATCATTTTGGGGGGTAGAGCTGAATTTCAGGTCGGGGGGGGGGGGGTATTGTTTCAGGTCTTAAACAATACGAAGAAAAAAATATCATTTTGGGGGGTAGAGCTGAATTTTTAAGACACTTGTAAACAGCAATATAAGGAACAAGAAACACTGAGAAATTCTGAAAGAAAGATTGTACATGTTTATGGCACAGTAAAAGAAGACGATGAATGGACAACAAGAAATAACTAGAATACAGATAAGCTATTGAAGCATGAGGACATTGTAAGATTTGTAAAGGCTCAACAAATACAATGGCTAAGTTACTTGGAATGAATGGATGATCAGTGTATTACTTAGTCCTTTACATTACAAACACCTTGTATTTTTGACTTGTTTGCATACAGTGTTAATGCTACTGGTACCACAGTAATATAGTTAAAGAGTGTCATCACTAAGAAAAAAGTAGTAAAGGTATACCAGATACATTTGATACAAAAACTCTTAAAAAAATATAAAGGGGAATAAAAACAGACGTGTTTCAAGCAAAGAACCGGAGATGGCCACATTTTAAAAAATCTGGGTTGGTTTAAATGGGCCAGTTATGTCTTTAAATAAGAACCCCTCTTTATGCAGAACCCAGACAGAAAAGGAAAGTCAGAAAAAAATCAGCACAGAGAAAATCAAATTAATGTAGACAGAGATGCTGGAATGTATAACTGGAATTAGCCTCAGCAGGTAGAAATTGGGAAGGTCTACAGCGAGGTGCACTGTCGTCTGTTAACCTCATTTAACACTCCATTCTCTTCAATAGGCCTGACTTACATGTGCATTATTTTTATCACTTGATGCCAGTTATATTACTCTTAACTGAAAACATTAGCTACTGATTCCCAGTTCAAATTACTTTGCTTAAAAAATGTACTACTATTTATTCATGGTAATAACTTTGTGTACATAAATATTTATTATCAACTATTTAACTCATGAGATTTACATGTGAAACAGGAATGGACAACAACCTGATACAAATCTTATGTTATCAAAAAGTAACGAAATCTGTATAACTAAAAGGCTGGTAAAACGCACTGGTGTGGAGATTGATGCGACCATTAAATGCTGGTTAAAGCCTACTGTTTTCTGTCAAATTGGACAGAGCCTTCTATACGCTTAGTTGGTCAGCTCTTCCACCAAAACCTATTCCATGAGCCCTCGAAGATGTCATTAGTTGTTCAGCTTCTGCGTACATTGTTGTGGGTTGTTGTTATGTAGCAGGATCGAAGAGGGAGAAAAGGCAAGTTCTTGCCACCTTACAACAGAGACTATTTGGCTAGGGTATGGTAACCCCAACACAAGGGTCCCTGGTTCACCAGATTGGAGGTTGGGTGTTAGGCTAATATCCTGTCAATATAAAATTATCGGCTATTGTGCATCCAAGATTTACATGTGCATGGTGCGCCCTGTTGTGAAGAATGGCTTTGAAGTATGGATCTTGTCAGAAAAAGATGAGAACCAACAGTGAAGGTTTGAAAGGAAAATCTTGAGATGGATATCTGGTCCACTTAAAGAAGGAGATACTTGGAGACTAAGGAAAAATGAAGGACTGAATACTGAATGAACTTATGGAAGGGAAAGATATAGTAAAGTTCATCAAACCAAAAAGAATATGTCGGGTGGGGCACACTGAAAAAATGGACAGTTACAGGAATAGTTCCAAGACTAAATGGAAGGCGAGATTATATGGAAAAGGAAGGAGGGGCCAGCCACGGAAAAGGCAGATGGACGATGTGGCTGACACCTTCCTACAATGAGCATAAGGGGGTGGAAATTGGCAAATGATAAAGAGGAGAATGGAGAACCCCACCAGGGAATGTAGAGCCAGTGAAAGAGCATAATCTGCAGGGTAGAAAAATATACACAAACTAAAGTTTGACCACAACATAATCACATAGTGAGGGAGGGAAAACTTACATCAAGTATCTGTGGATACCTTGGCCTCAACATCTCATACAGCTGTGTACCAAGCATGAGCAATGAGCCCTGATTGGCATCGTGCTGACCATGCTGTTGTAACCCATACAGCACACACGTCATAGCATGTCCCGCCAGCGCAGCAGTCATCTTATTGTCCTGACACAGGTGTCGTATCACGGGTGCTACCAATGTTGTAGCTTTTAAACTAGCTGTGCTGTCATTCCAAAACAATGCACTGGAAAATATATAAGTAACATTAAACTTATTATACCACAATATATTAACACACATGAAAACAATGTAAAAACAAAAGTATAAATTTTTTTAAATGTTATTATTATTTATATATCTCATTTGCTCATTTTTGCATTAGTGTAGTTAACACTTTCAACACCGCCCTCACATACATGTTTCGGTAGCACAAAATGCTACAATGGTGAGGGCATGCCTATAATGCATAATACACTATTATAGTATTGTACACAATCTGCTCTGTAAGCCAAATGAAGTAATCAGTATTCATCTATTACTTGTACTAGACGCATGGTGTTTCTGACACAAACAGAATGTGACATTTCTCCTCAATGTATCAGTTTACTAGGTATGGGAATTAATCTATAATGTATGAAAAGTAATTGATTTAAAGAACACTGCTAGATATCACACCACTGGACCCGAGTACTCTTTTGATTTTTAATTCTAACGAAGTTATATACTATATGCATATGATATTAATGCCTGCCCCAGGTTTAATTTTCATCATTGGCTCTTATGGGAGCTGCCACAATCTCCCTCATTCATACCCACATGTTTCTCCTATACTTCTATCCTTTTTGCCTTTGCAATGCTGCCATTCGTTCCAAATGTGAAGTCAGGGTGGCCACTAAACCAAGCCCAGAAAATTCATGCATAATTCCAGGTTTTCCAGGACATTTTCAAAAAAATTCCAGGTTACTGATTACACATTTGACGTAAATCAAATTATGATACGAAACATATAGGTTACCAAATTAAATATTTATGTTATTAATACATAACAACTGTAATAAACAACCTGTTTATTAAAAATAACAGGTTAAAAAATAACTCCACACAAAAGAACTGTCACTCTACAAAGTGCACTGAGCAGTGCTTGGACCATGTATGCTCATAACACACATACCGAAATAATTAAGTTCTGATTAGTATAACCAGTTCTGAAAAATTTCATTTTAAATTAAATGTTAACTAAAAAAAATTATTAGTTCTTCCCACACTTGTTAAATAATCTTAGTAGGCCTATTATATTTCACATTCCAGGTCTTGAAGCAGGTTTTGAAGTCCAATAAAGTGATAAACATGACTAATTAAAAAAAGTTACTTTCAGTTATTAAAAAAGGCTGAGGAAAGTGACTAAAACTTATGAAAAAATATAAGCTGAAATCTGGATATAGGAATTTGTCTTACACTCATAGTTTTCTTAAAAAATTATACGTTTAATGAAAAAATTTGTGTTAGTGGTTGAAATCACAATCAGAATGATCACTGTTGCACACCACTATATAAAAATTATTCCGATTAGCGCTTTCAAGCTTCACAGCACATCGTCAGATCGAAATAGACAGGAAATATATAAAAACAAACCCTTCACCCCTCTCCGCCACCCTGCTCACACACAACAAGCTATAAATTAATGACCCTTCCTCACCCCCTAAACCCTGCCCCACCATCTGTACAGTTACATATTTTTCTAGCAAATTCCTTGTGTTTCAGTGTGTGTGTGTGTGTGTGTGTGTGTGTGTGTGTGTGCATCCTTTTAAACTACCCTCTTCCTCTCCACACACGTGGGTCAGTCACACACCCTTATTTTAAAACAACCAATTAGTACTATGCAATATAATTCTTAATCTTATCTATCTGTCCTCTCTCATTTACTTCTTAATCATGTTATAAAATATTTCTTCATTATCAAATTTAATTTTAATATTAATTAAATTGTCTAACCCTTTTTCTCTTTCTTTCAATATTTCTAACTCCTCTCTAAGTTTCCTTTCAACTGTGTTATTTACTACTTTTACAATTTCGTATTCTTCCAAAGGATTAACAAACTTATGGTTGTCTTCTATGAAATGTCTTGCATATAACGAATTGGTTGTTCTATTACCTTCTCCACGTTTGTGGTCAGACAACCTGCATACGAATTTCCGTCCTGTCTCACCTAGGTACACTTTGTTGCAGTCTTTACATTTTAATTTATAAATTCCGCTTTTCTGTAATACTGGAATTTTTTCTATATTCTTATTCCTTATCTTATCAAATACCGTTTCACATTTTTTAATAGCTATATCTACTCCATATTTATTAAAACATTTTATAATTTTTCTAGTATGTGAACCTATGTATGTCAATGACCCTGCATAATTCTTTTGTTCTGGTTCTATTTTAGCTTTTTGTATGTTAACCCTTTTCATAACTTTATCCACTATGTTGGTGTTATAATTATTATTCCTTACAATTCCCTTTATCGTTTTTAACTCCCTATCTTTTGATTCGATCTCTTTTAAACACTTCTGAGGTCTGTAACAAAATGAATTGATTGCCGCCATTTTATATCTATATGGGTGGTAAGACACTTGGTATAATTATATCAGAATACGACTCTTTCCTAAATATCCCAAACTGTAGTTTCTCATTATCTTTAATTTCTATGTTTAAATCTAAGTAATTTATTTTCTTACCTCCATCTCTTCTTTAAATTGTAAGTTTTTATCCTTATTATTTACCTCATTTATAAACTCATGCACTTCTTCTATGCTTCCTTCCCAAATTACTAATACATCATCAATGTATCTAGACCATAATTTTATATTTTTAGCAAAACGCTTAAAATACGCACCGCCACCAGAATTAAATCAAGAAAAAACGATTATTGAATGCGAAAGCATAATACAAAAACTAGGAAATGAAAATGATAAAAAAAGAATAAGGTGGGAAGTAGGGAATGTAGTAGATAAAATATTTAAGAAAAGTTTGTATAATTCAAAAAATGAACAAAAAGTCAAATTAACTGTAACTAAACTAAAGAATAAAATAAAGAAGAATGATATTATAGTTACGAAGGCGGACAAAGGAAATACAATGGTACTACTGAGAAAGGACGAATACATAAAGAAAACGGAAGAATTTATAAGGGAAGGACCATACGAGGAAATAAAGTATGATTATACAAGTAAGTACCAGTCAAGGATAAAACAAATGATGAAACAGATAACATTTATAGAAGAAAATAAGAAAAAGTATTTATTGGAAAGTAATCCAACAGCACCAACTTTTAAAAGTCAGGTTAAGATACATAAAGAAGGAAAACCAATTAGACCGATTGTTTCTTTTATTAATGCACCTATTTATAAAATATCAAAGGAAGTTAGCAGAGTACTGAAAGAGAAATATGAATTTGGGACAAAATACAACATAGAGAATAATGTAAAATTGATAGAAAAATTAGAAAATATTAGGATTAATGTAAATACAAAATTTATATCACTGGATGTTAAGGACATGTTTACCAATATCACAGTAAATAAAGTTATTAAGTTAATAAACGATAATAATATGGGAGAATACAGGTATAAAAAGCAGTTGATGAAAGTAATTAAAGAATGTGTAAATCAGAACTATTTTAGGTTTAATAACAAGTTTTATATACAGAAAAAAGGTTTACCTATGGGGACTTCATTATCCCCTATTCTTGCTGAAATATACATGAATGATTTGAAAAGCAATTAATAACTTCCACTAAGTATAAAGACAATATAAAATTATGGTCTAGATACGTTGATGATGTATTAGTAATTTGGGAAGGAAGCATAGAAGAAGTGCATGAGTTTATAAATGAGGTAAATAATAAGGATAAAAACTTACAATTTAAAGAAGAGATAGGAGATAAGAAAATAAATTACTTAGATTTAAACATAGAAATTAAAGATAATGAGAAACTACAGTTTGGGATATTTAGGAAAGAGTCGTATTCTGATATAATTATACCAAGGGAGTCTTACCACCCATATAGATATAAAATGGCGGCAATCAATTCATTTTGTTACAGAGCTCAGAAGTGTTTAAAAGAGACCGAATCAAAAGATAGGGAGTTAAAAACGATAAAGGGAATTGTAAGGAATAATAATTATAACACCAACATAGTGGATAAAGTTATGAAAAGGGTTAACATACAAAAAGCTAAAATAGAACCAGAACAAAAGAATTATGCAGGGTCATTGACATACATAGGTTCACATACTAGAAAAATTATAAAATGTTTTAATAAATATGGAGTAGATATAGCTATTAAAAAATGTGAAACGGTATTTGATAAGATAAGGAATAAGAATATAGAAAAAATTCCAGTATTACAGAAAAGCGGAGTTTATAAATTAAAATGTAAAGACTGCAACAAAGTGTACCTAGGTGAGACAGGACGGAAATTCGTATGCAGGTTGTCTGACCACAAACGTGGAGAAGGTAATAGAACAACCAATTCGTTATATGCAAGACATTTCATAGAAGACAACCATAAGTTTGTTAATCCTTTGGAAGAATACGAAATTGTAAAAGTAGTAAATAACACAGTTGAAAGGAAGCTTAGAGAGGAGTTAGAAATATTGAAAGAAAGAGAAAAAGGGTTAGACAATTTAATTAATATTAAAATTAAATTTGATAATGAAGAAATATTTTATAACATGATTAAGAAGTAAATGAGAGAGGACAGATAGATAAGATTAAGAATTATATTGCATAGTACTAATTGGTTGTTTTAAAATAAGGGTGTGTGACTGACCCACGTCTGTGGAGAGGAAGAGGGTAGTTTAAAAGGACACACACACACACACACACACACTCCCTCTCTCTCTCTCTCTCTCTCTCTCTCTCTCTGAAACACAAGGAATTTGCTAGAAAAATATGTAACTGTACAGATGGTGGGGCAGGGTTTAGGGGGTGAGGAAGGGTCATTAATTTATAGCTTGTTGTGTGTGAGCAGGGTGGGGGAGAGGGGTGAAGGGTTTGTTTTTATATATTTCCTGTTTATTTCGATCTGACGATGGGCTGTGAAGCTTGAAAGCGCTAATCGGAATAATTTTTATATAGTGGTGTGCAACAGTGATCATTCTGATTGTAAAAAAATTATATTGTACTAATTTGCATGGAAAGTCATTCAAATTATAAATCGTTAATTGTTCACTATTTCACCATCACCTCAAATGTTTAGATTGACTTTATAATCATATATGAAACATTTTTAAAGGTTGGAAAAGTAAAAACAACAATAAAAGTAACTTTTAAAGTTGAACGAGGCCGGTAACAAAACACGAAAAAAGTTAGGTTATGTTTGGTTACGAACAGTTTGAAAAGCCCGATTTGGAACTATAAAATTATAGAGTATGCATTTTTAAAGGGTAATTATGCTCAATCCGGATTATGCTCAAATTGCGGTGAAATATTTCTTTTCCTATTCTTCTATGTTATATAAAGACGGGACAAATAATTTAAAACGGCGGGCGAACCTATTTACGGAGAAAAAATTAAATAATTACTCCCATAAGCCCGCATGTAAAGTGAATGGCCGCCATGTTAACTGAGCGACGGCGCACAAATGCACAGCGAATGACGAGTATGACGTCTTAAATATTTTTTGACGTCTTAAATATTTGAAAAATGGTTCGCCTTAATTTTTGCAAGAATTATATGAAACAATGAACTATAACCGTGGCCCTTCGGGCCGCCCCTCCGAACCTAACCGGCAGGTATCGGCTCAACTCGCTTTTCATCCAACTCGGTTGTCTTATGCAATTATTTAATTTTTTTCTCCGTAAATAGGTTCGACCGCTGTTTAAAATTATTTTTCTCGTGTTTATATAGTATCGAAGAATAGGAAAAGAAATATTTCACCGCAATTTGAGCATAATCCGGATCGTGCACAACTACCTTTTAAAGCCTTGGATTTCGCATTTTTAAATGTCAGAAAATTAAATATAACAATAAAAGTAATTACCTACAACTATAAATCTATATAATTATTTGTATTTATGTCTAAAACTTATAATCAATTATTTCGTCACATGGTTTCGTTAATAATCATGAAAAGAATTCATTTAAAATAAACAACGGTGTTTGAACTGAATGACTGACTACGCAGCTTAGATACCAGTACCATACTTTTACGTGAGAAAAACATCATTCCGTTCACTGACTCTGTTAGACTAGGGATTGGATTCGATATTTTGTACGTATATATCGCATTAATGATTTTTAATGAATATATTTCTAACATTGAACCTCAGAAATATTGTTTGGCTCGTCAAAAGACACTGCCTTAATATTTTAAAATTAGACACTGCCTTAATATTTTAAAATTTATAAAAGCAGCTGAGAGGAAAACTGCGCATACTGCTCATTCCCGAATCGATGCTTTACTGGCATCTCTGGTTCAAACTGGGTGTTACAATGCTGGCGGTGTTCACATCTCCTACTGAAATACAAATTTATAAAGGATTTCAATGTGGTTTTCTGTTTCTCGAACGTAAAAAAGTAGTCAGCAGTTGCTAAAAAACATATTAATAATGTTGTACTCTTAACTTTATTTCTTTTTTTTTAAATTCCAGGATTCCCTGAAAATTCACACAGTTTTTCCCGGTCAATGAAATTCACGCATTATTCCCGATTTTCCCGGTTGGTGGCCACCCTGGAAGTACAAATTTTGAGGAGTTTTAAATTTTATTGATGTTTTACAAGCTGTGCTGCACATTTCTGTATAAATTATATTTCTGTAACACATAAAAAACCCTTACCGTCTGTTCAAATTACCTTCATCACAAAAAAATATTTTATAAATTTTTGTTTACTTGTAGAAGTTAAAGCAATGTTTCAATCAACCAGTGACTGGTGCCCTACTATAAGGTTTATGGAGTGAATTTTTACCATGTTTTACTTACAATAAATTTCATTTGTTAGCCAAAGCACAATAAATAAAATTTTTATCGATTTTTTTATCTCTATAATTAATTAACACTGTCAGTGTATGCATTAACATTTTTGGTCTGCGAGGAAGTTTTTTATTTCTTGAGATAGACATACAGTATTAGCTTAGTAGTAAATAGTCTAAAGTAAATTTTAATCCAAATTCTACAATTTTTAAGAAATAAAGTGCCTACAACCATAGGTCCAAAAATGTCTCGTGTACCTCCGCCTGGCTGGCATTTTGTGTTTTTTAAAAAAACTTTTTCTAAATAGGTGATAGAGATATTTTAATGAAATTTGGTACACGTGTTGACATTAATGCTCTTTAATAAATTAAGAAATAGTGGTTATTTTATGATCTTAAATTTCAAACGGGTCACTATTTTAATTTTTTATCACTATCAGCTCTGTAAATTTTAATTTTATCAGATACCGTTTATTAAGAAAAATGGTAAGCATTTGATAGTGAATACAGTGGCATCTTGTTTGTTTAAATCTGATACCAACTAAACTAGTCATGGCAGTAAACAGTTTACCCATAAATTCTGAGTACTTGACTTTTTTTGTGTCTTACATCGATTATTCCAGTATAGGAAACACTTATTTAAAGTTATTATTTTATTTCAAATTAACTCAGTATCCGTAATTTATAACAAAGTAAAGGATCGCTTTCCAATAATTAAATTAGTAACTTTTAACAAATTCAATTACAGGTATTTATTATCATAATTTGAATCACAATTAAAATTATTAGGAATTAATAGAAAATGATAATAGCATGTTTCAATTTGTACATCATCTGTTTGCTTAAGCGAGTTCAGTTATATATAACACATGTAGTTTAGTTTAACTAAATACTACTGTTGATTACTTTTCCTAAAGACAATTCATGAATTAATGGCTAATTCATATGGCCAAAATGTCAGATATTCATCTCACGTATAAACTTTCAAACCACAATTGGGAGAACGGACAGTGACTTTATGCAGAACACTTTCCCAACTAAAACTTGCCAAGTGAGAAAATGCTTGTCAGGCTGCATAATTGTCTTGTCAGGTTAAAACAAACTGGAACTTTTTACCCGAACCGTTGATCAACGTAAGACTTTTATAAGAAGGGAAGAGTATTGAATAGAATTGGAGAAAATTCTGAAGTGAGTACGAGGAGGTTTGCTATGTTTGAATGTGTGGATCACACAACTGGTATTTATGATTTTACAAAGCCAACGATTAAAGCCGTACCATCTACAATGCGTACAAGCCATGAAAAGGTTGACTATGAACAGACAGACAGTTTGTTTACTTTTCTACACAAAATTGCAATTGAACCTCACTTATTTAGTTCCTGACATACTCGAAGATGAAGTAAGTCTTACACGAAATGGAATTCCTCATGTCCATAATAATCATTACTGGTCAGAAGAAAACCTACATAACACATGTGCTTTTAAATTTGTTAAATGTTATTAATTTCACTAAAATCCAAGCCCTTTCTTTGTTACAAACTACTATTAGTCAGGTAATTTGAAAAAACAATAATTTTTCTTATACTGAAGGAACCATAGTCCTAATTATAAAATTACGAATATTTCTTACACCCCTTGTTTCATCAATTTTATGATACAAAATTAATTATTGATGCTCTGTGATCCATAGCTCTTCATGTCAATTCACGTTCATGGGTCATATTACACTGCTGCCAGTTCACTGAGATAAGAAGTAGTTGTTTTTTATATGTCTTCGTAACTCAAGCTTTCCTCACAAAAAAAATCTTGTTCAGTTTTGAGAACAGGTGATAGTAACTGAAGATACTTATATTTTGCAAGCAATTGTTTTGTTTTCACAGCAGCATAAGGCTGTGTACTGTTACACAGGAGCAAAATGCTGCAAGACAAGCCCTCCTGTGATTCTGAATGGCCTGCTGGTAATTTTTTACTGTTTTGCAATACTTTCCAGCATTTACTGAAGCTCCACAGTGCACAAAGTCAACAAAGAGTAGACCTTTTGGTCCCACATGACAGAAGCCATAACCTTTCAAGCTGAGACTGCCTGCTTGAATTTCTTTGTCTGGATAGTGAACGAATGACAGGGTGATGTCATTCAATAGACTGACACTTGGTCTCTACCAGAGCATATGAACCCAGGTTTCAACCTGTTATAATGTAACGGTACGGAATTGTAGGGCCAAGGTAATATCTTAAAAAATTTGTATTCCCTATGTAGTCAACGTTCACCTTTTGGGAACATCGAGTTAGTCAACCAAGTATGCAGTGTTTATTATAAAACAAAACGTCTATGTTTTGTCTCCGCACTCAAGCAGCGCAGACAGATTGTGAAATAAAACACAATTTTGCATCAGCCGTGAATCACGGAGAAAATAACGCCAAGTTATGAATTGCACCAGATGACTAAATGTTGCTAAACCTTACGCCAGTGTTATAGCGCCTTTCAAATGCACCAATTGGAGCGCAGGCTCTTGATCACGTGACCAGACAACTCCGTGCATTACCGCCTTAGCGCAGTACTGAGTTCAGTTCCATTGCAACTCACGGCCGAGCGGCCAGACAATCAGCAGACAGTTACAAGTTAACAAAAAACGGTAGCCTCGGACGAGTTCTTGGTAGGCCGAAAAATACAAAAGTAGGCCTACCAAGTATTATAAAATGTACAAACAGTATTAAATAATAAAGTGACGAGAAAATGACGTAAGGTAACAATAAACTGTGTTCGGAGTGGAAAGTGATTAGTGGAAACAGTTCCGGACAATATCGTGTACTACATTTGGATATTACGTAAATAGGTAACAAGTGTAAAGACAGTTTCATTTGGCCAAAACATTTTAATTCATAATGAGTTTATTAAGCAAATAGCAAAAATAAATGTAAATTGAGTGAGTGTGTGTGTGGGGGTTATAAAAAGTACTGGCTCACTTAGAAAGATTTAGTAGTACCGGTAGTCTAAACAAAATTATTGGAATAGAATTAGTAAAAAGTTATAAACATAAAGAACAATAATAATCAATAATAGAATAAATTAAAAGGTTCATTCTTCTATAAACATGTGTTAGTGTAGTTATTTCGCCGTGAACCATTTCCTATTCTGTGCTGAAAATCTCGCCTAACGTTCTTTGGGATTTTTCTGATATATAAGGGTGGTCAGATAGCGGGATTTTTATAAGGGCAAGAGTGTAGAAGGTTTCGATATATAACCTTAAAAAATATCGTGGCGACCTGAGTAATTTAATAAGGTAAGTTTTACAGGGGAATATGACGGTAAGTACAATTCTGGCAGCAGTGAGCAGTAAGTATTATTCTGAAATCTTCTGATGGTAATAAGATTAAATAAAAAGGTAAAAGTAAGTACCTTCATATTGGCGACTCGCTGCCAGGATGTTCGTATAAATATTATATGAACTAGACCTGTTTTGAGGCACAGAAAATAGGAATTGGTAATGGCGTATTTGCGTGAATTTATCGTATATAATTACGTAGAAAGGTTATGTTTTGGTAGGAGTATTATGTTTACAATTGTGTAGATGTTTTGATTTTATGTGTGTGGTTATAGATTTTATAGTAGTTTTATATATATAAAAAGGTGTTGTATAAATAAATTTTGAAGTACGAGTATAAATATGGGCGAAGTACTAGAGAATGATATTGGTTTCGCGTGGGACGAGTGGGAAAGCGAATTTAGAGGGGTTGTAGGTGAAATGGCAGATGAGGAGTGGGGTAAGTTAGATGATAATTTAACGCGGATGGAAGAACAAGAAGAGGGAATATTCGCAGAAATTAAGAAACATACTGAGATGACAAATAATAAAGGTAAGGTAGTTGAAGTAATAGTGGTAGAAAATAAGGCAGTAAATAGGCCTAATGTTAAGGATGATAGTATAATGGGAGTAGAAAGTGGTGAAGAGATAGACCAATTTAACAAGAAGCAAGATGATCAGGTGGCAGATAATGAGGTAAGTAATGAGATGAGTGAATCTGATTATAAAATTATAATGGAGATGTTGCGAATGATTGATAAAAAATTTGATGAAAGGGCGGAAATGATGAACAAACATTTTGATAGGATGGATAGACATTTTGATAATATGAATAAGGGTTTTGACGAGTTACACATAAAATTAGACGAAACAAAGGAAGTAATGGATAAGGGTTTTGATATGATGAAGAAACATTTGAACGAGATAGACAAAAAGTGGGGAGGAGATGGATGTCAATTAAAGGCAAATACAGGTGAATCAAAACAGGTAAGTGTTTGTGGTGGTAGCAATATAACGAAAAGTAACGGAGGAATAGTAGACAAGGTAAGTGGTGGTAGTAATACAAGTAATTATAATGATCAAATAATGTTAAACAAGAATAACGAGTATATAGCTGAAAATGGGTAAGTAACAGTGGTGAAATTAAAAATGTGGTGTTAGAGTGTAAGGTTGTGAGCAGAGAAAGTGCTGACGAGGGTACGAGAGTGTGTGTAGAGAATTTAGAGGGGCAGAGGGCAGATTTTCCCCAAGTTTATTGTGACATGAAATGTTCACAGGTGGGGGCTAAAAGCAAAAGCTGCAATGTCCACTCCAGCAAATTTTACAGGACAGCGAAAAGAAAATTTGAGGTGGTGAAACCAAGAGTACACAGCTGATTATTTTTCTTCAATTTCTAAGGTATAAAACTAATACATTCACCAAAAATTAGGGCTTAGAACTCATGTTTAAAATACTTACAGAGGATATTTGTTTGGAGATTGCTAGTATTGATTCTGAAATGTGGACTTTGTTGGTTTTGCTATCAACATTTTGTAGACTTATATCTAAGAGTGCCTAGCTATTGTCTAAACACTATGTTTATATTCATCACCTTTAACTATAGTGTTAGCGTTGCCTAGGCTATAATATTATACAGTTTGGAAGGAAATAAATAATGACACGAGGTTTAAAAGGGAACTTTTTAATACATATTAAACAGTAACTTTTTTAGTACATAACACTGAAATACGTAAAATTCTTTGTCTGGAAATGTTCGTGTTAGTGATTGCTGACTTACAGTACAACTTCTTATCTTTTTCTACACAATAGTCTCCGGCGACTCCTCTGTTTCTTCACACTCAGGTTCAGCTTCATCTTGAGTGTTTTCCTGGTCATCACACTTTTCGAGAAGGTTTTTGTAATATTCCAAACTGGTGTTTTCCATCCAATTAGGGCCAGAGTGAACCTCAAGCAGTTTTTTCACGTCAGAGAGTTTTACTTTCTTCACCAGAACTCCAGGAGAAATCAAGTTAGGGTTAATGTCTGCTACGGTTGCATTAGATTTTGTTAGAAATCTGTTCACGGACACCTCATGATAGTAAAAGTGCTCACCCTTAATCACGACCTGCTTTTGGTTTTTACCTGATCTCTTGATACAAAACTTTTTGGTCGGAGCGAACTTGAAATGCCATTTATTCACTGGCTTAAAAACTCTGTATGCTTCACTTCGCCAGTCATGGACATCACAGTCAGTACCCACAGTTACAACAGTTGAAAAACTATATATTATTTCCACATATTGACCAGGGTTTTCAATCTGCTGCAAAGATTTGAACTTTTTCTCACAGTTGCCAAAGATTCTATCTGGTGGCATGAATGAATGTCCACGAATTGGGAAAATGATTTCAATATGTTGAAGAGTTGATGGGGCGTCCAAAAGCCATTTTGAGCACATCGCTAGGATGATTTGGTTTTTATTTTGCCCCCCGCATCCGTCTGCAAAGAGCCTCAGTTTGGTTTTTCCAGTGAAGTCTGTGTTGTTCAAGAAGTGAAAGATACATGATGCGATTTCACTAGATCCTTTCTTGTGAAGATCCTCAGTCCATAAATAGCTGGTACAGTTTTCTTTGGTAAGCTTATCCTTGGAGCTACCTTTCACAACGGTCAGATTATAAAGATAAAGCTGCCGCCTGTAATAAGCTTCTTGATCAGGAACTTTGGGTAGAGGTAAATTTTTTTGACAGTCAAAGGATATATTCATAACTTCGGGGGCTTGTTCTTTCAAATGATCATAAAACGCTTTTGCTCGCTTTTTGTGGATGAGTCGTTGAACGAGAAGCTCATGTTTTTTCTGAGGGTCTTTTTCAAGTTTCATTCTTTCCTTTAGCTCTATGCACGTTGAACACATGTCTAAACGTGGGCTGCCAAAGCCAATGTTAAAATTTCGGTTGAAAATATACCTGAAGTAACATTCTTTCACCTTTAAACTATTGTCCTCAACTTTTTCATTGTACATTTTATATAGTTTTGCTATGTTAAGGTCAGCAGGTAAGTACTTGCGTCTGCTTTTATAATGGCAATAATGCACATCACTACAGGCCAAACACGAAATAAACTCAACAATTGACTGCTTCTTGTCATTGAATTTAGCTGACACATGATCTCCTCCTCTGGTTTCTTCCGGTATAAATCCACATTTTTGAAAGTTCTTTGTAACAAACTCAACACATGATCTTTTTATTTGAAGAATTTGTAGGAAGGCATTTTGGCATACAGGAATCATGTCGGTTTCATCATTTCTCCTAACAAAAAACTTTGTATGAAAGGCTTTTGGAGTCTTTTCATTTGTTTTAGGCCTTCTTCTTTGAACTTGCTTGGATTTGGTGTACTGCAAAATGAAATTGTTTTGCGATTGCCTGTCTTTGTTTTTATAAAAAATATCATGAAAATATAAGCACTGTTTCACTGTCAATACGCTACAACGATAGCTTTTAGTATGATGACCACATAATGGATACGTCGGCAGATGTTGTGCTTCATATCTGTAATGAACAAAATTAAGCGTTACCGTAAGAAAACCATTTAGAAAGTACGGCAACACTAACATTTCAGTAATTTAAACTAGGATTACAATATCAGAAACGTGGAGAACTAAGCCTACTCTTAAAATGAGTACTAACCTCAACCTCTTGGCAACGTTCCTTTTCCAGGTTTCAGGACGATTCGGCCTTTTCCTAGTTTTTCTAGGTGACACAGCTGAAATGCCATTTTCTAGGTCAGGTTCCATGTTACACATTCACTTTTACAAATCTTATTCTTAGCAAGGTAAATTTGCACACAAACAGCACTCCATTCAGACAACAACAAGCAGCCATTACCCGCACAGATCACATGATGAAATCGAGCGCTCTGATTGGTGGAATTGGATTTTGCTGGTTTTGCTTCTCAGATTTCGAAAAATGAACTTGGAGTTTGCAGACTTTGCTTCTAAGGACAGTTTTGTAATTTAAATGGTAAATGTTTCTATGCCGTTTTTGCTACTAAGAGATTAGTTTTCTTAAAGCCGACAGGTCACTGTATGCAATGCCTTCAAAATATCGATTTCAGAAAAAAGTGGAGATTGCAGCTTTTGCTTTTAGCCCGCACAGGTATTTTATGAGGACAGAGTTTCCTCCAGTAGTTATGTGGGAGACATGGTGTCTCAAAATAGTCCCTTAGTTTTTTGTGATTTAACTGGTAAAGCCAGTAGAGGTAATAAGCATTTAATGGTGCCCTTTGCATGGAGTGAGAGAGAAAAGGTGATGTGGTGTTGTGATGAAAGAAAGAGAGAAATAGCGATTTTTGAGGTTAATAGAGGTTATGAAAGGTTAGTGCAGGTTTTAGAGATAAAGAAAGGTGAAAAAAGTGACTTGCATGGTGAAATAGAGAGAGATGAATATTTTGATGAAACTGTTATAAATAATAAAATAACTTACCTGATGTTAACTAATACTACTGATGGAGACTGGACAAAAATAATTAATATTGCCAAGGTTTATGAAATAATAATAGGGAATAATCCTATAAATTATCAGGGTATAATGAATGAAATAGAGTTGATGGGTTATCATAATAATGATAATAATAAATTGAGGGTAAGTAAGAATGAGAAATGTTATAAAAAGGTAAGACTATTACATGATGATGGAGGTTGAATTAAAAAAGCAGTGTATGGACATTCTAAACATTTTAGTTTATGGTTATGACCTTGCTGAATTTAGGTAATGAAGTGTGGTAAATGATAAAAAATATAACGGAAATTTGTATATAAATGTGTTAATGTTAAATGTATTGTGTTAATAGTATTTTGTTGCAATGTATATGATAGCTTATATGTAAAACATGTTTGTAATAAGAAAGAATAATACAATATTTGTATAATACAATGTTTGTTATAATAATACAATAATATTTGATTTTACTAAAACAATGAATAAGAGACAACAATGAATTTTATTTTGTATTATGTGTTCAAATTAAAAGTGTTTTAAACAATGCAACTAAAACCAAATTGTTTTTAGTAGAAGTTATAAAGTAATTTAAAAAGGTGAATTAAAATTAATTTTGATATGAATTGTAACAGATAGTAGTTGATAAATATGTTAACTAAAAGATTTATAGAAATTGAAAATTAAAAGTACAGGTATGAGGGGTGAGGTAATCATGAATGTTGAGACTGAATTAGTGTTTATAAAAACAAGTCTGGCATATAACTGTTGATATAAACAGATGTGTTTCCTGTTGTGTGACTAATGTTTACAGGTTGATGTTTGTTTCATGCTTGAGTTGACAACAAGAATGTTGTATTTTGATGAATCAGTGCTATGAGCAGATTCTATTATGAAATAAAAGAAACACCAGATGTGAAGAAATGAAGGTAAATTTTTATAATGAAAGGAAATGACTTAATGTTTTTAATACAATGCAGCTAATATTTATGTGATAGGATTTTGTTAATGGATAATCATTTTGAAAAAATGTAATTAATTCTGAAATTGTTAATTAAATAAAAAGTAGATTAATTTGGTAATTAAATTAACTAAGAAGGTGAATTTTAATAATGAACTTAAATTCATTTTGATCTGAATTTTGATTGTAATTGTAAAATAAATAATTGATGAAAAAATAATGAATAAAATAGGTACTTGTTAAACTGATGAAAACTAAGGGAAATCTTGGGTAAAAATAATAAAAAAATGTTTAGGCTGAGATAGTGTTTATAAAGTAAGTTGTGCATACAACACTGGTAATGTAACCCTTATAAATGTCAACCTATGTTTGTGTTTTAACTGTAGATTCCCCACCTAAGTGCGGTCATGACCTCACCGGATCATGACCGTGAAAGTAGTCAATTGTGACAAATCATAAATTTTACTTGATACAACCGGCTTGTGGTTTGTTTTAGTTTGCTAACCCGGTGGTTTGTTAAGACTTAGTAGGGGGGTTATTTTTAGGGGAATCTACCAAATTTTGGAACAGGGCTATTTTCACCCAGATAGGGGTGGTAGTCTATTAGGGGCATATTACTCAATACCAGTAAGTAGTATACTGAATTTTTATTGTAATGCCGAAGCAAGGATGGGGTGGAATAAAAGAAAAAATGTCCACCCCTTCCGCATCAGTCCTTGTGGAAGCAACTGGGCGCTACAGTCAGGGGGGGGTAATAGTGAGTGTGGATAAGGGGGTGACTCAGTTACAGGTCACGAGGGAGATGTGATTACGGCTAGGTTGAGGTCTGCAAGGGCCAAGAAGCCTAGTGCTGAACACAGTAGATTGTAACCGGTATCAGGGTTTAAGGAACTATTAGGGGGTAAAAAAAAAAAAAAAAAAAAAAAAAAAAAAAAAAAAAAAAAAAAAAAAAAAATTGTTGGTATAAGATCGGATGGGTGTTGCCGCAGCCGCCGGACTAGGGGGTAAGTACCCATGATTTTAGTAGAGAATCTAAGGGGGGTTGCGGCACCATATCCTCACTGATCCTCTTAGGGTTTAGGCAATGAGAGTTTGAATGCTTCGACATTCAACCTCTCATTGGGGGGGTATTGTAACGGTACGGAATTGTAGGGCCAAGGTAATATCTTAAAAAATTTGTATTCCCTATGTAGTCAATGTTCACCTTTTGGGAACATCGAGTTAGTCAACCAAGTATGCAGTGTTTATTACAAAACAAAACGTCTATGTTTTGTCTCCGCACTCAAGCAGCACAGACAGATTGTGAAATAAAACACAATTTTGCATCAGCCGTGAATCACGGAGAAAATAACGCCAAGTTATGAATTGCACCAGACGACTAAATGTTGCTAAACCTTACGCCAGTGTTATAGCACCTTTCAAAAGCACCAATTGGAGCGCAGGCTCTTGATCACGTGACCAGACAACTCCGTGCATTACCGCCTTAGCGCAGTACTGAGTTCAGTTCCATTGCAACTCATGGCCGAGCGGCCAGACAATCAGCAGACAGTTACAAGTTAACAAAAAACGGTAGCCTCGGACGAGTTCTTGGTAGGCCGAAAAATACAAAAGTAGGCCTACCAAGTATTATAAAATGTACAAACAGTATTAAATAATAAAGTGACGAGAAAATGACGTAAGGTAACAATAAACTGTGTTCGGAGTGGAAAGTGATTAGTGGAAACAGTTCCGGACAATATCGTGTACTACATTTGGATATTACGTAAATAGGTAACAAGTGTAAAGACAGTTTCATTTGGCCAAAACATTTTAATTCATAATGAGTTTATTAAGCAAATAGCAAAAATAAATGTAAATTGAGTGAGTGTGTGTGTGGGGGTTATAAAAAGTACTGGCTCACTTAGAAAGATTTAGTAGTACCGGTAGTCTAAACAAAATTATTGGAATAGAATTAGTAAAAAGTTATAAATATAAAGAACAATAATAATCAATAATAGAATAAATTAAAAGGTTCATTCTTCTATAAACATGTGTTAGTGTAGTTATTTCGCCGTGAACCATTTCCTATTCTGTGCTGAAAATCTCGCCTAACATTCTTTCGGATTTTTCTGATATATAAGGGTGGTCAGATAGCGGGATTTTTATAAGGGCAAGAGTGTAGAAGGTTTCGATAACCTTAAAAAATATCGTGGCGACCTGAGTAATTTAATAAGGTAAGTTTTACAGGGGAATATGACGGTAAGTACAATTCTGGCAGCAGTGAGCAGTAAGTATTATTCTGAAATCTTCTGATGGTAATAAGATTAAATAAAAAGGTAAAAGTAAGTACCTTCACAATAATAACAATCCCAAAAAAAGACAATGAAGCAACATATGGTTTTCTTTTGCTCATTACTAAGATTGTGCGGAACCACCTTGGCCAAATTTCTCCATACTTAAAATCAAATGAAATTTTTCACTAATTCCACTGAGTGTGACATGCTACTCTCTTTGATGAGTTCATCAACTCGATTCAGCAAATCGTTCATAATGATGAAAGGACACGCAGTTCATCCATCATCAAGGATGCTCTATCTCCTTACATTAAAACTGTGACAGCAACGTTGTACTGATGTATCAGCCATCACATCTTGGTACACTTCATTGCGTTGATGCTTGTGTATTTCTTGCAAGAAGGAATCAAATCACAGATCTCACGTTCTTTATGGGAGCATTCTCAATATATTTTTGTTTGTTTGTTGTTTTAACATCAATATTGTAACAGCACAAACAAGCCACCAGGGATAAAAACGATGAATCAACTATATAAAATGTTTAAACTAATGAAAATAAAATGACAATGACGCGACAAACGACGACGTGACCTAACCCAAGTGATTGACCAAATAAACTAAAACCAAATGAGAAGGGGAAAACCAAAATAAAATGAAATAAAATGCAATTTAAGAAGAAGGAAAATGAAAATAAAACAAACCAAGTATAAATGAAACAAAATGAGAAGAAATGAAAAGACATAAACAAATAATATAGAATAGAAAAAGGAGAAAAATTACACTCAAATATAATAACAAAAAAGAAACAAATAAATAACAAATGTAAAAGATAAGTATTAGAATCGACTAAATGATCAAAGTAAATGACAACTGATAAAACCAGATAAAGTAATGAAAAAAATAAAAGTACACTAACCAAAGAAATAGAGTTTAAATGTAATAAAGAACTCTATAAAGACATGAACTTATTAATAGTATAAATAACCTTTGTAAAGAGAGAAATAGAGAGATAGTGAGAAAGTGTAAACATAACTAAGTGACAAAGAGAATGTAATGTTAGGGATTACCCACTAATAACACTTAAAATAAAATTTAAGAAGTGCAAAAGTGACAGTGTAAAACCCCAAAATAATGAGAAACCCTATCGATAGGTGTGAACACTTCATAATCTGTGATGAACACTAAATGATTAATAGTGAACAATATTATTTAATAAGAATCTTGTTGTTGATAGCATTAAGTTTAATTGTAAGAGAGGGATACAATAGTATTCAAAGGGGGAATCCCATGGAAGGTTAAAAGTTAGGGTTACCATGGCTAGAAGGTAAAGTTTGTATAAGAAAAAATATAGTAAAGAAAATGGGGAAGGTTAAAAGTTAGGGTTACCATGGCTAGAAGGTAAAGTCTGTATAAGAAAAAATATAATAAAGAAAATAAGAGCAAAATAAAATAAACACCCCATGTTCTAAGGGATAATCAACTAAGTAAGTTTAAATGGTGTAATGTTGTTTATCACCCAAAAAATAAGTAAGAATGAAACGAATTGTAAGCAAACGTTGCATAATAACTGTTAAAAAATTGTTTGATTTAATCTATGAATAGGATATGGCTGAAGTAATTATACAGACCATAAGCCTAAATATTATGCTTTATGTAATAGAGAATAGTAAGTAATAGCCAAATTATAAACAATGGCAAAATAAGTAAAAAGAAAGATAAATTAATACAGACCTAATAACACTGGAAAATCAGTTAGGAAATAATTAACAAACCATAATGTAGAAACTAATGGTAACATACAATTATTATAAAAACAGATCCAAAACACATCAATAAGTAAACAAATCATTTATAATATCAAAACAAAACATATATGAGGGTAAATTAAAATGTAATTTGTATAAAATAAGTAAATATAGTCAGTTACTACTTAGGCCTATGAAATGCCTAACTATAAAAAACAAATAACTACAAATTGAAAAAAATTAACAAGAATATTAGCAAATCCAAGGCAAATAACTAGTCAAGGATAATTTGTGAATCAAATTAAAAGATAAATGTTAGAATAAGGACTTAAAATAAAAAAGAAATGTAATTAACAAATATCAACATAATTGTCCAAACAATAATACATTAGAAAACCCAACCTTATGGTATGTCAAAATGATCTTTGAAAGAAAATACGAACAGTAGTTATAATATTTAATACGTAGAGAGGAAGACGGAAGAATAATAGCAATCAGAAGATATACAGTGATTTTGAATAAAAATCAAATATGATAACAATGTGGTCTTAAGTCAAGATCAGACAATCAGAATTTATTAGTAACCATGACAACGGAACGTTGGTTACGAATTTTCCGTTAAATCTTATTATTCCATAAGTGACGCTCATCCAGAATAGACGCCAGGCCGTGAATGACCAAAATTGTAATATAAAATGTTTAAAAAGTAATCAAAATTCAAAAAGATGAAAACGTAAGAAGCAGACGAAGGACGAGAACATTTAACTGATGCCAAGGACCCATTTAAATAAATTTTAAATGAATAAATTTCTACAACTAACATGAAAAAGATGCCAGACGTACTTAAGCCCCAAGATAATTGAAAATTGACGACTATTGAAGCCCTATTCCATTTTGACTGAATGACAGTTCACATCAAGTCGACTGATTTGATAAGTATTATTAAATTACCCGAATTTCTGAAATAAATTCACTTTAAATTTTTCTCACAGTAATCCGAACTCTCACTATAAACTGAATATTATTTCTTTCTAAGATTAATTAAAAAATAAAACACTGAAATTTTGTTGACTAGTAAAATAACCTGTATGAAAATTACGAACTTTTGAAACACACTTTACCACACTTCAGGAACAAATTATAATTACACATTATATTATTTAAGTACAAATAATGTAAGGTAGTGTACTTTATTGTAATCATTATTAATATTTCTTTCGTAATCACAAGAACCCAGGACTTTGAACGGAACAAACTGTAAACAAACCAAGCAGTCGCCATATTTGACTGAATAATTCGTTCAAAGTCGATTCGCCGAAACCTTGAGATTTTGTCTTATAATAATTGTCGGTGCAAATTTGTTGAATAACCAAATATAATTTTGTGTCAAACTGAGTAAAAAATTACCTATCACCAATAAATAAACTAGTACAGAGTGTAAACACTGTTTTTTTATTCCATAGGAAAGTATATTATAAATTGTGTATTATTTAGCAAACATATAAACATATAAGTGACGACGACAGTGTGAGGCGAACACACAACTTATACATTTTTACAGAGACGACAGAGTCTAGTCGTTACAGATTGGCTTCCATCGCGGGGCTTAAACAAGCTTGCAACAAATCAAATTTTATTATACTAGTAAGGATATAGTGAGTGTGTAAAATTCACAAACAAGTCTATTATAGAGGAGATGAAAAATTATTTATTATACACACAAATATAGTTTTTAAAGATGTATAATGTATTTTAAATTGTCATGTATTGATAATAGAAATAATTGTTTGTACTGATCGATAATATAAATCGATTTTACTTGGTTTCTGCGACATCCTCCTTGATTCGTCACTCCCGTCCTGGCGTCCTCTTCATCTCGTCGTCCTCTTCTACAGCGTCACTCCTTCCTGGGGTCCTCTTCGTCTTGTCGTCCTCTTCTACGTCAGGCGGCTCCAGCGGCGATATTTCACTGAGTGTCGTTGTTATGTTTGACTGCTAACATTAATTAGTTTCTTCATAAATTGTTCACTCACAATGCTTATAAATTCCACTCGTACAGTTTATTATTAATTTATATCTTATATTTTCTTAATATCAAGATTAATCTGGGTATTACTTAATGCGGTGCGTTTAATGTACACCTTCCACGATATCTTGAAGTGTCTTTAAATTCCCTAAGCGGATATCTTAACTTACACGAAACAGCACTGTATTATATTTTAAATTTTATCTAAATATTTTACCCACTTGGTTCTTAACGCGAAACTTCGTTAAGAATTACCAAGGTTTATTTTATATACGATATTTCTATGTTCGTAAGAGAACAACTCTCTTCACCGGGCCCTTGCAACTTCTACAGACAGACTGTTCCATCCTAGCTCTACAACGTATGAATCTCACTGAATTTAGTGTATTCTGATAGGCTAAGCCCAAGTCACATGATTGATGGAACAAACAGATACCGGTATACAAATTTCACGAAAAACTTTGTATAATTTAGCAAAGTCCTGCATGGAAATTATCTACAATTTTTATTACCCTATCATTGATAAGAGTTACAATTGAGTTTTTCTTCCCTTAAAAACCATATTTCTAAAATAGTTATGAACCACAGAGTATACACAAATTGAAGCTATTTACCTAAATAATAACTTGTCAAAGTTTCACGTCAATCGGTTAACTACCACTGAAGCTATAGCGATCACAAATTATCACACCCGCACACGTGCACAAATTCACACAAAAAATACATGACAATATAGAACATCTTTTTAAGAAGAGTTTGGTATACCCTACATGCTTATCCATTTCTAAATACAAAACTTATGACCAAAAGACAAAATATTACATAAAACAAATTTAAACAAGAAAATGCTCGTCATCCATGTTGTTAACTCCCGGACTCTTATACACAAATATTTATATTTATATACATATAAAATTTACTGTTATACGGTAAACACATGTACTTACCAATTCCATGTATGTGGGAGCACGTGATTTCTTTCTACTGTAAATCTCTCTTTCAGGGGCCAGGGTTCATTCTCGGCGAGATTCAGATTCAAAAAGGTGATAGAAATAATAACACTGATTGTTAATTGAGTGTAATCACTAGATTTTAATTGCCGGAATAAAATAAACATATTGTTAGTAACCCCGGTGTGTCCACTACTGTTCAAGTCCCGCGATGTAAACCAATTTGTAAGTAAACCGATACGTACGGTCTAAATTCCCACTGTTGTATTTGTCAATTGTGTTGTATTAATTTAATTGTATAAATTCTCGGAAATATTTGGAGTTGTGGAATATATGGATGTACTCAATTAATGTTAACTTAACTATTTAATAATTATCAGTGTTAGTGTGCCTAGAACTTAAATAACTTAAGATTTATTCTACAATTTCATCCAACCCTATTATGCCTTGAAGAGAGTTCTGTCTGATTTTATATTTTTACGCTCCCTCTTTGGTGTCAGATAATTCCGCTATAAGCGCTGTAGTATCGGCTCAACGAAACTTGTAGGTTATTCGATGTTTATATTAACTATTTATTCTCTACTTATTCAGTTACTTTTGTTCCAGTTCACTAAACCATACTCCAAATAACAAGGTGTAACAAATATATAAAGGTTCTTTATTTGTGTATTCAATTCACATTAACTCGGATATATTCTAATTAATATATGTTGGGACTATAGATTCAGGTATCGATTGTTGACTATTTAATCCTTTGTTTATATTTGGTTATATATTATATTTGATTCATATTTTATTTATTTCAGGGTGTGAAGGTTCTTGTAACTGTGGGGAAGACTAAAAATACATACTAAGAATGCAAGATTTACAAAAATTATGTGTTGTGTATTTAGTATGATTAATATAATATAACTTTACCAGTCTGTAACGAAGCAAATCACGTTGGCAGTTGATCGCTAAATTCGTTGTTCTGGTCAATTATGAAGCACAGTTTTCTTTCTTCAGTTTAATAAAAGTAATTCTTGTCCTGTCCACTTCGGAATACAGCTTCTGAATTGTTTTACGGCCCGATTGATGTTTCTTCTACACCGCCAGGATCCAAATAGGTTCTTCCTTCGGTTGAAGCAGTTAGTGTTGTTCCCTGTATTTGCAAGGTTATAATTTCTGGTGTTGTGACAATTATGAGTTGTGTTATTGTTAACTCTTTATATTTGATTAACTTTTCATCAATTCCCTTCGGACATGGGACAGTCCAAGTTTCTTCTTGTAGAATTTGGTTATTTGTTCTCGATTATTATTTCATAATATATCGTTATTTTATTAATCTGTGTTAGTGATAGATGTAAGTATTATCATTAGAATTTTATCTTCTTTATAATCGTATCTCTTGATTTCAAATATTACGATTCAATATATTCTTCTTGGGTTTTTTAAATCATCACGTTCAGTTTTTACCAAAAGCAATTCTTGTTATTTTTAAAATCAACAACATTCTTCTTAAATTTTTCCCTAGCAACCTATATTAATTTCCGCTTCCACATGTTTGGACCATATAGTGTTTCTTTCATATATTTTTTTGTCTATTCTTTGTCAATTTGCTGTCCTATCGGAATGTAAATTTACCGATAGCTGGTTTATCATTTTATACACATCTTCTACTGGTTTTTTGATATAATTCCGTTTTTTTTTCTTTTTTATTATATTTAATCCACCTTCGATATTATTTTTTACCAATCGATATTATGGCATTATGGTATTATTATAATTTGTATAAATTTTATTAAATATTATTATTAACTTAATGTTTTTTCTTCTTTCTAGCTCTTCATAGTGTATTTATTAATTATTATTAATTGATGTATCTAACCTTTAAGTTATAAGTGTTTATTTAGTATTTTTGGCTGTTAGGCCTTTTATTGTAAATTGATCTACCTGTGGTTATGTCTGTTAGGCATCTATAGTCCCTTTTATATAAATTCGTACATACAATCAAAACTTAATTATTAACATTTGTATAAACAATTATTTTTCTACATCTAATAACAAATTTATCTTGATCTCTCGATCACATATAACAAAATTCGAACTTATGAACATTGGTTAACTGCCTCACACTTCATTCTATGACAGTCATTGAATAACACTATTTGTTTCATTATTTTTCATGAACTCAACACATATTTGATATAACATCACATAAACTTTATCATAACATTTTTGTCATAATATAATACTTTTTTAATACAAAATTCTTATCTGTTATTATCATGAATTAAGTCATTGTTTCATTTTTCTGTTTTGTTTTTTATTAAACATATATCATTAGCTATTATTTATTTTACAGGTTCGTTTATTCTATTCAACACTACCTTGCATTCTTATTTATTTTGTCTATGACTATAATTGTCATAATTGGGTCTCTGTTCTATTATGGGATTATGTATCAATTTATTTATCAATCTGTGAATCTTCTTTTATGTAGCATAAATGCTATCATTTTTGTTGCGCTACAATATATATGGAATAATGCCCAAAATGGCGTTACATACAATTGTAAAAACAAAATGGTGGCTACATTTACTCAAACCCTATTCAGTCGTAGTTATTTTATATCATAGTGAAGCTTGTTACTTTCCTTATAATTTTTTACTTCTGGCTGCAGCTCTAATTACATAATTAATTATATATTAATAGATTACACAAACCAATGCCCTCTGTATACATAATCATGGCCATGCGTTCATTCACTCGTGCTCACATTCACTCTCACTATTGCAAAATACATTGATCAAATTTAGCTGGTATCAATTAATGAGCTCATTATTAAGAAAAAGGTGATAATGGTTTAACTTCTCTAAACGTGGGCAGAGTAGCTCCCTCGCTGGTGGTGGATGTTCTCCAGGAGTATGGCCGGTGTTTGCCTCCTAATCATTGTTTCTCGGTTAGTGTTCACTGACTCTACATTTGATGTTTTACTGTTAATATTACTTGAGTCCTCTACAACTCCACTATCACATTTGTACTTGTAAATAATAACTTTTTAAAACTTCTGTGGAAAACTGAGTCGCCAGCGATACATCGCTGTTGACCCTTTGGTGTGCTGTGCTGAACTGAGAAAGAGGAATAGGCAAAATTTGCGCTTGTGTTAGTGCATTTGATGTCATCGTCTTTTGTCTGATGGGACAACGCCTCGTTACATACGTTGTGGTTCAAACATCATTGTCTTTTGTTTATGACGAAACAGCTTTATAACCCAATCACAATTCTTATTTATAGTCCGTCATCATATACACCGCCATTATCTCTACCGGCTTTTGCTCGTCCAACGGTGACCTTGGCATTGTGCTACTCTCACTGAATATGCGTTGTTCCTTTTTACGGAGGGACAATGGACCTAACCATTCTTTAGTTAACTGTTATACAATAAAACATTATAAAATAACCTCAAATCCCATAATTAAGGTATTGGGCCTTTATGTACTGTTAAAATGTGCTCTGATAGAAACAGCATAGCTTATCATCCTGTGTTCTGTTGCATATTGTAACGTTACATAACCCAGTCCCAAAAATGATAACGTAATCACCCCACTATAAAGGTCAGAAATGGGTGTAATATACCTAGCTCTAGATTACTTTGTATCACAAAACATTATAAACTATAATTAAGTGATATAAAGAGTACAAAGTGAGTTATAGTGTACCCAGTGAGAAAATAAGTGGTTTTAAAAGGAGCATCTCACAGACTTATGCTGTAGATGGAGAAACAATTCATTATAATAGTAGACTATATTGCTACTGACCAATTATGTGTTTTGTTTGAATATTGTATAATTTGTATTGTGTAGGCCACAAAGATTTTGTACCTAGGTCTAATTTTATATTTAATAGAATAATTGTGTTTGAATATAAGATAACCCAGGGTTAAATATAAAATAATAATTATAATAAAATAATACTGTATGAGTAAAATGGCAGAAGAAAATAGTTTAGTGTAAGGATACTATAAGAAATTAATAAATAATAAATAAATACAATTAAAGGAAATAAAAATATTAAAGACCTATATCTAAAGTTAAGAGGAAATAAAAGAAAAAACCTTATATAAATTAAATTGGATAATAAACCAAAGTTAAAAAGGATTATTTTTCTATAAATAAGAAATAAATTTATAATAATTAAAAACAGCCTATATATTCAAAAGTATATAGATGCACCAATAAAAAATAATATAAAAATTATTGGTTACTAACAGTAACCACCTAACAAGATACAAATTAATTGTTAAAACGATTGAAAACCGTTTGTTTGGAAAAAGTGGAATGCCATCAAAAATTTAATAAAACCTTATGAAAACTTTAGGAAAGTGCTAAATTTAATAAAAATTAACTAGTAGTATCCACCTTATGTTAGACTCCTTCAAATATCAACTTTAATGTCCTTTATTCGATGAAAATTTGAAATAACCCAGCTACCAGATCAGGCCTAGTTGGACGGCACTTCGAGATTTTGGTGAGATTGTATCTTATAAAAATTGAATGAAATTACAAAACAACTATAACTCCAACACTAGAAACAGCACCATCCAAGTAAACACTTCGAGAAAAGAGGTAAAATAAACTTTATTAATAATTGTTAACCAAGAAATCCTCATATCGAATCTTTGTGCAGTTCCAATATTTAGTAACTGATTTCGTGTTTATAATAAAGACATAACCTGTACTCTAGCGGATAAACCCGGAACTACATACTACGAAAAAACCAAAAAAAAATAGAAATTTATTTTTTTCTTGTAAAGCGTAGTATATTATTATTCATTTCCGACCGTCTCATAACACAAAGAACTTACCCTTAACCCTGGGGAAATTAATAAATGAATTCTTTATTGTTTAATGTTTAATCAAGGATAAAAAAATAATTTGTTATAATTCCAATGTTTACCTAATTAGATCGAACCAATGTGGTGTTGACAGACAAAATCGATTATAATATTTTTGTACTGGGAGAAGAGAAAATCAGTGTATTCCATAAATACTCTGAACATTTTGTTATAAATAATAAAACGTGTATTATTTCTTGTAGAGGGTAGTTGTTACAGAGTTTCAGGAAGCCAAGAAGAGGACGAACCGCCGGGAAGTATCACCGACAATTGGTGTTTGTTTAACCTAAAATTTGGAGACAGACATCCAAATCAGCTGGTCTTATGAGCAGCGAATATAAAATAAGTAATTGTATACTCCTGGGTTAATATCCTGGGTCCTCCTCTCTCTCCTAACTACGATTAAACAACTCCATTGATCTCTCCCAAATCACACACACTCGATTTCAGTATTTTTGGTAAACATAAAATTTAACCGCTTTGAACATTAGCAAATATAATTCATAAGTGACGATCGCAAAAGGTACTCTTACTGCTCCGAGACTTTCACGATAAAAACCCGTGACATGTTACAGAATGACGTACTAACGTGGGGCTTAATTAGGAAAGCTTAACAAATAAACGATACTTACGGATACCCGCGGGACGTTATAGAATGGCGCTCAACGTAAAAGGGCTGTAATTAGAAAAGAATTTTGAGATATTTAACAAAATAATATAACAAAAAACCTAATTATCGTTGGCAGTTATGAGAAAACAAGAAATGCATAATACCAGAGGCAGGTCGAAGAAGAGGGCAGAAGAAAAGGAGAAGGAAGAAGGTGGACAGGAACGAGAGATAGAAATATTTATGGACAGTGAAATGGAACAACCAATGGGTGATAAGAAGAAACTGAAGCAATTATGAACACGGAAAAGGAAATAGTTGAAGAGGATGCCCAAGGGGACCAACCAGACAAAGCGGAAGCCAGAAGAGAACCAAATTGGCAAGACATGATGAGATTTATAGCCAAGAAATTTGATAAAATAGATAAAATTTTAAGAAACAGGAGGAAAACTCGGAGCAAACCAATGAGGAAAATAAGGAAAATTTTAAGAAACAGGAGGAAAACTCAAAGCAAACCAATGAGGAAAATAAGGAGAATTTTAGGAAACAGGAGGAACAAAGCAGACAAACCAATGAGAAAATAGATAGCATTCAGGAAAGTTTAGTCAAACAATTCAATGAAAAAATTGAGACCATTCATGGAGAGATCAGACAAACCATGAATGAACAATACCAAGAATTGAGAGAAATTATTAACGGTCGAAGGGAAGAGATGAACACCAAATTTGAAGAAAGTAATAAAAATATAAAACAAATTCATGAGAAGATTGAGCTGATCAGTAACACACTTAGCCACAAAGCAGATACATACAAGAGGGAGACAAATAAGCAAATGGATGAAAGTTTCGGAAAGTTAGAGGAAACAATGAACAGTGATTTCAAACATCTACCTAATTCACTTACAATTGATCACAAAGAAGATCCTTGAGAAGTTCCGGGTTGAGGTTCCTCATGTGGCTTCTCAGTCGCAGCCTTTTTGAAAAATATGTGTAGAGTTGGTTGTGATGCTTTTCGCTTCCTCTCATTTAATAGTTGTTGATAACAATCTATTCCATCATTGACAACTTTTTTGACTTTCGCGATTCTCTCCCAATCAACTTCATTTTGCTCTATGAGGTTTAATCCTGTTTGAATTAACATTAAACCTTCCTGCAAAATTTTAGTTGACAAAATTCGCGCTGTTTCTTCAAGAACGATCTCTTCTTTTTCCGCTTCATCTTGAGATTGTAGATCCAGCAAGTTCTTCGTTTGTCAAAGGCTGCGCGTCGGATTCAATCAATTCCATAATGTCTTGTTTTTCTATGGATTCTTCACTTAGCCTCCCTGTGTTGGCTAGCTGTGTGATGTCATTCACTAAATTTGAAAAAACGTTATTTTCTTCATTTTTGGCACGTCCGGCCACAGTTTTTTCCAACAACCATTCATGCAATGTTGCATAACTTCTTTCCATGAAAGATCAATATTTTCAATGGCTTTCATAATGTTAAACGATTTCCACCATTCTTTCATTGACCGCTTGTCTGCTGAATCTGTTTCATGAATTAATTGGCCGAATGTGCGGCGCAAATAATACGCTTTAAAAGCAGCAATTGCTCCCTGATCCATAGGCTGCAATAATAAAGTTGTATTGGGAGGAAGAAACACAACATCAACAGGAAAATCAGTTTGGAGGCTTTCCAAGGTAACAGAATGACCAGGCGCGTTATCCAGAACTAACAGGGCTTTATGTTCTAAGTCGCTCTCCTTACTCCTCAAAATATTTTTTTACTTCGGGGATGAAATGGTTAAGATACCAATCATTAAACACAGCCATTGTCACCCAAGCCTTCTTGTTTGATGTCCATATGACAGGCAAATTTTCTTTTTTATAAAATTTCATCGCTCGTGGATTTTCTGAGTGGTACACCAAAAGAGGTTTTAATTTAAAATCTCCGCTTGCATTACCCTCCAATAGAAGTGTAAGCCGATCCTTGGCCGCTTTGAAGCCGGGGGCCTGTCGCTCACTTTTAGAAATGAAAGTGCGTGAAGGTAACTTTTTCCAAAACAGCCTTGTCTCATTCACATTGAAAACAAGGTTAGGGGGATAGCTTCGACTGTTTACCAAATCCTTAAATGTGGAAGGATATTTATCAGCTGCTTCCATGTCGGCACTTGCTGATTCACCTTGAAGTCGAAGGCTGTGAACGTTTGAGCAATGTTTGAATCGATCAAACCAACCTCGACTTGCTTTAAATTCAATGGTCGAAAATTCTTCCTCCTTTTTTTTAATGTCGTCAAACAGGGACTTAGCTTTAGCCATGATGACAGCCTGGCTTAAAGGCATTCGCCACTGGTTCATGTCTTCAAGCCAAACTGACAGTAGGTGTTCCATTTTTTCCATAATAGAGGATCTAGACCGATTCACTTTTGTAGCAGCAATAGATGTGCCCGCGGACTGACTGGATAGCACAATTTTTTCTTTATTTTTTACAATTGTACGTATGGTTGACTCCGATATGTCAAACTCACGACCGACTTCTGTGCCACCAACACCCGACTCCATACGATTTAAAATTTTATTTTAACTTCAAGAGTCAATGATTTACGTTTAACTGCTAATTTCGACATTTTATCAGCGCACATTGTTAATCCGTTCTAACTGAATGTGCGAACTAAACTGAAAGGAAAACGTATTCCCAATGTTTAGAAACAATAACGGGGGGAAGAGTGAATGGTTTTCCAGGAAATTGACCGAGACTTAAGTTCAACAATGGGCCCTAAAAAGGATGGATTAACCCAAACTACCATTCCAAGAATGTAAATTAGTACGTGTACAGTACAATAATGTTTATTTGGCTGAGATAAGATAAACAAGAAACGTGAATACATTTCTGGCGGGAATGGAAGATGCAGTTTGCAAACTAATGCCTACGTCACACACATCCGCCTTTTCTACAAACATTGTGCACAGTTTAATCTGAGTTGTGGCATCGGGAACTCAGAAATGGTTAATAAACGTCAGCCACTGCTGTGTGTAGTGAAAATGTGTTGTGTCTATTCAGCGTCACCACGGGTCTCCAGCACAGAGATACGATTTCTCATTCGTCAGAATCCCGCCAACAAGAGTATTCAAGGTCAAATAACATTTATAATGTGTAATGACACAGCCATGTATGTTTACAAAACGTACTACTGTTTTGGCTGGACTTATATACAGATCTATGTCTGACCTAATGCAACCTCTTATTTATCTGTACAAATCAGCTGTCTGTTTTTACGTTTCCATCAACAAACGTGTTGGTAGGCTGACGTGTTCGTACTCCTTAAAAAATAATACAGTAATGTAATTATGTGTTTATTTGTCATTTTCAAAATAAAATACGCAAACTTTAGTTGTTAAATTCAAAATTTACATATTCATTACATTTACGATGATACGTATATATACAATATTATTGGTACTGTATATGTAATTGTTAATATGTATAATAAATATTTTCTTAGAAAAAAAAAGCGTTATAGCGAATTCGCGTTATGTGGGGTCGCACAAAGTGGGGTATGACTGTATAAATATTCCAGCTAACCAAAATGTGGTTGCAAATCAAAAGTAAGAATGAAAATCTGTGCGCTTAAAAGCAAAACACACTACTAAGTAGGACTTCAGGTGGAAAGCAGTACTCACAGCATCTTTTCTGATTTAGTACATGACCCAAAACTAGCATACAATTAACTTTTTTCTGCAACATGCAAAATGGTCTCTAGCAACAAGCAACTTTAATGGGCAAGTCAAAGTAGTCGATTTTAATAACACTGCCTTATTGTCTTTGAGCCGTCACCCCTAACCTCTCCACAACTAATGATTAATATATTAAAAATAAATTACAAAAGTCAATAAAACTTGTAACTAATATTTTATTCCACTCTTCTGACATCTGTCTAACTCTCTCATCCCTTCACACACACACACACACACACACACACACACACACACACACACACACACACACACACACACACACACACACACACACACACACACACACACACACACACACACACACACACACACAATTCTAACCTTAAAAGACAGCATGTAATGGCCTGAAAGCATGGTTCACAATTGAGCACACGCAGCCCAAGATCACTGATCACTTCCACTGTGTGTGGCTTTATATCCAGTGAGTCTTCTTCCATCGCTGGACTACTACTGAGTTCAACTGTGCTGCCTCCAACTAACGCCAGCTTAAGTACATCCAAATATTCTCTCGTCAACTGACGATTCAACATATCTTCTATCATTTCCTAAGTACACATAACATCATTATTAACTTTAGTCTTTATTCAACTAGTACCAAAACAGTTTTCATATTAATCTATATAAATCTACATCTATTTGTTTCATTATTACATACGTCATACCAAAATTTAATTTTGTATAACTTTTTTATATTACATACAATATCAATTTGATTTTTTTTTAACTATAAACCCTTCAACATCATCATTATGTAAAATTTATTTTTAAAAACCCATGGGTAACAGCTTTGTTTAAGGTTTTAATGGTTCCGTCTACTAACAATGAGGTACTTAAGAACTATTACATAATAATATATTTACAATTACTGGTATAACTATTAAATAACAATACTGCTATTGTTACATACTTGTGTGTCTGTATTTTCATCGTCTATGTTTCCTGCTTCATGCAATTCAGAAATGTGTTTCCATTTTGCACTCAATCGAGTCAACACTGAAACATAATCCTCACTAACTTAATATAAACCACACAACCATCAACTCTGTTACACAATGTGGAAATATTTTAGCAAACACAATGCTTAAATTCTAAATACAAATGTGTTTCATCAAATCATATATACAGACTGCGCCATAGTAAGTTTTTAGTACTTTATCTGAAGTCACTAAAGTGCTGTTTAGTGTGACTTAAAAGATTCAACCACATACTTATATATTATTGTAAGCTGCTGTCAATATTTAATGTTAGCCAAATTATCTCCAAGCTAACTACAGCCTATATTTAAGTAACATTAATATGATGTGTTCATTTATGACTATCACATAATGTTAATGATCCGTACCGTGAGGACCAAAAAATGGTATGAGAAGAATCCAGGCACGGTGGACCAAAAAATGTTGATGATCAGGCCCAAGTGGGCTAAAAAATGTTTTGTGAAGTGAGTGATCCAACAAATGTGGTGAATTGTGCTACAACAAATGTAGGTTCTAGAAGAACTCTAGCCCTATGTCTGTTGCCAGCCTGGTCAATGACAGATACAACTGCTGTGGATAAAAGAACATTATTCTTGCATTGTAATTTAAGCGAGCAGTAATTGCTGCTGGCAGCTGTTGAGTTCGGCACGTAATTTGTGTGCAACAATGTGTGGTGTCGTTTTGAACAGATTTTACACACCTGTTTACTCTTACAGCTAGCTATAAGATGACCTGATCTAAGGCAATTGCTACAACATTTATGATTTGAAACAAATTGTCCCCGCTCAGCGGTGCTTAATATACGAAATTTATTACATATGTAAAGCGGGTGATTGGATTTACAACACACGCATGAATAATGGTTTGCCGCTGCGTGATAGCTCTTAAATGTAGTGCTGCCAGCAATGTTTCTTGAGTTACATTTATCATATTTATTGTTAGGTCTTACATTAAGTTTGTTGAGTTGCTGTCCGGGTTCGATAGGCATTGTATTTTCTAACAGCTGTCTACGTAAGTTTAAAAAATGCGTGAAATCTTGAAAGCTATGTAAATTGTCAGGGTCTATTGACTCCTTCCAAAGTTTGAAAGTAATAGGGTCGAGTTTAGTGGATAGTAACTGTATAGTGATAAATTCAAATGAATTCACTGACAGCTTCATTGCTGCCAGTAAATTAACGGAAGACATTATTGTGTTAGTGAACTCTGCCAAACTTTGGACCGAGTCCTTTATTGTCGACTTGACCTGAAGTAAGTTTTGCACATAGTATTTAGCTAGTATGAATGGGTTGTCATACCTTTCGGACAGCAAACTCAACGCTATTGGATAATTTTCTTTACAGATAGGTAAATGACTTGATTAAATCTAAAGGTTCACACTTCAAAGAAGAATGTAAATAATGTAATTTTTGCACTGGTGTTAAATCGGATCTTGAATGCACTAAATCGGTAAAAATTGAGTAAAAATGTTGCCATTCCAATATGTTGCCTGAGAAGCAGGGCAAACTTATTGGTTTTAATTGCATGTGCGTCGATAATACGGGAGGTACAGTCTGAGCATTAAATGTGTCAAGTAATTGCAAAATGTTTGCTTCAGTCGAATATAACATTTCTTCGACCTCAACTCGGTCTTCTTGAGCAATGCTCGTGTCTTTACTAATGAGTTCTATTTCAGACTGCACCTAGTCGTATTTCTAGGCCAAGCTTTTGAGACTGTCCAGCCTTACAGTTAAAAAATGTTTTGTATTTAAAGTTACATCAAACGAATTTACAGCAGATTGTATCCGCACTATTGCGGACTTTAAGCCGCCTCTCTTTCTGGTCAGCACTTTGAGGCCTTCTTCAGACATTGTACGCACCTTGTTACACTGTTGTTGATGATACCTTGTTGACAATGTCCTGCAGCGTCGACGCCTTGGTGAAGATGGCAAACAGCTAGTAGAGATGACCGCCTTGTGTAAAGCACTGTAGCTAGCAGGCACTTGCTAAGATGTTATCAGAAGGCTGCAAGATGACGAGCGAAATGCTGATGAAAATCACGCCACGGTCGTATCAGCTGATGTGCTAATTCGCCCGTGATGGCCAGAAATAGTCGCAGAAAAATATTAACTGGAAAATCCGGCCCGGAGGACCAAAAAATGTTAATGATCCGTACCGTGAGGACCAAAAAATGGTATGAGAAGAATCCAGGCACGGTGGACCAAAAAATGTTGATGATCAGGCCCAAGTGGGCTAAAAAATGTTTTGTGAAGTGAGTGATCCAACAAATGTGGTGAATCCTGTCGGCGTGTACCAGAAGCGTTTGTAAAAAATAGCTTGTAATGCATGCATTGATTCAGTAGGAATAAGAAATGATAAAAATTGTGGACTGTATTGAATTGATTTTAATGAATTTTCCCAAGTTACATTACATGATTAAGTCATTGATATAAGGTTGGCTAATAATGCATGTTGCCAAAAAGTATTAAAATTTTGAATTGAATTGATAGCGGGCCTAGTTGGCCATAAGTGAAAATGTGCTGGCCTAAGGCCTACATGAAATGTCGACAAGAAAATATGACAGTAAAATGGTCGGCGAACCGACCGCCGCTAGCGTCTGACAAACTGTACAAAGTTCCAACATGCAAAATTGGACAAAAGCAGTAAGCAGATTAGCCAACCTACAAAGTGAAATTATCGCGCTACCGTACACATAATCATGACAAGTTCAATTTTTTATTTAACCTTCCATCAGGCGCGGTCCCTAACAGCTCGACAGCAGGCGCGGTCATATTGATTGACTGCTTTATATTTTCTTTTTTAGCAATATTGCAAAATAGTATTTAATTTTTCATATTAAAATTAAAATATTATCTGAAATATGTATTTGAATTGAAAAAAAAAATAGAAACCAATGTAACATTTGCAAACAGAACATAATATTTTATTTCTGAAATTTTAATGAACATATAATCTGAAATGTATAAATTGACTGAAAAAATATTTATGAAACAGTTCAACATTCACAAAAACTAAGATATTACATGAATACATAACTTGAAATTTACAAATAGACAGAAAAAAGTACTTTGTAAAAAAAGTTTAGTTGTCACGAAAACTAAGAAAGTTGTATCATTCATTACTCTCCTCATCGGAAACATGCTCTGATAAACCAGGAACAATTTAGCACAATCAATGCAGTAGATTTCTATATGTATCAAACAAACAGGTTTTTTGCATTTCACATAATTATACTTTGTTAATCGTCGCTTTGTTGTGCATGTCTGACACCTTTCATTTTTCACTCAATGTCATTACTATCATCTTGGTTTTCTTCATTGCCTTCTGGTCTGCAACGTTTTAGACTATCTTGCAGATTTTTGTGTATTCCAGAAGTGTTTGTACCCTTTCAAATGATTTGGGGCAGAACTAATTCATGAGTTATGTCTTCAGAAACACTTTTATTCTAACAACATCATGACCATTCCCCAAATAAATAACTTGTGCGTTGATACCACTCATGTTTATCATTGCAAAAAATATGACCATTGGCCAACGGCGTACATTTCTTGCTACATTATATGATTCACATAATTTGTCAGTAGCGTCCACTCCCCCTTTTGCTCTATTGTAAAATATTATGACAGACAGCTTCTGCTTATCTCCAGTGTCAGTATCTATTGATTTATCCTCATCCAAACTAGATGCCAAAACAACACATTTTCCAGAAATACTGTACTGTATAAATTGTTTTAGACTGAAACAGTGAATCAGTATGAATATAAATATGAAAAATTTACTAATCAAAATGATTTAACAAGACAAATAGACCTTTAACAAGACAAGTAAACCTTTAAAAATATAACATGCACAGGCGCAGTGTATCAAATTGAACAAACAGACACTATCTTCACTTTGCAATAGCTGTTGGCATACTAAACGCTGTTGACAGATAAAGGGAAGGAATATGTTAAGCTACTGAGAGACAGGTGGTGCTGTCATCTTTTAGAGACAAATGGAACAAAAAAACATAAGACGAGTATCAATCAGATCAGCCGCGCCCGACGGAAGGTTAACAAACAACTGAATAAGACAGTAATCTGTGGCTATCCGAGTAATCTCATCCTTACTATATGAAAAATAAAATTACATGACTCATAATCAGAGACACCAAAACTCTGTATGTGTCATGACTTCTACGGCATAAGGCCTCACCAATGGGCTCTGTGTTGCAGCCACCTTTAAACGGCCATCTTGGACTCAAATCTGCTCTTCCTACTTTTCTCCTCCCATCTGGTTTATAAAATAGCCCACCTTTGTCCTTTGGAAAGTGTAATTCCTAAACAGTCTGTTCCTGTAAACATCTCTTATTTAATGGGCCATATCTTAAAAATCTTTTTCTCACATGAGTTCAGGAACATTCACTATTTCTGCTAAGGTCCCAAATCTATCAGAGTATATTAAGTATTACGTCAAGATGAATTCTTTGATAGTTTGATTCCTTTTATCCCAAGACCAGAAACTGTTAGAGCAAAGAAGTTAAAAGTTTCTCCCTCCAGGACATTTTCATTTACTATAAGTATCCAAATAAATAAATACTTCTAGTAATAAAAGGAATTAAAGGAAAAGGTTGGCCAAATGTTATGTGTGGAACGTTGCTTTATATGGTGCAGAGAAATGGACACTAAGGAAAGAGGATGAGAAAAGATTAGAAGCATTTGAGATATGGGTTTGGTGAGCAATGGAAAAAGTGAGGTGGGCTGATAAAGTATGGAATGATGAAGTTTTAAGAAGAATATGGGAAGGGAGAAGAATTCTGAAGGTAATAGAAAATAGGAGAAGGAATTGGTTAGGTCATTGTTTAAGAAGAGACTGCTTGCTTACAACTGCCATGGAGGGTGTCATAGAAGGAGAAAAAAGAAGAGGGCGTAGAAGAATTAATTTAACAGATAGCATTAAAATCAGAGGGTGTTACGAAGAAACGAAAAGACTGGCATGCGATAGGACAGCTTTTACCATTCTACCAAACTGGTCTCTCCAGCATAAATAACAAATAAGGAAAACAGAAAAACTTGCAAGCATATGTTTACAAGATATATTATTTTGTCTACTATAATTTTACAAATTCTACATAAAAATATTGAAACTCAGGTGGTCATAATGCTTGAATAAATATATATCACAATGGACATAAACTTTGGATACTTACTGTAAGGTGTAAAACTAGCTAAGACAGGAATAACAACAGTGTCGTAACAATCAGACGGACACGATATCACAAATGCTTTGAAAAACACTCGCACTATTGGTCTCAATCTATAGTCTGGTATAAACTGAAACAAAATAAGCATACGTTAATGACACTTTTTTGCTCACGTCAATCATTCAAAAATTAAAGAAGATATTTATTTACCTTCTTGGATTTCGTTGTCCATGACATGTCCATTACTTAACTAAATATAATTATTTCACTACCGACTCGGAACACAAAACTTTTTATGGGTAAAAACGTAAAAGTTTTACCTTACAACCTACCCGGTTTTCGCTTTTAAAAAGCTTCTTCAGAGGTTGCCGCTGGTAGCACTGTCCGTCTTGTTGGCGACGGAATCGATTTTGGAAAGATCGATGTTGTGGTTGTGGGGTGTGATATGTTAGAATAATGCGTGTGATTTGAATTGTGTCTGTTCATTTAGGATGTCGTTTTTATTTGTTTTCATGTGTTTGTATATTTCCAATTGCTCTAGAGTGTCTAGTTTTCGGCCTTTTGTGTGTACGTGTAGAATGTTCATGTTATTGTCGATGTTTTTGTATGTGTGGTTTGCTTCAATGAGGTGGTTTGCAAAGGTGGATTCTGTAGTGGAGTGGAGTGCCTTTGTGTGTTCAATGTATCTTTGTTTGAAGCTACGTCCTGTCTGGCCTATGTAGAATTTGTTGCAATCTGAGCAATTTAGTTTGTAAACACCAGATAGATCAAATTTGTTTTGTGCTTTGTGTGTGTGTTTTGACTGTGTGTGTTGTTTTGTTAGTAGTTTTGTAAGCGATTCTGTATCCTGCTTTTTGAATTTGTGGGCTATTTTTTCAGTTTGTATGTTGATGTATGTTATATGTTAGTGTTATGAATTTGTTGTTTTCTGTCTTTGTCTGTTGTTTATTTTGTGTTTTGTGTAGGAGTTTATTGACTATTGTTCTGTCATATCTGTTGGATTCTGCTAGATATTTTATCGTGTTTAGTTCGTCTTTGTAGTCTTTTTCATCTAGGGGGATGTTGTTAAGTCTATGTATCATGGTTCTGAAGGCAGCTAGTTTGTGTTGTATACAGAATCGCTTACAAAACTACTAACAAAACAGAACACACACACAAAGCACAAAACAAATTCGATCTACCTGGTGTTTACAAACTAAAATGCTCAGATTGCAACAAATTCTACATAGGTCAGACAGGACGTAGCTTCAAACAAAGACACATTGAGCACACAAAGGCACTCCACTCCACTACAGAATCCACCTTTGCAAACCACCTCATTGAAGCAAACCACACATACAAAAACATCGACAATAACATGAACATTCTACACGTACACACAAGAGGCCGGAAACTAGACACTCTAGAACAATTGGAAATATAAAAACACATGAAAACAAATAAAAACGACATCCTAAACAAACAGACACAATTCAAATCACATGCATTATTCAAACATATCACACCCCACACCCATTACATCGATCTTTCAAAAATCCATTCCGTCGCCAACAACAAGACAGACAGTCCTACCAGCGGCAACCTCTGAAGAAGCTTTTTAAAAGCGAAAACCGGTTCAGGTTGTAAGGTAAAACTTTTACGTGTTTACCCATAAAAAGTTTTGTGTTCCTAGTCGGTAGTGGAATAATTATATTTATTTATTTACCCTTGAATAAATTATGTTTATTATACTATTATCACAAACACATTTTATATTACCATACAACTAAACAACAGAGGTTACTGCAAACTGTTACTGAAAAGGTTACAAGGTTACCCTCCTATTCTTCACTTTAAAAGAAAATGTGTCATTTTCTTCTGTTTAACTTTACTCTTATATCTGTCAGCTGCAAAATCCCGCCATCATTTCAAATTCAAAACACTGACTGAAGTTGAAGGGCTAACTATCAAAGGATATTGACTAACACTATCGTATCAAAGGACACTGACAATACTCATCATCAAAGGGTAATTTCTAAGCATCTTTTGCTTCTACATGAGCCATTTTGTTTCTTGATCATCAACAGATTCATTCTCATTGTCATTATCCTCTGTATTATCACTACTACAATGATTTCATTATCATCTGATTTTTAAACAGCAAAGCTACAGTACTATCCATAAAGCAAAAATGTGTTAAAGTCTTTCTAGTTAATATACAGAGAAATAAATGAAATATAAAGAAACAAACACTACATTAACATAAAACAACAAGCTCTTAACAAAGGAGGGACAACATAGATGTCAGACTAACCACTGATTACATTATTTTGTCACACATAAAAGGTTGAACATAAAGTACCCTGTACAAACCTCTAAGTTGGATAAGACAGTAATGATGAGACTTTCAGCAAGATGTGGAAGCCGATAGAGGTCCCTTGACAATGACGGAAAAGCATTACCTAACGTGTGATAACACGTGTCGTGAACATCTGTCAGGAAGTGCTGCATTCGATTCAACGGTGTCTGAGGTGGTTTGTGAATGTCCAGTGGATCAGCTGGTATCACAATACCAAGCAAGTTGTGCCTATCAACGTCCAGCATTGCGTGTGCATTACGATAGCCCTGAAACAGTTTGCATTGTTCGTTTTGAGTTGGTCTTTTGCTTTACTGGAATATACAATTTATTAATACTAAAGTAGCAGATACCAGTATATCGTTAACCCTTTCGGTGACACAGTCCTGTAACGTGTCAAAATTTGGGTCATTTTATTTTGTACCGTATGGGGTATTTACATTTTATTTATTTCATTTTGTGCGGGCTTTTCTAAAAATTATTGTGAAAGCTTTATAGTACGACAAATATTCATTCCGTTACAACAGAACACATGGCAAGTGGAACATTGTTGTAACAAAGCAGAGACGCAGTTTGTGTTGAGTAACTTTGTAAGGAATTCTGCGCCCCCCTCAAATTCTCAGAAATGTGCATAAGTGTAACCACTCATGCACGGCACTACTCAAGTACACGCTCGGAATGACGCCTTCAGCCTAAAACCAAGATGTCTAGAGAACAAATTTTTTCATAGTCTCCTTACCGATCCTCAGGAAATGCTGCTAAGGACTGCCCACTTTTAGTGACGTCAACCGTGCTTCACAAATATTGTCCACGATCACCACACAAAAAACACGTGTGTTGAATGTGCCACAGCAGTGACGATTAAATAGAAGGCATTGGTGTCCGTCGTCTTGACTAAAATCATCGAGGAGAGAGGGAACATACAGACGCGGGCAGTCCATCACCGATTTCAGCCCGGGCAGGTTGCCCGGCAACCGGGTTTAAAAAAGTAACTGTTACCATCAAAGCATACTAAGTGGAACTTGTTAAAAAAAATCCGAGAGTGGGTAAGGACCGTTCGCCTAAACATGGAATAATAAATGGGACATAATGGAAAATTGTGCGTGTTTAAAAAAGAAGTCGGGATGACGCCACGTGGCCAGCAATAATATCAGTGTATATCAAAATGTTATACCAAAGTTTAAAAATGGGGTTTTAAAAAATAAAGGGATTAAAATTGTATGTGTGAATGAGTGTAAAAAATTGCAGGCTGGGCTCTGTATGTATATTTTAAAGTACGTAAGTAATAGTAAGTAAGCTGTAATAGTTACACAATCTTTATAACATGTAAAACCTATAAATGGAAAACTTATAAATTCACTATTTCTGATTAATAAACCAAAAAAATAATTTCTCTTCCAAAAAATTGAGAGTTAGATTCTTTCAAAACCTTATTTCGTTTTATGTACTGTCAGAGTTCGTCGAACGAAATGGGTTCGTCCACACTACACGATCCGGCCAGATCAAAGATGAAAGGTAAGTGGGAGTTTTAATCTGAATAATAAAAAATAACAAAAATAATAAAGTTACAATTGGTGCCGTGATTTCCAGGATGTAATATAACAGAAAAGGGTTGTATTATGCCGGCTTACATTTGACGGTACATAACGAAATACGGTTGCGAAAGCAAAATTGATTTTGTATATGTTAAAACATCAGTTTTGAAAAAAGACCAATCATTAGCAGTGGTTACATAAAAAAAAAAAATAGATCAAAAAAATGTCTGAGAACACAGAGAAAAATATAGTAATAGATTCAGTTATGAGTGAAAGTGACCTTGAGTCGCAATCGCTGAATGAAAGTGGTATACTGACGGGGGGGGGGGGGGGCCTAGCGCTGTTACAGAAACAGCTGTCGGCAGTAATATAATCGTTCATTCAACTCCGATTGCAACTCAAACACAAGTAAGCGAAACAGATGTTGACTCTGGGGTTCAGTTGACCCCAGTTTCAACTAAAAAAAATAAACAATCAGAGGAAACTGATATAATGAGTTTCTTACGAAAAATGGACAATAAATTTGACATGTTAAATAAACGTTTCGATGATAATGATACAATTTTAAATAAGATGAAAAGTGACTTTAATAATAAATTAGATGAACAGAGAATCAAATGTGAACAACAGAATATTCAGTTGCAGCAGAATATTAATATGCAATTTGATAATTTGAGTCGTGTACTAGATAAACGTATTGATGAACGTTGTGAAAGTATGAAATTACGATTGTCAGAGTCCCTAAATGAGCAATTAGAGTGCCATGTTTCTGATATTACCAATAATATAACTAATAAAGTAGAGAAACAGATCACGGAACAATATAGCATAATAAATACAATTGTTGAGAAACAAATAAGTGAATGTAACACCAATACTGAATGTAAGGTTGGTTATGCTATGAGCCAGATTGAAAATAATAATAGTAAAATAAGAGAAATAGAAAATAATTGTAAGATTGAATTTAAGACCATACATAATACAATAAGTGACCTTGAATGTGATAATAACCTTAAGTTAATGAATGTTAAAAATGAATTGAGCATGGCCATCAGCCAACAAGTAAACACTGTTACCGAACGAGTAATTATGACTCGTGACGTAAGCAGTGAAGTTGAGTTAGAGACATTCAGTTGTGATAACAAAACAGTACATCCTATGCAGTTCATAAATAGAGTGAGAGAGTTCAATAAGTTTAACACTAATAACTGGGAAGTTCAATTATTAAAGATTTTAAAATGCTTCAAAGGTAGTTCGGAGATATGGGCCGAGGTACATAAAACGGAATGGGAGTGTTTCGAAAGTTTTGAGTCCGCGTTTAGAAATAAATATTGGTCTGAAGAAGACCAAGAAGTATTACGAAGCAGAATTATGGGAACCGGGAATTTTGGGGGGCCCAATAATAATATAACAGGGTATGTGATGAGAATATTTAATGAGGCGAAATACTTAGAACCGCCATTGCCATTTAGGTCCTTCTATAACCTCTTCTTTAGAGTTATAACGGAGGGAACCCAAAATAATTGGTTCTGCCAATTATTTCAGGCTGCCTTATTCGAGACGAGCTGAAATTTAAATCAGAACAACACACAGTAAGACATACAAGGAATCAGGGAAGGTGAAACTGTTGATTTATATACTCAGTATATGTGTGTAACAAGAAGACTTGCTTTATTAAACATTTGAAATATAACATTTACTCCAAAGAACAGATCCCATGACGTTATTAATTAAATTAGTAAAATTAAGTGAAATGCTTTATTTAGAATATGGGATCACAACAAATTTATCTAGCTATACCCCCGGATCCGGGTAACCATTGGTATTTAGTCTCTAATCTTTTAATTATATTTAATTCAAAATTTTATCTTGCAAGACCTTTACCTTTTTGCTTCATACATATTCCATTAGAAGAATGGTATTAATAACACTACGTTACGTTAATATCTAAACTGTACAATTGAATGATATTGAATAGTTACAATTAAATTCTCAAATTTAAGTTTTTATATTCTTATAAAATCAATCGTCTCTGTAAGTCTCTTAAATAGAGTATTGTGTTACAAAAAATATTATCATTATTCCTCGATAGACGTGCTATCGAGTCACCTCTATTTTTTGGATGTAGTAATCGCCTCCATGTGGTTCCGTCTTGGGAGTCCTAAAACGTCGTCCTCGTCTTGGTCTGGTCTCTGTTGTTCATGGCTTAATACGTCTGCAGGATAGGTAGAGTCTTCTACCCAGATACTCGTTGATTCTCAGATGTCTCGAACTGCATCATCGGTAGGGTATACTAGAGTTCTCATTTAGATGGTCCATGACCACAGGTCAGATGTTGAAAAGATTCGTCCATCGGTGAAGATTGCAGTCATCGTTTTTTCTTTATTAACACTCGTCGTTTGTAAGTTACATCTTTCTTCTTGTTACAAAGTTTTTGGAATTTTCTTTTTGTTAACGTTACATGTTACACTTTTTGTAACGGTTAGTAAAATACAAAATAATAATTAATTAATCCACACTAACAACAAATTGTATAACTTTTGAACAGAGCATTTTGCTCGTGCGTCTGCACAGCTGGGCGTCGTCATCGCAAGAGAGCGGTTTTTCGTCCGCTACCCTTGTACATGACGAGAGAGAGAGTGGGGTGTTTATTCCGCGAGCATATATAGTTCCTGTTTTCTCTTTAAATAAACTTTTTATTTATACAAACTATCGCTAGATAAAAATACATCATTTAAATTAATTGTTTTAGTTACTATCTGTGTCTACAGATACTTTAATTATTAACATTAGTTTACTCTATTATTTTTAATTACAGTAGACTCGGAAAACATGTCGAGTCCGGTATCAACAGGTAGGCGCTTGATAGCAAGCAAAGGGTTAAATACGAACATAATAATTATTTACAATATGCCTTTTCTTTATGGATACTTTGCCCTTATTAATTACTTCTTCCATTCACACTTAGTACCTACATGTTTTTATTATTATTATTGTGAGATTTAAATGGTTAATTGTACGCAACCTTAATTAATTAAATTTTTTTTTATTCTGTAAATGTCACAATTTAAATCGTCACATACTCCGCCTCCTTACCAACACAGACTCCTAAAATTTTGGTCAGCTATGTACCGAGAGTATGCTTGGGGAGTTCCGTGTGAAATTTCTCTCACCCGTTTCTGGCTGTACATAATTACTAGCAGCATAAGTCATTCTTGATTGGCTGTTTCTTACCATCTATACATATACTTCATGTTTTACACGCTAATTCTATTACTACATAAAATTTACATTATAAGTATTTTCAACATTCAAAAAATTCCTTAACTCTACTACTTATTACTACTACCGGATTTTTCCTTTTCTTTCGAGAGAGTTTTTCTTCGTTATAGAATTTTACTCTTTAATTACTCCATTACTTTTATTGGATGTCAGCTGACTTCTTGCTTTGCTCTACTTTTGATGAAGAGGATTCAAGGTTGATCAGGCCTCGTACCTACTTATACGACAAGGTAGCCAAAGGTTACTCAAGTACTTTTGCGGTTGAGTACTAAACATTGTTTTCATATTTACTTATTTAATTAACTGGCACTCTACTATTTTCTTCTTCAAGATAACGTTTTATCTGTGAAATATGTGTCCTTCGCACATATTTTTGAGTAGAGGGTTCGTACAGGGTCACAGTTACCGGAGTTAAGTATTTGTGAATTTGATAAGGACCGCACCATCTGTAAGATAGCTTAGAAGTTGTCTTATCGACTGCACTACTCGTTGGGTGTGTGTTATACATAACTAAATCTCCGATTTGGTATTTTACTTTATTATTCTTATTCTTTTGCTCGTAATATTTCCTTGACTTCGCTAAGTTTGTTCATAAATTAGCGCGCTCTTCGTTCCATATCTTTCTAATATTTTTATCCCTAATTTCAAGGGGTAACAATTCATGTATTTTCCCCTTTGTGGATAATGGGTGATTAGGTTTATACTTGAACAACAATTCGAATGGGGTAGACTTATGTCCTTCATGATATGCCGAATTAAAGGCGAATTGTATCCAGGATAGGTTCTGGTCCCACGAAGTATGGTCGTTAGCATGGTAGGCAATTAAAGCAGATTTTAGGTTTCGCAAATACCTCTCAGCTATATTACCTTGCGGACGATACTCGGTAGTGGTAATGTGGTTTATACCTAGTTTGAAACACATGTTCCTGAATTCCTTGGACTTAAACTGTGGTCCGTTATCCGACACTAGATGGACTGGAATACCGAAATCTTTGAATAATCTATTCTGTAAAATGCTTACTGTTGTCGTAGCTAAAGCTCGCCGCATGGGGTACATCCAGACGAACTTACTAAACGAATCTACGCAAATTAGTAACATAGTATTTCCTGACTTGGAACGTGGGTAGGGTCCAGAAAAGTCTAAATAAATTTTGGAAAATGGGGTGGCAGGAATCTCAGATATTAACTGGCTTATTTGGCTGTTTCTCGCTGGTTTGCTGAGTGCACACAACTTACACCTTTTTACAAAGTTAGCTATCTCACTGTTCATATTTTCCCAGTGATATTCTCTCCGAATCCGATGTATGGTTTTATTTATTCCCATATGTGCTCCAATGGTGGAAGAGTGATAATATTCCATTAGCATAGGTTTAATAATATCCGGGGCGATGATACGCAAATATTTTCAGTTAGCTATTCTACAACATAATACTTTCTTATTTAATAGGTATTTTTCAGACTTGTTTCCTTTTTCAAGTTGTTTGATGATCGGACTCAAACGTGGGTCTTGTTGTTGATAATGGGCTAAATCCGTAAATGCAAGAGGAAGTTCGGTAATTAACGCATTAATAATAGGTGTCTCTCTACTCTTGTTTTCGTAATTATTACTACTAGGCTGGAACATACGTGACCGGGTATCGGCAACTACGTTTTGGGTGCCTCTAATATGTTGTACTTTGAATTTAAAACAATTTAATCTCAATACCCATCTTCCGATTCGACCTAATTGTTTTGGGTGGTTTAGTAGCCAGGATAAAGCTTGATTATCTGTTTCTAGCAAAAACTCTTTATGTTCTAAAAATGGTTTGAACTTCTCAAACGCAAAAACGATAGCTAAGCATTCTAATTCGTATGCGGAGTATTTCTTTTCTTGGTCCGTCAGGGTGCGTGAAGCGTAACTAATTGGTAATCGAGAGTTATCTACTTCCTGATAAATTACTGCACCTAGGGCTACACTTGAACTGTCGGTTTGCACAACAAACAGTTTACTAAAATCGGCTAATTGTAGTACGGGGGGTGATATGATGCTTTCCTTTAATTTCTCAAATGCGGTTTGGCGTTGCTCATTCCACTCAAATTTTACTCCCTTCTTTCTTAAAGTATTTAGTGGTGCTGCGATTTCGGCTAGATGTGGGATATACTTGTGGAAATAATTTATCATTCCTAAAAATCGAGCAATTCCTTTCGCATCCCGCGGTCGTAAAAATTCTCTGATAGCACGGGTTCGCTCTGGGTCTATGCTTACCTTTCCGTTGGCTTTTACGATGTGACCTAAAAAGGAGAATTGTGTCACAGCAAAACTTACTTTACTGGGGTTTACAGTTAATCCAGCTTTCTCTAATCGTGATAATACTTCACGTATATGTGCAAGATGTTGTTCCATTGACTCGCTGTAAATAACAATATCGTCTAGGTAGTGGTACACATATTTAAACTTTATGTCGTGAAATAATTTTTCTAGCAATCTGCTACATACAGAACTACCTTGGGAAATACCAAAAGGTACCCTAGTAAATTGGTATAGGTTGAAAGGCACGGCAAAAGCGGTGAGACGTTTCGATTCTTCTGAAAGTGGTATCTGATGAAAAGCCTGATTCAAATCCATAATGGTAAAAATTTTTGCTTTCATAAAATAATGAAAAGCACTGTGGATGTCGGGAAGTGGAATGGATTCAAATTCTATTCGTTTATTTAGTTGTTTATAGTCTACAACTAATCTATGTTTATCGTTGCTTTTGGGTACTAAAAACGCAGGGAATGAATAAGATGAAGTAGAGGGTTCGATGACTCCTTGTTCTAATAGTTTATTAATTTGGTTCCTCATTACTTCCATTTTTGGCGGTGATAACTTGTATGGGGCTAAACGTATAACTTTATTATCGCTCAAATTTATCTTATACTCTATCAGATCCGTCAGTCCTAACTTGGGGGTGAGCACATTGGAGAATTGATTTATTAACTTTTGTATATTACGTCTATCTTTACTTTCCAGATGACCTAATTCACATTCATGATGCTTTAGATGAGAAGAAGTAGTGCTTGTACTTTCTCTGTTATTTGAATTATCCTCTAAGTTATATTTCCGTGAACGATCGAATCCAAAGTAAAATTTCTTATCATGAATATTTAGAATTATTCCTGTTTTACTGATAAAATCGGCTCCCAATATTAACTCGGGTCCTAATTCGTCGCTTACTAACATCGGAAAATACCACGTCAAATGTTTTATTTTAACTTTACACATGATGATAAGTTTTATTATTAAGTTTTGTTTGTTAGCGGTTGAGCATTTAATGTTTACGGATTGACTGCGTTTGACTAAATTATGTTTAAATAACTTATTGGCGAGGTCATGACTAATTAAACTTCGCATTGATCCGGAATCAATTAAACCAAGGGTGGATGTTACACCAAGGTCAACTTGTACATAAGGTAATTGACACTTACTGAAATTACACTTATTAATAGCGTTACATTTATCTATAAATTTTTTTACATCGGGGTCTAGTTTTCTTTTGTTATTATTATTATTTTGTTTTATTTTGTTAACTCTCAGGGGTTTACCTTTTTTTACGATGCTGCGGAAGACACAGGGTTTTGGATCTCCCTGCCTTACATGTTTTTTGGATAATGAGTTTTTTGATTATACCTTTTTTGTTTACAGTATCTACTGAGATGTCCCGATTTTCCGCAGTTATAACACACATATTCTTTACGTTGTGTCTTACTGGTTTCCTGGAGTGGTTGAGCCTCCTGAGACTTACCATGCCCATTGGTTGATCTTCGAAATGGTCTTCTTTCTTGTATACTTCTTGCGTCAGATACTAAGGCATGCATTTCTTTTCTATTTTGTGTAGTGGATATCGATGCATGTCTGTGCTGATCTGCGTACCAAACATTGGAAGAATGAATACTACATTGTTCAAAGTCCGCGAACGTAAGGGGTCTACTTATTAGTGCTAAACGGGAGCGTTCATCAGGAGACAAGCCTACTAGGATCGTATCGACCAATTGTTTTTCAGTCCAGTTGACTTGTAGTATACGTGAAGATTCTCGGATATCCGCAATATAGTGGGCCAGTCTTTCGCGAGCTCCTTGTACTCTAAGTACAGTACTTCTTTTGATATCCTCATAAATTCCAGTGGGGATAAAATATTTGATTATATTCTTATAAAGATCTTCTACTGAAAGACTTGAGTTTAATGTTTCTAGTACACGATCTCGTAATGGTGGTTTACATTTGGGTAATATTACTTGCAGTATTTGCCGATCGTTTAATTGTTGTAAATCTTTTATTTGCAGCAGGTATTTTATAAAAGTTAACAGTATCGTTATACTTAACCCATCGGTGTAAGGAATCTCATTAATTATTTTCTCTACTGGGTGGGAAATCTTTCCGTAGAGTTCAACATTCAAATTTACGTTTTGTATTTCCTTCGAAGAATTAGTGGTCGCATTTTGACTAGCACGAGTACGCTGAACTTTAGGTGGTGGGGGTTCTTCTACATTAGGGGATTGAACAGGGGAGATATATAATTTTTGTAAGTCTTGCTCAATTTCCTCCATTCTCGATTCATCTGACTTTCGACGTAAGTCGTTAATAATTATAGGTAATTGGCGTAATGCCTCGTCTGCGAATTTCTGCACATCGGCGGGGACGACAGTGACGTCGGGCCAGCTTACTAAATTATTTAATCGGCGGGTTAAATGTTCTATACGTTGCGTAACGCGCAAAAGTTCCGTGGGTGATTTCTTGTCCTTAAGGTTCTGAGATAATACTATCAGTTCCCGATATTTCGCATAACAGGTTTCTCGTTTGCCATCATAATCGAGTTCACGCAATTTATCTAACTGCGAGGTTGTCTCTGATCCGGTTTGGCGTAATGATTTTCGTAATTCAGACACGGTTACATTCATGTGTTTTAGACCTCGTAAAAGTGCTTCGTAGCATAGCTCATCTTTTACTAATAAATCAGGATTAAATTCAGCCATTTTCGTAAAGTGGCAAGAACTAATTATTCTACGATTAGTATTTACTACTATACAACGCTATATCATTTTACACAAACATAACAATATGAATAAATCGTATTCTTACACGTTTATTAATAAACAATTAAAATGAGATGACAAAGGTTGTCATTTTACATAGAAAGAGAGAGAGAGAAATCTCACACATGTTTACAGATGCGTACGGCAAAAGATTCCCCCTTCGGTTATCAACACATGAACAGACACGCTTCAAATAACAATACACCACACAAGAAGGGTGACCGATTGTTCTCACTCTAACTGGGGAGACCGACTACAATAATATTAAACAATCGCCAACAGGAAATTTACATGTCCGAGATTGTCGTGAATGGGGGTTGTTTATGAATGGGACTTTTAACAAGTACCTACATGGTTTGTTTACATTGGATTATATGTTACTCTTACTTTACACATATCATATTTACTAATAAAATTATCTATACTATATTACTATAATATTAATTATTATTTTATCTTATTTAAATTTCTGACACATATTAAAATACACGAGTAAATAAATCAACAGCTTATGAATAGGGACACAATTACTGTTTAGCAACACAAGTCACAAAATTTTTTTTTTCTATTAGTAGCAAAATTTAAACAAATTAGCAGAGTGGCGCATCTTATAACCTCTTCTTTAGAGTTATAACGGAGGGAACCCAAAATAATTGGTTCTGCCAATTATTTCAGGCTGCCTTATTCGAGACGAGCTGAAATTTAAATCAGAACAACACACAGTAAGACATACAAGGAATCAGGGAAGGTGAAACTGTTGATTTATATACTCAGTATATGTGTGTAACAAGAAGACTTGCTTTATTAAACATTTGAAATATAACATTTACTCCAAAGAACAGATCCCATGACGTTATTAATTAAATTAGTAAAATTAAGTGAAATGCTTTATTTAGAATATGGGATCACAACAAATTTATCTAGCTATACCCCCGGATCCGGGTAACCATTGGTATTTAGTCTCTAATCTTTTAATTATATTTAATTCAAAATTTTATCTTGCAAGACCTTTACCTTTTTGCTTCATATATATTCCATTAGAAGAATGGTATTAATAACACTACGTTACGTTAATATCTAAACTGTACAATTGAATGATATTGAATAGTTACAATTAAATTCTCAAATTTAAGTTTTTATATTCTTATAAAATCAATCGTCTCTGTAAGTCTCTTAAATAGAGTATTGTGTTACAAAAAATATTATCATTATTCCTCGATAGACGTGCTATCGAGTCACCTCTATTTTTTGGATGTAGTAATCGCCTCCATGTGGTTCAGTCTTGGGAGTCCTAAAACGTCGTCCTCGTCTTGGTCTGGTCTCTGTTGTTCATGGCTTAATACGTCTGCAGGATAGGTAGAGTCTTCTACACAGATACTCGTTGATTCTCAGATGTCTCGAACTGCACCATCGGTAGGGTATACTAGAGTTCTCATTTAGATGGTCCATGACCACAGGTCAGATGTTGAAAAGATTCGTCCATCGGTGAAGATTGCAGTCATCGTTTTTTCTTTATTAACACTCGTCGTTTGTAGTTACATCTTTCTTCTTGTTACAAAGTTTTTGGAATTTTCTTTTTGTTAACGTTACATGTTACACTTTTTGTAACGGTTAGTAAAATACAAAATAATAATTAATTAATCCACACTAACAACAAATTGTATAACTTTTGAACAGAGCATTTTTCTCGTGCGTCTGCACAGCTGGGCGTCGTCATCGCAAGAGAGCGGTTTTTCGTCCGCTACCCTTGTACATGACGAGAGAGAGAGTGGGGTGTTTATTCCACGAGCATATATAGTTCCTGTTTTCTCTTTAAATAAACTTTTTATTTATACAAACTATCGCTAGATAAAAATACATCATTTAAATTAATTGTTTTAGTTACTATCTGTGTCTACAGATACTTTAATTATTAACATTAGTTTACTCTATTATTTTTAATTACAGTAGACTCGGAAAACATGTCGAGTCCGGTATCAACAGGTAGGCGCTTGATAGCAAGCAAAGGGTTAAATACGAACATAATAATTATTTACAATATGCCTTTTCTTTATGGATACTTTGCCCTTATTAATTACTTCTTCCATTCACACTTAGTACCTACATGTTTTTATTATTATTATTGTGAGATTTAAATGGTTAATTGTACGCAACCTTAATTAATTAAATTTTTTTTTATTCTGTAAATGTCACAATTTAAATCGTCACACTTCGTGAGGCATATAAGCAAGCATTTGCCAAGGGAAGTACAGATAACACTTATGACACGGGAGGTAGCTAATATTAGCGAACTAGAAAATATTTTAGATGTGTTTCAGAATATCCGGGACCAAGAATTGAGTCGCCGTCAGAACCAGCATAATGTAAATATTGGAGGTAATCAGGGACCGCCGAGGGAACCTACAAATGGACCGGCATATCCCAGACGAGAACAAAATAATCGAGGACCCATGTGGACTTGTCCAGTGTGTTCACAGGAGAATTATGCTTCACAAAATTTTTGTTTTAGATGCAGGAGAGAGAGACCGGGGCAGCGACAGGGTCCACCACCCGCACAGAACCAGCATGCATACCAACGAAGGGGAGAGGGCCAAGGAGGAGCGCCGAGAGGCCACGCTCACGAACAGCGAGGAAACCAGCACGAACGGGGATACAACCCGGCAGTGGCGAGCACGTCTGCGGAAAACTAAGAGGGACAATGGAACACCGGACCCAACCGTTGTCGCCGGAAAATTCTGGGGTCCAAATGGATGATAGATACCGAAACAACGTTGTTATTACAGATTTATCTGAGGAATTATTGGAGGAGGAAGACCTCGAAGCAGGGAGACGGGAGAATGGACTGACTGAGGTGAAAATCAACATAGAAGGTAAGGAGATTAAAACTTTAATCGATAAGGTAGCGAAATCTCTGTTATTTCTGAACATGTACTAGATGAATTAAGAGAAATAAATAAAAATATTCCATCTTTGCCAGTAGCGGGGGTGACGATTGTAGGTATTACGGGAGTTAGAAGTAAACGAGTCATGAAACAAGTACATTTAAACATGATAATTAATGGGGTAGGGTACGATAATACATTTCTAGTCGTACGGGGATTAAATCTTGAGGTTATACTGGGAAATGATTTTCTGATTAAACATAAGGCGGTGATTCATTTTCATAAACGGATGTTAGTATTGCACAATGAGGCAGAATCAGTTCGAGTTAATTTTGAGAGGGTGTTAGATGCAGTAAGAATTTCGGGAGTAAGGGTGGTACATAATCGGGTTAATAAACAAGAAATGGAAGTTAGTATGAATATATGTAGTGAGAGTAAAATAGAATGTGAGGAGAATGTAGATCACTTATGGAATGAGAGAGCACTTAAATTTTGTAGTGAGGGTGGCGTAATAGGGAGTTCTCAACGTGCATCGTTGTGGCGGGTAGTAGAGAATTTTAGAGAAGTGTTTGCCGATATACCAGGGAGGGCAAGAAACTATGAATGCGAGTTAAAGGTAAGGGAACACGCACCCTATGTGCAAAGAAGTTATCCGGTGCCATATGCGAAGAGAAGAGCGGTTCAGATTGAATTAGAGAAAATGTTAGAGGGAGATATAATTGAGCGATCTGTATCACCATATTCTAACCCCTTAGTAGTAGTGATTAAAAAAGATGGTAGAGTTAGGTTATGTTTAGATGCCCGCAAAATCAATCAAATAATCATTCCAGACAGGGAGTCACCTGAAGCGATAGAAGAAATTTTTCAGAAGTTTAGCGGCGTACAATATATGACCTCTTTAGACCTAACCGCCGGGTATTGGCAAGTCCCGTTGGCAGCCAATAGTAGAAAATATACAGCCTTCTTGTTCAATGAAAAAAATTACCAATTCAAAAGACTACCGTTTGGATTGAACACCAGTGTAGCTAGCTTTATTAAGTGTCTGGATGAGATTTTGCAACCCCATAACTTAGATTTTTTAACCATATACGTTGATGATATTCTGATAGCTTCGAGAACATTTGAAGAGCACGTAGAACATTTGGAATATGTATTGGAGAAGTTATATCAGGGAGGTTTGACAGTGAATTGGGACAAATCAAAATTTTTGCAAACTGAGATACATTTTTTGGGTTTCATCATAACACCTACCAGGATACGTGCCAATCCGGATAAAGTAGAATCCATCCTGACGTTCCCGGAGCCTAAAAGTATAAAACAATTGCAAAGTTTTCTTGGTCTCTGTAATTTTTACAGGAAATTCCAGCGGAACTACGCTCAGACGACAGCCCGACTCAGCGCAGTGCTGCAAAAGAACAAACAATGGAGGTGGGGAGATAACGAAAGAGCAGCGTTCAACGAAATCAAAAATAAGTTCGCTGATATGATTTTAATGAATCATCTCAATTTTAATGAAAAATTTTACTTACAGACAGACGCAAGCAATATAGCACTTGGAGCAGAACTATACCAAGAGGACGAGGTGAAAGAACACAAAACCATCGCCTTCGCCAGCCGGACGTTGCTAGCCGCAGAACGTAACTATACTACCACCGAGAAGGAGCTCCTCAGTATAGTGTTCGCCGTGAAGAAGTTCCGTACGTATCTGCTGGGTAATAGAACCATCATCAGGACGGACCATAAAGCGCTGTCGTTCCTGAATACTTGCAAACTCACACACAGCCGGATAACCAGGTGGGTGTTAGCTCTTCAAGAGTATAATTTTTCTTGGGAATACATTAAGGGTGTAGAGAACAGGGTGCCAGACACACTACCACGAGTAGACATAGACAGAAATAGAACGGGTAGAGATATCAAAGAAATAGAGATTTATAGATTGTCCAGGGAAGATAAACTTTTTGGGGAAGAATTAAAGGATATAAATGTAATGCAAAGAGCTGATAGTAAATTAAATAAAATCATTACTAGCGTAGAATCAGATGTAGATGAGTTTGGGTATAAACAATATTTTCAAGTGTTTAAAGGGAGTTTGTTTAAAAAAGTAGAGGGGAGAGAGAGGGATTGGAGGTTAGTTATACCTGAAGGTTTGATAGAGAAAATAGTGTGGGACTGTCACCTTAGATACGGGCATTTTGGGGCACGTAAGTGTGTGAATGTGTTAAAGGAATCCTGTCTATTTAAAAATATGGAGAAACGCGTCCGAAAAATACTTAGAGTTTGCGAGATCTGTCAGAAATCTAAAGTTGTGAATTATAGGTTAGAAGGAGAACTAAATTATATTAAAGTAGAAAAACCATTCGATTTAGTAGCTGTAGATTTGTACGGCCCATTGCCAAAGGGTAGGGGCGGAGTGATGCATATTTTTGTTGTACTTGACACATTTTCCAAATATGTAAGGTTATATAGCGTGAAGCGAGCAACGAGTAAGGTGCTGAGCGAGAAGATCACACGCGACTACATGATCAACGTGGGAAAGCCGAAGGTGATATTATCTGACCATGGGCCGCAATTCATCAGCGGGAGATGGCGCCAGACTCTCGGATGGGAAGGCATCATCCCAAAGCACACCGCAGTATATCACCCGCAGTCCAATCAGGCGGAGAGAGTCATGAGGGAGTTGGGCAGAATTTTTCGAACATACTGCCACGCCAAACACAGCGAGTGGCCACTCTATGTCCAGAAGATTGAAAATTGGCTTAATTTCACCACCCACGAGTCGACAGGGTTCACACCTTATGAGTTAGTGAGAGGGAAGCGTCCACAGAGAATTTTGGAACAATTAATTGAGTATCCACCGGAAACCAACACTATTGGTCACGATGTTAAACTGAGACTAGCGAATGAAAGTTTGTTGACGAAGGGGGAGAGGAGAAAACAGAGACATGATATGAAAGGTAAGTGGACGCAGTACGAGGTCGGACAGATGGTATTGGTGCGACGCCACGATTTGTCGAGTGCCCAAGATAAGGAGATTAAGAAATTTGTCTTGCTCTATGAGGGGCCATACGAGATAGTAGAAGTAAAAATGAAGAATTCGTATGTGTTACAGAATAGAGAAACCAAAGAGATAGTAGGTACGCACAACGCTACAAATTTGAAATTATTTTGGTCAGCATAAGGATTTTTATCAATGAGTAAATGTATGAATGTCATTTAATTGTTTTTCTATATGTTTCTAGAAGGGATCCTCCCCCATTTTCGGGCGGTCACGATCTTACCAGTCCTGGCCGTGGAATTCGGAACTCGGAGGCGGGCCATGGTTGGCGGATCTTCCTTCGGGCAGTGAAAACAACGATGGTCCGGCTCCACCAAAATTGGTACAAAGTAGAAAATTTACTACATATTTGAATGGGGAGGGGGACCCCAAAAGGTACGTGACAAATTATCATTAATACACTCCAGCTGCATCAGTTTTGATGTACCTGTCACGTGCCTGCACTGCCTTAGAGGATATAAAGGAGGCTACATCTAAATACAAGGCAGTGCATGCAAATTTTAAATATTTTAGTGTCAATGGCAAAATTCAAATTGAACCATTGGCAATAGTTTGCTTACACCGAAATGAAGAGTTTGGCTGGGAGGCAGATTTGGTGAAAGTTCAGACGGCGGGTCTGGAGAAATGAGAGTTAGAGGGAGAGAAGTCGGAAGTAAAGGGGGGAGTAATTTCACAAAGCAGATCTGAATTTTCATCAAAACTGTGCCTCATAGCCAAACACCCCCGTTTCAGGTGCGTCCATAGTCACCGAAAGAAAAAAAAAAAAAAAAAAAATTTGGATGTGTATAATTTTAAATTTAAACAAATTTTAGAATTAAGTGACCAAATATAATTGTCAAGTTTTAGTATCAGTGAGCATGGGAACGTTTAAAAGATGTGTAATAAAATAAAAACTTGTTATCAATACAAGAAGTGGGGATGCTTTTGGGGGGTAGATTGGTGCTCAATGAAGTGATAGAACAATGGAGTGTGGAACTGCAAGTGTAGAAAATTTAATTTTCAATGTTAATTAGTTAGTTATTAAGTTGCTATTGCGGGGGTGGCCTGTGCTCTCGTAGATAGCGAAATGGGTTGGGGGTAACAGAGAGTGTTACCTCCATCGGAGGCCGAAATGGCGAAAATGTGTGACACACCTTTTTCGTGTGAATTAAAATTTTACACACTGATAGACGACCGTGTCGCACATAACTAGAACGATGTAGAACAGGCAGTGAAATTGAAGTTAGATTTCCCCGACTTTTCGGGCGATTACTGCCTTATCAGCACTAATCGTGGATTTGGCTAGCGGCCAGCTATGGTCATACTAAGTAGTACTAAGTACCATAGCTGACTTGAAATTGGTATAGAGTAGAAATTCAATGGGGGGCGAATATTAGGGGAAATCTCCCGGAACTATGAAACAGCGGCTACCACTCTGCCTGCTTGGGGGCAGCAAAGCCAGGTGGTAGACCCGCATTAAGGGCGTTTAACTATATAACAAGAATATGTTGATATTCGATAATGTTCAAATGTAATAGTGGAAGCAAAGACACGGAGAGGTCAAACTACTCCAAAATATGCCGTCTTTGTCGAAGCGAAAGGACGATACAGTCCTCCATAACTTGTAATAGTGTGTGTGGATCAGGAGGTGACTCAGAGGAGTCACGAATTTAAATTTTACAACATAAAAATTTTTGCTAATTCAAAGTTTGATCCGATAAAAATGCTTGTGTTCTATTTAAATATTTAAATAACTATCTGCTCAGACATTCAATATAAGGTGTTCATCACATGCTTTTAAATGTATTATTTTATTGTCGTAGGTTAGAGATAAGCATTGATAAGAATATGTGTTTTCATTAGGTGTGTATATTTTTTTTTAAGCCAATAATTAAATCGTCTGGCAGGCGGTTAATATGAATGACCAGAATCAGAGAAATGGGAAACAAGGAGGTGAGAGATAATGATAAATAAATATATATATTTCATATAATTTGTTCAAGTATGAGACGTGTTTTAATTGTGTTAGGGAGATCAGCTGATCAGCAATAACAGGTCACTGGTATATTGGTTTGTAAATGTTCTATATACATAATGATGTTCAAGGTAATGTTTTAATGTATTACAGATGTTTTAAAGTAATGGTAAAAATAATTTGATAAAATGAGATATAAAGTAACAATTTGTGAAAGTTAACAAGAGATAGTTTTGGGTGATGAATATTTTGTGGGACATGTAGATCTGTCCAAGTCAAAGTTGAAAGTTGAAGTAGTAAAGATCGAAATATTGTTTTGAAGATAATGTAATGTTGTTTTGGAGTTAATATATGTTATAGAGTTTTGAGAAGTATTGATGTTGACACAGTAGTAATGGAAAATAATAGTAGAGTTTTTGAGTGATATATTGTTGTTTATAATTAATGATGTTATTTTGTTGTAGCTGTAGTAAGGTAATGAGATTGAGATTTTGGGGATGGCAATTTTGTAGTAGGGGGTAGTGTAATGTGGGAGTCCGCAACATAATGATAAGTTGGGACGGGATAGGTAGCGATTTTAGTGAGGAGGGGCCGCCTTAGGTAGAATCCAGGGGCCAAATAAGGGAATTGAGTTTTGGGGGGGGGGGGAAACACATATCCTATGTACAAAGGGTTAAAGAGTATTTTTTAATATATATAGAGAGAAGGTGGCGAATTGAGTTTAATGATAAGTTGGGGTTAGAGAGTGTCTTGATTAGTAGAGATTTCGATAGAGATGGGTGTCAGATTAGTTACAGTGGTTAGAAATTAGAGTCGGAGGGAGAAAGTTGATATATGTATAAACAGATCAAGTAGTAAATTAAATGAGAATAAATAATTGAAATCACCCACAGTAATAGGGAATGAGATTGTAAAATGAAGAGAGTTGTAGTTGAATATAAAAGTTTTTATTTTTAAACCAGTGACAGAATTTTGATAGAATTTGGTAATGTAAAATTAAGAAGTGTTTATTTTGAATAATTTAAATGGCAATTGGCTTATTGTTTATAATAATATTTTGTTAATTTTAAATGTTTTATTTTATTGTTGAATGTGTAAATTAGATTGTTACAGATGTTAAATGTATTTTCAGATAGAGTGTACATAACATATGTAGGTCAAGGGTCTTGGACTTGACCTAGTTTCGATCAGCTGACAGCGAGGTCATATAAGCTTGTGTAGTAGGAAGTCAATTCAATTTGTTTATTTGATCAATTCAAACAAATTATATATATAAAGGAAACATTTACATAAAATTAAATTTCTTTCTTGAATTTTAAAATTTTTTGGGAAAATAGACTTGTGAAAAAAAAAAAAAAAAAATCTTGATTTTTCGCCTGCCAGCGAATGAATATTATAAGTATTGACTATTTTATTATTTGTGTGTTAACCATGTTTATTTTATTGATTTATTTTGTATTGCATTGTACTGTTAGAATCTAAGTGATCACCTGTTAGAGTAAGGATATGTTTTGATTAGGAGAAAGGTCTAAATTAAGTCATTTTAAATAAAACAGAAAAACAAGGAAGAGAATTTTTTTTGTGATAAAATGTTTTATTTTGAATTTTGAATTTTTTTAATTTCTATAAATTTTAAAGAATTTGTCAAGGTGTAATATTATGTAATGTGAGTGTGTGTGAGCCCAGTATCTGCTAAAGGCAGCCCAGCTTGCATAAAAGGGGAAACATATCGGTGGAGGATCTGGCATAATTTAAGCCAGGGATTGAGGATATTTGGGGATAGCATGCTAAAAGGCGAGGTGTGCTGTGGTACTTGTCGGTTCGATTTCTCGGTGTTGGGATCTCTTACGGAGAAGTCCAGTGATCTCGTTCAGATGAGTCCATAGTCGCCAAGCAAGGGGGGTCGTGTACCCATGAGGAGTTAGAACAAGGGGGTTGTTGGCACCAGTTCCTCACCGGTCCTCTTCGGGGTTTATCAATGAGATTTCTTCTGTTATGGACAGCAGAATTCTCATTGAGGAGGTATTGTAACGTGTCAAAATTTGGGTCATTTTATTTTTTACCGTATGGAGTATTTACATTTTATTTATTTCATTTTTTGCGGGCTTTTCTAAAAATTATTGTGAAAGCTTTATAGTACGACAAATATTCATTCCGTTACAAGAGAACACATGGCAAGTGGAACATTGTTGTAACAAAGCAGAGATGCAGTTTGTGTTGAGTAACTTTGTAAGGAATTCTGCGCCCCCCTCAAATTCTCAGAAATGTGCATAAGTGTAACCACTCACGCACGGCACTACTCAAGTACACGCTCGGAATGACGCCTTCAGCCTAAAACCAAGATGTCTAGAGAACAAATTTTTTCATAGTCTCCTTACCGATCCTCAGGAAATGCTGCTAAGGACTGCCCACTTTTAGTGACGTCAACCGTGCTTCACAAATATTGTCCACGATCACCACACAAAAAACACGTGTGTTGAATGTGCCACAGCAGTGACGATTAAATAGAAGGCATTGGTGTCCGTCGTCTTGACTAAAATCATCGAGGAGAGAGAGAACATACAGACGCGGGCAGTCCATCACCGATTTCAGCCCGGGCAGGTTGCCCGGCAACCGGGTTTAAAAAAGTAACTGTTAACATCAAAGCATACTAAGTGGAACTTGTTAAAAAAAATCCGAGAGTGGGTAAGGACCGTTCGCCTAAACATGGAATAATAAATGGGACATAATGGAAAATTGTGCGTGTTTAAAAAAGAAGTCGGGATGACGCCACGTGGCCAGCAATAATATCAGTGTATATCAAAATGTTATACCAAAGTTTAAAAATGGGGTTTTAAAAAATAAAGGGATTAAAATTGTATGTGTGAATGAGTGTAAAAAATTGCAGGCTGGGCTCTGTATGTATATTTTAAAGTACGTAAGTAATAGTAAGTAAGCTGTAATAGTTACACAATCTTTATAACATGTAAAACCTATAAATGGAAAACTTATAAATTCACTATTTCTGATTAATAAACCAAAAAAATAATTTCTCTTCCAAAAAATTGAGAGTTAGATTCTTTCAAAACCTTATTTCGTTTTATGTACTGTCAGAGTTCGTCGAACGAAATGGGTTCGTCCACACTACACGATCCGGCCAGATCAAAGATGAAAGGTAAGTGGGAGTTTTAATCTGAATAATAAAAAATAACAAAAATAATAAAGTTACAGTCCCTGGACACACAACCGGACCATCTAAACATATAACACATTTATATACTGCTCCTCTGGTAACATGTATACTGTTTATCAGTTTCAAACTTCCACTCAATGATCATTCATTCATCACAATGCTCTACATAAATCTGCATAAACACTCTTAACTCCTATATAAACTTGGTTGAATGAGATGGTCTCAACAAACTAATCTTTGCAATCAATATGTATAACATCAATGTACATACAACTTTTGCCATTGACTATCCTCCAGTTATGGACAATCTGATTTACAGTACTCTATACTAACAAATGGGCCCTCACGGCTTCCCACAAAGATAAGGATCTTGATAAGGTAATTTGCAACCGAGTTTTTGCACTGTTGCATTAAGTCGTTACGTATTTTAAATAATATGGTAGCTAAATTTGTAAGAGTACACTTTACTTTAAAATATTGTTTTATCTGCTTTCAAACAAGTGACAAAGTGACTCTACACCGTACCTGTACCTTTGTAAACAAAGTCTTTGTGTCTCTATACTCTGTCTTTACTTATTTAATGTTTTGGGGCTATAACTGTTTTAATAGTATTACAATAATAACGAAAGATCTGCCACTCTTGCCTGAGTTATAAAAATCCACAATTACTGTTTCTCTATTCATGAAAAATAACAATCAAACTGAAAGTGAAAATCACCTGTTGGGTGATTCTGAAGATGTTTTTCATCTTATAGATCTTTTGTTTTTGATATGTTTGTAAATGAATGACCCAGTGAACAATTTAATCGTCTACTTTTTTTTTAATTTTATTTCGACTATATTTCCATGGTATGCATTAAAATTCATCACATTTAAATTTGTTCAACTTAAATTTAGCTTACCACATAAAACATGCAAGTTCTACTAAAATTAAACGTGTAATTAGTTTTTTATTTTAATTTTTATACAAATTATGCTGTTCTTTCAATCTGAAGAATACGCTAATTTACAGTGACAATAAAAACTCAAATTTAGAATTTTTCTATACTAGATTATGATATACCAAAATGATTCAAAAACAAGAAAAATAAATTTAATTTTTAATTATTTATTTACATCATCAACTATATATAAAAACTCAGCACAGGGGAGTCAGACTTTGGTAAAAAAAATGCACTGAAAGAGTTAATAATTTAGAATCTAGTTTTTCTTCAAAGTTCTGAAGAAAACTGGTTGATATTTGTGACTTGTTGGCACACTTTAACGCCAGACGTGTGATTCATTGATTATACAGTCGGTTGTCTACAGCACCATTTACATCTAACATTTTAATTCTATGTGTGAAACTGTTTTTCATTTGTGAGGCATTGTGTGATTATGCAGATGAAACCATATTACACTAAAAATAATCTTTAACGTGAAATGATGGATAACAATTATTTTGTATTAAATGAATTTCAAAAGTTAAACAAAACAAGGTAGTAAACAATTGATTCACTTACATTCCATTGTGTAATACAGTAAAACTTGTCCAAGGTGGAACGTGAATAAGGCGGAAATTTGCCCAACGTGAACAAATTCTCTAGTCCCGGCGTATAGAATAGGCACTATAGTGTTATTTATTTTCTATAATGCGGAATCTGCCCAACGCGGAAACGGAAAGCAATATTTCAAGAATTTATTAAAAAGTACTTGTATAATGCGGAAAATGTGTAAAAATGATTTTGCACTCCCTACCTTTTACTGTTTCGTTTGAGAATTAATGTTAGTCACGTAGTCAGGTAGTCATTGTTCGGACAAGTAGCTTCATACCGCAAGAATACACAGAACAAGGTCAAATACCCGCCTCTCTATTGTATCAAAAAAATGTTAAGAGGATTAGAAAGCTGGTAGGTAAACAATAAATTGACGCTTACTACATTTTTAATGCCTAAAACTTATTAATGCTTATTAACTTAATGCCTAACAGTTACAGGGACAAAGAAAGATAGAAAGAGAGAGAGAGAGTAAGGAGGGGGAATTGAAATTTCCAATTCATGGAAAAACCCAAACTTTTCAGTGTCCATGTTCTGTAACTGGAATTTCAATAAACCGATCAGTTCATTTTTGCATCATGGCTAAATCGTATGTGGCGTTGTCGCTAAATGAAAAAGTTAAAGTCATAGAAGCTAAGGGAAAAGATAAACTCTCGGTACGGCAAATAATGATGCGGTTCAAGTGTGGCAAAACGCAAATCTACAACACGCTTAAACAAAAAGATAAAATAATGAACGAGTGGCTGAAGGAAACGGTCGAATGAAAAGGAAGGCAAAGATAACCGGCAACGAGGAAATCAACGAGGTAGTGTGGGAGTGGTTCACCAATGCAAGGTCAAAAAACATTTATATATCCGGTCCAATGCTCCAAAGTGAAGCTCTCGCAGTAGCCAAATCTCTCAGAAACAATCAGTTTAAGGCATCTACAGGATGGCTGGACAGTTTTAAGAAGAGGCACAATATTGCGTGGAACGAAGTTTGTGGGGAATCTAAGGTATGGATGAAAGTGTGGTAAGTGAGTGGAAACCAAAACTGTTAGAAATGATTTCACCATATGAACCTAAAAACATTTACAATGCAGACGAAACAGGATTGTTTTTCCGGGCATTACCAACAAACTCACTTGCGGTTAAGGGAGAAAAGTGTGCCGGGGACAAAATGCCCAAAGAAAGACTCACAGTGTTATTGTGTGGGAATATGGTGGGAGAAATGGAAAAGCCTCTCGTGATTGGAAAGGCAGCGAAACCGAGAAGTTTCAAGAACCTGAAAATTAATAATCTACCAGTGGTTTGGAGAAACAATAAAAAAGCTTGGATGACTGCTGCTACAATGGAAGAGTGGTTAAATGTGTTCAATGCAAAAATGAAGAAGGGAAAATCGAAAGGTGATCCTTTTTCTTGACAATGCCACCTGCCACCCAAAGGTAACACTTTCAAATATGAAAATCGCCTGGTTCCCAGCAAATGCAACAAGTGTATTACAGCCCATGGATATGGGTGTTATTTACACATTCAAATCACACTACAGACGGTTACTGATGCAATCTTTGATTGCCAATACAGAAGAAGCTGATAGCTCTTACGCTTTAGCCTGTATCAGTTCTGGATGCTGTGAACTGGATCGGGTTGGCAGTGAAGAAAATTAAAGCAGAAACTGTAAAAAAGTGTTTTGGTAAAGCAGGATTTGGGGAAAGTGATGTTGCAGATGATTTGGAGGAGGCGAGTAAAAACATAGTGGCAATATTCAATCTTTGCCGAGAAAAAGAACTTTCCTGTGATACAGAGAACTTTGTTTGAAGTGATGACCACCTAGCCACACATTACAACTTTGAGTCTGCTACAGCTCTTCTAGCACTAAGAAATACGGAGGAGGAGGAGGAAGAAGAAGGAGGAGGAGATATTTCAACGAAGATTCGCACACATGACCAGGCCCTTCATTGCATCAGTGACGTAATGCAGTTTGCCATTGATTCGAACGCTTCCAGCCTTCTTGAACTATTGTATACAGTTAAGGACTGCATTCAAAAAGACATGATCAAAAAAAGTGGAAACAAGTTTCTTTATTGGATCTGTGGAAAAAAAACTGAATGATTTGTACATTTGAATGGTGTAATGTGTAGTGTAATAATAACACTGTAATACTGTAATAAATAATAATAATATAATACTGTAATAACATGTGTTTCACCTACGTACAACAGCCAGCCCCGCCGATCTTCACTCATAAACAGGTATGTACAGTAAGGCTGTATGTTTTTAATACAATTTCTTACACATTATGTAATTTTGTATAGTGCGGAAACTTGGCCAATTTGGAAAATAAATTCGGTCCCTTGCGATTCCGCTTTGAACAAGTTTTACTGTACAACAATATAATAAACATTTAACAGGTACTTTACTTTTATAAGTTTTATTTACCCATTTGGTTTATTAAGCAACAAACCAAAGTTAGGTCTGCTTTAATGTTACCTGAAAATTATGACAACAAAGTTGATTATTTCTTGATTATCTTGTAACTAGTGAATAATATGTGGGCCAAGTATATATATTATAAGACAAAAAGCCAGTCTGTGGAATAGATTTTTTTATTTTCCCTCAAAAAACAAGAAATATCAGGAACCCTGTCAGTCAGGAAACTATGGCAATGATCTTTTGGTACATACAAAGCATAATACTGGTGAAACTTTTAATAATTTGCATACATCCATTCAAAACAAAAATCACAGGATCCTGCTCTCTGGAACTGTCTTCATTCATGACAGTATGTGCCCACATTCAGCTGCACACAGTCAAACATCACTGGAAAAGTTAGATAGAAAATGTTAACCCTTCTTACAGCCCAGATCTGGTTCCTAACAATTTCTATTTGTTTATGTATATGGCAACACTGCACTTCAGTGGCAAAAAAATATAGCAGTCAGAAAAGTGTAAAAGAGTGGCTCAAATCATATTTACAATGGAATACAAACATTTGTAAAATGATGCAAGCATTTCACTTTATATGAAACAATACAAAACGCTTCACTTTACATAGAGAAATATTTTTTCTTAGTTATAAGTTGCTTTAAGTTGTACATAATTACTGTTACAACTTTACTAAGATGTTTTAAAATTTAAATGGACATTCCTTTCCTCATAGTTCTTGTAAGTACTCTACTGCTGACACTGAATTTTTTTCTATATTTTTAATAACTGCATTCCTTGTTTGTCACATCAAAGCACTGCTTCTTTACACATACAATAATTATTATTTTCAGAACATTTTTGTCTTCTTCAATTCACTTTTCTACTATCCACAAATTGTTAACAAATTGCTCAGGTCAATAACAAGACAGTGTACTAGTGAACTGATCCACAAATAAGAAAGCTTCATGTTAATACATTACTTAATATGCTTCTTGCTAAATGAAAGTACATTTGCTTGGTTTGCACTTACTTCAGAAAGCAAAGCCAGCGCTGGTGGCGTCCACAGAGAGTTAAACACTTTAATCAGGGACAACAGTCCTGGCAAAAGTGGCAAGAGGTGCGGAGTTGCTGGATTACGGTATATAGGATGACCTGCATCCGTTCGACCGACTACGAAACCACCCCTCAGTGCACGATCTGGATCTTCTGGCCAAGCACATCTTTTTACTACTGCTTGCAGTACATCAACACAGCACATTATCTGCAATAAAAAAACATACATAGACGATAAACCTCAATTCATTATTAACTTATAATTTTAAATATCATAACTAAGTTCACAAAGAAAAACAGAGACACAAGAAACCAACACAAATCAAGGGTATGTGCACACAGATTTTTCTCAAATGGTGTCTTTGTTTTTTCTTTACCAAAATACTTTCACAGACAGTAGAAATTTGTTTTTCAGTTTTCAACGTAGAATACATTTTACGAGAAGCTGTTCACTAAAAAGTGATATGAAAATGTAGATATTTTCTCATGCATTAATAATAATAAAAGACACGTCATATATGGGCTGCATGAATAAAATTCTTGACATGCATATACGAATATATAATAAACAATAGAATTGGGAATGATGTAGTAAAAAATAAAGTAGATACATTTCCTGCAATCACAAGAAACCAAAGAAATCGATGAAAAGAATGAATGGAAACTAAGTACCGCAAGAAATTTTAAACATGAATGTAAAGAGACAAATATATAGGAACGCTAGACAAAAGTTGGCTTGAAAATGGCCATCTTCAAATCACTACCTGTAACATATCATGCCATCTAATCATAGAATGAACCAGATAAATTTTTGTTCCATTTTATTAACAATTAATTCTAACTAGTGGTCGCCCAGTGGTCAAAATTCGACCATAATTCATTAAATTTTTAAGTTTGAACGTTATTGAGGTTCTTTTGTCAAAGAGTATACCTCTATAATCATTGCATATAATTTTTTTGAATTCTGTTCTATTACGTCAGCTGCGAGCGTGTACAAATACGTCATTAGCGTGTGTTGTTTGCCTTAATTCCCTGCAATACCTATGAAATTTAAAATTTAATGTTAGTAACAGTTGAAAAAAAAACAATTACAGCTTGTATTCGTATTTATTTTTTGACATAATTCATTGTCAGTTTTAATTTTTTCATGTTATTATTGAATCAAATAAACGCTAATAAAAATGAGACTTGACATTCATAGAAGTATAAGATACATTGTTTTCAATTCCAGTGGATTACATTTCATTTTTGGTAAGGTACAAAATTCGAAAACAGTTTGAAGATTATCTGCTACAAAGCTTATATAATTTTTTAATTTTTTTTTCTATGCATTAATTTGAGTTATTTGAAAAATATGAAAGATAGGAAAAATGAGGTTTAGCTTGGCTAAGCCGTATTTAAAAAGCAATAACGCATTTTTTGACATTTCCTTGGGTTTTTTTTTATTGCCATACTGACCAGGTTTCGCCAAGGCTACACAGTTATTTTGCCTATCTTTTTCGAATTATATAAAATTTAAATAAAAAATTAATACAAAATAAAAAATGAAATAAAAAATACGTGCCTCGTATTTTTTCATATATTTTTCATTAAATCAAAAAAAAAACTGGGCGGTTAAAAAAATAAATGTTGTCCATTGAACTTAAAATAGTTTGAAAGTGAATTTAATGATTCAGAACTTCTGTGTAAACGATGTTTTTTGTAAAAACTCTTTCATCATTTGCTAAATGCCCTTGGCCATTATATTCGGAAATATAAAATCTCAAACCATCGAATGATCGAACTCTACTTGCTGCGACGTACAATTGACCATGTGTAAAAACTGGCTGTCTCAATAAAATTCCAATTTTTTCTAATGTTTGTCCTTGAGACTTATTTATTGTCATCGCAAATGCAGGTATAATTGGAAATTGAGTTCTTTGAAAGTTAAATGGTAAAACAGTACCGGAATATGTTAAATTTATACGTGGAACCAAAATTCTCTTATTGCGTGCGGTTCCAGTTAAAACTTCGCAATCAATAGCATTACGATCCATACACTTGATGCGCATTCTTGTTCCATTGACTAATGCTTCCTTTGTATTAAAGTTTCTGATCAGTAAAACTATGCAATTAACTTTCAATACTAACTTATGTGGTGGCAAACCACTAACAGTCAAAGAATTCAAAAACTCTACTGGATAGTTATTGATTTCATTGTCATCATCACAAATTATTTTATCGTAGCTGTGATACGTTTTCTGTTCACCTGGTATTCAATTAAGTATATCAGTATTAATAAAAGTAGAATCATCATTTTTAGGTGCTAAAATAACTGACTTCAATATGTTATCTGAGAGTATGTTTTCGGAAATATTTCCATACACCTCATTAATAATATTATTTTCATCTCCTATAATTGCTGAGGTATTTCAATAATATTTTCACCAAACTGAGGGAATTGTGGGGCTTCATCATTACCAATTTTTTTCAAGAATTCGACAAATTCTATTTTACTTGGTAAGGCTCTCATATTTTGAGTAAACGTTACTTTATGAAAATAAACAAATTTATGCCAACTCGTGACACAATTTTCAATTAAAGTTGCACGTGATCCATGTGGGACAACTGGTAAGATTTGCCGAAAATCACTGCACAGAAGTATCGTTTTCACTCCAAATGGTTTATGTTTATCATTTTCATCGCATAGATCCTGCAATAATCTATCTATGATTTTCAAAACTTGCAGTGGGCACATAGAAATTTCATCAATAATTATCAATGATGACGAATTTATGTAACGTCCATAGCTACTATTTGCGGTAATATTCACTACAGAATTTTCCAAAATGGGTATAGGCAATTTAAACACATTGTGTAAAGTTCTACCTCCAAGTAATAGAGTTGAAGCTATGCCACTGAATGCTGTTGCAATGCAACTAAGATTAAGCGAATTTAATTTGTGAATGATTGCTGTTTGTGTGAATGTTTTTCTACAACCTGCATGAGCAGTTAAACAAAAAACATTAGATCCAGTATCATGGTGCAAAACTTCACGAATCACACGATCAATTAGATTACGCTGTTCAATATTTGCAGTTTCATAATGCTCACAAAACAGAAACTCTTGTTCTATTGGATCAATAGCATTTGCTTCATCTGTTCTCTGTGAATACGTGGGAACTGGTAAACCAAGTTCTTGACATGACAAATTATGAACATTCAAAATATCTTCAATTTCTAATAGAGCTGTGTTAAAGGATACTTCTTCGTTGTAATCTCTCAAAAAATCTTCACTAAGATATACTTTAAATTCATTCCATAACGCCAATGCATTGGCTGGCACATTTAATGCACAAATGAAACCAAATAAATTTCGCATTTGTTTTGGTGAATGTAATTCTTTTGCTTCATTTAAACATTCGCGCCATTCATTATCATTTGAAGCAATGCCGCGAGCATGGCACGCTTCAACAAAAGAAGTGTGTATAATTCCATTGTATGTTCTAACATCCTCAAATGATTTTGGACCACAGACATGTAATAAAAGCAATCGTAAATGGAAAAGTTCGATGTCTTTTGGTGATACTACATATATGCGTGTAATGATTTTATCACCTCCACGCCTTCTCTTCTTCCATTTTTTTCGGGAATCTTCCCACACATAATGCAAAGGAATTTCAATATACTTATATTCATGCACTGATGGATCTGATCGATTCAATTCAAAAAATGCTAATAATTTTGTTTGTCTTGCATTTTCAATTGCTTGACGTTCTTGTCCTTCTCGAAAGTAAACATTCTGTCTACGCGGTAAATGAATGTCAAGTCTAATGATGACATGTGATTGAAAATGCATTGGTATTTCATAGATGCGCCATACAGCTTCAGTTGATCCGACATAACGGCCATTTAAAAAATTTTTAACTTCATCAATTTGTATTTCTTGACCTGGTTCATTTCTCTCTGAACCTAATTCAACAGATGCACTGTCATAGCTTTTATACACGTATTTATAAATGTATTTAACACTTTTAACTGTAGTGCATACTTCAACATTTATATGGCAATTAAATCTGGCAAGTAAATACGGATTGTATGGTACAACATAACGATTGTCGAGGCAACTACAGCGAACTTCAGCATTAATACCATTATCACGCCTTCTGTATAATGGATATCCATTTAATGATTCACATGTAAATTCATTAAATCGTTTTGGATAATCTTTTGTGCATTTTCCATCTCTCATACATACAGAATTTGGATTAAGTACACCACATGGACCATGCATCATGTGTTTTACAACATATTCATGTAATGTAAGATGTGTTTGAATGTTAGGAATCTCCGCAGATACAACTTTATCAATATCGGTAGCATTAACAATTTTATCTTGCTCATTTAAAGAGAGTAAAATGTGAGCATGAGGCAATCCTCACTTTTGAAACTCAATTGTATAAATGAGTGCTTCAACTTTACCGAAGATTTTTTTTAGTTTAAGGCCCTCAATTAATACTTTCAGTTTGGACTTGAATACACGCACAATATCAGGTCGAAAATTAGCTGACTCACCTACACCAATATTGCTAACTATTTCAAGCCAACTTGGATTGCAAGTCATTGTAATAAACAAAGAAGGCTTTCCGAAATGCTGTACAATTGACATTGCATCTAAATAATGCTGATACATATTTCTTGGAGATCCATTGAATGAAGATGGTAAAATTACTCTACGGCCAACATTATTGGCATTGGGCTTCAATTCTAAATAATCTGTTAAATTGTTGTAAACTTCAGACCTAAGACTTGTTTGATTTTGTCGAATGAAATGTAACCTTGTGCCCTCTATTCTCACATACATATCAACTATCCACTGCAGAAATAATTTTTATGAATGGTGCAACATGCTAAAATCTTCTCTAATTGCAAGTCGATAGGCTGCATACTGAAGCATGGTTAATTTATTTCTGGGCGCTCTTGAATTAGATGTAGTTGGTACATTATGAGAAATATTGATATGCCACCCAGTATCACCATTTGGAAAAAGTAATGGATACGGTAAAGGGTCCAATGATGAATCCAAAACAGAGATATTTTTAATGGTACCATTAACTTTTGAAAACGAAACCATATTTCGTTCAAAGGGTGGCTCACCATCAACTGTACTAAATATTACTGCTACATCAGTTTGAACTGCATCATTATAACGGCGTAGATCTAAATCACGATTTACTTTAATGAGCATACAAATTTCTTTATTTTGATTTTCAACTCTCTGACAATGATCTTTCATTGCAATGAATGACCGAACGAAAGGATTAATGCGTTCCAATTCAAGAGAGATTTCACGCATTATATTGTTATTGCATGATTGATTATAGTGTTCACATAATCTATAATTGACAGCAGTGTCAACATCATAAAAATATAATTGCGCATAACATGGTGAGCGACCATATCCAGCAGTCATTGGACCTGATCGTGATAAAAAACATCATGTATTTTAAAATGATACACTCCACGCGTAACTGTATCCGAAATTTTAGCTTCTGAGCTAACCATAGCAAATGATGAATTGTATTTACGAATGTTTTCAAAATAATTTTTTGACTTTCTTTTTATTGAAGGTTCATTTGAAGTAAGTCCATCATACAATGATTTAAAGTAGTCATTTTGACTTAAGGCCGGTAATATTGCTTTACCCTTATGACAACATGAAGTGAATGCAGTCCTTTCACCTAAAGTGACCTCAGATTCGAAATGTTTTGCATTGCAAAACCTGCATTGTAAATGCATTAATCCACAATCAAAAGTATTAAAATTTCTTGGAATGACACTCAGTGCGCATTTAAATGTATCCCTCAAAATTCCCTCAAAATAATTTCATCATTTTGTATACTATTTACAGTATTTAAATTTGCATTTGGTCTATTATCATTTTGACTTTCACGCGAATATATATTCCTTCTTCTTTGTCTCTCACTCCGACCCGTCAATGTTATACTATTTACACTATTTAAATTTGCATTTGGTCTATTATCATTTTGACTTTTATGTGAATATATATTCCTTCTTCTTTGTCTCTCACTCCGACCCGTCAATGTTCTATGTCGAGGCATAATGGAAGTAGGTGCGAATATCTGAATGTAAAAAAACACATGTAATGAAATTACTGAAACTAAGATTAGACAGGGTTTAATTTAAAAATAATAAAATATACTCACTTTTTTGAAACCACCAATAATAATTAGGCGAGAGTAAGTCAATTCAAATTGCTGCTACAAAATTTTCCTTTTGCAACAGGTGTATATTAAGCAAGCTGTACTTCACTTTCAACTGCACATTAATATATAAAACACAGATATCTAATATACAAAATATAAAATAAACGCTTTTTTGCCTTGACATACACTCCACAGACTATTGAAAAAGGAACATTTGAAATCACACAAAAGTCACAGCTCATTCAGTCAATCTGTCAGTAATTATTTGTGGCAACATTTTAAAATTCTTTGGCGACAATCTCTACTCTGTGCGACTGTTTGACCACAGACTATTATGTGTTTGACATTGGCAGTATGAACGTAAACAAACGACAGACTATTATGTGTTTGACATTGGCAGTATGAACGTACACTAAAATGAAAATATCGGTATGGAGAACCATACATGACTTCCATATTCTAAGATTTATATTTAAAATCATTTTCAGCCAAACAGCCAGGGAAGGAATTTTAACAAAAAAATACTTCTTTGTTGCCAATAACGTAGTACACATAAAAAAAAATTATCCCCTCCCCCTTCAACTATAATTTTGATTTATAGAAAATTACCCCCAGCCCGTTCAACTAGCCTCTTCATTTATAGATATTTCATCTACGTTTCTACAGTGGATTATTAAGATCTTATCAGGATACTTTATCAAAATTAAGTACTTTACTCATGTTACAACAAAAAATGTTTCAGGTAAACTGCCCTTTCCCCGTAACTGATCTTCACCAAAATCAACAGACATTGAGTTCTCTATAGCTCAGGCACATATGTAAAAAATTATTTGATTCTGTTTGAATTTACGGCAGTTATGGTTCGTCATATAAAAAATTACCCATGTTAAAACATAAAACATGAGATTTATAAAACATATCTAAGATTTATATTTAAAATCATTTTTGAAATAAAATATTTTCATAGAACCTACTAACGCTGGGGAAATCTGAGGAGCCAATCAGAGTTGGGCCTACCTGTCACTCTGCTGAATTTGGTGGAAAGCCCTGTCACTGTCGTCAAAGTATCAGCCTTGACAGGGTACTCTTTTTCTGCAAAATGGGAGAGGCTTGAGATGGAGTGAGTGACATGGTCCCCACCTCAATGAAGAACCCATTGTTTTATAAAAACATATTTAAATTTTGAAAACTGAAAATTCTTTTCTTGTTGTAAATATTTATATTTTATAATCAAAATGACTTTATTTTTGTTACCTGGCAACAAAATTATTTTATTTTTAACAATTATCATTGTTTGAAAAAGTTTAAATGAATTTTCAAGTGCAAATGAATATTTTATTTTATTTTATTTTATGTATTTGTAACACATATTATATATAAATTTTAGCTTTCTGCACTCCTTCTCCATATAAACTTTAACTATGCCAAATCTCACACTCCTCCGTGCGCGCAATATGCTTAAAAAGGGGTACAAAGTTTTCTTTTCACGTATTAATATATAGAGAGATAATTTTTTGTCAGTCCATTCTATTATTATGTGACCAAATAACACATCATCAAGTAACAACACTTACATAAAGTGTAAATTCTTTAATGTTTATATAATTTTATAGCATGTTCTCACTTGTACTGATATTTTTCCATACAACATAAAAAGTTGAATAAAATGTGCAACTTTGTCAAAATAAAAACCTGAATCATAATACGAAATACATTTTTTTTAAATCTGCATAGTTCTGTACACTTTTCAAGAGTGAAACTCAAGATTTTTATTTCTGCTGTACTAAAAAAATAACCAAAATATTCTACAAAATAAACAATTATTATCAACTAACAGGTATGGACTGGATTATTAAGGAATAACTAAATTCAGAAACTCACGCACACCCTCAATACAGGTTAATATATCCCAGCAATGAACAATTCTTTCTATTTAATAATGACTTAAAGGGCCTCATATGAATTGCCCACAATTTAAGATGAACAAGGGTTGGTTTTTTGTTATATAATTCTGTACACTTTATATTTTATGTATATTACAAATAATTCCAGTTTCCAGCTGTCGGCTTTAATAAATACACAAATAAAAATAAAACTATGGATCAATGGGCCACTATCACATAGCATATCAATTCGATTCAATTCTATGAATAACTTCATGATTTACACAGCTGCAAGTCATAAGTGCAAAAAATAATGTCTTAGCCCAGATACCTGGTACATTATCTGGTGATCGCTACAGTGAATTTAAGCAATTTTTCACTTAACCAGAGTTTAATGAAATCAAATACAGTGATGTGAAAATTTCATGTATCCTATTAGCAATAATTATCCAAATAACAGTTTTTAACCACATTCTGTTAATCAAGGGTCATTAGAAGTTGTATACAACTAAAAATTATTCTGATTGTGCATAAGATTAGTGTAATCTATTCAACGATTTGACACCAAACACACAGTGTAGCATGTGAACATAAAATTAGTAAACTGAGAAATGGAACATCAATTTAAAAATTAATTTTAAAAATCAGAGTAAATGTCTCAATACATAATCAAAAATGTATGACCATTAAGTATGGTAAAAAAGTATGTTCCTTATACTTTGCTGTGATGAAGAAATGTGAGAACACACGAAACAAAACAACAGTATGTGTCATTTGCTTACATAAAGCAATACTACGTTAATGTATTTAAAATGTGATGATTTCTTGTTGGTATTCTGTCATGTGATTACTCTCAAATCGTGGTAAATACGAGACAAACAAAGTCAACTAGAATGTTAATAATTTTCAACAATTCTTTATTATATACAATCAAGGAATTGTATATTCATTCATATAAAAATGTCAATTGGTTTTAGAAAGACACCAAACCATAAGAGAAAGGCTCCTAGTACATAAAGTACAAATTTTACAGAAACAACTTTTATAGTGAAAGTTTTTAACAAGGGGGGATGTTTAACAATCAGCTGAGCAGTCCAGGCAAACACACCCAAAACTATCAAACTTCATGATCTCTCACAAAACTAAATATAGTAGACTTTAGCTCCTCTAATAATAGTCCTTTTCGACTCAAATGGCTTCCAGGCTTACTTTTAGTGTCCAAATACTGAAGGTATAAACTGTCCCCCTTGATCAAAACACCCCCTTACATGAAGTCACATGCTTCAATGGTGTGTCACTCTCTTCGAGTTGGTTTAAAAAGAAGAAAGAAACAAAAAATTTCTCAAGACAAGGACAGGACAACTGTACCTCAACCTAAGAATTGAAAATTCTGCCAAGAAAATCTGATAAACCAGAATCACAAGAGGGGGGGGACAGGAACTGCTTCCAACATCACATATGAATGAATATGTCCTCAAGATTTTTTGGTCCAACCAAGGAAACAAAGTGGGCCATACTGACAATAATGAGGAAAAAATAGGCACTCAAAGTATGCCAACGAAAGGCATAGTGATGTAGCCTTAGAAGCAAAATTAATTTAAGACTGGAAAATATTGTGACACCATCTTGCACAGCATATAAGGAGTATACAATATTACATACGATTTATGTTGTATATTTCTGCCACACGTCGTTGGTATCAATTCTATTACAATTTAATTCTCTTTTATTGTATTCTTTCTTTTTTTTTTAAGTTACTTTAATACAAACTCAACTCTTCTCTTTTAAAACTTTTACTGGTTGTTGATTTTAACACTCGCGTTCATTAAATATTTTCTTCAACTATTTTTATTTATTTAATTAATAGTTTAATTCGATTTTGATGTTTTTGTTTATTTATATTTGAGTAATTATTTGGTTGTAGATCCGTTGTTGAATGTAAACAGTTGCGTAGATCCCTTGACGTTAGTTCACTCTCCTGTTGAATACCTAGTGTCGTCTGTGTGTGTCAGTGTATAGTCTAGACAAAGTTATTTTATATAAATTAAACCTTCACGTACCTGTGATGTTGTACTGGAAGTTCAGTCGGTCACAGGGGGTTAATAAACTGTCAAGCTTTTGATCAAACAGTATATTTATGCTGTGAAAGCTTTTTGTGAGCACTTTTAAATTTTACTTGGGCGTCATATGGGCTTTCGAGAGAAATGTCCCATAAAAAGAATTCTTCTGAATAATTTACTAATTAATTCTGATATTTTATAAATCAATTATTGATTAAATAGTTAAATCAAGATCAGGCATTAATTTTTTGTTTATTTGTTTACTTTAAAAATGCAACTCATTAATTAGTAATACTGATTAATTATTTGTTGAAATAATTGTTGACAATTGTTGTTACTTTACAATTCAGTTATTTATTGCTCGTTCTAGAATAAATTCAATTAAGTACATTCATTTGAAAATAACAAACGGATCACAGATCATCCGGTTTTTTACTTTTATCTAGCTCAGTTGTTATAATGAAAACTCTATAGTTATAATCGATGGATTATTTATAATTGTTATCTGTCTCAAGGGTGACTTCTTTTAATCTACAGAATAGAACGCCACATCCTTACTTTACAATGCTCTTACAATATATTATTGTTAGGTTAGACACCTTTAGTTATTGAAAACTACTAAACGAAAAGTTCGTTTATTCTGAATAAATTTTAGATTAGTTATAGGAACGTTAGCACATGAAATCTTATGTCGGAATATGTTAATTCCTCTAAATAACTTTAAAACAGTGTTGATTACTTATTGTATTATTGTTTCTTGCGTCAGTACACATGTGTATTATTCTATACTGTTATCGGCTAAAATGTGAACAAAGTAAGTATTGGCACCGTACTCCCTGGTGATTAATCGCAATGATTAATTATTAACACTTCTAACAATCTGATTCAATGATCGTGTTTACACTTCACTTAATTTCCCACATGAACGAGTTTATTTTCTTCTTGAGAGGCTACTGCTTTGGATATGTATGATACTTAACCTCGTTCTTTCACACGCACTTCTTGTAAAAGTTTCACTACTATTATCGATGCACTGATTGAATTATACTTCTTCCTTCTCGTTGATTATTAAATTTTGGATGATAAGTTGGCCGGGATTTGTTGTTGTTAGTTGAGTGAATTTAGACAAAATGCTTCTCTGTTTACAATGGCAATCGTTTATATACATTTTTTAGAATGCCGCTTGGCGCTCTAGGCGTGCTTCAAAAGTCGTCTGTGATTGGTCTGAAATTATGTCATGATGACGTAATTCTATTTATGGGCATTGCATATTTGTATTTTGAGCGTCGGTTTCATTTGTGTTATTATTCCTTCGTATTTATTCGAGATTCACCAAATTTATGATGCTAACGTTTATATCTTACTTATTACAATTCCAATTCGGGTTCTATTACTATCATTGTACAGCTTATTTATTTATCTTTATTTTGACATGGCTTGATGCCAGTTTGGTCACAGTTTTCATTAACATTTCTTTATTTTAAACTTACTAATGCATTGTTTACATTCGTCGTCTGCTAAATGTTGCAGATCCGACTAATAACTTTTTTCTAATATTTGTTTAATTATCCTTAATTTCAATGGAACATGATTAATTGATTAAAAAGAATACCTTATTATATATAAATGCTGCATTCAGCTGAACAATATTAATTATCTGTTTACATTTGTTGATTTTCTAACATAAACTTCCATATTTTACTACAGTAAACCCTCGATTTAACGGACCTCGGTTTAACGGACTTCGGATTTAACGGACAGAATTTGACAGACACAACGGAAAAAAAAAGTTTTTAGGCTTTTGAAACGTATAATGTGCATAAACTGCAGACTCTCCTGTTCTGGCGATACTGCTTGGCTATCGGAGCATTCTTTCGTTTCTTTTCTTCTTGTTTTGAAACACGCAAATTTCCTCATCCTCAATTGTATTTGATGAGAACGGAGTATTCATCAAGAATTCATTTAGTTCTTCACGATCCCTGTCTTTGCATTGTCGTTGACGCAGGCATCGCACACGTTCAGTGGAAGACATCACGACGACTAGCACTGAACAATATACACTGATATGCATCTTATTTCACTGTGAAATATTCGTCCATCGGCTAATACAGCAAGCATTACAGTGGCACGTAACTTTTCATTTCCTGTAATCTTTACTGTTACAGATTTGGTTCCCTTTTGGTCCACAGTAAATATACGTAAATAAAAAATACAGGCGTTTCATCGGCATTTACCATGTGTTCAAGTGAATAATTATGCTTCTTGCGTAAATGAATGACAAACCGCTGATACTGTAGGAGTTTTTCTTCGTAGTCACTCGGTATTTTTAGCGCGAGTGATGTACGTCATTTAAGCGCAAATCCATTTCACCGCATCATTCGTCTTTTACACCCGAAGCTGGCTTTGAAACCGGAAACTTTTAATTCTTCTGCGATTTCTAAAGATTTTAATTTTAAAACATGTCTAGTGACAGGGAGTCCTTGCCTTCTTAAAAGCCGTATGTATTCACAGACGCTGGACTCTACTGCTACAAAACGCCCAACTTGAGGTCCCGTGAATGCTCGTCGCGCAGTATTTACATTTAAAAGTCGTTCCTTGTTTTCACCATCGTCGGAATACAGGATTCATCAATATCGAATTTCCTTGCGGCTTCGCGATTGTATGTTTTTTCTACATTTTGTATCACAGTTAATTTATAATTCGCATCGTACGGGTTACGTTTAATTTGATTTGACTGCGTGCCTTTAGTCTCCACAATATCACTCATATCGCAAACGCACTACAAAAACGCTGAATGAAAACAAAGTACAGATAAGCGATGTTGTCGCTGTTACAATAGAAAACCACACTGGTAGTTTACCCGTTATTTAGAAACATGTTACTCACACCTCTCTACTCATCCTTTGTCTTGCTGCCTACAAAAGGGTGCGAACACGCGTGCGTGCGTACGCACTTACACTTTATCTTCCTATTCTTTCTTCAGTTTGCTGTTAAAACATTCGGTTGTAGTCATAAATCATAACGCCAGAGTTAACTACAGCCAGGCAAACTGCTGTTGCTTAGGCAGTAAACAACCCATAGATACCAAAAGCGTTCGTCCCGCCAGAAGTCAGGTATAACTTCGAATTTCGTTAGCGCGCGAATGCAAGCCACATGCCAAATTAGCGACCATGTTTTTAGGAGAAAAAGTGCGGCTTGTATTCAGAACAATACGGTATTTGCATGATATTAATAGTATTAAAATTTCAAGTGTTATAGGTCTATTTGATTTAAATATATCCTAAAAAAAACAAAATTTCCGATTTAACGGACTTTCGATTTTACGGACACCCCTCAGCCCCAATTAGTCCATTAAATCAAGGGTTTACTGTATTTTTATTTTAACATGTCCTTCTTATCTCTTATTCTTATAACATCACACATGTGGTGGTGCTTTACATTCTTTTTATCATTGTCATGATTTTACTTCATTATGAAGGGTAGGGTTTCTATCTGATTCTTATTCTCTTGACTTAAATTGGTCATTCAGGGTTTGTTATCATTATTTTACAATGCTTTGTTCCCTGACTATTATTACATTTATGTACACATTTTATTTACTTATGATGTTACCTAAACACATTCAGTGTTTACATTTATACTTATTCTTAATTCATGATAATACATATTTATATTTTGCATTATCTTTTACAGTTTGTGATTATTCCTAGCATGGTTCTCTATATTTGTCTTTTTAAATCATTGCTTTGACTTGGATCAGCTAATGTGCTGTTTTTATTTATAATATATGGTACAATACTATTCAAGTTATTTGTTATTTTACTTATTCTGTTTGATTTTATTCATCAAAGGTTTTTTTATTGAGCTCACTTAACAGTTTATGTGGGAAACTTGTCTTGTCATTTCGTCTTTGTCATTCTGTTTATTTATGTTGTAGTATCATTTAGTACATGTAGTGGATTTACCACTGGTTACTTGAATTCCTTCTCTCCTTTCATTCTTTATTGGTTAATTATTTTTACTGTTACATTCTTCCTGGTTACTCATTTATAGTTCTTTTAGTATTATTCACCCTTCTGGAGTTCATTATTATTATGGAACATTTTGTGATGTTACAACAATCATGTCTACAAATATAATGTAAGTGTTAGCCTACCTGAGCACGATTCTGACCATTTGTGTCACTGCTGCTTGGTTCCACAGGAGGCTTATCAAGGCCAACAAAAGCCATGAATTGCTGAGCACTACCAAACGCTTCATTGGCCACTGCTAACCATTGTGACGAGACTGGACGGAGAACCTCAGCAACGAAAGCACTCTCCCGTTCGTACTCACAAAAGTGGTTACTAATTAGCAGCAACGCTTCCTACAACAGTACATATACAAAATGCACAAGCTGTAAATCAAACAATAAAACAACACAATTGCTGAAAACACTACATTAATTATTCACACAAGATATTATGACAAATTACAATACACAAAGAATCATACTGAAGTTACATTCACATAACTCCATACACTCTAAGTGCTGAATTGTATGCACGTGTTTTTTTTTTTGTACCAAAAAAGTGGTAGCTACAAATTAATAATTAAGTTCGATGTTCTAACTCGTTAAAACACAATCCTACACTTGATATAATGTAATTGCTTGAATAACAATATACACATTTTTACTTGGAACTAATGTTTTTTTTTTTAGAAGCTGAGTACAAGGAAATGGAGGCTGAAGAAAAAGCAGGTTTCAGAGTTGGTAGATCAACTATATTCTCCTTACAGAAAATAACTGAAAAGAAAACAGTTCGATCACAATCTCTTCATTTAGTTTTTATTGACACTGAAAAAGCCTATGACAATGTTCCGTTAGTGAATCTGTGGACAGCTGTAAGATCAACTAGTAAATTGCCATAACAATTCAATATTGAGAATAAAAATAGGAAAGAATTTGTCACCAGGGTTTTAAGTGACCAAAGGTTTACACCAGGGATGTTATCTGTCACCCATGCTTTTCAAAATTTATATGTAGAAAGCAATAGAGACTTGGAAAAAAATGTGCAGGAACATGGGAATTCCACTTGATAGTGATACAGTATATTCATTACAGTTGCTGATGACCAATTGCTTTTGGCTCAAGATTTTGAAGACACAGAGTACATGACTAGAAAATTGACACAGGAATATCAGAAATGGGGACTAAAGGTAAATATGGATAAAACAAAATACATGGCAATAGGTGACCTTCATCAAGACTTGATACTGGAGGAAGACATGTGGAAGATGTCATATACAGAGGAATACAAGTATTTAGGTACTCGCACCACGCTATGCCATTAGGTGCGAGCCAATCATACACCATCTTTATTGTGATTGGCTGATGGTGTGATTTTTACCTGTACATGGGACTTTGCTGAATTTATAAGTACAGGTAGCATGGCAGGACAGCTTCAGCCTATACCACAGTACTGTGGGCCTGTACGTGAACACCCGACGTTCAGGATTTTTATACCACTGATGATGGCAGCCACTGGAGCTGCAGAAACGTTTGGTTTTGTAATAAGCCATGGACCACGGCCAAACAGCCCGGATAACATGAATCATACATTTAAAGCCATTGTTAGAAGTATGATGACTTATGGCTCAGAAGTTTTGACTACCAGTAAACACACAAGAACAAAATTAATGACAGCAGAGACGGACTTTTGGAGACGTTCAGAAAGAGTATCCAGATGTGAGAAAATTAGAAATGAGGGCATTAAGGCCAATGACTGTGAAGAATTCAGTTACTGATTTTATTCACACAAAAAAATTATAATGGTATGGACACATGAAAAGAATGGCACAAAAAAGATTGCCAAGGAGAGTTATGGATCGGACCCCACCAGGAAGAAGGAAAAGAGGAAGACACCTATCATCTGGATAGAAGAAATTCAGACTATATTGTCCACGGCCGGTAGCAGCCACGCCCTAAATCCAGCATATCTATCGTCCCTGCAGCAGGAGCTCTAATTGAAGCTCGGGACGCAGTATACGAGAGGACGACGGGCATGCCCTTCGTCCCGCACAGCCCCACTGGTCAGACTATATTGAGGGAATGAGAAATTGATGAAGATATTTGGATGGACAAGCAGCAGTGGAAGATGAGAATTATATCACTTCTGTAATCTTTGGTTCCTGAAAATGTGTAAACATTGTACAGCCGGAATAATAAAGAAAAACTAATGTTTCATTTAAGGGTGGTGATGCTATGCTGAAAGTTCCTATTAACCCTTTCGCTGCGTAATTCGACTGTAGTCGAACTGATTTAAAAACCCTTCGCTGCGTAATTCGACTACAGTCCACATTGCTCAATAATTTTCTCCGTTCGCTGCGGTATTCGACATTAGTCTCACAGTGATACGGCAGTATTAGAATTGCTTTCTGATTAGTGGTGCTCTCTGTGGAAGCTTTGAAAACTACGTATAAACAGCTGATGTTTTGGTCATTGACAGTGTGTCATTGCTCTCAACCCAGTAGCGTGTGTTGTTTACTGATGTTTTGAACGTAATTTTATCTTTCGTGTTTGTAAACATTTATACTTATAACTTTTAAATGTTCGTTTTTCTTGTATTTTCTTACGTGTAGTTTTTCAGTTTGTGAGTGTATTAATAATGTGCGTATTTACATTGTGTTTTTGTAAATAATGAGTGTTGGTGTAACAGTGTTTTCTGAATTTCGCGTATTGTTTGTTAGTTATAGTTTTCAACATTTTGGTTATAAAAGCATTTGTTTCCCATATTTTCTGAAGTTTAATGTTATTTTACAGTTTTTGAGTGTATTTAGTGTGCGTCTTTATGTTTTATGTTCGTAAATACCTCATTTTGGTGTAATAGAATTTTCTGATCTTCTCGTATTGGTTATTAGGTTATAGTTTTCAATATTTTACTTCGACTAACGGAACATTAATTTCCATTTGAATTTAACGTTTTTTATGTGTGACTAATAAGTAAATAATGTCAAAACGTCCGAATCTACGGAAAAGACCACTATCCGAGGCAGAAATTGAAGCTATTATTCTATGTGATACTGACTCGTACGAAGATGATACAGATGAAGATCCTGAGTGTGATGTTGGTGAAGAACGTATTGACAGTGAAGAGGATGAAAGTGAGCCTGATACCATAGATGTAAACCTTTATGAAAATTCTGAAAACAGCGAATGGAGGAAGGTGAAAGATGTTGCATCTGGGACTGAAATAACACTGGACAGTATTCCAGAATATACTGGAAACCGTATGCTTCGTGACATGGAGGGACTTAGCCCTGTCGAGGCATTCTACAAATATTTCCCCTAATCGGTTTTTGAACTTGTTGTCCGAGAAACGAGTAAATATGCAGAGCAGTGTCTGGATGTCACATATGATTTTCCTACGAGGTCTAGGTTTCATCAGTGGGAGGAGGTGTCTGTTGACGACATAAAAAAGTTTGTTGCCATAGAAATAGGAATGGGTTTAGTCCATAAACCAGATATTGCCTCTTATTTTCACGATAGTTTCTGGTTTACAAGAACACCAGGCTATGGTGAATTGTTTTCTAGGGACCGATATCTATTGATAAGGTCATTTCTACATTTCAATGACAACCGTTCCTCTGTGCCAAAGGGGCAAGATGGTTATGACCCATTATATAAAGAGAGACCTATCCTAGACCTCACAAAGGATACTTATATGCAAATATTTGAGCCTGCAAAAGAACTTTCCATTGATGAATCAATGGTGAAGTTTAAAGGGAGGTTGAATTTCAAGCAGTATTTGCCAAGCAAACCTTCAACAAAATGGGGAATCAAAATTTGGAGCCTGGCAGAGTCCAATACTGGCTTTTATGTTGTGATTTAACGTATACACTGGCAAGAACAATCCACAACAGGGGCAAGCAACACATGGACTAGCCTCACGCGTTGTACATCAGTTACTAAGAGGATTTGAAAATAAGGGCCATGTTGTGTGTACGGATAACTTCTATTCTAGTCCAAATTTATTTATGGATCTCAGGAAACTGAAAATAGGAGCATGTGGAACTGTCAGAGCTAATCGTATACGCTTACCACCAGAGATGAAGACATTACAAAAGAAAAAGGGTGAGCTGCCAACTGTTTGGTTCAACAGTAACACGATTATGCTTGCATAATCCTCTTGGCAAGATACAGGAAGGTAAACATGATTTCTACAGTTGGTGATTCTGGGATGTCAGAAATTCTAACAAAGGCTAGAAAGAAGGCACAAGGAGTAAAAAAAAATTAAACCCAACATTCAAGTTTTGTATAACACATTCATGGGAGGGGTTGACAAATTTGATCAGTTTTGCTCTACATATAATTACAACCGTAAATCACCTAAGTGGTACCAAACACTGTGGCATTTTGTTCTGGAAGTTGCACTGGTCAATGGTTGCATAGCTTTCAAACTTCAAAACCTTGAGGCTAAGCTCTCACATAAGAAGTATAGACAGAAGGTGATATATGGCCTTACGGAGAACTGCTCTAGAAGATCACTGAGAGGTAAACGCCAAAGCAGATCAGCTGGCTCCACTACAGACCGACTAATTGGCCGTCACTTTCCTGAACAATTTGAAGACAAAAAACATAAACCAAATTGCACTGTGTGTAGTGTTATGCCCTCACAGTGTAAGAAGAAAGGCAAAGGACTGTGTAAGCAAAGACAGACTACCTGGTTCTGCCCCGACTGTTCTCATCATCCACCACTATGTATTAGTGATTGTTTCAAAGTTTACCACACCCAAAAAAACTATAGGAAGATTTGTAAATGTGTGTAATATAGAACTCAAATAAAAACTTAGTGTTTAGTGTTAATGTTAAAACTTTATCAAGTTTCAGTTAGATGACTTTCATTTACATGAACAAATTTATACTGGTAAGTTTGAATTTTTCTTATTATTTTTTCAAATGTTTCAGACCATGGTGTTTCATGGTCAGTATTTTACAAGCATTTTTAGCATTATAGGAAATGTAAAACACCATTGCAACTTTAGCTACTCTCTTTTTTGTAACTAAACTACTTTAGGCTAACGGCAGTACAAATCAATAATTTTAGATATATAAAACTTTTTTTCAGGAAAGTGGTACAACAAAATCAAATTCTGAGCCTACAGCATGATTAACCATTACACAAAGTACATTACAAAAAAAATTTGGTCAATAACAAACAAAAAATTTTTTTCTTCTTTTATGTAAATTATAGGCTGTCTGATTCACTTGACGCAGTGAAAGGGTTAAGACAGTAATATACACTTGAACAGAAAAGTAGATTGCAGTAAATAAAATGAACAGTAATGTATAAGACACCAAAAAAGTCTAGATGACTCAGTCATTAAGTATAATAGACAAATTCCAACCAAAGACCAAATGTAAGGCCTATTAGTTATAATTATCACTGACACTAGACAATAATGTTTACACTTTACAGTAGTGTTTACACTCTGTGTAAAGTCGTGTCTATGACATTTCTTGGTGTAATCATAAATTCTTATACCATTAGAGAAAATTAAAAGTTACGAAGTTATTCATTAAACTGAGAAAATCGAAGACAGAGTATAAATCAGCTGCAACACATTGCATTCTGGAATCATGCACTAGAGATTAAAGAAAAAAAAACATTAGTTATCCAGGAGCATCTCACACATGAATACATAGTAATAATCTGAAAGCACCTTTACCTGAAGACAAACTGATTCCATTTTGCTGAGGGCATTCCTTTTACTTTCCAAATTGGTGACAATACTGTGTATTCTGTCAAACACTGGTAACAGCAGCAGTGGATACTTTTGACCAATTTTAACCATGAGTGATGCAGCATGCCTTCGAACATTTTTGACTGCACGAGACCGACAATCTTTTGTTTCTCCTGGCAACGTGAACACCAATGTGGCAAATATCTTGTCCAAAACACGGGGCAGGTATGCCTGTTCACAGAAACACCATAATACTTAATAAACACATTTCCTTATTCTACTTATTATATATGTTATTTACAATTTCTTTACTTGGGTACTTACAGTAGAGGTTTCTGCAGGCGACATACTTAGAAACACAAACAGTGCAGATATGCATGACAGTAAAGTTGACAAGATGAGAGGATCGCTTGGTTCCAGTGCTAAACACATATCCAATAAATGTAACCCACTTGCAACAGATGGACGCTCTGAGCACATTACGATGCGGCTTAAAACACTATCCAACACCTGTACACAAATTACTGCTGAATGAACAACATAGTATGAAATAAGCAATTTTTTTTAAAACTGAATCCTTATAATTACTATATTTCATTAACAATCAATGAAACAGTCCTGTAGAACAGTTTTACAGACTGAAAGCATAAAAAACTGAATTGAAAAATCAATTCTAAAACTAAGAAACGTACATTACTTTGAATCAAAGACCACCTTTTTCCAATTTTTAATGTCGAAAACATTGAGAGGGACTTACACATATATATTTCAAAAGTCTGAACTCCAAGCAATTGATAAACACACAATATTGCAATATACATCACACAATCTTTGGAAATACATTGCAAGAAATAATTTATTATTCCAGTAAAAAATAAATGTTATAAACATTACATATAAAGGTTTCCAGTGACATTTCTCGGGCACTTGCAGTAACAGATAACTACAGACACAATTTTTGATATGTAGAAGGTTTCCAGATCTAAACAAAATGGAAACTAATATAAAGTTTATATATTCATTGTAGACAGAATCCATGGTAGTGTACAGTGTACAAATTTAGCTATCTAATATTTACTGATGATACACAAAACACTGAGTACTAAAAAAGACTAAAAGAAAACAGTGTGAGTCACTGATCTAGGAATGTAGAATGGAAAATATAACTATTGTCATCACCAGAACTATGTCTCCCTATAGGTATAAGGAATGAAACTTTCCATATCACATTACTACCAACATCGGTCTAATATTAGCATTAGCAATTCTAATTTAGGAGGGTTCAATATGTGATGTTATTTTGTATAAATTTGCTTTGAAACAACTACGAGAAGGACATACATGTAAATAACTGTGGGACATTTTTTTACGTGGAATGACACCAAGTACTTCAACATATGTATAAGCAGTAGGTTTCAATTAAATCCAGAATACATTCCCCTACTCCCCTATTGCTTTGTATGCATACCTAATGTTAATGTTACTTAGCAGATCAGACACAAGTAAAGATACTGATACAAGTAACAAATAATGAATACTTTGAATACAAAATCAGGTTACTAAAATATTTTATAAATATTTGACATAAAAACTGTAAATATAGGTAATAATAACAACAGTCAAAATTATAATTCATGGAATTGTGTAATGATAGTAAAAATACATTATAATTAAATGTTACTCAATTCTACTTAAGTAATTAAATCTCTATAAATGCTTATTGAAAATCTAACCACTTCATATTTCATAAACAAATTAAAACCATTCTTTAGAAAGATCTTAAAATACTGTTCTCCTGCAAAGGATAAGCTTGCTTTCATCAATCACACACCACAGAGTGGTATGTTGTTGCTTTGTACATACTGTAGTTCCTCTTCATTTCTTCCTGTCTAGATATTTTTCTCTCCACTCCTCTATTCCCTTTATTAAATTATCTTACCCTTGGTCTCGTATGTCCATCTATCTTATGTATTGTTTCTGCTTTTCAATCTGTCATTTTCTTAAACCCTTCCAATAGTTTGCTGTATTTGTATCAAAACCACCACAGTCTCAACACCTTAATAAACTTTACCATATTCCTTTAACATTTCATCTAAATCTGTATTCTCTAAACTTCTATATTCTTTGCTGACTTTTCTTGCACCATACATTCTTCATGGTGTTTTTTTCTTCACCTTATCACTTTTTTTAAGTCATATTATTTCTGCTGTGTTCATCACTGTAGCACTTTCGTATATTTTATAATGGAAACAGTGAAATAACTAAGCAAACCTAATCCAACAGACTTTGGATGAACACTCCTGCATGTAGTAAGAATAATTTACACCGTAAAAAAAATTAATCTTTCAGTTTTAAAAAATGTACCAGACATGGTAAAAAAATACAATCTTAATGAATACCACTCAACACATGACTGGAAGAGAAGCTTCGTTGACAGAGTGCAATAGGTACGTTTTATGGAGATGGTTGCCAAAGTCAGCTGCTCATGGGAACAGACTGTTGGAATCTTTCTTGATGTCAAAAGCTTTTGATTGAGTCTGGCTTCCTGGACTTCTACACAGACTGATAGAAATTCTGCTTCTGGGCTGATACGTTTGCCTGATCGCTAGCTTTCTTTGGAACAGAACCTCCCATGTGAGAGTCGACAGCACATTCTTCAGAAAGAGCAATTACCACTGGAGTCTCTTAGGGCAGTGTCTTTGGTCCCCTGCTTTTCTCTGTGTATGTCAACAACATACCCAAGTTGCCTGAAACTCGACTAGCCATGTTCACTGATAACACAGCACTGTATGCTGTCAATTGTAGTGTTGAAATGTCTGTTATCTGGCTCCAGGAACAACTGGACAGACACATAGGTTGACTGGGCAGGCAAATGGGGGTCACCATTAACACAGTCATGATCACAGCTGTAGTCTTCTCCAGATGCAGAAGGCTCCCTCCCAGACTTCACACATGCAATACTCAAATCCTCTGTTTTCCCAGTCAACTCACCTTGACAGACGCCTCATCTGGCGGACACATTCTGAACAAGTAGTCCGCAAAACGGCCAGTGTTTATACCAACTCTGACCCTTGGTCATTGCAGCAATTCAATGTTTTGACACCTAGCAAACTCATCGTTACCATGATCCCAGTACTACATGACAAAGACCCATAAGTAAAAACTACAGTATCACATGGACTGAGGTTTATGCTGGACCTGCACAGCTCATTACCTGACATCTAACCAGATAGCTAACCTAACAACACCCTAGGTGTCAATCCAATGAACACCATTATACAGACACTTTCCATGAAATTCTACTGGCACTGTGCCCATTTTCAAAGCAACCACCTTATTAGTGTCTTCAGTCAACACCCATCTTGGAATCTTGGACTTGACCTTGGTAACACTCACCTTGAATTAGTCTATGTCTAAATGAAATCCCACGGCCGATTAGCAGGTCACACTTAGGAATCCTCCAGACAATGTTTAGATTCTGTACAGATTTCTACAACATGTGATTCATTAACACTGTGTGATTGATCGGACAACTGAATCCAAAATGTGACCCCTGGACAATGGGGTTTTAAAAAGTCTCGTGCTTGAAAGAATAATCATATATTTACTAAAACTTATTATTAAAGGAATAATTATACCATATTTTTACCTTACAATCATTTCCTGTATAAACCCTCTGTATTTTTAATATGATATTTTTAAGTTTCAATTAAAGCCAAATAAAATAACGATATTCCAAGTAATTTTATGAAAAATTCCTGAAAATCATGTAATTTTAACTGCACAATACCTTATCAGACCATAGTTTGTATAGTTTATAATACCTCAAATATACAATAAAACTAAAAAAAAAGTCGTCAAGAAAAATCAAAATTTTTTTTTATGTAATGAATGTAAACAAACAGGGTTTGGTTACTACTGAAATTGCTCAATATAAAGTGACTTCTTGTTAGTGCTGCAATCTGAATGTGAAAACAAGAACTTAACAGTCAGAAACATCCATACTTTATGTAATGTGTTACTAAGACAAGAAGCATTTGAACACTTTGGAAACTGAGTGGCCTAACATTACCCCTTCAGTCAAAATATAAAAGCCAAATGCGGTTTAATATTAAACCATCAGTATTACAAGTGTTAATTTGTTCCTGTTGCATTGCATAATATATTCACCTATAAATTATGATTTTAACATACAATTTATCGTTAGCTTCACTGCACAAATCATTTAATAGAAAAATTCAATTGGCACTGAAAATTCATCAAGAAATATCAACAATTTTCACGAGCCTACCATCAAATACTGAAGAGAACTTTGGGTATTAAAACTAAAATGAAATCACTTTTTGAAACAATTCAAACGCATGTCATAATGACCACAGTTTACAATACCAACCTGTGATAATGCTTCCCACTCCAGATATGCAGCAGACTGAACAGTACACAATGGTTCACCCGTCGGTTCAGCCAACGTCTTCTGTATGCGAGCAGTCAACCACTCTTGCATGTATCTAAACGTCACAAGTGGTGCTACTAATGTTGCCTGAAACAAGATCACGTATTTACCACCCTAAATGTATTCTTTTACTCATCCAATTATTTTAAACTGGCACAACTTCTTAATTTGCCATTAAAATAGCAATGCATAAAAAATTTCAGCAAATAAATAAAGTACAGGAATGCATCAGTAAGATGCTAAATGAAATGCAAACGACTCAAAGGTTACGTGTAGTAAACAAGTTCCAACTATCAGTATTAATCACTTTCCTTGCATGCTGGATTTTTAGAAACAAAACAATTCTATATTTAGGCCTACTTTTTCAATCAATTACAATGCTTTTACTTCAAACATAAGCAAAAACAAAAAGAAACAATTACAGAAGTTACACATATGATTTTATTATCCTGTTTACTCAGAACAAGATGTTACAAATTGGTTGGATACTAATGACATTGGTGACAGCGAATGGAAATAACTTGCATGGGAAGCAGAGATTGGAGGTAGGGGGAGGGAGGGGTAGAGGGGAGGGGGAGGGAGGGGGTAGAGAGAGAACGGGATCTTTCACTTGTTTAAATGGCCACCGAGATGTTTAGTCATCTGGAATTCGATAGTCTACAGCAGACGAAAACACTGTAGTTTGACAATACAGATTTCTAAGAATAGGTTACGTGTACAGTGCAGGCCAACACGACACAGTCACCAGTGTTTAGACGAGAGCACGTATAGTGGCGGCAGGCACCGGTACACGCACGCAGGTAGTCTGACTCACACAGTTTGCCAGAATGAAATGTTCAATTTGCTTTCCGAAACTAGCACCGAATCAGTGTTTACTCAAGTAATGTTTACACCTAACGAACTGAAAAGACCTAGCCATATGTATCAGCATAATTTTTAAATTTACAAAATGTTATTTGTACACAATACGCTACTGAAGTTTTCACAACGTTAAAACAGCAGTCAGCAATCAGTTGTAAGTGAACGTTCCGAACTGTTGAAACCTTTATAACGTTGAACGATATAATTTATAATTGGTGGAAACGATCCGTGTGTGCTTAAGAGGTTTCCTCATATACAAATTACAAATACAAATGTCAGCCTTTGCCACAGTACTGTGGTTGACTGATGCACATCCTATCAGAATTTTCGAAGACCTTTCACTGAAGATGTCCTCCAGAGGTGAGGCCGAAACGTCTGATTACATTAATAACATTAATCAGCATGACAATGTCAGAAGACCACGGGCTTACACCCCAGATAATCATTTAAATAATTATGACGCCGGCTGTAAAAGCCTACGAAATGGACTATAAATTGTTTTATTTAAGCCGTATAATTACTTCTCTTTTAAATAGGTTAATAACAAAACCAAAATTACAAAGTACATTAAACCTGATCTCATGTTCATGTATTGTTCTAATGTGTGGACAGACTACTATCTGTAAAATTATTAAGAAACGTTTATCAAGCACTACAAGTTATTAACATTATTATGTTAATCTACTATTGTACAAAGTAGACATCTAAATTATTATTATGTAATGGCATCACTTATAATAATAATAATAATAATAACATGCCATTATACACCTACAATAAAAATAAAATGTGTTTTGAAGAAAAAAAAAATTTATACCTGTTTAAAAGTATCCAACATGTCTGTACGGCACCTGTGAAAGAAAGCATTAAACTCTTCTTCAGAATCATAGTCTAACACGGCATAAGCAGCTGCATCAGTTGGACTGATGGCAGATCGCATTGTTGGGAACACAACCTGTGCAAATAAAATAATTTACATGTGTATGTTATGATAAAATAAAATTGTAATCACTTATTACCCATGCACATAAAAAAAAAAAAAACAGAATAACTAAGTGTGCAAGTTTCTCATTAGATAATGTTACCTTAACAATTTTTGGTGCTGTAGCTTCGACCCATTTTGGAACAAAATTAAGAAAGACTGGATCCTTAGAAATTAAATCGTGTTTGAAAAAAGCAGTCCATAGTGCATTAGCATAATGAGCAACTGATAAAGATGGATGCCGAGAAAATGTTACAATTGCTTCAAGGTAAACAGAAAAGTTTGGAGGTCGGCCACCATTAACGTTACTTGTAGCCTCATCTTTACCCCACAGTGAACACAGCTGCATACCCAAACCAGTTAATACCTGTAAGAAGAATTCAATTAGCATACAAAATCTTTCATACACTTTTAAAATATTTATAAATTCTACCAATCCCTTGGTCTGTTGTGTTAGCATGTTACGTTACACCACAGTCTAACACAGGGGTCTCCAAACTTGTTCACTTGAGGGCCGAATTGAAAAATCTTGGAAGTCAAGCATGCCAACAACAACAACAACAACAACAACAACAACACACACACACACACACACACACACACACACACACACACACACACACACACCGGTATATATATTGTAAACTTATTTTTTTTTAAGTTTACGAAATAATCAAGTCAATAAAATAGGTATTTGAATGAAAATTAAGCAGACTGATCCAAAGAAAACAACTTCTTTTGTTCAGAATTATATAAATAAAAGTAAGGAAAAAATAAGATTCAAAGATATTTATTTGTATTGTTTTTTTGGCTTTCTTATATACATATGGGATGTGTCGAGTTGCTTCTGACATATAATGTCTGTCCATTTTGGGTCAAATTTTTGGTCCACTTGATTAGAATGGATTTTAAGAGTTCGTCTGACAAGTTAGCCCTGTACTTCGATTTTACTAAGTTCATTTTTGAAACGTTTGTTTGCAGAGACAGGTCGATCCAAAAATTGAAAGGATTGCTCTTGCAAAGTTTTTTATTTCCTTGAAATCATCACTCAATGAGATGCAAGTGAAAAGCCTGATTCATTCAAGACAGCCAGAAGAACATGCACATTAACCACATAAATGTTTTAAACTTATACAAAATATTATAACATTTTACTGAACTTATTTCTTGTTTAGTTATGTAGTAAAATGTTATAATATTTAAAGTATTTTGACGATCTATTTAAAAACTGCACGCAGCACCGGCTGGGTTGCCGAGGGCCGGATCCGGCCCGCGGGCCGTAGTTTGAAGACCCCTGGTCTAACAAAACATAGTCACAAATGAACGTAAGCTTTCATGGTTGTGGTCTAGACTGTCTATGTTTACTACCAGTAATTTCATCCGTACTGATGACAGATAACTTCAGTGGTGCAGGAATTTAGATACAACCCCCGTGAATGAATACGAACTGTGGTGCAGCATAACAGTATAGAATGCTGTTCAAACGGACCGTGTGTTACTTATCAGTGTTACTCATGTATCGAAAATGAAGCTCATATATCGAAATGCAGTATGAGATTTGAGTTTACACAAACTGGTAACATAATTATTATAAAGAGGGGAGTAAGCTTTATTTTGACATATACGTTGTAACGCTACATATCATCACCATACTTCTGAACCTAGTTTTAGACATAACATGACATAACAATTCAATGATACAAGACCTACCAAGGATCAAGAACTGCGTACCAAACATTAAAATCAGTTAAAGAATTAATAACTACAGAACGAATCTACAAATAATGAATAAAAGTAGTAATGAGAACAAAACAAAGAAGAAAAATATGAAATGTGATTAACCCAAAAACCCAATAGATTAGGTAAGTGAGTAAACAAAAAAACAGATAATAAAAATGAAAAGAAGTGAATGACATTATGATAGAACTCAAATAAAAAGATAAACAAAGGAAGAGACAAGACATCTCCCACAATCTACAACAAAAGAGGTGTGGTACAACTGTGAGATAAATAAAATAAAACAAGTGAATCACAGAGTGAAGGACTATTAATGACATCACACCATTGACAGACTATTTTAGGTGACTTGACTGTGACCATAACTCTAATTTAAAATAATGGTATAACGAATAATGAGCAGGAGAGTGAGATTAAAACTTGTATTAGTACGATTTAATAATGTATAAAAGATAACAACAAGATTGTATGGATCTTATCTACTATTTATGTAAGTAATATAGACACAGGGATATCAGAAGAACGGATAATCACCAATAATGTTGTAAATATAACATACAAGAAACTGGAAAATAAATACCAAACAATAAATATTAATTAATAGTATTAGTTAATTTAATTAGTTAGTTTAAATAACTGAGTAAAATGTATAGAAACAAACCACCAAATGAACCCATTGTTGTAAACCAGAGTAGGGACACACATAACCTAGCTCAACAAGCATTTTGCACTTATAATGACAAGAATTGATAATAAAAATGTTATTAAACCATATTCTATTATATTGTACCTAAACTAGATGTTATATGGATCATACCAGTACCAAGACTAGTTACCAAGGAAAGATTTGTATTGTGATTAGTGTAAATTAACATACTGAAATGGACAGCATAGAATTTACCCAATAATCAATCTAAAAAACCTTTAGAAATACTAATAAAAGAGAAAGAGGTCGATATCAGTATAATCAATGATGTGTAATACAACTAATATGATGTAAACCAATAATTATTATCATGAAATTGAGTCATAATAATGTAAATTAAATATACTTGTCATGTAGCACTAGATGTAAGAACTATTGATGAATTAACAGCAAATGGGAATATCCTGGTGCAAACCAAAACATTGTAAAACTTTTAAGTTATTGTAATGATCATTTATGTAAGAAATAATAACTTAAAAACAACTATGTAATTTGTAATGAAGGTAATTCATGTAACACCCTATAGTGCAAAACTATGGGTGATTATAAAGACTAAAATCAACAAAAGAAAGGTGTAATAACAAAAATGGAGGTGATCAGAAGTTGTAATGGTCATCTCAGAGTAATTGTGACATAGTAGAAGTTGTTCAAAAACCATTATTGAGATATAATAAGTGAACTAGTTCGCAGTGTCATAGGCACAGTAAAGCATATGCATAGCTTATGCATTTTATGAATAATTGTAAATGAATACTGTGTAAAGAGGACACAAAAGGACTTGGAAAGCAGCATCTCGATGAGATATGATAGCCATGTGTTAATTTAAGTTAAATAATATATAAATTCAGTAAAAAATGTGTTAATTGTAAGTTCAAAAAACTATATTTGTTAATAATGGACGAAAGTATTTCATGTGAGGACTCTAAATAATGAGCCAGACAATTGCCATATCATGGTAAGGCTAGATCAGCAATTAAAAGTAGTGTAAGAGTTTTATATCAGTTGGAATGTATTTGCATCATTTTAGACAAAATATTGAGCGTCACTTTTTTAATCTTCACCCCAAAAACCCAAGCGTTCTTGTAAAATTAAATAATTTAGAAAAGGGGGTAGCCACGCTCAAAGGAATGTCATCAATCTTTTCACAATCAGAAGAGTTAAATTGAGATTTGGTCAGAAAACCGAAGCCAGATTTAAATTCACTTTTACATTGTCGACGAAGCAAGACAGACGACAGCTCTGTACGCCAAAAGTCGCAAATTAATCTATAACCAGTGCGGGCATCGAAAAGTTGACATCGGTCAACATAACCAAATTTTTATAAAGTGTTACAAAATATTAATTAAGGAAGTTTAATGAAAGCGTGATAGTGCAACAATTGCAAAGTGTACAATAAATTGCGATTGCATGAAATAAAGGGAGTATAGTGACAATTAATCATACTTAGAGAAATTATAAACTTATACGATAAAGATTTATCGAGTATAATTAATAAGATGATTTAATTTGAACACAAAAAGGGCTGTGGACCTTATTAAATGAATAACTTTGTTTATTATTAAGAGGTTTAACGACAGTTAACCTTACTTAGAAAAGTTGTTAACTTATTTTATAAAATTCATCAAATATGATGAAGGAGACGTTTTAATATGAACACTAAGAGTGCATTGAACCTTATTAGATCAATTAATTTATTTAAAGTTAAAAAGATTTAACGACAGCTGATTATATTTTTTAAGAGTTATCAATTTACCTAATGAAACTTTACTAGAGATAATGAATAAGATAATTTATAATGAACATTGAGAAACCTTTGGACAGTATTACAATAATTGATCTGTTGCTTGTTAAAAATATTTAATAACAAGATAGTTATCATGCTTACAAGAGTTATCAATTTACCTGATTAAATTTATCCAATCTAACGAATCAGATGATTTTTTTATGAACACTAAAAGAAGTTATAACCTTATTCTACTTGTATTTTGTATGTTGTTAAAAAGAGTTATTATTAATTTAAAGTTAACTAGTTACTATTCAGATACGCCAGGTTAACCTCCAATGTCGACTCCAGACGTCTTTTGAATTTTTATGTTAGTAAGCAAGATTTATTTGTTATATAATCACTCTCATACTGCTCAATTATTATGGTAGTATAATTCTTCAAGGTTTTGTATTTTGCAGTCTAAAAGAACCTACATTTAGATAAAACATTTGAACCAAACAACAACGTGCAGTGTTATGGTTAGTAGAATCAGAATAACAACCCTCAGACAAGAGATTTTTATAAAGTTAATCATTATTGTAAAATGAACTATTATCAATCTAATTATTATTTAACACAGTTTCATGAGTATTATTGATCAATAAACCATTAACCAAATTATTTCATTACACTAGACGATTACAGGTTAGGTGAATCGCTCACAACGGTTGGCACCACTCGCAGCGGCAATTGAGATAATTTAAATAATTTTAAATTGTCATCTCAACTTTGTCTTGTTAACAGGACGATTAACAAGTGAGACCTTCACTCAAAGTAAGTGCTGAACTAATAAATAAAATCTAATTTCAGTGAGAAGTCAACTTGTAAACTGTTAACTAAAACTACGACGTCTGACGAAATCAACAGGTGCCAATGGCAGAGTCAACTTAGCCGATTCGTCTCAACAACTAAAGAAAATCGAATCATAAATTACCGATGAATTTAAACCACAATTAAAATATTCAAGATATAATAAAATAAATAACAAATAACAAAGAAACAAAAATAATCGAATTTAATAAAAATAAAAATAATAAATCAAATTAAAGGGAGGAATCCGGGTAAAGTTACAACGTGAAGAAAAAATCGCTAAAGTGTGTATACAAAATTAGTTTAGCTACACATCAGTGGAAGACAGTAAAAGGAAAATTTCCTATGAACACTGCTGATATACAAGGAAGGCAGGTACTGGGATTGAGTTTGTGATCCCATACTATGTCTCCCCCCAGTCACTAGCCTTCAGCCAATTGTGCTGGAGATAATGTAGTTTTTAAATATGTAAAGGTCAAATTGTATTTCGAGTGCATGTGTGTGGTAAAGAACAATGTTTTAGCAATTGAATTTGATGAAAGTGTCATGGCAATAAAAGACTAGGCATCTAAAAGGTTCATGCAAACGTACGGGCTGCCATGATTTGAACTGCGCAGTTAGTACAAAGTATGTGTCTCTAAACCCAAAACTATGTAACTTTTATATCATAAACGTTTTCAAATTTTTTTGAATAAATTGACTAATTATGGCAGTAAAAAAGAAATGTCTGCAAAATATCTGGTAACAGAGACTGTAATTTGGACTTATTTTGCAACAACTGCATAGTGGCACACGAGTTTATTATTCTCAGTGTTAACCATTTTGGGAGTATTCAATTCAGTTTTAAATTACAGAACCTTAAATAAAAATTATAAATAAAAACAATTTTTGGTAAGAAATATATGCTTAATGATTACAAAAAAAATGGTGGCATTGTTTGGCTTGATTTATATGTAATTTTAATTGGATGGTCTAATAATTGGATTTAATGTTATTTAAAAGCAAATAATGAATCCTTCGTATTGTTTAAATTAGCAGCCATCCTTACTATTTCTTTTATGAATTTGCTAACTGCTATAATTTTTTATTGTTCGACTAAGCTTTTCCTCATTACTGACATCTTCAGGTCTTAAACAACGTCTATCAACTGTACGTTGTAGGCTTTTATACTTTAGGCCCCTCCCCTTATGTCATCGCCCCTCCTATTGGTTCTAGCTGCTACCGCTCTTCACGGGAACTTTGTCTACCTTTTTCCGTTAGGCATTTTTCTAACGTCCGTCAAATTGTTTTAAGAATCTCCCGTTAATTTCTTCATTCTTGACTTATAATTTTTTTTTTTTTTTTTTTTTTTTTTTTGTAACCTTTTACATTTCGTCATTTTTTAGTGTGTTATTCTTATTATTTTAATTTATTTTTGTTTATTGTTTAATATATAATAAAATATTTCTTCATTTGTAAAATCCACTTTTATATTCATTAATTTATTTTTATCTTCTTTTTTAACTTTAAGTATTTCTAGTTCTTCTATTAATTTTCTTTTTTGCGGATTGTTTTCTATTTTGATTATTTCCATATTTTCATTGGGATTTATGAATTTATGGCCTGATTCGTTGAAATGTCTTGCATATAGTGAGTCCGTTACTCTAACCCCTTCTCCTTTTGCGTGTTCATTCATTCTAATTTTAAATTTTCTTCCAGTTTCGCCCAGATATATCTTATTACATTCCCCACATTTTAATTTGTATACGCCGCTTTTTTCTGTTAATGGAATTTCTTCTGTTTTATCATTTTTTATATATTCGAATACATTTTTCGTTTTCTTTATTCCTATCTGTATTTCATATTTTTCGAAACATTTTTGTAACATTTTTGTTTGATATCCTATGTATGTTATTGCTCCTTTATATTTCTTTTCTTCATTTGTTTTTTCTTTTTTGTTATTTTCTATTTCTTTATTTTCCTCTATTTTCTTAACTATTCTATTAATTATTTTAGGGTTGTAATTATTATTTTTTGCTATTTGTTGTATTTTCTTTAATTCTTTTTGTTTGAGTTCTTCATTTTCTAGATAATTTATAGCTCTATAGCAAAATGAATTTAATGCTGCCATTTTATAATTGACTGGATATGATTCTTGTGGAATTATTAAATCTGAGTATGTTTCTTTCCTATATATATCGAATTTGAGTTTGTTATCTTCAATTTTTATATTGATATCCAGGAAATTAATTTCTAATCCTCCAATTTCTTCTTGAAATTTTATTGTTTTTTCTATGTTATTTAGTTGTTCCGTAAATTTTTTAAATTCATTTACTTCACCTTCCCAAACTATTAGTATGTCATCTACATACCTGATCCATTTTTTAATTCTTCTTTCTTTATCTATATCTTTTAAAATTTTGATTTCAACGCTATTCATGAATATCTCTGCCATTAATGGTGAAAGCGGTGATCCCATTGGTAATCCATTTTCTTGTATGTAAAATTTGTGATTAAATCTGAAGTAGTTCTGGCTTAGGCATAATTCTAATCCTTCTATTATTTCGTTTTTCCATTCTACATTACTTAATTTGTTTTTCTTTATTATTTCTACTGTTTTTGCTATTGGTATGTTGGTGTACATATCTTTTATATCTAATGACATTAATTTTGTCTTATTTGTTATGGTAATTTCTTTTAATCTTTCTATTACCTTTTTACTATTTTCTATGCTGTGGATTTCTTCTTTTTCATATGCCATTTTGATTCTTTTACTTATTTATTTTGATATTTTGTATGTTGGCGAATTTATAAATGATACTATAGGTCTTAATGGCATTTCTTTTTTATGTAACTTAATTTGACATCTAAATTTTGGAGCTTCAGGATTATGTTCTATTTTTTGTTTCTTTTGCCATTCTGTTAAATATGTTGTCTTTTTTATCAATTTCTTTGTTTGTGCTTGAAATTTACTTGTGTAATCATATTTTATTTCTTTATATGGTCCTTTTTGTATAAATTGTTCTGCTTTTTCGATATAATCTCTTTTGTTCATTACCACTGCTGTATTACCTTTATCGGCTTTTATAACTATCAAATTGTTCTCCGTGATTTTCTTTTTTAATTTTCTTATATTTCTTTTTTATTTGTGTTTCGTTTTTATTTCTTACATTTTTGTTTTTCTTACATATTTTTTCTACTATTTCTTTTACTTCACTTCTTAATTGTTAGCAAAAAATAATAATTACAACCCTAAAATAATTAATAGAATAGTTAAGAAAATAGAGGAAAATAAAGAAATAGAAAATAACAAAAAAGAAAAAACAAATGAAGAAAAGAAATATAAAGGAGCAATAACATACATAGGATATCAAACAAAAATGTTACAAAAATGTTTCGAAAAATATGAAATACAGATAGGAATAAAGAAAACGAAAAATGTATTCGAATATATAAAAAATGATAAAACAGAAGAAATTCCATTAACAGAAAAAAGCGGCGTATACAAATTAAAATGTGGGGAATGTAATAAGATATATCTGGGCGAAACTGGAAGAAAATTTAAAATTAGAATGAATGAACACGCAAAAGGAGAAGGGGTTAGAGTAACGAACTCACTATATGCAAGACATTTCAACGAATCAGGCCATAAATTCATAAATCCCAATGAAAATATGGAAATAATCAAAATAGAAAACAATCCGCAAAAAAGAAAATTAATAGAAGAACTAGAAATACTTAAAGTTAAAAAAGAAGATAAAAATAAATTAATGAATATAAAAGTGGATTTTACAAATGAAGAAATATTTTATTATATATTAAACAATAAACAAAAATAAATTAAAATAATAAGAATAACACACTAAAAAATGACAAAATGTAAAAGGTTACAAAAACAAAAAAAACAAAAAAATTATAAGTCAAGAATGAAGAAATTAACGGGAGATTCTTAAAACAATTTGACGGACATTAGAAAAATGCCTAACGGAAAAAGGTAGACAAAGTTCCCGTGAAGAGCGGTAGCAGCTAGAACCAATAGGAGGGGCGATGACATAAGGGGAGGGGCCTAAAGTATAAAAGCCTACAACGTACAGTTGATAGACGTTGTTTAAGACCTGAAGATGTCAGTAATGACGAAAAGCTTAGTCGAACAATAAAAAATTATAGCAGTTAGAAAATCATAAAAGAAATAGTAAGGATGGCTGCTAATTTAAACAATACGAAGAATGAAATGTGCGAATTGCAAGCAGATAAATATAAAAATGTAAGGGAATTTTTTAAGTATTTAAAAATTAAACCAAAATTGAAAAAAACGCTAGGGAAAATTTGGTTTAATAAACAGTGTTTAATTAATAAAATAACTCCAAAATACGCAAAAATTAAAATTAATAACAAAAGCAAAATAGCAAACCAAGTGAAAAACATGGCGGAAAAAATATGGATAAAACTTTAAATTAAGAACTTATACAGTAAAATAAATAAATATAACAAAGAAATGTATCAATTACATCAAAAATTATATACAAGTTACAATTATATAGAAATAGAAGAAATGAGAAAAGAGTTTGGTGAAAAATACATAGAAAAGAAAATAAGAAAAATGGAAGAGAGATTAAATAAGAAACTCAAGGAATTAATAGAAGGAACAAGAAATAAAAATAAAGAAAAAGATAAAGAAATAAAATTTGCTGAAAAAGTATTAAATTGAACAGAAACAAAGTTTACAGAAAATGAACATAAATTATTAGGGAAAAGTTTAAAATATGCAACAAAAACAAACATAGATAAAGAAAATACAATAATAGAATGTGAAGAAATAATCGATAAAATAAAAAATGAAGAAACTAAAAAACAATTAAGAAGTGAAGTAAAAGAAATAGTAGAAAAAATATGTAAGAAAAACAAAAATGTAAGAAATAAAAACGAAACACAAATAAAAAGAAATATAAGAGAATTAAAAAAGAAAATCACGGAGAACAATTTGATAGTTATAAAAGCCGATAAAGGTAATACAGCAGTGGTAATGAACAAAAGAGATTATATCGAAAAAGCAGAACAATTTATACAAAAAGGACCATATAAAGAAATAAAATATGATTACACAAGTAAATTTCAAGCACAAACAAAGAAATTGATAAAAAAGACAACATATTTAACAGAATGGCAAAAGAAACAAAAAATAGAACATAATCCTGAAGCTCCAAAATTTAGATGTCAAATTAAGTTACATAAAAAAGAAATGCCATTAAGACCTATAGTATCATTTATAAATTCGCCAACATACAAAATATCAAAATAAATAAGTAAAAGAATCAAAATGGCATATGAAAAAGAAGAAATCCACAGCATAGAAAATAGTAAAAAGGTAATAGAAAGATTAAAAGAAATTACCATAACAAATAAGACAAAATTAATGTCATTAGATATAAAAGATATGTACACCAACATACCAATAGCAAAAACAGTAGAAATAATAAAGAAAAACAAATTAAGTAATGTAGAATGGAAAAACGAAATAATAGAAGGATTAGAATTATGCCTAAGCCAGAACTACTTCAGATTTAATAACAAATTTTACATACAAGAAAATGGATTACCAATGGGATCACCGCTTTCACCATTAATGGCAGAGATATTCATGAATAGCGTTGAAATCAAAATTTTAAAAGATATAGATAAAGAAAGAAGAATTAAAAAATGGATCAGGTATGTAGATGACATACTAATAGTTTGGGAAGGTGAAGTAAATGAATTTAAAAAATTTACGGAACAACTAAATAACATAGAAAAAACAATAAAATTTCAAGAAGAAATTGGAGGATTAGAAATTAATTTCCTGGATATCAATATAAAAATTGAAGATAACAAACTCAAATTCGATATATATAGGAAAGAAACATACTCAGATTTAATAATTCCACAAGAATCATATCATCCAGTCAATTATAAAATGGCAGCATTAAATTCATTTTGCTATAGAGCTATAAATTATCTAGAAAATGAAGAACTCAAACAAAAAGAATTAAAGAAAATACAACAAATAGCAAAAAATAATAATTCAACCCTAAAATAATTAATAGAATAGTTAAGAAAATAGAGGAAAATAATGAAATAGAAAATAACAAAAAAGAAAAAACAAATGAAGAAAAGAAATATAAAGGAGCAATAACATACATAGGATATCAAACAAAAATGTTACAAAAATGTTTCGAAAAATATGAAATACAGATAGGAATAAAGAAAACGAAAAATGTATTCGAATATATAAAAAATGATAAAACAGAAGAAATTCCATTAACAGAAAAAAGCGGCGTATACAAATTAAAATGTGGGGAATGTAATAAGATATATCTGGGCGAAACTGGAAGAAAATTTAAAATTAGAATGAATGAACACGCAAAAGGAGAAGGGGTTAGAGTAACGAACTCACTATATGCAAGACATTTCAACGAATCAGGCCATAAATTCATAAATCCCAATGAAAATATGGAAATAATCAAAATAGAAAACAATCCGCAAAAAAGAAAATTAATAGAAGAACTAGAAATACTTAAAGTTAAAAAAGAAGATAAAAATAAATTAATGAATATAAAAGTGGATTTTACAAATGAAGAAATATTTTATTATATATTAAACAATAAACAAAAATAAATTAAAATAATAAGAATAACACACTAAAAAATGACGAAATGTAAAAGGTTACAAAAAAAAAAAAAAAAAAAAAAAAAAAAAAAAAAAAATTATAAGTCAAGAATGAAGAAATTAACGGGAGATTCTTAAAACAATTTGATGGACGTTAGAAAAATGCCTAACGGAAAAAGGTAGACAAAGTTCCCGTGAAGAGCGGTAGCAGCTAGAACCAATAGGAGGGGCGATGACATAAGGGGAGGGGCCTAAAGTATAAAAGCCTACAACGTACAGTTGATAGACGTTGTTTAAGACCTGAAGATGTCAGTAATGACGAAAAGCTTAGTCGAACAATAAAAAATTATAGCAGTTAGCAAATTCATAAAAGAAATAGAAATAATGAATCATTGTAAGCATATACAATCATTGCCCAAATATTGTATTATTTGTTTTTCAATACAACAGATGTTTCCTTAATGGATTACAAATGTTTATATACTAACATGACCAATAATATCATTAAAAGTAAAGATTATTAAAATGATCACGTTTTAAGTTTTTATTTGTCACCTCACCTGGCCTAACCTGTGCTTATTGGGTTTACTTAAACGTTCCTGGACTTAGAAAACTTCTGTAAGGGAATTGTGTTGATATTTTAGTATTTTGGTTTGCTTTTTGTGGGGACTGTGCAACGGTTTCTCACATAATGCCTTTAAAAATGTTGAATGGCGACCCAGGATTTTTAGAATTTTTGGGATTTTTTCCTTCTTCAGGTCTTCTACCATTAGAGCGGGAACACAGATTACAAACACCTGCAAACAAATACAAAGACTGTTCTGTCCCTTTGAGGCACTTCCATTTATACACTTCTTTAAGGTGCTGAGTGATCATTTTTTAGCCAATCACATAATTCTCCTTTTTTGACTGGCTTGCTTATTTCAAGATATTTCAATGCTGGTATCCAGATTTATTGAGCGCCAAAGACTCCTCTTTCTTATTTATACTGTAGTCGCCATAACTATATATTTCAACTGCCTCCCTCTGCAATGGAGCAAAGTAATTCCTAGTTGAGGACAGGACCTGGATCTCTCCAAACAAGATAGTGTGGTCTTCATTAGATCGCACATGTTCCGCTATAGCAGACTTCTGCGTTTAGTCCAGACAGCAGTGTTGCTTGTGTTCATCTATGCGAGTGTTAATGCTACGTTTTGTGGTGCCAATATATCCTTTCCACACGGATACAGCATTCTACACACCTCATTTTTGTTAGACTGTGGTTACACACTGTATTAGTAGTTCTGAATCTGATACCATTTACCTGTGTATAGTCAACATTCCAAATATATTGCAACGGTACAGCCATATGCTGTATTAAGCATTGATTTAAATAAATATAAAATTTGTAAAATTATTATAAGTTTGGGGTAAATGGACAGGTCTGGGATTGTAAAAATGTTTCATTGTTATACTAGGGGAGAAATTAACCTGTTCCAACAGGCAAAGAACACCTGCTTGATTGTATGTGTATTACGCGTGTATCTTGTGTGTGTTAGTGATGCATGTACAGACAGGAATCTCAGCTACCCTCCCCAATTAATTACTACAATAATTACTTTAATTCACTGTGTGAAAACTAATTAGTGTATTGTTACGACGGTCTACTCGATCGTCGTAGGTACAGTGGAAACAAAATAAGTACAAGACACCAATTAAGTCACTAATCACACCTTTAATTGCTATAGTAAAACAGTTCGTAATTAATAACAGTGTCTACAACAAATCAAATGAAATTGTTCATACGCAATAAAATGTCCACTAATATTAAAACTCAACTGTATTACAATTATACCGTCCGAATATAAAACGCAACACTTCACTAATAACTACTTGAACGTACACCGTAATAACTCGAACCGCTCTGTAAATATATCGCACTAATACTCTCGAACCGCACAGTCAAAAATCTCGCATTGAACTGAAAAACTAAGGCCGCGACGCGATGTATTTATAGTTACGCTACACACACCAGAAGCTTCCAAACTGCGTCTTATCTCTCGCGAACTACGTAATTGCTGCGGCCTTGACACAGTCCGAGCGCCCGAGCGAAGGCTGGCAAAGTGCGAGAAAATTCTCGCAACATGCGTTTAGTAGCACGTACACCACACGCTTACGTCGAGATCTTTCTGGGACATTCGATAAACGCCTAGATTGTTCTACGCTGTCGTAGCACTGCCCCCTCCTTAAGCCTGTTCGTCCCGAACTGGCAAAGCGTCTCTAAATTTGTATTTAGCCAGGCGATCTAGGTGGACGACCTTGCGAAGGATAATTTTCCCGTTCTTCGAATTCAGTCTCGTGTGATCCGAACATCACGTTCCCAGGAATGCGAATCTTTCGCGCAACCACTAGCTTCGCTGGAATCACTCTCGTTGCGTCATGTACTAATGACCTAAATACCACTGGCTGATCTAAGTTTGTTTGGTTCTCGTCAACAACCTCTTGCGTAACCTCATCTTCAGCCACTTTACCCTCGGCCGCTTCTATCAGCTCAGGAACAAGCAAGAGTTTTGTCTCGACACCCATAGTTGGCTCTCCAATCACTTCTTTTGTCGTTATACTTATTTGTACTTCCTCTGCTAGTTCTTCCTCCATTTCCGCTTGCAACAGGGAGGTTTCCTCTTGACCAGACTTGTTGAATTTTTCTTCGACTAATGCCACTCGCTTAATCGAATGGTTGGTAGACTCTGTCATTTTAGCCATGCAAAGTTTTATCTTCTCTTGGCTAATTTTCAGGACATTCTCTCTTAAGTCCACAACGAATCCGTAGGCATTCATAATGTCCGTGCCAAGAATCACTTCATCGACAATGTCTGCAACGAGCATTTGGTGGCTAAACTCAAGAAGACCCAGGCGTACACGTACGTCTACCTTTCCTAGCACCTTGACGGGGCTTCCAGTCACAGTCTGTATTGTACAAGAGCTAATTAGAGGATGGCGGTTACAGACTAAGTCAGGGCGCACAATGGACACTGTTGCGCCCGTGTCAACTGTAAATGATTTTGGTTTACCATCCGCAAATCCATTAACAATCAAGTTTCCACTGATCTTATGTAGTGTGGAAACTGTGTGCTGTTCTGGGCCTTTACTTCTCCAATTGGTGCGATCAGTCTCTTCTCTCGGTATTTTCTTCTCCCAACAGTCTACCTGTAGATGACCACGTTTCCCACAGTTGTAACATTTCGGTCTTCTGTCTTTTTCAAATCGTTGCGACTCTCTTGAACTTTTGAATTGTTTGTCCGACAACACTGTTTTTCTGCACCCATCGTAACGGTAATGTGATACAGGGATCTTCTGACTGCAACGTGATGGCACAAACCCATTAATGTAGCGGGACGCTGACTTGGCAGCTTCAAACTCTAGGGCGTGAACAAGAGCTTCTGAGCTATCTCGGTGTCTTGCCATTCGTAACACTTGTTGAAGTTCACAATCTCCGATGCCATCAATAAATGTCTGCATCGCAAAACGCGTTCGAAAATCTTCTGGTGCTTCAGGATAGGCCAATCTAATCAATCTGTCGATACTTGCTTCAAATTCTTGAAGACTTTCCCCGGAACGTTGTCGTCTTGTTCTCAACTGAGCGTAGTACACCTCTCGCAAATGTTTATCACCGTAGCGTAATTCTAGAGCTTTTATCAACTCGGCATAGATGTTCTGGCTGTCAGGTGGCACTTTCTGTAGTAGTTCTGCCGCGGGTCCTTTTAATGCAAGAACAAGTGAAACAGCCTTGTCTTTTTCTGTCCAATTATTTGCGCATGCAGCAGCTTCAAATTGGCGGAGGTACGTTGCCCAGTGAGTGCTTCCGTCAAAGGTTGGAGCTTTGACATGAACTGTCCCTACTGCAGGCAAAGTGACTTTCTCTGTTAACTTATTTTCTGTCTTGATCACTGGTACAGTCTGTTCAGAAATTTGTTTTGGTTGAATCTTCATGCACTGTTCGACTTCAGTTTTAATTTGTTCTCTTATGTTTGCCATTGAGTTTTCTACTGCAGATATTTTATTTGACACAGATTCTTCTATAACAGATATTTTTGTAGACATCGATTCCTCCACAGTCAAGACAGATTTTTCTACTTCAGCTATTTTTAATGTCATTGATTCTTGTACCTCCGATATTTTAGTTACTTGCTTATTAAGCTCACCTCGTAGGAGACCCAACTCTGCAGCGGTTTGTTCTTGTGTCTGCTTTTGCTGCTGTATTAACTCCTTGATGTCATCTGCTTCCTGCTTCCGTTTTTCATCCTGTCGTCTTTCTGCTTCTTCTCTTTCTTGTATTCGTTCTTCTTTTTGTCGTCTTTCTGTCTGCAACAGCAGCGCCTGTAAATTTTCCATCATCTGACTGGCATCCATTGTTTATCGATTAATTACGAATCACACTCGTCTTGTACAAAGCGTCCACTGTTTCCACTGTTAACCGTTCTATCCCACTTCTGACACCACTGTTACGACGGTCTACTCGATCGTCGTAGGTACAGTGGAAACAAAATAAGTACAAGACACCAATTAAGTCACTAATCACACCTTTAATTGCTATAGTAAAACAGTTCGTAATTAATAACAGTGTCTACAACAAATCAAATGAAATTGTTCATACGCAATAAAATGTCCACTAATATTAAAACTCAACTGTATTACAATTATACCGTCCGAATATAAAATGCAACACTTCACTAATAACTACTTGAACGTACACCGTAATAACTCGAACCGCTCTGTAAATATATCGCACTAATACTCTCGAACCGCACAGTCAAAAATCTCGCATTGAACTGAAAAACTAAGGCCGCGACGCGATGTATTTATAGTTACGCTACACACACCAGAAGCTTCCAAACTGCGTCTTATCTCTCGCGAACTACGTAATTGCTGCGGCCTTGACACAGTCCGAGCGCTCGAGCGAAGGCTGGCAAAGTGCGAGAAAATTCTCGCAACATGCGTTTAGTAGCACGTACACCACACGCTTACGTCGAGATCTTTCTGGGACATTCGATAAACGCCTAGATTGTTCTACGCTGTCGTAGCAGTATAAACAAACAAAAGGCACCAAAGTGTGTGTAAATTTATAGTTATCCACAGTAAGAAAATGACGTTAATAGGACACACTACGCGAAGTCAGTGCGAAATAAATGTGCCAAAATTATGCAAATTACACTAAGACGCTCAAATTAATACAGTGAGTGCTTAATCAAATTAGCTATGATTTGTGCTATCTTAATTCCATACAAAACATTGCCATTTGCAAAAAATTGCAAATATATGAAAAGGTTCGGGAGTGGGGGCTACATGTGATCTGCAGGTCTCGACAGGATAATTTCGGAACAAACAGGTGCGGAATCTCGAGAGGGTATAAATTAAGGGTTCGACTGGAAACCCTTCTCTTCTTTTCAAAACACAGTTGCAGTCGGACATGCTGTCCATCGGCAGAATAGTTTATTTTGTTATAAGTCTCATCTATGAACGAATAAAGACGTTCAGTAATTATGTTTACAATATTACTGGAAACGTAGAGTACCGGGACCGTTTAAGTCAGCAAGAGTATCAACAGAGAAACTACAAGAGCGACACGAGATGCTAGACGTTAGGAGATGCTTTTGAAACGCCTAACAGCCGTACGAGATCCACCTCGCAGCAGATAGTAATTCTCTGGAACGGACCACATGCTGCTGGAGAACGACGCTGGACTCTGGATATATCCAGGACCACGCCAAGCCAGGAGTAACGGAAACCCAACTCTGATCAACGCTTGACCCCGTCAATAAGTCGTAAGGTCATCAAAACTCGATGTGACATGCATAATGCATTTATAAATGATTCTTTTTAAAAGAGCTCATAAAGACTATATAAAGAGACAATGAATTAAAAGAAAAAAAGGTTTATAATTAAAAATAATGTAATAGAGTCTTAGGTAAATGTTTTAGTCGTAAGAATGAGTGATCGCATATAGAGAAATATAGAAAAAAAAGAGTTTAATTTTGAGATAGTATATTTTTTTATCCAAGTAAATTAACTGAAATGATTTGATATTTGCATTTTGTAGAAGAGAATAATTTAAATTTTTAATATGAAACAAATGCCAGTCTAAAAGTAAATAATATAATTTTGAATTTAATTTAAAAAATATCAGTATGGAGAACCATACATGACTTCCATATTCTAAGATTTATATTTAAAATCATTTTCGAAATGAAATATTACCATAGAAACTACTTCTTTCTACTTACTGCTTCAGCCTTAACCACAGTACTGTGGTCACTAACGTATACCACCTCACGTTATCGCACTCGATTTTCACTGATGATGGAAGTCGATGGCATTGCCGAAACGTCTGGTTTTGTAGAAAACATTGGACTACGGCCAAATGTCCCGGTAAGGAATTTTAACAAAAACTACTTCTTTGTTGCCGATAACGTTGTACACATATATATAAAAAATATGCATAAAATTAATGGCTTGTATAAGTTAATGATTGATCTCCATTACGCAGTGCTCAAGTTTCCAAAGTTTTAATATTATGATGTCCGTAATTAAAACATCAGAGCAGGTTTAGTGTGTATGAGGGTACACCGTGGACAAAAATTTTCAACATTTCCTAATGAGCGTTGCTTAGAAAAAAGATGCGAATCTACAGTGTACGTTTCACAGAACAAACACGCGGAAAAGAAGGAGCGCTCCGAAGTCACTCATGGACCCTCAGCATCTTGCAGAGGGTTCATTCCCTAAAGATGAAAAGTCTGTCTATGAATCATTCCTCTGTAAACACGTGCAGTTACACTGCCCAGCGATCCACAGGAAGCAAATCGCTATCCACGCTGGACACTTTTTCGGCTTGCACGCGTTATGTTGGTATAGGTTTCGGCACTTTCAATTTAAAAAGCGTGCAAATGTAAGAAAATAAACATGAATGAGGCCAGAAATAACGCAAATTGTGTGTGTGTGTGTGTGTGTGTGTGTGTGCGTGCGTGCGTGCGTGCGTGCGTGCGTGCGTGCGTGCGTGCGTGTGTGTGTGTGTGTGTGTGTGTGTGTGTGTGTGTGTGTGTGTGTGTGTGTGTGTGTGTGTGTGTGTGTGTGTGTGTGTGTGTGTGTGTGTGTGTGTGTGTGTGTGTGTGTGTGTGTGTGTGTGTGTGTGTGTGTGTGTGTGTGTGTGTGTGTGTGTGTGTGTGTGTGTGTGTGTGTGTGTGTGTCTTCCCTGCCTTTTTATTGCGGTAGTCATAATAATAAAATGGAAACGTAAACATTACATAACTGAGATATGCTTGCCTGCCACGAACGATATATTTTCTCACATACATGATTTACATTAAAATGAAAAAATTATAATGTTATTGCCTGGCAACAAAATTATTTTATTTTTAACAATTACCATTGTTTAAAAAAGTTTAAATGAATTTTCAAGTACTTTACTCTTGTTAAAACGTAAAAGGTTGCAGGTAAACTACCCCTTCCCCTTAACCGATCTTCACCAAAATCAAAAGGCCTTGAGTTCTCTACAATACAGTGATGTATGCAAAAAATTATTTAATTGTGTTTGAATATGCGGCAGTTATCATTCGTCATAGAAAATACGCTTGATAAAAAAACGTTGCAGGTAAACTACCCCTTCCCCTTACCCGATCTTCACCAAAAACAATAGGTCTTGAGAACTCTACAATTTAGGGCTTTATGCAAATAATCTTTTGATTCTGTTTGAATTTGCGGCTGTTACTGTTTGCCATAGGAAATACCCTTGTTAAAACATAAAACGTTACAGGTAAACTACCCCTTTCCCTTAACCGATCCTCACCAAAAACAATAGGTCTTGAGAACTCTACAATTCAGGGCTGTATGTGAAACATTATTTGATTCTGTTTGAATTTGCGGCTGTTATCGTTTGCCAAACAAAAAAATTTCCCTTGATAAAAAAAAACCGTTGCAGGTAAACTACCCCTTTACCTCAACCGATCTTCACCAAAAACAATAAGTCGTGAGTACTCTACAAATCAGGGCTGTATGCAAAAAATTATTTGATTCTGTTTGAATTTGCGGCTGTTATCGTTTGCCAAAAAAAAAATCTACAGACAGACAGACACACACACAGACACTTTTCGAAAAACGACTTTTTTTCATGTTTTGAGTGTAGTACTATAAGAATCTGCAATAATCTGGAACATGATTTTTTTTGGTCATCACCATACTTCCATTTCCTTAAGGAATATGGCAGTAAAAATCGGTATGGAGAACCATACATGACTTCCATATTCTAAGATTTATATTTAAAATCATTTTCGAAATGAAATATTATCATAGAAACTACTTCTTTCTACTTACTGCTTCAGCCTTAACCACAGTACTGTGGTCACTAACGTATACCACCTCACGTTATCGCACTCGATTTTCACTGATGATGGAAGTCGATGGCATTGCCAAAACGTCTGCTTTTGTAGAAAACATTGGACTACGGCCAAATATCCCGGGAAGGAATTTTAACAAAAACTACTTCTTTGTTGCCGATAACGTTGTACACATATATATAAAATATATGCATAAAATTAATGGCTTGTATAAGTTAATGATTGATCTCCATTAAGTAGTAATATTATGATGTCCGTAATTAAAACATCAGAGCAGGTTTAGTGTGAATGAGGGTACACTGTGGACTAAAATTTTCAACATTTCCTTTTGAGCGTTGCTTAGAGTAAAGCTGCGAATCTACAGTGTATGTTTCACAGAACAAACACGCGAAAAAGAAGGAGCGCTCCGAAGTCACTCATGGAACCTCAGCATCTTGCAGATGGTTCATTCCCTAAAGACGAAAAGACTGTCTATGAATCGTTCCTCTGTAAACACGTGCAGTTACATTGCCCAGCGATCCACAGGAAACAAATTGATGTCCATTTTTTCGGCTTGCACACGTTATGTTGGTGTGGGTTTCGGCACTTTCCATTTAAAAAGCGTGCAAATGTAAGAAAATAAACATGAGTGAGGCCAGAAATAATGTGAATTGTGTGTGTGTGTGTGTGTGTGTGTGTGTGTGTGCGTGCGTGCGTGTGTGTGTGTGTGTGTGCGTGCGTGCGTGCGTGTGTGTCTTACCTGCCTTTTTATTGCTGTAGGCATAATAATAAAATGGAAACGTAAACATTACATAACTGAGATATGCTTACCTGCCACGAACGATATTTTATACATGGAGGAGTTCAGTGACATACACACGTACAGAAGAATTATATATATAAAGATATTAACTCATACATAATTTACATTAAAATGAAAAAATTATAATTTTATTGCCTGGCAACAAAATTATTTTATTTTTAACAATTACCATTGTTTGAAAAAGTTTAAATAAATTTTCAAGTACTTTACTGTTGTTAAAACGTAAAAGGTTGCAGGTAAACTACCCCTTCCCCTTAACCGATCTTCACCAAAATCGAAAGTCCTTGAGACCTCTACAATTCAGGGACGTATGCAAAAAATTATTTGATTCTGTTTGAATTTGCGGCTGTTATCGTTTGCCATAGAAAATACGCTTGATAAAAAAACGTTGCAGGTAAACTACCCCTTCCCCTTAACCGATCTTCACCAAAAACAATAGGTCTTGAGAACTCTACAATTTAGGGCTTTATGCAAATAATCTTTTGATTCTGTTTGAATTTGCGGCTGTTACTGTTGGCCATAGGAAATACCCTTGTTAAAACATAAAACGTTACAGGTAAACTACCCCTTTCCCTTAACCGATCCTCACCAAAAACAATAGGTCTTGAGAACTCTACAATTCAGGGCTGTATGCGAAACATTATTTGATTCTGTTTGAATTTGCGTCTGTTATCGTTTGCCAAAAAAAAAAATTTCCCTTGATAAAAAAAAACCGTTGCAGGTAAACTACCCCTTTACCTCAACCGATCTTCACCAAAAACAATAAGTCGTGAGTACTCTACAAATCAGGGCATATGCAAAAAATTATTTGATTCTGTTTGAATTTGCGGCTGTTATCGTTTGCCAAAAAAAAATTTCCCTTGATAAAAAAAAACCGTTGCAGGTAAACTACCCCTTTACCTCAACCGATCTTCACCAAAAACAATAAGTCGTGAGTACCCTACAAATCAGGGCTGTATGCAAAAAATTATTTGATTCTGTTTGAATTTGCGGCAGTTATCGTTTGCCATAGAAAAAAATCTACACACAGACAGACGCACACACAGACACTTTTCGGAAAACGACTTTTTTTCATGTTTTGAGTGTAGTACAATCAGAATCTGCAATAATCTCGAACACGATTTTTTTTGCCATCACCATACTTCCATTTCCTTAAGGAATATGGAAGTAAAAAACAACATTGGTATAGACTGAGCAAGCTGAGGTCAGATCTGAGTAAATGAATTCAATTAAAATTGCATTTATATTTTATTTTGTTTTAGTAAATCACATTGAATAAATGTCTAGATTAAGATTATTAACATGTCTACATGTATGAGTGTTTTAAATGTGTGTAACACCGTATAGCTTAAGAGATAAACACTTAATAATGAGTGATATCTCGATCGGAGATTATTAACAATGTTTATTATTTATAATGCTTGTTAAAACAATAAACATGAAATTTCAACTACTCATAAATCTACTACTCTTATTATAGTTACACCTGGTATCGCTATACAACCTACATACATAAAAGGTATCGTTATATAACACATAAAGTTGTAACGTAGTATAATTGTTGCACCCCACGAACGACGGGGCTCCACAAAATAAATTATATATGATATGTAACGTTGTATAGAAATGGCGCCCAACGTGGGGCACGACATGCCTCCATTTAATAATTAATGTATGCTCTATCATTACCAGTGTTTGATAATTTATATGTTATAACTAATATTATATTTTAATTATTTTTGCATGTTAGTTATTTTAAAATTGTTGTGTGTATTGTATTGTAATAACGCAACTGGCGCCCACCCCAACAAGCAGGTGTAATTGTAACATGAGTAGATAAAAATAAATAAATAATAATAATTAAACAATAAATAAATAAAAGCTCGCATACAGTTCACCAATAATAAATTATAAATAAATATTTTAATAATAATTCACTATGGCAGCACCAGGAAGTATTAGTATGGAAGCATTCCAAAACATGATGCGTGCCTTTATGGATGAATTAAGTACAAACCAAAAAGAGGAAAATGCAAAGCAAATGCAAAAGAGTAGAGAAGAATTTAAAGCTGAATTAGCGAAAACTAATGAACAAATACAAAAGAATAGAGAAGAAAGTAGGGCCGAATTTAAAGCGTTTAAAGAACAACTGACTACAAAACTCAAAGAAATAAATACTGCGTATAGCGGCAGTAAAAATTACAATTGAACAAAACAATATGAACAAACAATTGTAATTGAAAATAAGAGAGAACAGACGTTCATAATTACTGACAATAATTCTAATGCAATAATTAACACTACGGGAGAATGCAAAATAAAAATTAAACAAGCATACTGTGTTGGCAAAAATATCCAAAGTGTTGGTTACACACACACTAGTAGAACAATTAAAAAAGTAACACAATTGAAACAAATCACACGCGACGAGGGTACGCACAGCAATTGTCGATTGAACGATAATTATAATGATAATCACAATAATTATAATGGTAAACACTACAGAGATTATCATAAACGACGAATGAAAAAAACCGTCGACAGCTGTTTATATAGGCCGCATACAAACTAAACATAAGGAATGCGTTCGACAAGAGGGGTGCAGCAGTGAGAATGAGAGATGTAGAAAGAGAGAGAGAGGTTATTTGTGGCTGTCAACTAGAGAAAAATTGTCACCTTATAGACAAGCGGATCACGCGATAAATACGCACAATAACGAGACGGATATGTTAAGTGTCGGCGACTATACGGCACAGAAACAATGTCCGGCAGCTGGTCAAACAATACAATGCATTGTTAATTTAAACTAGGGAGGGTGTAAATTGAACCACACTCAATATCCGAATGTGAATGAATAATTATTTTTAAAAAAGAAAAATATAACTGTTGTAATGGTGCAGAATTAAGGGAATTTGTGTTATTTTATCAATGGTAAAGGAGGGAGTTACCTAGACAGAGTTTCAGTTTAATAAGAAGTGTGTACTTTTGAAACACCCAGTTGTCGGTTTGTCCAGTAAGCCCAGCAACATGCGACAAATCCTGAAGCATTGGAATGTGTCAGCGCGCGCGCGTATGCCCGTTCGAATAGGGTGAAGATCACGTACGATTTTTTCTGGTAGCCGGGTGCGAGTCTATGTTAAAGGCTCTCATCCAATGAAAACGCAAGTTGCCGCACACAGGATGATTCTGGCCATCTTGAAAACGTCTAAGAAAGCGTCAGTCGTCTTCCAAACTCAAAACCGCGGTTGCGTGGGTGTGCGGTTCGCCTAAAATTTTGCAACCATGTAGAACGACCGGCCGAAAATGTGAGAATTTATGAAAATAAACGGTTCAGTAAATAGTAAAAATTTAATACAAGTGTTAAAGAATGTGCTTAAACTACCAGTAATAATGTGATACAGTATTTAACGGTAACCAGTGAAATAGCAGATAGCCATCAGTGATCAAAATTTAACTTTCGGAACAAACAAGTGAACTAAAATGGACTGATCTCAACACGTGCTCTGCATTACTACAACAGGGAAGTAAACCTACCATTTCAATTAAAATAAAAAATGAAATTCAAAATTAGAATGGATAAAGAGATCTCTTGTTTTTAAAAAAAGGGGATAAAAAGTGTGTGAAAGAGTGAATGAGCAAATGCTGGGTTGCCTTATATAAAAAATAGTTACACTAGTTAGTAGAATAAGTAAATCCCAATGTTTGTTTTTGTATTTTTGAAAAGTAATTAAAAGAGATCAGTAATAGTTTTGAGAGGAAAAATGAAAAGCAAGTAAATTTAAAAAGAATATAAAAGAAATGTTGAATAAACCACAACTATTTAATGCCGTAAATGAGAGTGTAATTTATTAAAGAACGCAACCCTAAATCACACTTATAGGTCACGAGTTCGCGTGAAGAATCCTGGGACCCGAGAAAGGTAAGAATAGTGGAAAATGTGTATTTTTTATTAAATATTATCTTGTCGTTTAAATGTAACTTCTCAACGGCGTCCGAACTAGGGACGATTTATATTAATGGTCATTATAAAGGTAGCTTCTCAATGGCGCTCCGAACTCGGACAGTTTGTGCAAATAAATTTTGTACAAGCCACGCTTGCTCGTGAATGTAAGATGTGATTTGGAGGTCAAGGCAGAGTACGTATAAATTACGAAAAATGATGTTACGCTAAAATATGTTATACATAAGTGATGCTTATACTATTGAATAATACTGAATGCATGTAAAATAAGGATTGTTAAGATATATAAAAATTTTGTAATTTAAAAAAGATGGCAGAAAATAAGGAAAGTGATATGATTAACGTAACTAGTTTTAATGAGTCAGCTGTCATGAGTGGCCCCGGAGTTCATTCAACTCCGAATGTGGGTCAAGACAAAATAGATGAATTAAGTGTTACAGATGAAACAAATGTTACAGAGGATTCGGGAGTTCAATTAACCCCAACCTCAATGAAATGTAGTAGTAAATTCGATAATGACAATGAGTTTTTTACAACAACAATTTAATGTAATAAATTGTCGTTTTGATGTCAATGATAACAAAATAGATGAACACAATAATAAGTTCGATAAAATAAATAGTCGTTTTGATGAAATGAATACGCACAATGTTAAATTTGAGGTTAATATGAATAAACGTCTGAATGAGATTGACGAACATCTTAATACAATTACAGAACAAATAATAGAATCAATAAATACAGGTAAGTGCAATGTAAACGAAATAACAAACGACAATGATGTCAATACAGGTGAGAGTAATGGTAATAAAATGACGAAAAATAATGAAAAAATAATTAACGAGGTGTTAGCTATAAAAATTAGTTAACAAGTAGTGGTGATGAGAATATAGCAGTAGTTGAAAAGGTAAGTGAGAATAATGGTGATATAATTAAAAATGGAGTGTTAGAGAGTAACATGGTGAATAATAAGAGTGGTGATGAAGTTTTAGTGGAAATAGAGAGTAGTAATAAGATAGTGGTTGATGAGAGGTTAGGTTGGCGAAGGGCAAATGTTCCCAGTTGTTTAAGTGGAGGAAAGACTCCGCTAGTGAGTTATGAGGACAAGGTTTCCTCCAGTAGTTATGTGAGAGACGAGGTGTCTCTAAGTAGGTCCCCTGTGTATCATGAGTTCCCTGGAAGAGCCAGGATGTGTCGTGATAACGTTGTGTTGTGACGGTACATATATCTATATAGGAATTTATCGGTACAGGAAAAATAATTTTATTGTGTTTTCATGTGTTAAAAATGGTTAGGTTAACTTTTCCCAATATTGTACATACAACGCAGTTCGCCAGAGTAAATTGACACCAAGGTCATGGGTGTACGTGACTTTCAACACATATTTGGACAATGCAGGCCTCGAACAATGTTAAAAACGTCATAAATAAGGCATAAGACGTAACAACTGAGGTGTGAAACAATGCCGTCAGAGACCAAGAACAATAGATATGATGACGTAATAACCCTTTCCACAAGTGAAAAATCCGCCATGTTATCTGCCCAGTTACCCAGCAGTACTTGTGCGAGATGCACGCTAATGAACTTGCTGGCCAAAATTGCCAGTAATTGCTAGCAACAACATAGAATTTGGTAAAAATGTAGTTAAAATGTACAAGTGAAATCAGTTGACAATAACAGTTTAGAAAATGTAAAGTAAAATCAGTGAAACAATAATAGCAGAAAGACTTTCAATAGTTCAGCAAACACAGGAGGCACCATGAGGGACGTCTGATTATCCTCAACCATCATCTGAATTCAGGGAAGTAGAACTTCAAAATTTTAAGTCCAATACTGTATAAATTTTTGAGCTCAGATAAAACAAAATGTACCACTTTTCAGTTGTGTGTGTGTGTGTGTGTGTGTAAGCTTGTATACCGGTATATGCCTAGAACTAGATCACTAAGCATTGGTTTACGTTACGTGATCAGAAAAGTAACTATGAGAAAGAGCAAACTGCAGTAAATTTTAAATCCACTTGATAGTAACTTAAACTTAAAATATATTATATAACCAAAGCCCAGGCTTATATGTAATGCTCAGGCAGCGAAAGTGAGTAGCGGCCATATTGTTTTGGGCTTGCTAAAGAACAAGCACCCATTTTGTTTTTTTTTTTATGTGTGTTGTATTTCCAAAATGTGAAATTAAATTACCAGTTGTCAATAGAAATATTAGCGTCTATCATTTCTGATAACCGTTCAATCTCAGCCTCGCTTAAAAAGAACCTTGGACCCGAACACAAAAAAGTACGTAATGTTGGCAACACAACAATGGTGCCTGAACTAGTATGTCAACAAATAAGTGTTAATCAAACCTCACCAGGTAAGTCACTTAAAAATATAATCACTGGTAAATGAGTTTGTTAATAGTGTTGCCTTTTGTGTGGATTGAGAGAGAGAAAGTGAAATGGTGTTATGATGAGAAATATTATGAGAGAGAGAGAGAATGATAGAGATGTATAAGTTAAATAGAGGTTATGGGGGGTTAGTTAAGAGATTAAAATTTGAGAGAGTAAACTATATGAAGTACTTACCGGTTGTAGTAAATGGTGATGATTATTTTGACGATACCACTGTCGATGATGAGCACTTACCTTGTGATGTAATTGATATAATAGATGAATATGATAATATAACTTACATGGGAATAACGAATAATACTAAGGGAGAACTGACCATACCAAATGTTGACAGGTTGTATGAATTAATAGAAGGCAATAACGTTGTCAAATACTATGTTGATATAATTAATGATAATGGTTATTATATAAAAAATAATAATATAATGAGTGTAATGAAAGATGAAAATTGTTATGTGAAAATAAGACTAATTTTCGATGATGGTGGTTAGAGAAAGTGAATGAACATTTAATTATTTTAGTTTATGGTAATTACTTGGCTAACTTATGTAATGAGGTGTGGTAAACAATATAATATGACGAAAAATTGTAGATAAATTTGTAGTGAGGTTAATTGTGTTTGTGTAATAGGTTATGTTATACTCTATAGTTTATATAAACAATGTATGTATGTAGTAGGAATTGATTTTAATAATAATAATAATATTTTATCAGACTAAATAAATAACGAGTGTTTATAATGCAAACGAATTGTAATTGTTTTGGAAAATGGTGATTAAAGTAACTTTGAATTTTTGAAAAAGATTGAATTAAATAAATTTGAGATGAATTAATTAATTAATTAATGTTGTATAAATGAATTTTGGTAATAAATTTAAATGATTTTTCTGAGATTTAAACTTTATAATAAACAGTAAATGCGTAAAAGTAAAATGTGTTTAGTTGTTGAGTCATATATGGTTGTTATAATGTATCAGAAGGTACATATGGTTTTGTACGCTATATTTGTGGTGATAAATGTTTATATTTTTTTCAGTTTATGACAGTAAGTAATCATGTTTTATTTGATTGAATGATTTGCCATATTTAAGTATGAATTTGATAATGACATGAAAGTAAAATATAAAGAGTCTAATAATGACATTAAATGAGTTTGAAGAATTTAACTTAGGGGAGGTGTATAATATTTAGTAAAATTTGAATTTAAAATGTGGATGTTAATGTAACAATGCTAATGTTCATTTGGATTGTTTAATGTTTTATTATATTGTATTATGTTAGTGTGTAGGAATTTTAAACATGTATTATATATCATAAACATGTGATTCCCCACTTTCGGGCGGTCACGGCGTCACCGAACCCTGACCGTGGATTTGGATTATGGGTAGCAAGTGTGGTTAGGCATATTGTACCCTAGCCATACTTATTATTTTCAAAATTGGTGAATTTAGAAATTAACCGGGGGGGGGGGGTAATTAAGGGAAATCACCAGAACTATGGAACAGCAGCTATCATCGAAGGGGGTGATAGTGCCGTGTTAAGGGCATATAAGTAATTTTTAGTAGGATTACTGGTGTCCTCTGATATCAGTAATGCCGAATTTTTTGTAACGCTGAAACAAGAATGGTGTAGGCAGCGTCTATACCATACATAAACTTCAGTTCTTGTGGATGCCAATGGGCGCTACAGTCCAACATCAGGAAATAATAGTGTGTGTGAAAAAGGAGCTGGCCGTTACAAGCCAGGGGCAGAGATATTGCATGTATCCACAAGGTAAATGCTTGGTCCGGTTTATCCGGCAGGTGATTTACCTAATTGTAATGGGGTTATGGGAGGGATATAACACAATGATGTAGAAGGAGAGGTAACTGAGTATTCAGTTAAAGAATTACTAACCGTAATCACGGTGCAATTAAGTTTGCTTGGCCCTGAGTAGAGAGTGTGTTATTGATGACCCAATTACTGTTCTGTAATGGTTACGATTTGTTTTGTGATTCAATGATTATTAATGAACATTCAATTATGAGAATTAGTGGTTGGAAGTGCTGTACTCAATACTGTGATGATTTGAGAATTAACGAGAACCTTTAACGATTTATATTATAGAATTTTGTGTATTTGGTCTACTTGTATTCAGTATACTTAGAATAAGGTTGTTCACCTGTTAATAAGACATCAGCTGATGCCTGATGTTATATGTGTAGTATAGTTTGTGGTCAAACTTTGAAGCTTGTAAACTTTGTATTCTGAATACTGCATTGCGACACGTGTAGATGACGTCACGTTTTTGTCTGTTATCTACAGCCGGTCTTTAGCAGGGCTGACTGTAGTAACAATTACGTTAGTTCTCAACACTCCAAGAAGGCCACTCATTTCTATTTCCAGCCGCGGCTACAGGATTTTAATTATTTAAATTATTAGCATGTTCAACATGCGCTAAGTCTACTTGGGCGGTCTCAGCCTTACTTCTCACGATTATGTCATTCGATATTTAATTCTAATTTAATTAGCGGGCATCACGCCGCGGTAATTACTACACATGCCAGCAATCGCATCAAATAGATTTCAATAAACAATTATTTATATAAAAAGCATACAGTCCACTTAAAACTTCATTTATAACCAGCCATCTCCAATTAGCGTTCCTAAGAATAACTCGAAAGAGTACATCAAGAGCTTCTAGACGTTACATTTTTGGTCATCCAGACCAGATTTCGCATTTTTGGTCCACAGCGACCGCATTTTTGTCCACAGCGACCGCATTTTTGTCCACAGCGACAACATTTTTGGTCCTCACGGGACGGATTTTACATTTTTGGTCCACAGCGACCGCATTTTTGTCCACAGCGACAACATTTTTGGTCCTCACGGGACGGATTTTACATTTTTGGTCCACAGCGACCGCATTTTTGTCCACCACGATTTCAAAGTATTTCACTTGATGGGCCCAAAAAATCTTCAAGCTTAAATACTTTTGAATTTAGATTGCTGGCCGTGGCATGCCTTTGTTGCCATAAAAACAAACTTCATATGTGACATGCAAGATTCTGCAGAGCGTCAAATCTGACACTACGAGACAGTTATTCGACGGCAGCAAAATTCCACAACTGTAAAATTACACAGAACTACAACGTCAAGTGTCACCCAACCAGCACAAACAGGCGGTGCGCCAACTTCAAAGGATTGCCGGACGGGATCAGCACGGAACCAACAGGAGCGAAGCAGTTTTGAACACGCCAGGATTCCACGTGATTATAAACTTTCATTTTTCTTTACAATTGTTCATATATAATGCATGAGTACAACAAACTTAATAATATTTTACATTTAATATGGTATTATTGATACTTTTACATAAGCAGATATTATTATCATGTGAGCATAAACTTTCATCTTAACTAGATTTTCATATGTACATTTGTGCATAAATTTCTATTTACATAACTGTACAATAACTCATTAGAAGCTCAAGTGTCAAGATAATGCTATATGTATATTATCACTTAAATAATTCATACTTTCAATAACGCTCATGGCTGTTCTTTTAAAAGAGATAACAAGTATCTATTATAGTAAGTAATGTGTTAAGGTGTATACCGATCACTGGCTCCCGCATTATATCAGATTTTAGCAAGTTATTCAAAATTACAACAATTGTTCACCTACTCTACATTTAAATTTTTTTTAATTACATTTTGAATTACAATCATGGCTGATGTGAAGGCGTTAATAAAGAAACGGGGCATGATTAAAGCATCTATATCCTGTGTGAACACTTTCGCGGATAATTTCGATCCAGACATAAGCGATCATCACGCACTAAAAATTAAGCTTCACCATTTAATGGAATTGTCCGCTAAATATGACGATATTCGGACTTAAATTGAGTCTGATGACTCTGATTTCGCATCAGCCAGTGACAGAATCCAAACCGAGGATGATCTCTGCAATATCGAATGCAAGTTGCACCACTTGTTAGAGCAAGTAGAGCAGGTGAACCAGAAATCGTTGATTCATACCAAAATTACGTCAATTAAAACCCCCCCTATACAGTTGGAACCAATTAAATTACCTTGCTTCTCAGGTAGCATTATTGATTGGCAACACTACTACAATATATTTCTTGAATTGGTACACGTCAGAACTGACCTGACGGATATTCAAAAATTACACTACTTGCACTCTTCATTTTGAGTGACGAGGCATTAAATGTAATAAAATTTCTTCCAATTACCCATGAAAATTATGCGGTAGCCATTGATTTATTAAGAAGCAGGTATGACAGTAAGTTAACTGTCTCAGCCCATCACATAGGGAATGTCTTGGGTGTGAAATCAGTTCAACAAGAGTCCAGGGTTAGCATTTCCAGATTCATTGACGAGATAACTGCGAATATCAATGCTTTAAACTCATTAAATCTACCCGTAAATACATTTGAAATTATTCTCATTCATTACTTAGCCCAAAAACTCGATAATTACACGTGTCGTCTCTGGAAAGAAAGCTTGTCGGAAGAACGATTTCCTAATTTTAGTAATTTTATAAAATTTTTAAATACCCGTAGACAGTTATTACAAAACCTGGACAGCGTGGCCACTTCAGCAAGCAAGATAAACGTTGGCGATAAGGTTCACTATCGCAAAGCAATTAAACCGGTAAATGTTTCCAAATCAACATTCCACGCTCATATCGGAAATAATATGTCAGCTGTGCAAGGGTAAACACCGACTTACTGAGTGTCCACAATTTGTAGCGATTACTCCACTGGAGAGAAAAAATATTCTAATTAAAAATAAACTTTGCCTAAATTGCATACGCCCAGCCCACGATCTTGCACACTGTCCCTCCGAATTTTCTTGCAGAACGTGTGCGAAACGCCATCACACAATGATTCATATATCTAACAAAAATGATTCATCAAGGAACAATCAGTGTTCGTTAAAATTGCAAACAAATAAGTTTATATTATTATCCACCGCGGTCTGCATGACAACTGACCATGCAGGTAGAAAGCACCCAGTTAGGATTTTATTAGACTCAGGTTCGCAGGCTAACTTCTGCACTATGAATTTCGCACGTCGCATGGGTCTGAAACTGATTAAATCTCAATTACCCATAACGGGTATAAATAATTCATTGTCTCAAGCTGATTTCAGTACCAGAGTAAGGTTGCATTCACGCTATAAGAATTTTAGTTTAAACATACATTGCGCTGTGTTTCCCAGTATCACTAATAATCTCCCTGCGGAATCATTTGATATCGCATCTTTAAATTTACCAAAGGGCATATTCTTAGCCGACCCACAACTGAACTTCTCGTCACAAGTTGATCTATTGCTCGGTGCTCAGTATTACTTGCAATTAATTGAGCCTGTCAAATTTATCCGTAGCCCACATTTCCCTATAATACAGGAGACAAAATTGGGATTCATTCTCACAGGTAACTTGCCATTTAATGTCGACATGACGAAACCGGTTTCATCACTTATGGTATGTGAAATGATAGTGCCATTTCCTCTCAACTAAAGGAATTTTGGAAGTTGGAGGACATTGCTATTCGTGATCCCTCCGCTGAGGACTCGGAATTCGAGAATCATTTTGTATCCAATACTGTCCGTAATAAGGATGGCAGATTTGTGGTACCCCTACCTCGCAAGTCATACAATTCTCATTTAGGCGATTCTCTTTCCGGCGCTATCCACAGATCTCAATCTCTGGAAATTAAGGTACAGCAGAAACGTAAACGTAGCCGTAAGCATAACCAATTTTTACACAATCACCCACAATCCATCCTGGTTGTCCCACGAGTCATCATCATGGCCTATCAATGCCTTCGATGCTCATTCAGCCTGCACTCATCCCGATCTGGAGCAGGAACGATGTAAGCAGGCCCAAACTTCACTAATTGCCGCTTCATCCACATCCAGTTATGTTGAAAACTATTCATCTCTTTCAAAATTCATTCACGTTTTTTCATATTGCCTCCGATTCATTCGGAACTCTAGGCTCCCCATAGCTGATAGGGACACTTCCTTTTTGACGACCCAGGAGTTGCATTGTAACGGTACAGAATTGTGAGCTACCCCAGTTGAATTTTATATTAATTTAAATCATCATTTTAAGCACTTTCCAAATTGCCAGACTTTCACCTGTTGGGAGCCTCCAGTACAGCAATGCAACATACATACAGTCAGCCAAAACACTTGCCAGACGCATTGCGTAACCGCCAGCAGCAGCCTTGTGACACAGTCTACAGTCTGCAGTGTGTCATCAGATAGTGCACAACGCACAGTAGTAAGCCGCATTCAGACAGTTAAGTTGTGATTTAAAATTAAACGGTGGCCTCGGGTGTAAGATAGGCCGTAGTTAAGAGTAGGCCTATCTTTTAAAGTACTAAAACTAGTATAAAAAACAGTATAACGCGCGGCCAACCTAAGCGAGCTAAGTGTTCGAAAATTTATGTCGGCCGACAAAACAAAACGAAATGTTATTTTAAAGTGGATTAAAATAATAGTGGCGCATCAACTTAATATGAAATAATCAATAACAGTACCGCGGTTAAACAGTGGCAAAACTAAATTATGGTGTGTTAAACAGTGCATTCACAGCAGAGGTGCAAAACAGCGGAGTTCTTCAGATGTTAAGTATTAACTGAGTTTTAACCAAGATTATTTTACCTTTTTCCCCAGAGTACAATTCAACATAAATAAATTGAAAATCTAAAATGTACATCAGAGATCTCGAAGTGGGGTTTAAATAGAACGATAAAATCAAAGAACGAATGTGTGTGAGTGTGTAGCTAAATCACGTATTGGTTCATTGCAAATAATAAATAGTTGGGGTATACCATAGTTGTCATAAGCTAGTTAATTAAGAAATATTTTATTACTATGTTTGATTTCACAAATTGTTGCTCCTTCTACAAGTATTTGCTCTAAATGTCATGAAAGAGAGACGAAGTAATTATTTTGAATAATAAATCAGAGGCAATTTGTTTTAGCACAAACGGCGTATTTGATCTTTGCCCATATCAAATCCAAATAATCCTTTTTGCAGCAGTTTCGTCCGAACGACCCTTGGAATAAAAACCCGAAGGTAAGAGATAATTATAATATAAATTAATTCGTAAAGTTTCAGCATGATACACTTTTGGTTTTCATTCGCCAGTCTCAGCAATCGCACTTTAGCATTGAGGTTAAGGAACTTGAGGCTCATCGCTGCATCCCTAATAACAGTAAAATTCTGTCAATTAACCCCTTTCTGGACAAGACAGGTATATTACGCGTGGGTGGACGTCTGCAGCACTCCCAGCTTAACTACGCGAGTAAACATCAAATAATACTACACCCGCATTCTCATCTCAGCAAGTTAATCATAGAAAACGAACATCTTCGTTTACTACACGCTGGTGTACAATTAACCCAGTTTTCTCTACGGCAGAAATATTGGATCATTAATGATAAATGCTATATACGCTCGGTAATACATAAATGCATCACTTGTTTTCGATTCCGTGCTAGGGGCGCAAACCAATTATTAGGACAATTACCCTCTTCCAGGGTCATGCCTGCTAAGCCATTTTCCCAATCTGCTGTCGACTATGCCGGTCCCGTATTTGTACGTCATGGCGGGCAGCGCTCAAAATCGACGTCAAAGGCGTATATTGCTTTATTTATATGCATGACCACTAAGGCCATTCACCTGGAACTTGTCTCAGATCTTACCTCAGATGCCTTCACAGCGGCCTTAAAACGGTTCATCGCGCATAGAGGTATCCCCGATCAGATATTCTCCGACAATGGTACGAACTTTCGTCGTGCTAGCAGCAACACTCTACGAATTGTACAGACTTTTGAAGTCTAAAGGATTTGAGCAAACAACCCAGGAGTTTACCAGTGCCCAAGGCATCAAGTGGTCCTTTATTCCACCCTCAGCCCCTCATTTCGGTGGTCTGTGGGAAAGCGGAGTAAAAAGTGTCAAATTTCACTTGCGTCGCGTGATTGGCAGAACCATTCTGACTTTCAAGGAGTATTATACCATCCTAACTCAAATAGAGTCCTGTCTTAACTCACGCCCTTTATTCGCAATATCCAATGACTTTAGGGACCCCGAACCTTTAACTCCAGCTCATTTCCTGGTTGGTTCTCCGCTCACGGCACTCCCGGAACCCGACTATTCCCAAGTCAATATTAGTCGTTTGGGCAGATGGCAGCTCCTCCGAAGATTCACACAATCCATTTGGAGACGGTGGTCAAAAGATTACTTGCACCAGTTGCAACAGCGCAACAAATGGCGCATTATGTCAAACAATTTGACTCCCAGACAACTCGTCCTCATTCTAGATGATAATTCCCCCCCCTTCAGTGGAAACGCGGGGTAATCACAAATGTTTATTCGGGTCAGCACTCAATAGTGCGCGTTGCTGATGTTCGCACTGCACATGGTGTCCTACGTCGACCCATTCATAAATTGTGCCCACTTCCGGTGGACTCAGACTAATTCGCATTATCATGCATCATTGTTTCGAACATTTATCATGTTTTCTATTTGTTGTTTGTATTATATTATTATTAAGTTTTTATTATTGTATTCCTATGTATCATTATTACGTTATTATTTATGTTATTGAATTTTTTGTGATTATTATTATGCTATTATGTACTATTAATTATTATGTCAATCGTTATGTATTATGTATACTCATATTATGCATTTTTACATCCATTTGGATATGTCTATCTTACTGCTATGTACCACTGAATTTTGATATCATTATACTAATACAAGCATGTACATTATTATGTTTTTCACTATTGTATTTACCATGGTTATGTATCTTTGAATTTTTTTGGGGGATTGTTAGTCTACTATTATTGTATCAGCTATTATGTCTTTATCATTGTATTACTATTGAGTCAGTTTTTGAGGATGTTTTCTTTTATATAAATTGAATGTTGTCACTTACTTTCTGTTAAAAATTAAATGTATGTATTTACTAAACATATGTTAATGCTTCAAGAAAGATTCTGTTAGTTATACAAGCACTTTTATTTTTATCATGAGCTTTATTTTGTATGTTTTCAGCACAGAAATTGTTTTGTTTTGCTTTTGAGCCTGTTTCTGATAGCTCGATTAATTTTGTTACTTACAGATTTTTATGTCAAGAGACGATTTACTTTAAGCAAAAGGTCAATTTATTTAATGTATAAGGCTTTCAAGTATATTATGTATTTTCTTGTATACAACATTTTATAATAATTTGTTATTTATGTTTCGCATAATAACTTAAATTGCAAAATCGCCCCGATTTTGTGCGGGCAGTATGGTCAAACTTTGAACCTTGTAAACTTTGTATTCTGAATACTGCATTGCGACACATGTAGATGACGTCACGTTTTTGTCTGTTATCTACAGCCGGTCTTTAGCAGGGCTGACTGTAGTAACAATTACGTTAGTTCTACTCAACACTCCGAGAAGGCCACCATTTCTATTTCCAGCCGCGGCTACAGGATTTTCATTATTTAAATTATTAACATGTTCAACATGCACTAAGTCTACTTGGGCGATCTCAGCCTTACTTCTCACGATTATGTCATTCGATATTTAATTCTAATTTAATTAGAGGGCATCATGCCGTGGTAATTACTACACGTGCCAGCAATCGCATCAAATAGATTTCAATAAGCAATTATTTATATAAAAAGCATACAGTCCACTTAAAACTTCATTTCTAACCAGCCATCTCCAATTAGCGTTCCTAAGAATAACTCAAGAGTACATCAAGAGCTTCTAGACGTTACAGTTTGTGAACTCAAAATATAGTTTCAGTTGGATTTATGGTAATAATAGTTTTGTTTCTTTTTTATTAATTGTCAAAATATATATTTCTGAAAGTGAAATTCATTTAATTCTGGGGAAAAAAAACAACAAATTTTTGAAAAGTTAATAGTATATTGTTTTAATTGTGTTGTGAAGGTCACATAGATAAAGGAAGTTAATGAATACAAAATACAGTTAAAGTAATTAACTGAAAGAGATGATGGAAATTAGATTAAAATGTGAAATTTTGGTCATAAACTTAGATTCATTTGAATAAATGAATGAAATTCAAATAATTTATTTTTGATTTGACATCATAAGTCCGAATAAATAGATAAAACATTTAATTAATGGAAATGAAAAGAGAAAGTATAATGCTAATGAATTGTAGATCATGTTAATTTGAAAGTGATGATGCTTATTTTGAGGTTAGGGTTTTGTAAAGTAAGGAATGTTATTTTGAGTTGAGGTGTATTATTTTTAAGATAGGACAGCACCTATGTACGCACCCAGTACTTTGCTAAAGGCAATCCAGTACGGCTAAGAGGGGGATATATCAGTTGAGGGTCTGGTTTGGTATAAGGCCAGTTATTGATTTTTATTGAATGTTATAGGGTTTGGTGATACTGTGGTGAGTGCTTGTCTGATTTTATGGTGTTGGGATCTCGATCGGAGAAGTCCAGTAATGTCATTCGGGTACCGCCATAGTCGCCGAACTAGGGGGGTAGATTACCCATGATTTAGTAAGGAATTAAGGGGGGTTGTTGGCACCATATCCTCGCTGGTCCTCTTAGGTTTTAGCAATGAGAGTTTTTCTGTTTCAGCAGAAAACCTCTCATTGGGGGGGGGGGGGGGTATTGAACGGTACAGAATTAAGGGAATTTGTGTTATTATTTTATCAATGGTAAAGGAGGGAGTTACCCAGACAGAGTTTCAGTTTAATAAGCAGTGTGTACTTTTGAAACACCCAGTTGTCGGTTTGTCCAGTAAGCCCAGCAACATGCGACAAATCCTGAAGCACTGGAATGTGTCAGCGCGCGCGTATGCCCGTTTGAACAGGGTGAAGATCACATACTATTTTTTCTGGTAGCCGGGTGCGAGTCTATGTTAAAGGCTCTCGTCCAATGAAAACACAAGTTGCCGCACACAGGATGATTCTGGCCATCTTGAAAACGTCTAAGAAAGCGTCAGTCATCTTCCAAACTCAAAACCGCGCAGTTGTGTGGGTGTGCGGTTCGCCTAAAATCTTGCAACCATGTAGATCGACCGGCCGAAAATGTGAGAATTTATGTAAATAAACGGTTCAGTAAATAGGCTCTGAAGCCAAAATTTAATACAAGTTCTTGGATTTCGTTGTCCATGACGTGTCCGTTACTTAACTAAATATCACTATAATATTGACGACTCGGAACACAAAGTTTTTTATAAGTAAAAACGTAAAGTTTTACCTTACAGCCTAAACCGGCTTTCACCTATAGAAGGCTTCATCAGAGGCTGTCGTTAGTAGCGCTGCTCGTCTTGTTGTTGGTGACGAGAAAGTGTTTCGAAAGATTGAAGCTGTGTGTGTGTGGTGAGATGTGTTCGAATAATGCGTGCGATTTGAATTGTGTCTGTTTGTTTAGGATGTCGTTTTTATTTGTTTTTGTGTGCTTGTATATTTCTAATTGTTCTAGAGTGTCTAGTTTTCGGCCTTTTGTGTGTACGTGTAGTATGTTCATGTTATTGTCGATGTTTTTATATGTGTGGTTTGCTTCAATGAGGTAGTTTGCGAAGGTAGATTCTGTAGTGGTGTGGAGTGCTTTTGTGTGTTCAATGTATCTCTGTTTGAAGCTACGTCCTGTCTGGCCTATGTAGAATTTACTGCAATTTGAACAATATTGGCACAGATACGTTGATGACATTCTAATACTATACAGGGGAAACAAAAGACAATGTGAACAGTTACTAACGCACATAAACAAAATACATAAAAACATAACCTTCACTGCCGAATACGAACACAACAATACCATAAACTTCTTAGACCTCTCCATCACAAAACTAGAACACAGGCACAAATTCAGTATATACAGAAAACCAACTACAACTGACACACTAATACACAACACCTCCAATCACCCAATACAACACAAACTAGCTGCTTTTAGAACCATGATACATAGACTTAACAACATCCCCTTAGATGAAATAGACTACAAAGACGAACTAAACACGATAAAATATCTAGCAGAATCTAACGGTTATGACAGAACAATAGTCAGTAAAATCCTACACAAAACACAAAACAAACAACAGACAAAGACAGAAAACAACAAATTCATAACACTAACATAAATCAACAAACAGAAAAAATTGCCCACAAATTCAAAAAAGCAGGATACAGAATCGCTTACAAAACTACTAACAAAACAGAACACACACTATCAAAACGCATGCCCAAAGCACAAAACAAATTCGATCTACCCGGTGTATATAAACTAAATTGTTCAAATTGCAGTAAATTCTACATAGGCCAGACAGGACGTAGCTTCAAACAGAGATACATTGAACACACAAAAGCACTCCACACCACTACAGAATCTACCTTCGCAAACCACCTCATTGAAGCAAACCACACATATAAAAACATCGACAATAACATGAACATCCTACACGTACACACAAAAGGCCGAAAACTAGACACTCTAGAACAATTAGAAATATACAAGCACACAAAAACAAATAAAAACGACATCCTAAATGAACAGACACAATTCAAATCGCACGCATTATTTGAACACATCTCACCACACACACACAGCTTCAATCTTTCGAAACACTTTCTCGTCGCCAACAACAAGACGAGCAGCGCTACTAACGACAGCCTCTGATGAAGCCTTCTATAGGTGAAAGCCGGTTTAGGCTGTAAGGTAAAACTTTACGTTTTTACTTATAAAAAACTTTGTGTTCCGAGTCGTCAATATTATAGTGATATTTATTTAATACAAGTGTTCAAGAATGTGCTTAAACTACCAGTAATAATGTGATACAGTATTTAACGGTAACCAGTGAAATAGCAGATAGCCATCAGTGATCAAAATTTAACTTTCGGAACAAACAAGTGAACTAAAATGGACTGATCTCAACACGTGCTCTGCATTACTACAACAGGGAAGTAAACCTACCAATTCAATTAAAATAAAAAATGAAATTCAAAATTAGAATGGATAAAGAGATCTCTTGTTTTTAAAAAAAGGGGATAAAAAGTGTGTGAAAGAGTGAATGAGCAAATCCTGGGTTGCCTTATATAAAAAATAGTTAAACTAGTTAGTAGAATAAGTAAATCCCAATGTTTGTTTTTGTATTTTTGAAAAGTAATTAAAAAAGATCAGTAATAGTTTTGAGAAGAAAAATGAAAAGCAAGTAAATTTAAAAAGAATATAAAAGAAATGTTGAATAAAACACAACTATTTAATGCCATAAATGAGAGTGTAATTTATTAAAGAACGCAACCCTAAATCACACTTATAGGTCACGAGTTTGCGTGAAGAATCCTGGGACCCGTAAAAGGTAAGAATTTGGATACTTGTTTATTTTTTATTAAATATTATTTTGTCATTTAAAGGTAGCTTCTCACTGTTAATATTAATGTTAGAAAAGGAGTTAAATAAGAAGGAATAATATATGTAAAAAGGTTAGAAATTATATTTAAGAAAATGTTATAATTGAAAAGAAAATTTTAAGGAATTAAATAATAAAGAATGTTATGTTTGTAAGAAATGTAAGGTAGTATTCAAAGAAAAATGGTAAGGAATGCTAATGTGTTAAAAATATGTTAAGAAATGAAAGGAATGTTATTACTGATGTTGTTATTAATATGAAGAAAGGGTTAGAAATGAGAAATAAATGTTATAATTGTCAGAACGGCTGATCAAGCGAAAACTTCATACCTTAGTGGAAATGCAAGGACACAGAAGAAAGCGATAGTAAAAGTCAAGGGCAGAGAGTACTTAGAGCTCAAGTACTACGATTAACACATCGAGTGAGTTAAGCACATAAAAGTCTGGATATAGACGTGTTTCTAAGGCAGTCATCTGTAGCTGATAATGCGACACACTACGAAGCTAAAAAGAGTATTCTGTACGAAAGTGTATTTCAGCACACGGTAAGAATGAAGGAAATTATGAGTGATCAGGAAGGTAATGTTAAAGAAATGTAATAAAAGGTAATGAAAGTTAATGTATTATATAAGTAATGTAAGAAATGTTAAGAAATGTAAAGAATGAAGATTGGAATAATAGGCTAAGAAAAGAGTTAAGGAACGAAGGTAGAATGTTATGATTAAGGAAAGGTAAAATTACAGAGTGAAAGATGGCATAAATACGTAGAAATGCAGAGCATCCAGAAAGAAAATAAAGGAGAGCTAATTGCAGTGGATTTTTTGGGACCACTTCCAAGATCAAGTCATGGAGTGAAACATACTTGTTTGTATTGATGTATTTTCCAAAGCCGTCCATCTGTATTCAATTATGCGACCCACAACTAAAGTTGTTTTGAAAATACTCTTGCAGAAATACATTCCTCCATATGGTAAAATGAAGAAGGTCAACGCACAGCTCAGCTGTATAATGTGAGGTGAACATATTACATACCATCACCGGCGAGCGTTATACTGACCTACTCATTATTATGTGTCATTTAACTGATGTAAACTAAAGTTAAGCTAGTATAATATTATTTTTATGTCTAGAACAAATAGACAAAAATTTAATAAATAAATATTTATTACATTTTTTTTCAAGCAGAGGAATAATGCAACGATACAGCCATATGCTGTATTAACCACTGATTTAAATAAATATAAAATTTGTAAAATTATTATAAGTTTGGGGTAAATGGACAGGTCTGGGATTGTAAAAATGTTTCATTGTTATACTAGGGGAGAAATTAACCTGTTCCAACAGGCAAAGAACACCTGCTCGATTGTATGTGTGTTACGCGTGTGTGTTAGTGATGCATGTACAGACAGGAATCTCAGCTACCCTCCCCAATTAATTACTAAAATAATTACTTTAATTCACTGTGTGAAAACTAGTTAGTGTATAAACAAACAAAAGGCACCAAAGTGTGTGTAAATTTATAGTTATCCACAGTAAGAAAATGACGTTAATAGGACACACTACGCGAAGTCAGTGCGAAATAAATGTGCCAAAAATACGCAAATTACACTAAGACGCTCAAATTAATACAGTGAGTGCTTAATCAAATTAGCTATGATTTGTGCTATCTCAATTCCATACAAAAAATTGCAAATATATGAAAAGGTTCGGGAGTGGGGGCTAGCATGTGATCTGCAGGTCTCGACAGGATAATTTTGGAACCAACAGGTGTGGAATCTCGAGAGGGTATAAATTAAGGGTTCGACTGGAAACCCTTCTCTTCTTTTCAAACCACACTTGCAGTCGGACACGCTGTCCGTCGGCAGAACAGTTTATTTTGTTATAAGTCTCATCTATGAACAAATAAGGACGTTCAGTAATTATGCTTACAATATTACTGGAAACGTAGAGTACCGGGACCGTTTAAGTCAGCAAGAATATCAACAGAGAAACTACAAGAGTGACACGAGATGCTAGACGTTAGGAGCTGCTTTTGAAATGCCTAACAGCCGTACGAGATCCACCTCGCAGCAGATAGTAATTCTCTGGGACGGACCACACACTACTGGAGAACGACGCTGGACTCTGGACATATCCAGGACCATGCCAAGCCAGGAGTAACGGAAACCCAACTCTGGACAACGCTGGACCCCGTCAATACGTCGTAAGGTCATCAAAACTCGAGGTGACATACATAATGCATTTATAAATGATTCTTTTAAAAGAGCTTACAAAGACTATATAAAGAGACAATGAATTAAAACAAAAAAGGTTTATAATTAGAAATAATGTAATAGAGTCTTAGGTAAATGTTTTAGTCGTAAGAATGAATGATCGCATATAGAGAAATATAGAAAAAAGAGTTTAATTTTGAGATAGTATATTTTTTTATCAAAGTAAATTAATTGAAATGATTTGATATTTGCATTTTGTAGAAGAGAATAATTTAAATTTTTAATATGAAACAAATGCCAGTCTAAAAGTAAATAACATAATTTTGAATTTAATTTAAAAAAAAACAACATTGGTATAGACTGAGCAAGCTGAGGTCAGATCTGAGTAAATGAATTCAATTAAAATTACATTTAAATTTTATTTTGTTTTAGTAAATCACATTGAATAAATGTCTAGATTAAGATTATTAACATGTCTAGATGTAAGAGTGTTTTAAATGTGTGTAACACCATATAGCTTAAGAGATAAACACTTAATAATGAGTGATATCTCGATCGGAGATTATAAACAACGTTCATTGTTTATAATGCTTGTTAAAACAATAAACATGAAATTTCAACTACTCATAAATCTACTACTCTTATTATAGTTACACCTGGTATCGCTATACAACCTACATACATAAAAGGTATCGTTATATAACACATAAAGTTGTAACGTAGTATAACTGTTTCACCCCACGAACGACGGGGCTCCACAAAATAAATTATATTTGATATGTATCGTTGTAATATACACATACTAATAACATTTAGTAACCATATTTTGAAATTGTGTAGGTTATTATACTTTTTACTATGGTATTGTACATTTGCTTACTTTTTTTATTATTTTTTGTCCCATAGAATTATAAGTTAGTAGAGCAATTAGCTTTCCTTCCCAGGCCCTTTCTTTCTTTGAGTGCATTATCCAAAACCTATCCTTCCTAACAAGTAAAATGGTTACAAAATGGGTAACTCATCCAAGTGTCCAATGCATGGAAAAACTTTATAATATATATTGGATAAATGTTACAAATAACGTACACATAACTCAAAACTAAATAATGAAGATTGAAAATCCTCAAGAAAGTCAAAATAAAAATCCTTTATTTCAAATTTGTGCTCATCACATAAGAAAAATTGATGCTTCACAAAACTTAAACATAAAAATCTATGATAAACTTACAAATACTGAACACAATAAAAACAATGACTAACCTGAGTTAATTTTTTAAGAAATAAATAATGTTTATCATCGAGAGGTTTCGTGGAAGCAAGGCCTGCTGCTTCAAATATACACATCATTGCATCCGCACTGAATAGAATTAGTAATGGCCGCCTCTCATCAGCTTTTCCTTTCCGTGATACAATCTATTAAAAATAATATTCTATTAAACATGATCTACTGACTATTATCAATTTTATATTATATAATGATGACAGAAATGTAAAGGAAAATATATAACGAGTACTATATTCCGGTGCGACTATCCATTTTACTGGATTACTGCCATCACCACTTTAATTATACATGAGTCAGAATGTATTTATATCGTTATCTGCAAGACATGTAATTTGTACAACCGTTATCACTCATATTTACTTATTTCTAGTGAAATAAGAGAGTGGTATGGTGGTTTAGGCAATAGTTGATGCCTATGGATTTCTGTCCTGCATGTTGGTTGTAGTGAAGAAAATGTATGGTAAACATTTTTATTTTAAATGTGATTCCAATGCCTGGAGTTTCATTGGAAAATCTTTGATTCATGTATAACACTGTTTTTTGTTAATATTTAATTTGGCAATGTACATTTTTTTACTTTCATTTATCAGTACCACATATCACAAAAACATTTCTTTCAAATACTGCAGTTGGGGTTTAACATTTTCACAGAATCACACAATTGGCTGTTCACCATTCACAATCCTTCAGTGACATAATAGCAGTGCTCTGAACTGTGGAAATTGGACCCATTGTCATGCATAATATTAATTAATGAATGAATATTCTTGAAAGTACTGCTATGAGATGTTTTTACTGGAGACATAGATGTTTCTTTTATCATGCTGTACGCTTATCATCAGCTACGCTGATGCATTGTCAGGTAAAATGTCCATGTTTCAGTTGAATACTGTTGATGATAGGTGTTAATGGTGCTTGTTGTTGCAGTATTGTTGTTTGGGTTGGTCGATATGTTTATTTTGAGTGTCCAATATTTTTATTTTTTTTTAATTATGTCACATTTTGTACTGATTACAATTTGATCATGTACTGAAATTAGGCATTCTCGCTAAATATTTGAGACTACTTTCATCAGTGCCATTATTACAATAACATGACATGCAGAAACAATTTAGCTTACGCATAGACATGTTTCATCACACTGTCAATATGAAACTGGTCTGATGTTTATGGTGCTCCTAGTGCTGGTGGTGCAGATTGGATGGGGCTGATTTACGTAATTTTTGTATATTTCAAATTGTTCTGTTGTATGTAGTTTTTTGCTCTTGTTATAATTTTAAGCCCATCTATCTTTAAATGATGAAACACATTTCCACTCACACAGACTATTCGAACATTATACGATAACATAACAATGCTTTTTTTGTGTCTGTCTTAACTGTTACTGATCAAATGTTAAATGATTAGGTCATAAGCCACATTGACTATCATCTTTAATTTCTTCAGTATACAGTGAAACCTCTCTAATTCGGAATTTACGATAATTCGGACTCCCTAAAAAAAAAATTAAACTTTGCTTTTGTGAATTCGTTGTGAAAACATTTGCCTTTAGGGAATTCTTAAAGTGTTATGTTGGCAAAATGTGTGATACGCACCCCCACCCCGGCTGGGTTTAGTTCAGTTTCAACTGCTGCTTTGGTAGTGTGTGCATCATTGTTATTGTATTCGTGTGTGTTCTATTGTACTGAAGTTATTTCTTAGTTGCGTACAGCTTTTCAAACCACATTTTCTTCAAACACTGTTTAGTATTAATTTACAGTACTGTATTGCAATATGAATGCTAGAGGTAAATACAAGACTTTAACTTAAAAGACAAAATGAAAGTGTTGAGTACAACAGACGCTGGTTATTCTGTGCAGAATATTTTTAACGAGTTTGGAATTAGTAAGTCTACGTTTTATGATATAAAAAAAAGACAGAAAAAATTTCCAATTTTGTTTTAAAGCAAGATATGCCAAATGTGAGTATTGTTAAAAGAAAACGAACGACTGCAGCAAAGTTCAGTAATATTGACGATGCTGTATACACTTGGTACAAGCAGCAACGTTCAGTTGGTGTTCCAGTTAGAGGTGTAGAATTACAGGCAGCGGCAGAAAGATTCGCTCAAAAATTGGGAGAAACTGACTTTAAAGCTAGTACAGAATGGCTTTTTAAATTTCGGCAGCGGCATTCCAATGTAAACCAGAAAATATTTGGGGAAAGTTTTTAATTCCGATGTTTCTAGTGTCGAACCGTTTTGCCAAAAACTTAAAGCAGTAATTTACTGATGAAAAACTTCTTCTTTCTCAAATTTATAATGGTGACAAAACAGGCTTGTTTTGGAGATCCATCCTCAGAATACTCAGGCCTATAGAATGGACAATTCCACACCAGGCCGAAAGGTAAATAAACAAAGACTATCTGCTCTCTTATGTGCAAACGCAGATGGGTCTCACTGTCTAACATCCGTCGTTGTTGGAAAATCAGCTAAGCCTAGAGCAATTAAAAACATTATGGAAAGCCTACCAGTAATTTACAAAGCAAACAAGACTGCATGGTTTACTCAGAAATTTTCCAGTGATTGGTTTTTTCATAATTTTGTGCCAGAGGTTAGAAAATTCCAGCTAGATGTTTTAAAAATAAAAGAAGAGGATTTAAAGCTTTGTTGATATTAGACAATGCCCCTGCTCATCCCTCCAGTAATATATTGACTAGCAGCGATGGAAAAATCAAAACTATGTTCTTGCCTCCCAATACGACTTCGCTTATCCAACCAATGGATCAGTTGCAAACTCCTTTACAGACGTAAACACCTTGACGAATGCATGGTATTTTTTATGGACGATGAAGAAATGGACAATAGGGGTGAACAAACTCTTTAAAAAAAATAAAGGAATACAGTATTAAAAGTGCTATTTATAATTGGGCAAACAGCTGGAATGAGATCTAAATATCTACATTATGCAATGCATGGAATAAGATTTTCTACGATAAAAAGCCAGAGATCGACCTGCAAGGTTTGGAAGATGAAGATTATGCAGGTGCTTTTGGAGCTACCAACATTGAAGACATAAGAGAATGGTTGGGTGCCGATGAAGATGACGTAGACTACCAGAATTTAACAGAGGAAGAGATCGTCTATCAAATGTAAGGCCAGAAAGAAGAAGTTGGAGATGATAGTGACGATGAAGAGGACGACGATAATGTTCCTAAGCCTACACTTTCCAAGGTGCGGGAAAATCTCGATGCAGTTATTAACTTTATTGACACTGACCCAGAATTTCAAAAATACTATTTAATCATCAAAGAAATGCGTCAAGAAATTATTAAAAAACAATACAACAGGGCAAAACAGTCTACAATTTCAACCTTTTTTAAGCCTGTAGCTTCAGTTCGGGAAGAATCAAAATCGTCAACTTCAGGGACCAGCCATTAATATTACATAACTCTTTGTGTGCTAAAGTGAAAACACTGTCAGTGAAGTTTTTTTTGTTGGTATCGTGAAATTATTTATTCTTCTGTTTTGTAAAATACAATAAAATTAAATTTCCATTAATATTTATGTACATTAATAATTGCAGGTGTGCATTACTTATAAACTTTTTGCGTGCGAACTTAACTTGAAAACACTGATGGTGAAAGATTGTTGTTTATGTGAATTTAGTTATCCATTTTGTAAGTACAATAAATTTAAATTTCCATTAATATTTACGTAGTTTTAATATTTATTTTTACGGCACTTTACCTATACTGTAGTATGAATTTCTACAAAATATTCTATAATTCGGATTTTTCTCTAATTCGGACTAGGCTTCGCTCCATATAATCCGAATTAGAGAGGTTTTACTGTATATTAATTTATTGCTTATAAATGTGAAAAGATCTTAGACACTATGTACATTCAATGTAGAATAATTCCTCTAAATTTACAGCAAAGGTTCTGCTTCTATAGCTTATACATATTACATGACTTAATCAAAAAAAATGTTTTTACTAAAAACTGAACTGTGGTTGTTTTAATATATCCACTGTTATTTTCTTGCTACTATAAAAGTTCGATAACTGTGTAACAACATGTTTGTTTTCAAGTACTTTGGCACAAGATAAATTATTTTTTCATTCCCAAACTGTTTCTTTATTCTTTAAAAAATGTATACAAAAAATTTCTAGCAGTACTAACTATTTAAGGCAACTCAACTGACTATTCAAACACTTGAAAATACTAAAACTGTACTATAGAAATACCTGGAACAAACAATCGGCAGCAGCAGTTTGGAAGTTTTCATTTTTGAGTAACAAACACAATATCTGTAACAGCCTGCCATTGTTGGCCATAATGTGGTTCATGGCCACCCATTCTACAAACCCGCTTAACGTTAGTAACACCACCTGTTTAACAACACATATTGATAAAATATTACTATACTAAATCACTACAAATTATAAATTATTATTATTAAATTATTCATTAAAAAAAAACCCATAGACCAAAAGTTTTACCCATACAAAAAATTACTGTGCCAAGACCTGTACTATTTGTGTCAAAACCTACTGTGTATTGTGTCAAAATTACAAAAATCTCTACAAATTCAATAGCTCAATACAAAAAAAAGAATGTTAGAATAAGGACCACAGTATGTGTGACTCTTCAAACATCATATACATTCTAGAATGCAATTTATGTTCTGTACAGTAGACTGACCTAACATCTCAATTAAGAAAGAAAGAAAATGAACCGATGTAACGGGACAGAATGGGGTGATAATAATTTTTAATAAATGTCAATCCAAATATTGTACAACCTTTGGGGAACCTCTGTTTAACCCAGAGACATGTAAGTTTATTATGAAACATCAGACTGTTTATCTCTAGCGTCAATCTGGCTAGACATGTTATGCAACTGCCTAAAGCTTGTGCTGACCGTGAACCACAGAAAACGCCAGTTTCAACAGGCAGAAAAAATTTAAAGATTCCCAGGCTGAGCGTCGGGACATGCCGACCAATCAAAGAAGGCGAAATGAACCATACAGACGTTGGCGCGCAGCTGGGCCAACGCCTAACGCCTCAGTAGTCGTTGACTAACAGTAGAGCTGAATAGCCGTCTTCCAACGGAGCGGGCGCAAGTCAACGGTGGCTCGGGAGTGTAAGATGGGCCGAAAACATTATAATCGGCCTATCCAGTAAAGTGTGCGAGTAACTGGCAGTCAACGCGTATTTTTCAGACTGCGGGGTCATAAAAATCAAACTAGAACTCGCGAGCCAGTCACGTCGGACGACACCATTAATGAGTTAAATGTGACAAAACAGTTATAAAATATATCACCAAGACAACAAGTGATGAGCATAAAAGTATTCGGACATTTGCCGTTTATTATCGGAGTGTAGGGATCAATGGGGCCTGGACCATGAGATGAATTCTACATTAAGGATGAGTACCATATAACAGACTTTCTAACTTAAAACTATCAATAGTATGAAAATCCGTGCACAGAACTTAGTAATTCATTAACGAGATCTCAATTTTAAGGGGCTTAAATATACAATTGTAAAAGAGTGAGAGAGTAAATTAAATAAAAAAGAAAAGTACTGGTTGAGTAATCATACAGATCATTTTGTTATAGCTTATAAGAATGGTTTTTTTGTCAATTTTATACATTCGATTTTGTGTTTGAGATAAATGTAGTAATTTACAAGAAAGGATATATAAGAATTTGTGTAACTGTCATAGAAGGGGAGAAAATAACATAATTTTATTTAATAAAAGAAAAATAAGTTGTTTTAGTCAGCATAAATTGTGTTAACATAATTATTTCACAACTCAACCTAAATAATCCCTCTGCAACTGGTTCGTCTATAGGACTCTGGAGATGTAACCCGAAGGTAAGAAAAGCCATAAAAAAGAAGTTTTGAAATATTTAATAAAATTATTATTTGCAAAATTGTATAGTTTCAGGTGATACTGTGGTAACGTGCCTGTCTGATTTTATGGTGTTGGGATCTCATGCGAGAAGTCCAGTAAGGTCGGATAGGTGCAGCCACAGCCACCGGACTAAGGGGGTAAGTACCCATGATTTTAGTAAGGATTTAAGGGGGTCGTGGCGCTATATCCTTGCTGATCTTCTTAGGTTTTATGCAATGAGAGTTTTTATGCTTCGGCATAAAACCTCTCATTGGGGGGGGGGGTATTGTAACGGGACAGAATGGGGTGATAATAATTTTTAATAAATGTCAATCCAAATATTGTACAACCTTTGGGGAACTTCTGTTTAACCAAGAGACATGTAAGTTTATTATGAAACATCAGACTGTTTATGTCTAGCGTCAATGTGGCTAGACGTGTTACGCAACTGCCTACAGCTTGTGCTGACCGTGAATCACAGAAAACGCCAGTCTCAACAGGCAGAAAAAATTTAAAGATTCCCGGGCTGAGCGTCGGGACATGCTGGCCAATCAATGAAGGCGAAATGAACCATACAGACGTTGGCGTGCAGCTGGGCCAACGCCTAACACCTCAGTAGTCGTTGACTAACAGTAGAGCTGAATAGCCGTCTTCCAACAGAGCAGGCGCAAGTCAACGGTGGCCTCGGGCGTGTAAGATGGGCCGAAAACATTATAATCGGCCTATCCAGTAAAGTGTGCGAGTAACTGGCAGTCAACGCGTATATTTCACACCGTGGGGTCATAAAAATCAAACTAGTGCTCACGAGCCAGTCACGTCGGCCGACACCATTAATGAGTTAAATGTGACAAAACAGTTATAAAATATATCACCAAGACAACAAGTGATGAGCATAAAAGTATTCGGACATTTGCCGTTTATTATCGGAGTGTAGGGATCAATGGGGCGTGGACCATGAGATGAATTCTACATTAAGGATAAGTACCAATATAACAAACTTTCTAACTTAAAACTATCAACAGTATGAAAATCCGTGCACAGAACTTAGTAATTCATTAACGAGATCTCAATTTTAAGGGGCTTAAATATACAATTGTAAAAGAGTGAGAGAGTGAATGAAATAAAAAAGAAAAGTACTGGTTGAGTAATCATACAGATCATTTTGTTATAGTCTTATAAGAATGTTTTTTTTGTCAATTTTATACATTCGATTTTAAGTTTGAGATAAATGTAGTAATTTACAAGAAAGGATAAGAATTTGTGTAACTGTCATACAAGAGGAGAAAATAACATAATTTTATTTAATAAAAGAAAAATAATTTGTTTTAGTCAGCATAAATTGTGTTAACATAATTATGTCACAACTCAACCCCTCTGCAACTGGTTTCGTCTATAGGACTCTAGAGATGTAACCCGAAGGTAAGAAAAGCCATAAAAAAGAAGTTTTTAAAAATTTAATAAAATTATTATTTGCAAAATTGTATAGTTTCACCAAGACTATGTGTCTGTAAATAAAATTCCTTTTCCTCAACATTCTGTGCAACACAATTTAGATTTTGATCAGCAACAGACAACTCCCAAGCAAAAGCAATTATGAATTCACAGGGATAAGGAACCACTTAGCACTTTACTATACGCAGATGACCAAATAATTATAGGGAAGAGTGAAAATGAGTTACAAAGGTCTATTTATACTTTGCATACAATCTGCCAGAAATACAACTTTAAGATTTCAAATACTAAGACAAAAACAATGACTTCCTAGGGAAGAACCCTGTAAGAGCAAAAATTGTAATTGATAATAGTGTTTTGGAGCAGGTATCATCCCAAACATTTTAATTATTTGGGATGTGATATTTCATACATGAAGAACGATGATATTGAGATAAAGTTAAATTTAGTTATACCTGTGGAACAATAAGATGACTATTGAAGAACAAAAAAAGAGACTCCTGCAAAAAGATATTTAAAAAAACAGGCCTCGGATATGAAATTTTTAAGAGCAGTTAAGGGATGTAGTTTGAGAGATCACCTACAAAATGATGACATCAGGCGTGAAGTTACAGTCGGTTCTGGATAGAATAAAAGAATACAGTCAGAATTGGAAGTCCCATGTGAAATGCATGGTAGACACGCGTATTTCTAAACAAGGGTTTGACTATATAGGCCAGTGGGAACGAGTGATCGTGTAAGACCGTGGAAAAAACAGTCAGAGACTCTGTGAAGTTGGAATGGGCTATAGCCCAAGCCATGTAGTGAAAAAGAAGATGTTCCTTTTGTTCTGGTCATCACTTAGTGAATTTGTTGTTCAGGTACAACACCTCCTCAGCAGACACTGTTTTACCATAGCATGTCCATACAGACAAGGAGGTTTGGATGCTCTGATGAGGCTGAAGGCCATGTTGGTGATAGGGCTCTCCTCTCAGACAATTCTCAACAGAGGAGCCAGACAAAGGTATGTCCCACATTCTAACTACCCACGACCTATTCTAGGTTAATCCTTTCATCATAATTACATGAGAAGATGAGACTCTGGAGGTCACCTTAGAGCAACTTATTTAAAGAAGTAAATCGTAAACAAATCCTGCACGGTCAGAAACAGTGAGGTCCCGTTTTTCCCTTTCCAAAACCAGCCTTACTCTGTAGTCCTTGTAACATGGCTTGGGGAGATTTTTCTTATTGGAACACTGTATAAACAGTCAGATAATATGGATATGGTAGAGGCTAAAGTTTGTAACAGACAACTGAACGGAATTTAATCTTGAGACACATATGGTTCTTGGGGACTTCATCATGGCTATTGATAATGTGGGATGATATAAGCTATAGAACACAGACAGAAGAGACATATATAAGTGCCTATAACCGAGATCATAAAATGCATGTTAAAAAATACAGAAATCACTGTAAAGATTGAATCTGGCAAAGTCTGGTAAAAAGAGGGGTCAGACAAGGGTGTAACGTATCATCCTTTATTTAATAAAGGATTTATTAAAAGAGCGGCTCAGTAGACCAGTGGGTATGGCACCTGGCTACAAATCTAGAGGTCCCGGGTTCGATTCCCGGGCCCGCACCATAAAATCAAGGTGCGTTTTTCAGCCCCCAGGTCGACTCAGCCTATTGAAAATGAGTACCTGGAATAACATCCTGGGGATAATAATGGACGGCTGAAGCATAGTGCTGGCCACACTGCCTTCCTTGTATCCCGTACGTCTCACTTAAAGCACCCTACCCTGCCTATTCCTAAGCTACTTCGGTGGTATACATGGGAGCCATTATTATTATTATTTATTAAAAGGATATTTAACACATTTATTTATCCTTTATTTAACATACACACTTTTTATTTATATTTGGACAATGCAGTTGCAGAGAGGAAGCAGAGTCTACAAATACTAAAATTCAACAACACTTTCAATGAACATAATCTTATCAAAATCCGACTGTTTCCTAATGACCAGTTAATAGCCTGTTGTACGACACTGAAAGTAGCCTGCAGAGAGCCTTCTATAATTGTTACAAATAAGTGAGGAAATTTCTGTTAATTGTATGGCCTGAAAATTTCTGTTATAAAGATTAAGGCCATGCTTTTAAAGGTTGTTTTCCTGTAAATATAAATTAAAGTGAACAATCAACTATTTGGACAAATGCATTCATTTAAGTTCCCTGGATGTGACTAGTATTAGTTTACAAAGTTAGATATGGCAAAAAAAACCCAGAAATTTAAACACATGTGTGGAACAATAAGAATAATGTTGAATGGGAAAATCTGAAGATATCCTTTTAAAATTTTTATGAAGTGATGGCAGTGGTATGTGGCCTTTATGGCAGTGAAACTTGGACACCAAATGCACAGACTTAGTCAAAATGAGATTCACATGCACAGACAGGCTAGTGAAATGAGATTTTTATGATCAGTACTGGAAGATAGAGACTGGCTAGGAAAGACAACACGAGCGACAGATACAATATCATATACTGTTGTCAATAAACAACAATATGATACGTAACTGGTTATAAACAGCATTCTACAAATGATATTCCACAATTTAACACAATATATTGTTTTAAGAGAATCCACATTACTATAGTACGGGACTTACCATATTAAGCTTCGAGGTTACACAATAGTAACAGCTCTTCCCCGCCCCTCGCCCTTCAGCGTTGTTGCACGTTACACTTGGTGATGCGTAGGCAATGGTGGGGAGGGGAGGTCTGTTGCAAACACTGGCAATACCGCAGTAGGCTCGAAGCTTATTATGATACGTCTCACATTACTAGTGTAATTGTTTACTTCCGAAGCTGTTGTCCCACAAGTGATTAGCATATATTCTGGTTTGTATAAAGTAATGTCAAGTGTCTGTTTAAACTATGGCTTAGTAAACTCAATGAGTTTGTATACTGTGAATACAGCATGTGTAATACCCACTGTTGTAGGATGGGTGATTTGGATAAAAGGTGACCGTTTACCTATCACTGGTGTTTCATTGGTAGAAAGCACATAACAGTATGTTATGTTTGTTTTCAACATAAATTAATTTTTCAAACAATCCATACTGTATCAAACTTATCTGCTTTAATTCTTCTATTTTTATCTATTTTTTCATTCACACGAAGTATTTTACAAAGTACTCCTTCACGAATTGCCTGAAATAAATCGAATGATAGTCAATTATTCTCATCTCCCCTGTTCACATCAGCAAAGTGACCACTAATAAAAGATTTATTATAAGATTTGTATTTAAGGAAGTTTTGTACGATGTTATTTTTTGAAACTAATTTCGGGAGAAACCATAACTTCAGTTTAATGTTAATAAAATTGTCAATTCCTTGTACATTTTGTAACATTCCAAGATTTGATGTATTTTTCTAATAAAATGGAACATTTAATTAAACTTTTATTTTCGTTTCTAGCTGCCACTTCCTTTGGTAGCTTAACAATCAACAAAATAAAAATCCCATATTAATATCTGCATACATCTGTTAGTATATACAAATTTTTCATGTTGCATAATAAATAAAAAGTAGCTAAGTAATTTTCTTTTCTTTAATAAGATACAACAAACCATATAGCCCAGTGATTTAAGTCGTTCTAAGGCCCATTGGATAAGAAACTTAAAACAGCCATGGAAGATATTTTTTTTACATAGAAAATAATGAAGATTCTTTATTTACTTTGACTGAGTTGAAGATGTAGTTAGAAATTATGTTCCGAAGGATTATACAGTACTTGCAAAATTAATGGAGCAGTTCAGGAAAAAGATTGTTATTACGAAGAAGCCTCAAGCACACACTATTATCTGTTTTCGCGATACTCATGCTAACATTTTAAGCATAACTTGGTATGAAAATAGAAAATCAAACTTAGTCGAAGAACGCATGTAAGTGATAGAAGCTGCCACGGCAATTATTAGAGAATATATTCATACTTCCGTCGTTAATACCGATTCCTATCCACCACTAATAAAATGTTAGACAATATTAATGATGAAATTCCACAAAGGCTATTACATTGAATTGAAGAAATCATTTTTAAAAATCGAAAAGGTAAGACTGAGCGTTTGAAGCCAAAGTGTACAGATTTAAGCCATGCTATAATGGCTGCAGTACGTACACGCTCTTTTTCATCGCAGTTATTGGTTGGTTTATCTGTAAACGGCTAGTTTTATACAAAATTGCATAGGACCTTTTTTGTAGAAAATAGTGAGATCTACAATTTTGATATTCACCTCTTATATCATCCGACCAATAGGAAGCGAGATATTTGGAAAAAAAAAACATTTTTTGTGACCTTTGACCTTTTAATAACTCAAGACACGTACACGATTGGCATTGTGACTTTTCACATGTTATTCAGGATGTCAAAATAAAGCTGTATACAAACATCGAGATCAGTAGGATTTTTTGGGCAGTTTTTCCTTAAATCACTGGGCTAATAAGAAATATAACATGAATAAAAAGTAAACTTATTCATGTTTCTCTCTCATTTAACAATACATTCTCTCTTACCTGAACAACGCGTGTATGTGCTGCAGCTTCCGCTGGGAATCCTGTTTCTAACAAAGTCCTTGTCTTTTCACAGTGTTCTTCAATAAGCCCCAGAAAAAATGAAAAAATATCCGACATATTTGTTGTTAACGCCTGATAAATATCCTTTCGCCTCTGATTTGATTCTAGTGTCTGAAGCATCATTCAAAAAACACACGAGTTGTTATATCAGATCTCTCATTAATTTATCTTTCATTTAAAATAGAAATAAAGCTGTAGTAAGTGTAGCTGTGCTACTAACTAATAACGGTGCTTTCCCAATAACCGTACCTACACTAAATTTTGATATTTTGATTATGCGATAGCTGGTATTGATATGTAGCGAATATCTCATATAATATTAATTGATGACTCGTTGGGCACTTGGTGAAACATATTAATCCAAAGGTTTTTAAAAATATATATATAAACACTTGGTATGTTTCACAGATTTTATTTAACTCTGACAGCTGTTTCGACCTCTTCAGCCATTGTCAAAGAGATGAATGAAGACTAAACACAGGATGTAGGGTGGACATCTGTTTAGGGCATGTATTGGAACATGTGTGAGGGGTGAAGATGGAGAGGGGGTTGCAGGAGCTAAGGGAAGGTCAAGTGTCTGTAAAAACTAAATATAATCTGAATGCAAAATATAAAATATAAAATTATTAAAAGCTGTTATTTAGTTTAGTTAATTTTATATTTTGCATACAGATTATATTTAGTTTAGTTAATTTTATATTTTGGATTCAGATTATATTTAGTTTTTACAGACATTTGACCTTCCCTTAGCTCCTGCAACTCCCCTCTCCGTCTTCACCCCTCACACATGTTCCAATACATGCCCTAAACAGATGTCCACCCTACATCCTGTGTTTAGTCTTCATTCATCTCTTTGACAATGGCTGAAGAGGTCGAAACAGCTGTCAGAGTTAAATAAAATCTGTGTAACGTACCAAGTGTTTGTATATTTTTAAAAACCTTTGTATCTCATATAATTTTAGTTCGGTTATAGAAATCATGAAAATATATTTGTGTATGTTATAAAATAGCTTGTTCATATGGCAATCAGTTTCAATTTTCATATTTTACATGAAAAATGTTTCTAGCAGTAATATCACTTCGATCAGCACCTATGGCACCAACAGTTGACATTGTTAGGTTAACAGGCAAACTAAAAGTACACATGAAGACCACTATGGCTTTAAAATAATATTTTTTTGTGAAAACCACACAAAAAGAAATCAACTCAAAGCAAGGCAGCCTTGCAAGTATGTCTCCCTTTTTGTGAAAGACCTAGCAATTCGCTTTGGACAGTAAATTTTACACATGTAATTTTGTGGTCACTGAAATCTATTTGTGACTGTTGCTTTTCTGTGGTTCCATACATTATATTTTGTATGTTTACATATACTATGCATACAGTTACAATACAGTCTATAAAGATAATTATATATTGTTTTAATTGCAACGCATTTAAAAAAAAATATGTTTTCGTTCTCAAGGTTAGGTCTGTTAAGTGAGGTGTAAATATAATCTTATAGTAACAAAATATATCCATAGTGAACAATATTTTAAGTGTACATTCAGCACATTCATGAATGGAGAAGAAGAAAATGCTAGACTGTCACAACAATGCTACTTCAGTTTGCTTTTTTTTTAGTGCTGAGATTGTCGCAAAGTGTCAATCTGTTACAATCATTATATTTATTTATCAAATGTTACATTTTGTCATCCATGAGTTTTGTTTACTTTAAACAATAAACTAAAAAAACAGAACATTCCTACCTATCCTCATGCATTACCACATTATGTATTTTTGCATTACATTCAGTGAAAAATCATTTAAAATTGGTACACATCTCATTCTTTACACCATGGTATATCGCTTCTATCGCATACTAAAAACATCAAAAATGTAGTGCAGTACAGTTATTGCGAAAGTACCTAATGATTATTAAAGATTGTAATCATATATGTTTATGTGTAGTAAATATTCTGAATTTACCTGCAAAACCGCAACATCTTCGACAAGCCTGAGAAACACGAGTAACACTAGTTCAGTTTGTGTACACCCTTTGGTACATGCATGACTGAGTTCTGTAAGCAGGGTTGGCCACTGTTGCGGCCATTCTCTTTTAATCATTTCCACAACTACTCGTGACAGAGCATCCTTTATGTGCGCACCTTCTACTACTAAAGCATCCATTCCACCTTCCACAAGTTTCATTGCATTTTCCTAGAATACAAATACCAGTTTTACTATAAATCAGTGCAATATGAAAAAAACATGTAGTAAAAGCAGAATTTTTCAAGATAATTTTGGAAAACACAGTTTTTACTCTTTGCAACCCTCACCATTTTTAAAGAGATGCCCTTATCATTCAAGATTCTTCAGATCCTTCAAGTATAGGTCACCCCAAGCTTCCTTAGTATCAATGTTCATGGCCCCAACTTTTTTCTTTTTCAAAAGCTAATTTTATTATGATAAAAGTGTAAATTGTATTTCCAATTCTCTTTCTTTCTAATTTCTAAATTTCTGAATGTATCTCATCTTATGACTCATCTCAGGTAATTCATCTCTACACCTTATATGACTCATCCATGAATCAGTATAGGTTTGTAAAATGACATAACTACAGTAAAATTGAAAGTTAAGGGCATATGCGCAGAAACCGGTTTATGGATGGACGAGTCCACTTTGAAATTGTGAATGGCGGGAGGCTAACAGAAAATCAGCCGGTATGCAAGTGAAGGTGGTGCAAACTTGCGTGTGATGTTTTAGTTAACCGTACATTGTTAGTTACTGTGTGGCGTACTATCTCAGACTAGCATTTGTTATTATTATCTCAATTTATTATTAATTGTATCGCTGTTTTACAGTCATTCGTTTTTAATAGTTATTTAATTTTTTAGTTAATTTCTATTGGTAGTTTTTATTCTGCAATTACGTATTATCGTAATTATTTGTGTTATCACCCAGTAACGAGATTTATTAAAATGCATACTTCTCCTTCAACTAGCAAAGACAGGAAAGTTATTCATAATCAAGCACGGGAAGTAATTTTAATGTTTTACAATTTATGAGAAGAGAAGCGGCTGAAGGGATAAATATTCAAATTAAATTTTTACTCCAGCTGGAATATCTACTCACATGTTATCGCGTATCGCAAACGAGGGAGAAAATTAGGACAGTTTAAGAGCCCAAAAAAGACCAAACCCCAGGACAAGTGTGGACGACTTTAACACCCACGTTATATATCGGAGTGTTAATCAGTTCCATATCACTCACAAGAGCCATCCAACGGTAAACGCATTGCTACCCATCATTAGAAAAACATTAACTTCAAGGGCCAAATTAGTTCCCCTCAGAGTTCTTCTAAGAAAAATTAGATACAGGTAGGCCTGAGCGTCAAAATACGCTAACTGAATAAGTTTTTTAAAAAATGAAACTATTCATGCTAGCTTTCGCACATTCTTGAATGAGCCTGAAGGTGTTTTATTACGGTCTTGCATTTCCTTAAAATAAATGTAAATAATTATAAAAAATAACAGAGTAATAGTAGAATATTAGTTGTATTATAATGAAAAATAGATGTACTATTGTGTGTAAGTGCGCACGCTCAAATTTTGTGTAATAATACAATGAAATAGAATACTGAAATGAAAGAAATTTCATAGATATTGAACATCGCATGTTATAACTTCAACTTTTCGCTTTATTTACAGTAAAACGTTCTTTGCCAGCTGGTAAAACATCAATTATCTCTATTCTCATTCATCTGTTTCTTTTACCATTTGTAACGCTTTTAGTGTTAAAAGATTTTAAAAGATATTCTTTTCCTAAAATATTGAAATTGAAATTACTTGTTTTTTACTTCTTCTAGAAACAGTTTTTTGTTGTCCAGGATTTAAAAGATTCTTGCAATTAAATTAACACGAAGAACACGTTCCTTTATGTAATGATAAACTGGAAAGATAGTCGAGTGTAATTAAGGAGTGGAAGTGTATAGTTTGCACATTCCATTGTGATAAGATCGGTCAGAAAGGGTGTAGTTTTTTACGTCTCAGTAGTACACAATGACAGAACCAAACAACACTCGGATATGTTTACAAAACATTCTGATATATAACAGCAACAAATTCCGATACTTGAGAACAGTACATTATCATTTGCTTGATTTGTATAGTAATACAATTACAATATTATTATTATTATTTGATTTAGGTCGGAAACAATAAACGTATAATTCTTTTTTTTTAAGCCAGCTGTGTGACTGTAGGCACACACACACACACACACACGCACACGCACACACGCACACACACAGATTCGTGGTGACACGTTTACAAACAAACCTTAACAGTCGCGAGTTTTTGTTACTATTAGAAATAATATTCATAGGTTGGCAGCACCGTCGCTGATAACAACAATTCTCTTCTCACATCTCACAGTGACTCCCTCCACATCGCCTTTCCCCTCTGACCGTACGCGTTTCGCTCATTTCCATGCCCTTAACTTTCAATTTTGCTATACCTTTGTCGTCATTGTGTAAATCCTTTATTTGTTTGAAAACTTTTACTGCATGCCTTAATCCTGTTTTAACATTGTTACCACTCTATATTTAACTTCTATTATAACGTAAACCAAGGTTACGTAATATGATGTATTATTATTTAATGAAGAAAGTTGTGTTAGTGGTTGAAATCACAAGCAGAATGATCACTGTTGCACACCACTATGTAAAATTATCCCGATTAGCGCTTTCAAGCTTCACAGCTCATCGTCAGATTGGAATTAAACCAAAAATCTGAAAAAACCCTTCACTCACATCTCACCCCACCCTACTCACACACAACAAGCTATAATTGAATGTCCCTTCCCCACCCTCAGGCCTGTCCCACCATCTGGACAGTTACATATTTTTCTAGCAAATTCCTTGTGTTTCAGTGCGTGTGTGTGTGTGTGTGTGTGTGTGTGTGTATGTGTGTGTGTGCACCCTTTTAAACCTAGTCTTTCTCATCCACACATGTGTACCAGTCACACACCCTTATTTTAAAAACACCTAATTAGTCCTAAGCAATTTAATTCTTAATCTTATCTATCTGTTCTCTACATTTACTTCTTAATTATGTTATAAAATATTTCTTCATTATCAAATTTAATTTTAATATTAATTAAATTGTCTAACCCTTTTTCTCTTTCTTTCAATATTTCTAACTCCTCCCTAAGCTTCCTTTCAACTGTGTTATTTACTATTTTTACAATTTCGTAGTCTTCCAAAGGATTAACAAACTTATGGTTGTCTTCTATGAAATGCCTTGCATATAACGAATTCGTTGTTGTATTACCTTCTCCACGTTTGTGGTCAGACAACCTGCATACGAATTTTCGTCCTGTCTCACCTAGGTACACTTTGTTGCAGTCTTTACATTTTAATTTATAAATTCCGCTTTTCTGTAATACTGGTATTTTTTCTATATTTTTATTCCTTATCTTATCAAATACCGTTTCACATTTTATAATAGCTATATCTACTCCGTATTTATTAAAACATTTTATAATTTTTCTAGTATGTGAACCTATGTATGTCAATGACACTGCATAATTCTTTTGTTCTGGTTCTATTTTAGCTTTTTGCATGTTAACCCTTTTCATAACTTTATCCACTATGTTGGTGTTATAATTATTATTCCTTACAATTCCCTTTATCGTTTTTAACTCCCTATCTTTTGATTCGGTCTCTTTTAAACACTTCTGAGCTCTACAACAAAATGAATTGATTGCCGCCATTTTATATCTATAAGGGTGGTAAGACTCTCTTGGTATAATTATATCAGAATACGATTCTTTCCTAAATATCCCAAACTGTAGTTACTCATTATCTTTAATTTCTATGTTTAAATCTAAGTAATTTATTTTCTTACCTCCAATCTCTTCTTTAAGTTGTAAGTTTTTATCCTTATTATTTACCTCATTTATAAACTTATGCACTTCGTCTATGCTTCCTTCCCAAATTACTAATACATCGTCAACGTATCTAGTCCATAATTTTATATTGTCTTTATACTTAGTGGAACTTATTAATAGCTTTTCAAAATCATTCATGTATATTTCTGCAAGAGTAGGGAATAATGAAGATCCCATACGTAAACCTTTTTTCTGTATATAAAACTTGACTATAAAATGTAGAGACTGCAACAAAGTGTACCTAGGTGAGACAGGACGAAAATTCGTATGCAGGTTGTCTGACCACAAACGTGGAGAAGGTAATAGAACAACGAATTCGCTATATGCAAGACATTTCATAGAAGACAACCATAAGTTTGTTAATCCTTTGGAAGACTACGAAATTGTAAAAATAGTAAATAACACAGTTGAAAGGAAGCTTAGGGAGGAGTTAGAAATATTGAAAGAAAGAGAAAAAGGGTTAGACAATTTAATTAATACTAAAATTAAATTTGATAATGAAGAAATATTTTATAACATAATTAAGAAGTAAATGTAGAGGACAGATAGATAAGATTAAGAATTAAATTGCTTAGGACTAATTAGGTGTTTTTAAAATAAGGGTGTGTGACTGGCACACATGTGTGGATGAGAAAGACTAGGTTTAAAAGGGATGCACACAACACACACACACACACACACACACACACACACACTGAAACACAAGGAATTTGCTAGAAAAATATGTAACTGTCCAGATGGTGGGACAGGCCTGAGGGTGGGGAAGGGACATTCAATTATAGCTTGTTGTGTGTAAGTAGGGTGGGGTGAGATATGAGTGAAGGGTTTTTCAGATTTTTGGATTAATTCTGATCTGACGATGAGCTGTGAAGCTTGAAAGCACTAATCGGGATAATTTTACATAGTGGTGTGCAACAGTGATAATTCTGCTTATTATTATTTAGACATAATTAATAATGTAATTTGTGTATTAAATAAGAATTAAGCAATTTTAATGTAATTGTAATATGAATGAGACAAATGAACGTCTCCTGGTTATATAAAAAGTTAATATTATACATGCGACAGTATGGAGCCAGCAGTTTTAAAAGTGTATTGTATGAAACAGCTTTCGAAAGTCATAAAGATATAGAATGCTTTGTTTGCTAAAAGTCACAAAAAATGACGGAGTCCCATTAGAAGGGTGGCAACTACAACCTTGAAAGTACAATAGATCACGCAGTAAAGAAGTGAAATCGTCAGAGAAAGTTAGCGTCAGTTTTACGAATTAACATACACGAGGGAAACTGCTGCTCGCACAATGTTGCAGCCAACCAGATAAAGCGTCTTTTTGTAGCGCGAACTTTTAGCTGTTACTGAGTGGGTAGATTTGAAATTACCAGCAAAAAACGAAATAGATAGCCAATCACGGTATTTATTAGTGTGACGGTGGAGAGAGTAAAGGAAGCGCCCATATAAATACTACCCTGGGAGGAACGAAAACTCTCTTAGTATCTCTTAATCAAACTCTCTTACGTTTACTTAGTCAGTCTCTTTTAGTGAAACTTATTCGAACGCAAACATTCTTATTACAAAGTTCTGAATCAATCTCTTTTAGTTTATATTAGTCAAGCTTTAATTGACAATCATCTTATTCCGTATAATGGAATTAATAGTTCAACGTAACATTCAGTGATCATATAATTAACAATTCAAGTATAAACTGAACAAGCCAGTACGAAGAAAAGATCGCAAGTGAATAACTTTTATTTAGTGCGACATCAAGATTGAAAAAGTTTATACTGATATGTGCAGTAATACGAAGTAAATACAGACAAAGTATATTTCATCTGGTGCGCATAAGTGGAACGGAGTATGTAACCGAGTTGCAATCGAGTGCGTGACTGATAGAAGTTGTCGAGAGTGTGTAAACCAAAGCAGAGCAATAGTGGTAAAGTGTAAAAAGTGTAATGTGTATTGACGTGAATCATTACAAAGGCAGGAGATGGATAATCACACACTCAAGTAACAGATTAATTTCAATTGTTTACTAATTATAAATCCCATGTAGTTTAGTCGTCTATCTTTGGTTCGCCCATTTCATTCTGAAAGAATTCATGAGTATGTTGAGATGCTAGTAGAATTCTATATCTTATGACCTAGAAAGAACTAATGAATAACTCTATAAGTACTTAGCATAATCTAACTAGCAATTTATAAAAACGAAGTCAGTGAATACATTAATTTCATCTGATAGTTTAATTAATAATTGTCTTACTAAATGATTAAGCATTGAATAGATGTAATATCAAGATATACGAAGATAATATTTGAAGTATACAAAGATAATTTATAAAGAATTTACTATTTTGTTTAATTATAATTCCAAGCGAATTTAAAGGTAGTAATTGAATTAAAGCATTAGTGCTGTGTAAAGATATATAATGATTTATGATCAAATTCAATAGGAATTTGAATATGATATTTATATGTTTATTGATATAAGATTACAATCAATATCTTGTTTGTATATGAATAATTATTTAAATATTAAATAAGTTATTAGCATCTTAACAGAAGAGTTATTATTTAATCACCCCTGAGATCTAAAAAATCTCTGGCGCCCAGCATATTAATAAGGCATTAATCATATTAAACATACTCACCATAATTAATATCATCACATATTAATTATAAAAAGTAATTTTAACACCAGAACTAGGAGCACGTTCTCTGTTAATGTAATAATTGTCGCCCAACAATGTGGAGCTTGATTTAGCTCGGCAGAATGAAACGGGATAGACGATAGTTTAGTTAAAATAAGTATATGCTAGAACAAGTATATGTTAAAATTAAATGATAACACGTAGTAAGACCAAACAATTAAGGAAATTTAAATTATCTAAAATAAGTGATACCAATATGGCTGACAAAAGTGAAAATAATGGTGGTAGTGAAGTAGAGTTTGATATCAATAATCAAATGGGAGAGAATAGAGGATGGGAGGAATCCACGGAAAACGAGAGCCCGATGGTTTCTTCAGAGGCAATGGGACGACGGGAAGAAGAAAATGCCCGTCCAGAAACACAACAAACACAAATAGTGAAACGCAACAAACTCCAACAAACCTCGATATCAGCATGATACTACAACACATTACACAATTAGCACAAAACACTAGAAAGAGTGAAGAAAACACTAAACAATTATTAATAGACAACAATAAACAAATAGAGCAGAACTTTAAACAAATTGAACAGACCTTCACACAACAAATGACAGAGAATAATAGACAAATGACAGAGAACATAACACGAATAGAAAGAAGAATAGATGACATGGAACGAAACATGGAACAAAAATATACACGACAATTACAGGAACATAAGACACAGGTAGAACAACAGATACACCAAATCAGAAACGAAAACCAAGAAATAGCTACCCAATTACGGACAGAAGTAGTGAAAGAAGTCATCCAAGAAGAAGTAGAAATCGTCCGGTCAGAAGCGAGAGAACACCGGGAGAAATGCGAGGAATCTCGACAACAGCACCACGCTGGTATCACACAGGAAATTAAAACATTACATATTAAGGTAAATAATAATAAGAAAAAGAATGATGAACTGATACAACATTTAAAAGAATGTTATGAAAACAGCTGCACGACGGTGGACGGACAGCTAACACAAATTAAAGAAGACGTACGTGTGAGGATCGCTCAAATTGAGAGAACACCGAGGCCACAAGGGATGATAATGAAGTACACCAAAAATGTTAACTTTAATGGAGAAGGTGAATATCCGATGGAATTTGTAAAAGAGTTGGAAGAACTGCATAGGGAATACTACCAAAGCGAAGGGGTTAACTGGGTGTCAAGGCATTTGGAAGGAGAGGCCGCCATATGGTGGAAGTTAATTAGAAGTGAAGTGAACACCTTTTCAGAATTTCAGGAAGCGTTTAACGCTAAGTACTGGAATCAGATGATTCAAGAAAATGTACGTGATAAACTAGAGTTCGGAAAGTACCGACTGGAAAGCGGATTGAGTATGATACAGTATATGGAACGATGTATACTACAGAACCGTCAATTAATACCGCCAATATCCGATCAACACCTAATCCGTAAACTATCAACGTCATTATAGCCATGAGATTGCAGTAGCGTGCATAACGAGGGGTGTGACCAATATAATGGAGTTCCAGGCATTGCTAATGGAATTTGCAGCATTGTGAAAGAAGAAAGACGAAAGCAGCGGTGGATACAACACACAGTTACAACTTAAGCCAGAACCCAAGGGTAGTATAGGAACACAATGGCAACACAATAAAAGTGAACGGCCGAGCACTCAGCATCATAAAACACATTGGCGACAGGCGGATAATGAAACCGAACCGAGGGACAGGGAGAAAATGCCGCCAAAGCATATTTATGAGCCACAAGTCAATGCAATAGCGTCGACAAGCGGAACCCAAACAAACTCACAGGTAGTTAGTACTTCCAATACAAATACAAAAACAACACAAGTTCAAAAAACTAAAGAAACATTATGGTAGAAGTAAGTTAGATTTAGACATTAGATATAAGGAAATTAGTACCACTTTCGTAGATATTAGAGATTCGTTGCTGGAAGAAGAATCAGACTATCAGGAAATTCGTAGAGTTAAGTGCCCGGAGGTAAACGTACAACTCAATAACATATCAGACATATCAGTAGTTGCGTTACTCGATACCGGTAGCCAAATTAATGCTCTGTCTACTGAATGGTATCACAAAAATAAAAAAACAAATGGGAAACATACACGTATTGAAAGTAACGAATTTGGTTGTAAAAGGAGCAGTAGGGAGAAAGTCCAAGCAAATAACACAACAAGTGATGCTAGAGGTAAAGATCGGTGAATATGTTACCGATGGTGTTTTTATCATAATACCAAATTTAATTCGAGACTGTATTATTGGGATTAACCTATTACAGGAAAGTAGATGTATAATCAACCTCATGGACAACCAAATAACTTTTAATAATAATGATAGTGGTAAGGTACCTGTATGTGCTGAAATTTTAACAGTGGAAGTCGCTGAAGAAGAGGAGAAGATTGAAACAACAGTTCGTGAAAAGTTGGAAGAAACAACTGCTATCACAAACAAAGAAGGAGTTGGAGGATATTTTATCCACAAACTACCAAGTTTTCCGTGAGTATCCAGGAAGGATAAACAGATACGAACACCGATTGGTGGTAACTGACACTACACCTTATCGCATGAAAGGATGGCCAGTCCCCCTAAAGTATCAAGACACAGTGGATAAGGAGATTAAAAAGATGGAGGGATGCGGAGTCATCGAACGGGCTAACAGTCCTTATATTAATCCAATGGTGACAGTAGTTAAAAAGGACCAGCCAGTACGGTTATGTTTGGACGCAAGGCGGATTAATGCGGTGACAGTTCCAGATTATGAAGGGGCCATACCGATAGATCAAGTGCTGGTGAGCTGCGGTATCATCAAGGTAATGAGCAGTATCGACCTAACCAGCAGTTTCTGGCAAATCCCACTGGCAGAAGACTCCCGGGACTTTACTGGATTCCTATATAAAGGAAAATGTTATAGATATACTGTTACACCATTTGGATTGAAGACGAGCCTAGCCAGTTTGACCCGTGGACTGGATCATGTTTTAACAGATGAAGTGAAAACGTTTACCATACTCTACGTGGATGACTGTCTGTGTATATCCGGAAGTATCGAAGAACACCTGGTGCATCTATGGTTATTGTTGGAAAACTTAAAAAAAAAGAAAACCTCACTGTGAACTTGAAAAAATCAAAGTTCTTTAGAGAGAAGATCAATTACTTAGGTTATGAATTGTCAACACAAGGCATCAGCGCCTCTACAGAAAAAATTGCTGCTATTATGGGATTCCCAAGACCGAAAAATCCTAACAAAACGGTTTCTTCGTTTGACAAACTTTTATAATAAATTTACTAATAAATACGCCAAGAAGACCAGACCACTGTTACAGTTATTGAAAAAGGGTGTGAAATTCAAATGGAATGAAGAATTAGAGAGGCAGTTCAACGAAGTCAAAAGGCTATTTGTGGACACTGTGATGTTGAAACATCCGGACCCGAATAAACGTTTCTATCTGCAGACCGACGCGAGTAAGTACGCAATCGGAGGTCAACACTACCAAATAGATGATGACAATCAGATAGGGGTCGTGGCGTTCACAAGTCGAGTACTTCGGGGAGCAGAACTAAATTATTTTACCACTGAATTAGAATTACTAAGCGTGGTCCATTGTCTTAAAAAATTTAGGACATACGTTTCAGGTCGTCCGCTGACTATAATTACAGACAACAAAGCCCTCACATTTATTCAAAAATGCCAATTAAATTGTTCAAGGATTACCAGATAGATATTAGCCATTCAGGAATACAATTTCGAGATAGTACACTGTAAAGGGAGTGAAAACATTGTAGCGGATGTACTCGTTTCGCAGGCGCGTATCCAAGGGGGCGATCCCCCCCCCAACACTCAGAAAAAATGTCATTTTTATATTAATAAAAAAAAAAAAAAAATCGAAAAATATTTTAGTTTAATTTAAGCGCCATTAGAGTAACTGGCTTGATAGTCGGTAATATAGAGAGACAAGTTATCATTCGACAGCACATAAACTGATAAACAGTGTCGAGATTCGAGGTGAGACGATGGTTACGCACATGCGCTCTTGTACTTTGTACATCTGCAATATATTGCAAGTCGACTTGTCCAGCCCTTTATCCGTTAAGCATACATAACCTGAGTTAAAACAAGTTATTTTGAAATACAATTGGAGTTAAACTCGGAAGTCTTTTTACATATGGTGAGTAAATACAAGTTTCGTTTTTCTTGCAGGTGTAATGTGCGAAATCTATTCGTGTGTTCTATATATATTGTGTATTGGCAGTAGAAAGGTTTTGTTGTGTATTAGTGTTGGTAAACAACTGAATTGTAGCGTCGCGAATAGGTATTTTTTATCCTTTTTGTAATAACTTCTTATACTGATGACTAAAAAGATTAATTTTTATGAAAATTGAAATATTAATTTTCTAAAATTTAAAATTATATCACGCTTATTTTAGTACGTGTGAGTTTGTACTTATGTTTTCATAACATATATTAACATTTTTGCTTTTGTCGTTTAGATAGATCTACCGAACTTCAATATACCTATACGTATTATTTTTCTATTTAGAGTTACATTTTCACAAGTAAATCATAGAATCCTATTACCGTTTAGATAGGTCTATCAAAGTGCTAGGTAACTCGGAGAGAAACACTACTTTCAATTATCCTCGTCGAATCTAAAAATTGTAATTAATTTTATTTTTGAAATTATAAATATTGTTAGAATAAAAATTGTTACAGGAGCCGCAACCATCCTGCAGTTCCCAAGCAAAGGAAAGATCTGGGACTATTGATTCATATTTTATTATGACGCCTGCCAAAAGGACTTGCCTCCCTGATATTGACACAAAAATAAAAGATAAATTAACTCCTCCAACAAGTGATGAAGTTGAAAAAGAAAAGTTGATTAACAAATCTGAAAATAAAAATTGTACTGAAATAACTTACGATATCGGAAATTATGTAGGCCTTGAAGTAGATGACTTAACAAAGAATTTAATTTTACATCCATGGGTACCATGTATGAATTATTATACTTTTGCTTTTTCAATCCATAATAAAAATGGCAAGCCAGAAAAACGATTTGCACGTCATGACCATCTAAATAAATATAATTCGCTCGTGTATTCTCATACAAAAAAGGGCTATTTTTGTAAATATTGCCCTTTTTTTATTAATTATGGTGTCAGAGGTGATAACAAAAATGTAACTTTAAATCAATTTGTTAAGGTACCTGTCACGAGGTTTTATAAGTTGTTAGGAAAAGATGGGATCTTAGAAAAACTCGATAAAAATGAATTGCATAAAAATTCCATCCAAACTGCAAAAGATTTTATATATAATTTGGATCATGCAGAGTCGTCCGTTATTAACCGAATAAATAAGCAGCGTATTTTCGAAATATCTGAAAACAGATCACGCCTATTACCAATTGTAGATACTATAAACGTTCTTGGACAACAGGGTATGCCATTAAGGGGCCACAGAGACTCAGGAAAATTCGAAATGAATAGTCTTGTAAACGATGGAAATTTTCGGGCTCTCTTGAGATATCGTGCTAAAGGAGATGAAACGTTAAGAAATCACTTACAAAATTCTTCATCACGAGCTACCTACATTAGCAGTGTTACACAAAACGAGCTAATTGAATGCTATGCAGAAGAAATTCTCAGCCGGATTATCCCAAAAGTCAGGCTGCAAAATTTTATAGCGTAATGTTTGATGAAACAACAGACATTTCTAATATCTCTCAACTGGCATTAATTTTGCGGTATACAGATGGTGAACGCATTTTTGAATCCTTTCTTAAATTTACTGATGTGTGTGCTGAAGATCATCATGACGGCAATGACAACACTGAGCCAATAATATATGGTTTTAAGTTAGGAAGAATTGTCATTGAAGAATTACAGAAAAACTTCAACTTTGATCTAAAAAAATGCGTCGGAATAACGACAGACGGTTGTTCAGCTATGGTTTCTGAAGTTTGTGGAGCAGTTAAAACTGTACAAGAAGAAGTAATTAATGCGGTTTTCTCACCTTGCTCTAACCACGGGCTAAATTTGTCAATATCGCAAACATCTAAAGTGAAAAGTATTTCGGAATGCGGTAGATACAATGACAGAAACGATATCCTTTTTAGGTGCATCATCTAAACGATCTGTACCTATAAAGAAAATACTTGGTCACAAGCTTAGTGGGCTTTGTGAAACGAAGTGGATAGAGCGCCATGATGGTGTATTGCAGTTTAGAGAATCTCTACCTCTAATCAAAAAAGCACTGGAAAGTATGTGTTCTTGGAAAGATCCACAAACAAGGGTAAAAGCTCGAGGCCTGAAGACATCTCTTCTTGACGCTGAAACTGTAGTAGCGATTGTATGTTTGTCAGATATTTTAACTTGTACTCAGCAAGCAAGTTACTTTTTTCAAAAAATTCAAGTTGACTTAAAATCTGCTCAGGATATGACTCGAGATACCTTAACGAAATTGATTTGTCGTCGTGAAAAATGTACAGATGTATTTGCTACTATCTTTGAAGAAATATATAGATTAGCTGATGATTTAGATATTGAAATTAAAGTACCACGTACAGCAGCTATACAGAAGCATAGAGAAAATTATCCATCTCAAGATCCCCTTACTTACATCAGACAGTCAATTTATATACCAGTCTTGGAAAATGTCATAGAAGACATTAAAATACGTTTTCCTGAAGAAACGTTAAATTTGTTTAGCTTATCGATTTTGTTTCCAGAATTGAAAAAAACCGATCATTATAAAGAGAAAATCAACTATATTGCGGAGAAATATTCTTCATTTTTCAACAAATCAAAGGGAATTGTGGCAAAGGAACTTGCTTCTGAATTGGAATCATGGTCTTTGAAATGGGAAAAAGAGCCTAATATTGGACCTCGTAGTGCTCTCGATTTACTAAATAAGTGTGAAAAGGATATTTATCCAATTATCCAAATTCTTTTAAGAATATTAATTACACTTCCCATTTCAAATGCTTCAGCTGAAAGGACGTTTTCTATTCTAAGAAGATTGAAATCATGGCTTAGAAACACAATGTCAGAAGACCGCCTTAATGGATTGGCTTTGCTAAATATTTATTATGATCTTGAAGTAGATCCAGAAGATATTATTAATAGATATGCTAAAAAACGCAATCATCGCATAGAATTTGTAATTTAATTATGCTTTAATTAAAATAGTATTAATAAATAAATTAATTACGAATTTAATGTCTTTTATTTAAGAATTTTTTTTACATTATTCCACTTTTCTAAGTGATGGCGAACACATACACACACAAAAACTATATATATATATATATATATATATATATATTTCAATCACTTTCTGCTACAGTCCGTTTCTTGATGTATATAATACTTTAATATTTATAACTAAATTTACCTCAAGATATACTGATTGCACACAGTTCTATATAGGACAAACAGGTCGTTCTTTCAAATTACGCTATAAAGAACATATCCCAAGCTCCAAGTCAAATGTAATAAGATCTACATTTGCAGAACATTTGAGCTCATATAACCATAATATAAAGAGTATTAATGATAATTTAGATATCCTACACAAATGTAAAAAGTCACTAAAGCTGGACACCCTTGAAAGGTTCGAGATATATAAAGCCATAAAGAAGGATCACAATCGTGTCCTAAATGAAAAAGCAATACATACCAATAATGTTTTATTTAATAGAATCGATCTTATAGAACGAGAAATTGGCTATATCAGATCGATAAAATTGAACCAAGGTCAAACCGGCATTGATTAGTCTTACCGTGGGGGCGTTCCTGTACAGGTTCGTTTGCGGCCGCGTTGTTTTTATATTTTATTGTTGTAATGTTATTTTGTTGTGATATAGTTTATTTATTATTTATGTAATGTTGTGTTGTTTTTAATTTTTTAATATCTGACGAGATGTATATGCATCAAAATGTTTTGACCTAATTCATATCCGATCTGATGATGACACCAAATGGTGTCGAAACTCGAGTTATCCTAAAAGGATTTTAAGAAACGTTGACAGAAGGTAATTAACCTATTTTATAGTCTTAATCGTTTCTGGAGGCAAGAAAAATGTTTAAATACTTTTTTCACTATTAGGAACATGTTTCGAGAGTTTCTGTTCTCTCATCTTCAGCCTTCGCCATCTTGTTTCTGGTGAAGTATTTCTGTGTTGGCTTCTGGATGTTATTAAGGTAGTTTGTTGAACAAATACAAATCAATACAAAACATGACACAATATTCAAAGCACTCAACATCGAAAATACACAAAATACAAAAACAGATACCACAACCACACACAATAATGCAACTTTAAAAGACCAAAGACCAACAAACTACCTTAATAACATCCAGAAGCCAACACACAAATACTTCACCAGACACAAGATGGCGAAGGCTGAAGATGAGAGAACAGAAACTCTCGAAACATGTTCCTAATAGTGAAAAAAGTATATCTTGAGGTAAATTTAGTTATAAATATTAAAGTTATATATATATATATTTAGTCACTTTCTGCTACACTCCGTTTCTTGATGTATATAATACATCGCAGGCTCGTTGCGGCCGAGTGTTTTTATATTTCGTTGTTGTATTGTTGTTTTGTTATAATATATTTTATTTATTATTTGTGTAATGTATGTGTTGTTTTTAATTTTTTAATATCTGACGAGATGTATATACATCAATAATGTTTTAACCAAATTCATATCCGATCTGATGATGACACCATTGGTGTCGAAACTCGAGTTATCCCGAAAAGGATTTTAAGAAACGTTGACAGAAGGTAATTAACCTATTTTATAGTATATAATACATTTGATATTTATATTAAATTTGCCTCAAGATGTTATTTTTCCTTATTTGGAACATGTTTCGGGTACCATCTTGTACCCATCCTCAGCATCCGGTTTTTTTGTCTGGTGAAGTACATATGTGTTGTTGGTTGACTATTATTACTGTGGCTTCCTGTTGGCTTCTGGTATTTCAAATTGGTTTTATTGTGTGTGATTGTGGTGTATGTGTTAGTTTTTTGTGTATTTTCAATGTTGTGTGCTTTGAATATTGTGTCATGTTTTGTATTGATTTGTATTTGTTCAGGTATTAGTTTGTTTTCTGTTTTATGTTTGTATATTTGTAAATTTTCCCAAATGTTCATTATGGTGCCTTTGTGTGGTATATGTTTTATTAGTGTTACACTGGTTATGTCTGGGAATTCATGTCCTGTGTTTATTGCATGTGTGGCTAAATTGGATTTATATATTTCTGGTTTTTTGTATGTGTTTAGGTGTTCAAAATAACGTTTTTTCAGCTGTTTTTTTGTTTGTCCTATGTAACATTTATTGCAATCTTGGCATTCAATTTTGTATATGCCGTTAGTTGTTGTATTATCTTTGTTGTGTGAGCTATTTAGATTTTGTAATTTATTTTTATTAGTTTTGTATGCTATTTTTATATCTGTGTTTTTAAATAGTTTTGTTAGTTTTGTCATTTTATTATTTATGTATGTGAATGTAGCCCATTTTTTGTTGTTGTTATTATTTATGTGTTGTTCAGTTTGATTAATTCTTAATTGTTCAGTTTTTATTTTATATTTGATTTTATTTTCTATTTTGTTCACAGTATTTTTATTGTATCCATTTTCATAACCAATTTGGTATATTATATTTCTTTCTTTGTCTGTTTCTTGATTGTTTAGGGGAATTTTGTACATTCTGTTTAATAGCGAATAAAATGCTGCCATTTTATGTTATGGTGGGTGGTCAGAATGGTTAGGTATAATGATGTTAGTGGAAGTTGGTTTTCTATATATTGCATATTGTATGTGGTTGTTGTATCTTGTGATGGTTATGTCTAAATAGTTGATTTTGTTATGTTGTGACGATTTAAAAGCAAATTTAAATAGCACAAAAATAAAAAAATACATTTTGGTTTAAATACCGCGTGAGAAAATAATCCACCCTCCCCGCTGTACCTAAATACCTGTACCAACTTGTAAAAAGTCTAGTACGGACATGCAAATTATACTGTTATGAAGTGAATACTAATAATCATTCTAATTTAATAAAAAGACGTGAGAATAATTAATAAAATACCTAACTAAATAAAGAAAGGTAGGATAATTAATAATAATTAATTAGTGGAAAGATCTAATAATAAAAGTACAAACTACTTTTCTCTTGACTCGTGAACTGCGCCCCCGTCCCTACACACGGCCGCTAAATCAACCACAGTCGACTCAGAATATCCGACGAGTTAACAGCATCACGATGTAGCTGGAACGTGAACGTACATTTTACTTCAAACTATGTTACAGAAAGTTAGTGTTTTATGGTAAAATACTCGACATGTAGGTGAAACTAAGTGCAACGTAAATCTGATAATGTAACTTATATGTAGATAATGAATAAAAGGAAAATAATAGTCGACACATCTCTTTGTAAATCAAAGTGTAAATTTTAAGGTATATTTCATACCATGTAGGAAGATAACATTAGTGTACATTAAACTAAAATGTGAGAAGTGAACTCGCACGTCCACAAGAAGCAACGACGTCAACATCACGATCACCAGGTAGCAGAATTGTAGCGTGATGACTGTGATCACCACTTAGAATCGACAATCTTAATGGAGAAACTCAACCTACTACAAAGATCATCCCGGAAAACCGACTGAAGAGGATCCTGAAGAGGACCAGCTGCAGATCACCATTATACCCAGGTGACACAGAAAAGAACTTCTGTGCTTATATTGTTTTCTAACGACCACAGTAATAAACAGTCCAAGTTTTGAAAAGACTCTGTCAAACCATGTAAATATTAACATAATAATTTTGTATTTACTGTCTATTAATCTAATCTATTAATCAAACTATTCTTCTAATAATTTACATTATGTGGAAGTCTTTTGAAATATTATGAAATTAGAACCCGGATCCGTGGTATTTAATGTAATCTAAAACAATATAGCTTTGAACTCATCTGAGTAACACTTTAAAGAGTATAAGAGCTCTTGATGTAGAATCTATCAGAAAATTTAAAACATAAAAGAAAAAGGTGATAACCACCAAAGATAGTATCAATCAAAACATTATTTTGAAGTAAAAATAAAGAGATGTTTCTGCTAAAACCAAAAGAGAGTAAGTAAATTTGAGTAACCTTGCACGAATTCCTGTTCTTTACAGTTTCCCATATTGTTGGTAAATAACTAGTACTAACAACGGCAGCCAGTTTAATTGACAGAGGCCAATTAAACGGGTTCCCTGTGTTATGATGTCTTAGCAGGAGAGACATTATAAAATGCGCCACTGTGTTCTTGTAAAAAAAAAATAATTATGTACGTTGTGACACATATAAAATGTGCCACTGCTAATTAGTAAACAGTAACTTGGCAAGGTCATAAATTTATTTACTCTGAATTTGTGAAATAGAGCAAAATAATTAGAGTCTTATTAATAAAATAATAATAGTGGTATAAAGAAGTCAACGTAATAAGCAAGTCCCCGCTTGTAAAAATATTCCATTTTCAACCTGTCAGTATATTGACAGGCTATTTCATGTTGGAGTCGTGTTGAGGAATGTACGTTCTGCCCCGTAAACAAAGTAAGTTATTTGAATAGCAAGCACGGGAAAACAAACAGTATTATGGTAAATAAACTAAGGTGTAATAAATGTCAACAAAATCTAAACCAAGAGTCATTATGTTTTTTTTGTGAGTGTAGTAAAGTTAATAGAAGTTTAGTAAAATGCAAAATAATAATAAAACGCAGATTTAAAGGTTGTAAACTCAGGTTCGTGCCTGTCCCAAAAGTCATTAACTAAATTTGTCAAGAAACGACAAACTTGTGCACGAAAAAATCGTGTTTTAGATTGTAGAAAGTCACCCTCTTGTTAAGAAACCCCCTTGTTAAGCGAACAATAAGCCACCCTAACGCATTGAATCAACCTCCCCAACAGCTGATCTACTGTGCTAGTGTAAACACAATGAACTCTCTGTGTGAAATTTCTTTCAACTCTAAAAAGGATATTATCTCATTATCTCAACAGATAATTATTAGATTTGCATATATGTGAATTGATGTGAAATAATTTAAATTTGACTGATTAGTATAAGAGTGTTTAAGTATATATATATATATATATATATATATATATATATAAATGTGTGTGTGTTTAAATGAACTCAAATTTCATAAGAGTGTTTAAAATAGATGATATAAGATTTGTCGTACGTAATACATAGATTATTTAAAAGTCATTTTTACCACTACAATGGCTCAATTTAACGCCGACTTGTTGTTAAAAGATGAACTCAGCTATGAAGCTTTGCTACGTGGTCTCCCATCCTCTAATGTAACGGTCGCGGAGCTGCGCAAAACATTACGCGAGAATAGACCAGACAAACCCTCACTGTTGAATCGTTTAAGCGTATTAGACTTTGAAAGTGAAAGGGAAACATGTTATCATAAATATAGGGAACTTACCTCCATCGCACAAACCCTGCGAGATGAGAAATCCCCCGCGGTAATTTTAAGAACCACTCAAAGAATAGAACATCTGACCCGACGCATCAGCAATTTGTTGAATTGGCCCGGTGACCTAGTTACTCCACCGGACGCGTAAAAATTCGCGGAAGAAGCTTTACAACAATTACCTGAGATAATGCGCGAATTACGTACAAGGTCCGAATCGTTTAGAATAGAAGAGATCGAAGAAGCAATGACGAAACTAAATATTTCCCCCATGCAATCTACTCAAGAACAGCAACCCACCCAGTGCTGTAAAATTTCAGTTTCTGCAGGAATCTACTCTGGAACCCATTAAGGATAGGTTAACAGATAGACAAGTAAATACCCTCCCCGTAAACACCCCGCTACTTCCAAATAAACAAGAGAATATGACCCGTACTTACGATTTACCTCCTCTCTTACAGACGAATCAATCTGCGGAAAAACCTGGCATGACGACTCAATTAAATCTCAATACCGAGTTTTATGGAAAAATAACTCACCCCGTAGAACGTATTTTATCCGAAATACCCATAATCGATGGACTGAATATTACGAAACTCCTAGGCTTTATCAAGCACCTGTTACAAATAAAGGATCTACGACAACTAAAAGACGACCAAATTTTACAAGTACTTTTACCCAAATGTAGATCTCCTTTGAAAGATAGTGTACTAGAGTCACTCAGATATCATCGCCCTGTAGAAGAACTACATACATCTCTGATAAGACACTTCATCCCCACTGGTATCTACGAAGAATTAAAGCGGAATTCTGTACTTCGTGTACAAGGAGCGTACGAGAGACTAGCTCACTATATATCTGAAATAAGGGAATCGGCCTTATTGCTACAGGTCAACTGGAGTGAACAACAGCTAGTAGACACTATCTTAGTAGGACTATCTCCCGAGGAGCGATCCCGATTAGCACTTATGAAGAGACCTACCTCATTCACTGAACTGGAACTGTGTTGCATACATTCATTCAATGTCTGGTATTCAGATCAGAACAGACGCGTGTTAATGTCCCAGACACAACGCAGGGATTCATACCTACCTCTACCCATTGGGCCCGATACTCGAACCTACAGTGATAAGCGTTTCGTGAGAAATACTAAAACCCAGAGCTACCCCAATTCATCAAACTCCCTACCAAAACCTCAACAGCATGCGAGCGATGCCCATAACGAGAGAAGATGTTATAACTGTGGAAAGTCTGGACACATTAGCAAGAATTGCAAACAAAAGCGGTATCAACAAAGAACTTATAAGTCAAAAAACGTGTGAAGCAGGAAGAACCAAAACCCTACGTTTTCCGCAGCATCAAAAGGAAAGGTATAATCACTGATCACCGTACAATAAAAAAACAAATAAACCGACGTATAGACCCGTACGTAACAAGATTCATTGACAAGTACAACTCTATCAGTACATGCAAAACACGTGTATGCCAATTACCTTACATACAGATAGACCTTGGAGCAACTAAAACCCTCGGTTTAATCGATTCGGGATCTACCCGTAGTCTTATCAGTCAACAGTTAGCCACTGTATTAGCTAAACATAATCTTATTAGACATAGCCAAAACGTGAACATCAAGTGTGCTACCACGAATAAGCAAAACCTAATGATATCACGCAGTATTACTGTCAAATTAAAAATAAAGAATTTAACATGGTATGTTCCACTACTAGTAGCTGAAGTATTAGGACAAAACTTAATCTTAGGCGCCGATTTTATAAGCAAGACTGGCTTAATTCTCGACATATATGCTAAACAATATTTCTTTAGGTTTGATCGTACTCGAAAATATCAGTTCGATTCCGAGCTAAATAACAGTGAGAATTGCAAAACATCTACTATTCATCTGGAGCATCAAGAATCTAATTTGAGTCATTTAAAAGGTAATGAGCAAAAAAGAATTCAAAAATTAATAAGAGAATTTTCTACTGTACTAACACCCAAGTCAGGATTGACCAATCTCATAGAATACAAAATAAATCTCAGCGACAACAAAGTAATACGTCTACATCCATACAAATTATCACCGCCCAAGATGGAAATAATGAGAAACCAAATCAACAAACTTCTAGAACAACACGTCATAGAACCGTCAACTTCTCCATACTCATCACCTGCATTCCTAGTACCGAAAGGAATTGACAAACATAGACTAGTCGTGGATTATAGACAGCTGAATAAGAATATAGAATTTGAATCTATTCCACTGCCCGACATTCACAGCGCATTCCACTATTTTACCAAAGCGAAAATTTTCACCATAATGGATCTCAACCAGGCTTTTCACCAAATCCCACTAGCTGAGGAATCAAAACATCTAACTGCCTTTGCTGTCCCATTTAATCTATATCAATTTACTAGGGTACCATTCGGAATATCACAAGGAAGTTCAGTATGTAGCAGACTGTTAGAGAAAATATTCCATGATGTTAAATTTAAATTCGTATATCACTATCTTGATGACATAGTAGTATATAGTGAATCGATGGATCAGCACATTCATCACTTGCGTGAAGTATTATCAAGGTTAAAGAATGCTGGACTAACGGTAAACACCAGTAAAGTTAATTTCGCAGCAAAAACAATTCTCTTTCTTAGGTCATATAGTATCAGCCGAAGGTAAGGTTAGAATTGACCCAGAATGCACGCGCGCTATCCGAGAATTTTTACCACCTAGAGACACCAAAGGAATAGCTCGATTTTTAGGCATGATCAATTATTTTCATAAGTACATACCCCACTTAGCAGATATAGCAGCCCCTCTACGCGTTAAGGAAGAAAGGAACGAAATTCGAGTGGACTACTCGACACCAAGCCGCTTTTGAAACACTCAAAGAAAGCATAATATCACCACCTGTATTGCAGTTAGCAGATTTCAGTAAACCATTTGTAGTACAGACAGACAGTTCTAGTGTAGCATTAGGAGCTGTAATATACCAAGAAATAGATAATACAAGACTACCAATCAGCTATCCATCACGTACTTTGACGGATCAAGAAAGGAAGTTCTCAGCCTATGATCTTGAATGTTTAGCTGTAGTGTTCGCCTTCGAAAAATTCAAACCATTTTTGGAACACAAGGAATTTCTACTAGAGACCGACAACCAAGCCTTATCGTGGTTGTTGAATCATCCAAAACAATTAGGTCGTATCGGAAGATGGGTGTTAAGGTTAAATTGCTACAAGTTTAAAGTACAACATATACGTGGTACCTAAAATGTAGTTGCCGACACTCTATCCCGCATGTTTCAACTCCCCAATACCCTACCTGGAGAAGACAAGGTTGAAACCACTACCATCAATACTCTAATAACAGAATTCCCACTAGCATTTAAGGATATAGCGCACCATCAACAACAAGATCCTTATTTGAGTAAAATAATAGAACAAATAGATAAAGGAAATCATTCTGACAAGTATACCTTGAGTAAACGAGTACTGTGTTATAAAAAGGCTAACGGAAAGTCATTAAGAATAATCGCCCCTGACATTATTAAACCCATGCTTATGGAATACTACCACTCATCCACAATTGGAGCTCATACGGGAATAAGAAAAACGATACATCGGATTCGCAAGGATTATCATTGGGAAAACATGAACAGCCAAATAACTAAATTCGTGAAACAATGTGAAATCTCTGCCCTGAGTAAGCCAGCGAGAAACAGTCAAATCGGGAAATTAATCTCAGAAATCCCCACTACACCTTTTTCAAAGATATACATAGATTTTTCTGGACCCTATCCCCGTTCTAAGTCAGGAAATACTATGCTATTAATTTGCGTGGACTCCTTCACTAAATTCGTATGGCTGTATCCTATGAGACGTGCCTTAGCATCTACGACAATAAAGATTCTACAAGAAAGACTATTTAAAGACTTCGGTACACCAGTACACCTAGTATCTGACAATGGACCTCAGTTTAAATCCAAGGAATTTAATGACATGTGTTTCAAACTAGGAATAAATCACATTACAGTCACAGAGTACCGACCACAAGGGAACCTAGCTGAGAGATACTTGCGAAATCTAAAATCAGCCTTAATATCTTACCACGCTAAAGATCAGACAGCGTGGGATCAAAATCTATCATGGATACAATTTGCCTTCAATTCTGCCTACCATGAAGGACATACATCAACACCATTTGATTTACTATACAAGTATAAACCGAACCACCTGTTAACAACCGAGTGGAAAATTCATGAATTATTACCTCGCGAAATAAATGGGAGTAATATAAGGAAAATATGGAACGAAGCTCGCGCAAATTTGAGAGCGAATCTACAAAAATCGCAAAAATATCACGAGCAGAATAACAGGGAAATAAAGTACAAAGTAGGTGATTTAGTTATGTACAAAACTCACCCTACGAGTAGAGCCATTGATAGGACCACCTCCAAACTATCTTACCGATGGTGTGGCCCCTACATGATACACAAGTTCATCACCCCCGTAACAGTAGCACTGTACGAACCCAATGCGGATAATTACGTTCGCAGAAGTCATGTGTCTCAAATAAAAAAATTTTCTCCTTCGTGAAAATAAACAAACATTACTGCGAGAAAGTAAGTAAACCAAAAATACTACCTAAGTATTAAGAATAAAATATAGGCAACCTCCTGTATTGTAATTGAGTTTAAACTCACCACACACCTCGTGCGAAACATAGCGAGGCCTGATCAACCTTAGCTCATGTTCTACGAAAATAAAAGAAAGTGTGAGAAGTCAGCTTACAAACAACAAACCCCTTACCTAAGTGAATTGAAGGTAACTCGATTGTTATTACCATATGTTATTGTTAATAATAACTTATGATATTTTATAGATTGAGATGAACATGATAATAATCATACATTAAATTGTAGTTCATGCTTGAGACTAAGAAAAGGACGAAACTAGGGAATCAAAGGATTCGTCAGAACCAATGAGGCCAAAATAATCAGCGAAACTACGCGTGAAAATTCTAAAGGTGCGAATACTCTTCTGTAAGGACACTAGGGAAACCTTAATCTTACGGCATAATTGTAAAAGTGTACACGTATACTGTATATCTGTATAAACATAAACAGATAAACACTTGTGTAACTGAAGTATAGTGAAAAATACTCATGAGTGTACCTCCGTGAAACGAGTTAAGTAAAAAAAAACCCGATAGCAGCAGTAAGGAATAGAAATAAGGTAGATTTATGTATTTGTGTATTTTATGTGTTGTATATGTATCGAATTTTAAGTATTTTATATAGTATGTAAGATAATCTATTGATGAATCAAAACCACCTTGTAGAGAGAAATTTCATCACGAAATCCGTGCCAAATATAATTGTATTTCATAGATATCCATTTAATATCCACTAATGTCGCCCCATCGTCTTCTTTAAGTAGAGGAGGATGTGACGATTTAAAAGCAAATTTAAATAGCACAAAAATAAAAAAATAAATTTTGGTTTAAATACCGCGTGAGAAAATAATCCACCCTCCCCGCTTTACCTAAATACCTGTACCAACTTGTAAAAAGTCTAGTACGGACATGCAAATTATACTGTTATGAAGCGAATACTAATAATCATTCTAATTTAATAAAAAGACGTGAGAATAATTAATAAAATACCTAACTAAATAAAGAAAGGTAGGATAATTAATAATAATTAATTAGTGGAAAGATACTAATAATAAAATACACTGTACTCACCGTCTATGGCTTTTTTCCTTGATGTTTTTTCCAGTTTACATGTTTCAAGGCACTTGCCTCATCATCAGAACTTATATAATCAATCTATGTCATAAATAATGACATTTGTCAAAATATTAAAAACACAATACGGCATTTAAACTATGTACATAAATTCGCTTTAAAAATGTTCGGTGTGCCTTGCAAGACAACACGCGCCGTACTGACGTAATCTAAGCCTTATCTCGACTATATCTCATAGCGGAATCGTACAGTATATTTTATTTATACTGTAATTGGTCGTCAACACATGTGGCTTGGTACTGGCGTCGTTGTATGCTTTGTAAATTTCATATTCTTCAAGGGCGTTCAAATAACTCCCTTTACTGCAGAAATGAAGGGGTATTAAATTTGAGCTAAAATCCGTGTAACTGTGACTGTTGTCTATGAGGTGCTTGGCGAAATTTGACTTGATATTGTCGAAGTTGTAAACTCGTGTAGGGGGTCTATATTCAGAAAATCTTTTCAAAAAACCTCGACCCGTCTGGCCCACATAAAAAGCCTCACAGTCGTTGCAGACTAGCTTATAAACACCCGTTTTATTTTCAAGACTGGTATGTTAACGGGTGCGGAGATTATTCAAGATGTTATTACTAGTCTTATAGGAAACGACTATGTTGTTAACTTTATTAATGGTTGACTTAAAAATCCCCGGCATGAAATGCGTATAAGGTGCCGCAATGTATTTACGTGCCTTTGTTTCGAGGTTCTCATTTCTATTATTTATATCTTTAGTTTCATTTTTAATAGTGTTACTCTTCTTTTTCTTTTGTTTTTTAAAATATTATCTATTATTCTTTCATTGTACCCGTTGTTAAACGCAATGACTTTAATGGTATTTAACTCTTCGATATAATCCTCGATGCTAAGGGGTATAGACAACAAGCGATGTATCATGCTATAGAATGCAGCTAATTTCTGTGAAATGGGGTGGAACGATGAGGCATGTCGTGGGCTTCCTAAATATATTAAAACATAGTTTTTTAGTAACAAAATTCTTAGTTACTGTCAAATCCAGAAAATGTAACCGACCTCCAACTTCATTCTCCAAAGTAAACTGTATCTTGTTGTTAATGCCATTCAAGTAATTGTGGAGCTTGTCAATTTGGCGATTTGTGCCTTTATACACCATAAAAGTGTCGTCGACATATCTACCATAGAACACCACATTGTAATTATATGTAGGATTTGCAAACAAGAAAGAATTTTCAAAGTAATTTAAGTATACTTCCGCTAGAATACTAGAGAGTGGGGAACCCATAGCTAACCCCTCCAGCTGTCTGAAAAACTGTTTGTCATGTGTGAAATAATTATGGTCCAAAATCACTTCCAACAATTCTAATATTTCATTTATGCAATTAGCATCCAGTTTATTGGTGTTAACAAGGTTAGATCTTAATAGGCGTAAGGTTTCACTCACCGGTACATTTGTATACAAGTTCACAATGTCAAAAGAAATAAGTTTATAGTGGGGTTCAATCATCAGGTTTTTCACTTTTTCAACGAAATCACAACTATTAATCAAACTTCGATTATTAATCAAATGTAAATTATGTTTTAATATACTCACTAATTTTCTAGCTGCTTTGTAACCGGGAGCAGTGGTAAAATTTACTAGTGGTCTAATAGGAATCCCCTCCTTGTGAAGCTTTGGCAGACCTGATAAAACGGGCGCTTTAGAATTAATTGGTTTTAAAGAACGTCTAGTACGTTCATCAAAGAGATGTGTACACATGTTTAAGCTGCGATTAAGACGTTTTACATATAAATCCGTGGGGTCAGAGGTTAGCAGGGTGATATTATTATTTGCAATGAAATCACGTATTTTATCGTCATAATCATTCTTATTTATAATAACCAGAGTGTTACCCTTATCCGCTTTAGTGACAAGGGCTTGATCGTCAGATAGTTTTTTCTTTAATGTTTTTAAAATCCTACGTTCGGCATTATAATTAGTCATAGAAGGAATGGGAGAATGCACGTTATTAAGTTGGTTACGTATAATTTTGTTAAATTTGTTATTTATTATGAACCGTGCTTCATCTTGTTATTTTTGATCACTAATTGCTTTAATCACAGTTTCGGCACTAGCAACTTCAGTTAGAATGTGCCTTGTGTTGAAGTTCGGCTTATGTAATGGGAGATTGTATTTTAATCCTTTATTTAAAAGATTTTCTTCGTCACTATTTAATTCAATCGGAGTCAAATTACATAGTCGTGTATGGAACACGTGTTTACAACTAGTATTACTGGTTTTAGGTATTTGAACGTCTATTAACCTTTGTAACTTGTTAAGCTGCGTCATACGCATATTGTAAACAACAACTTCTATCGTACTGTTTATAAATTCCAGATAATGATCTAGTGCAGCTGGATGTACGTCATTAAGTAGTTGTAAGTGTGCTCCATACAATTTAGAATTAAGAAATGATTTCTTAATATATAACGACCTCAATTCCTCTTTAATTCTAAAAATCTCTGTTTGCAAATCCTACATATAATTACAATGTGGTGTTCTATGGTAGATATGTCGACGACACTTTTATGGTGTATAAAGGCAAAAATCGCCAAATTGACAAGCTCCACAATTACTTGAATGGCATTAACAACAAGATACAGTTTACTTTGGAGAATGAAGTTGGAGGTCGGTTACATTTTCTGGATTTGACAGTAACTAAGAATTTTGTTAATAAAAAACTATGTTTTAATATATTTAGGAAGCCCACGATGACTGACGCTGTCATACATGCCTCATCGTTCCACCCCATTTCACAGAAATTAGCTGCATTCCATAGCATGATACATCGCTTGTTGTCTATACCCCTTAGCATCGAGGATTATATCGAAGAGTTAAATACCATTAAAGTCATTGCGTTTAACAACGGGTACAATGAAAGAATAATAGATAATATTTTTAAAAAACAAAAGAAAAAGAAGAGTAACACTATTAAAAATGAAACTAAAGATATAAATAATAGAAATGAGAACCTCGAAACAACGGCACGCAAATACATTGCGGCACCTTATACGCATTTCATGCCGGGGATTTTTAAGTCAACCATTAATAAAGTTAACAACATAGTCGTTTCCTATAAGACTAATAATAACATCTTGAATAATCTCCACACCCGTGAACATACCAGTCTTGAAAATAAAATGGGTGTTTATAAGCTAGTCTGCAACGACTGTGAGGCTTTTTATGTGGGCCAGACGGGTCGAGGTTTTTTGAAAAGATTTTCTGAACATAGACCCCCTACACGAGTTTACAACTTCGACAATATCAAGTCAAATTTCGCCAAGCACCTCATAGACAACAGTCACAGTTACACGGATTTTAGCTCAAATTTAATACCCCTTCATTTCTGCAGTAAAGGGAGTTATTTGAACGCCCTTGAAGAATATGAAATTTACAAAGCATACAACGACGCCAGTACCAAGCCACATGTGTTGACGACCAATTACAGTATAAATCAAATATACTGTACGATACCGCTATGAGATATAGTCGAGATAAGGCTTAGATTACGTCAGTACGGCGCGTGTTGTCTTGCAAGGCACACTGAACATTTTTAAAGCGAATTTATGTACATAGTTTAATTGCCGTATTGTGTTTTTAATATTTTGACAAATGTCATTATTTATGACATAGATTGATTATATAAGTTCTGATGATGAGGCAAGTGCCTTGAAACATGTAAACTGGAAAAAACATCAAGGAAAAAAGTCATAGACAGTGAGTACAGTGTATTTGGTTAACAAACACGTGGCTTGGGACTACAATAGGATTTATTCCATTTAAATCAATCATAATAAAAGTACAAACTACTTTTCTCTTGACTCGTGAACTGCCCCCCCCCCCCCCCCCCGGTCACTAAACACAGCCGCTAAATCAACCCCAGTCGACTCAGAATATCCGACGAGTTAACAGCATCACGATGTAGCTGGAACGTGAATGTACATTTTACTTCAAACTATGTTACAGAAAGTTAGTGTTTTATAGTAAAATACTCGACATGTAGGTGAAACTAAGTGCAACGTAAATCTGATAATGTAACTTATATGTAGATAATGAATAAAAGGAAAATAATAGTAGACACATCTCTTTGTAAATCAAAGTGTAAATTTTAAGGTATATTTCATACCATGTAGGAAGATAACATTAGTGTACATTAAACTAAAATGTGAGAAGTGAACTCGCACGTCCACAAGAAGCAACAACGTCAACATCACGATCACCAGGTAGCAGAATTGTAGCGTGATGACTGTGATCAACCACTTAGAATCGACAATCTTAATGGAGAAACTCAACCTACTACGAAGATCATCCCGGAAAACCGACTGAAAAGGATCCTGAAGAGGACCAGCTGCAGATCACCATTATACCCAGGTGACACAGAAAAGAACTTCTGTGCTTATATTGTTTTCTAACGACCAAAGTAAAATATCGGTATGGAGAACCATACATGACTTCCATGTTCTAAGATTTATATTTAAAATCATATTCGAAATGAAATATTTCCATAGAAACTACGTCTTTCTACTTATTGCTTCAGCATTAACCACAGTACTGTGGTCACTAACGTATACCACCTAAAGTTTTCGCACTCCATTTTCACCGATGATGGCAGTCGATGGCACTGCCGAAAAGTCTGGTTTTGCAGAAAACATTGGACTACGGCTAAAGAGCCCGGGAAGCAATTTTAACAAAAAACTACTTCTTTGTTGCCGATAACGTAGTACACATATAAAAAATTCTCCCCTCCACCTTCAACTATAATTTTTAATAATAGAAAACTACCCCCACCCCGTTCAGCTAACTTCTTCATTTATAGATATTTCATCTACGTTTCTACAGTGGATTACTATGAGCTTCTTATCAGGATACTTTATTTATAAAAATTAAGTACTTTACTCTTGTTAAATCATAAAATGTTTCAGGTAAACTACCCCTTTCTCTTAACCAATCTTCAACAAAATCAACAGACCTTGAGCTCTCTGCAACTCAGAAAAGGGTGCAAAAAATTATTTGATTCTCATTGAATTTACAGCAGTTATCGTTCGTCATATAAAAAATTACCCTCGTTAAAACATAAAATGTTGCTGGTAAACTACCCCTTTCCCTTAACCGATCTTCACCAACACCAATAGGTATTGAAAACTCTACAATACAGGGCTGTATGCAAAACATCATTTGATTCTGTTTGAATTTACGGCTGTTATCGTTTACTATAGAAAAAAATTACCCTTGATAAAAAACCGTTGCAGGTAAACTACCCCCTTCCCTTAACCGATCTTCACCAAAAACGACCGGTCTTGGGTACTCTACAATTTAGGCCTGTATGCAAACAATTATTTGATTCTGTTTGAATTTGCGGCTGTTATCGTTTGCCATACAAAACACCCTTGATAAAACAAAACGTTGCTGGTAAACTACCCCTTTCCCTTAACCGATCTTCACCAACACCAATAGGTATTGAGAACTCTACAAGTCAGGGCTGTATGCAAAACATTAGTTGATTCTCTTTGAATTTACGGCAGTTATCGTTCATCATAGAAAAAATACCCTTGTTAAAACATAAAACGTTGCAGGTAAACTACCCCTTTCCCTTAACCAATCTTCAACAAAATCAACAGACCTTGAGTTCTGTATAATTCAAAAAGGTATGCAGAAGAGTAGTTGATTCTGTTTAATGTACGGCAGTTATTGTTCGTCAAAAAAAAATTACCCTTGATAAAACATAAAATGTTGCTGGTAAACAACCCTATTCCCTAAACCGATCTTCACCAAAACCAACAGATCTTGAGAACTCTACATTTCAGGGCTGTATGCAAAATTTTATATGATTATGTTTGAATTTGCGGCTGTTATCGTTTGCCATATAAAATACCCTTGATTAAAACATAAAACGTTGCAGGTAAACTACCCCTTTCCCTTAACCGATCTTCACCAACACCAATAGGTATTGAGAACTCTACAATACAGGGCTGTATGCAAAACATCATTTGATTCTGTTTGAATTTGTGGCTGTTATCGTTTACCATAGAAAAAAATTACCCTTGATAAAAAACCGTTGCTGGTAAACTACCCCTTTCCCTTAACCGATCTTCACCAAAAACGACAGGTCTTGAGAACTCTACAATTCAGGGCTATATGCAAAATTTTATATGATTTTGTTTGAATTTGCGGCTGTTATCGTTTGCCATATAAAATACCCTTGATAAAACAAAAAACGTGGCAAGTAAACTACCCCTTTCCCTTAAACGATCTTCACCAAAAACAATAGGTCTTTAGTACTCAAGAAATCAGGGCTGTTTGCAAAAACTTATTTGATTCTGTTTGAATTTGCGGCTCTTATCGTTTGCCATAGAAAATACCCTTTTAAAACATAAAACGTTGCAGGTAAACTACCCCTTTCCCTTAACCTATCTTCACCAAGAACTAAAGGTCTTGAGAACTCTACAATTCAGGGCAGTATGCAAAATATTATTTGATTATGTTTGAATTTGCGGCTGTTATCGTTTGCCATAGAAAATACCCTTGTTAAAACACAAAACGTTGCAGGTAAACTACCCCTTCCCCTTAACCGATCTTTACCAAAATCAACAGATCTTGAGAACTCTACAATTCAGGGCTGCATGCGAAACATTATTTGATTCTGTTTGAATTTGCGGCTGTTATCGTTTGCCAAACAAACAAAATTACCCTTAATAAAAAAAAAACCGTTGCAGGTAAACTACCCCTTTCCCTCAACCGATCTTCACCAAAAACAATAGGTCGCGAGTACTCTACAAATCAGGGCTGTATGCAAAAAATTATTTGATTCTGTTTGAATTTGCGGCTGTTATCATTTGCCATAGAAAAAATCTAGACACACAGACAGACACACACACAGACACTTTTCAAAAAACGACTTTTTTTCATGTTTTGATTGTAGTACAATCAGAATCTGCAATAATCTCGAATACGATTTTTTTTGCCATCACCATACTTCCATTTCCTTAAGGAACATGGAAGTAAAAACAGTACAAGTTTTGAAAAGACTCTGTCAAACCATGTAAATCTTAACATAGTAATTTCGTATTTACTGTATATTAATCTAATCTATTAATCAAACTATTCTTCTAATAGTTTACATTATGTGGAAGTCTTTTGAAATATTATGAAATTAGAACACGGATCCGTGGTATTAATGTCATCTAAAACAGTATAGCTTTGAACTCATCTGAGTAACACTTTAAAGAGTATAAGAGCTCTTGATGTAGAATCTATCAGAAAATTTAAAACATAAAAGAAAAAGGTGATAACCACTAAAGATAGTATCAATCAAAACATTATTTTGAAGTAAAAATAAAGAGATGTTTCTGCTAAAACCAAAAGAGAGTAAGTAAATTTGAGTAACCTTGCACGAATTCCTGTTCTTTGCAGTTTCCCATATTGTTGGTAAATAACTAGTACTAACAACGGCAGCCAGTTTAATTGACAGAGGCCAATTAAACGGGTTCCCTGTGTTATGATGTCTTAGCAGGAGAGACATTATAATGTTTTTCTTTTTCTTCTGTGAATTGTATTTTCGGATGTATGTTATTGATTTGTTTCAGTATGTTCTCTGCATTTGTGTTTTTGTTATTCGATACATATACCCCATCATCTACATATCTTATTCATATGCCATTTGGGTCATGTGATTTTATGATATTTTGTATTTTGGTGTCTATGTGTTGTAGGAATATTTCTGCTATTATGCTTGATAATGGTGATCCCATTGCTAAACCTTCTTGCTGTTGATAAATTTTGCTATTAAATTCAAAGTAATTTTGTTTTAGTATTAGTTGGAGGCTATTTTTTATTTCGGTTATATATTGTTTGTTTTCATTTTGTTCTTTAAGTTTGTTTGTTATTATGTCTATTGTTTCTTCTACTGGGATGTTGGTGTACATGTTTCTTATGTCATATGATGTGAAAAATGTATTTTCATTTATATTTATTATTTTTAGTTTGTCTATTAATTCGTATGTATTTTTTATGTTATGATGGTTATTTGTTAGATAGTTATTTTTTAGTTTTTGTGCTATTATTTTTGCTATTTTGTATGTAGGGGCTTTTTTGAAATTGATTAATGGACGTATTGGGTTGTTTAATTTGTATATTTTTATTAGGCTATTCATTTAGGTGGTTCTGGATTATTATTTATATATATGTCTGTGTTTTTATTGTTGAAAATATTTTTAGTTGTTTTTATTAGTTTTATTGTTTCTTTAAGATAGTTTTCTGTTGGGTTTTTATTTAGTTGTACGCATTTATTATTGTTGATGAAGTCTTCGGTTTTTTTTATGTAGTCTGCTTTATCAATGATTACTGTTGCTTGACTTTTGTCTGCTTTAGTTATTATTAAATTATTGTTCTTTACTTTATTTTTAATTTGTTTTATTGTTTTTCTTTTGTTTATCTTTACATTTTTCACATCATATGACATAAGAAACATGTACACCAACATCCCAGTAGAAGAAACAATAGACATAATAATAAACAAACTTAAAGAACAAAATGAAAACAAACAATATATAACCGAAATAAAAAATAGCCTCCAACTAATACTAAAACAAAATTACTTTGAATTTAATAGCAAAATTTATCAACAGCAAGAAGGTTTAGCAATGGGATCACCATTATCAAGCATAATAGCAGAAATATTCCTACAACACATAGACACCAAAATACAAAATATCATAAAATCACATGACCCAAATGGCATATGGATAAGATATGTAGATGATGGGCTATATGTATCAAATAACAAAAACACAAATGCAGAGAACATACTGAAACAAATCAATAACATACATCCCAAAATACAATTCACAGAAGAAAAAGAAAAACATAACAAAATCAACTATTTAGACATAACCATCACAAGATACAACAACCACATACAATATGCAATATATAGAAAACCAACTTCCACTAACATCATTATACCTAACCATTCTGACCACCCACCACAATATAAAATGGCAGCATTTTATTCGCTATTTAACAGAATGTACAAAATTCCCCTAAACGAACAAGAAACAGACAAAGAAAGAAATATAATATACCAAATTGGTTATGAAAATGGATACAATAAAAATAATGTGAACAAAATAGAAAATAAAATCAAATATAAAATAAAAACTGAACAATTAAGAATTAATCAAACTGAACAACACATAAATAATAACAACAACAACAAATGGGCCACATTCACATACATAAATAATAAAATGACAAAACTAACAAAACTATTTAAAAACACAGATATAAAAATAGCATACAAAACTAATAAAAATAAATTACAAAATCTAAATAGCTCACACAACAAAGATAATACAACAACTAACGGCATATACAAAATTGAATGCCAAGATTGCAATAAATGTTACATAGGACAAACAAAAAAACAGCTGAAAAAACGTTATTTTGAACACCTAAACGCATACAAAAAACCAGAAATATATAAATCCAATTTAGCCACACATGCAATAAACACAGGACATGAATTCCCAGACATAACCGATGTAACACTAATAAAACATATACCACACAAAGGCACCATAATGAACATTTGGGAAAATTTACAAATATACAAACATAAAACAGAAAACAATCTAATACCTGAACAAATACAAATCAATACAAAACATGACACAATATTCAAAGCACTCAACATTGAAAATACACAAAAAACTAACACATACACCACAATCACACACAATAAAACCAATTTGAAATACCAGAAGCCAACAGGAAGCCACAATAATAATAGTCAACCAACAACACATATGTACTTCACCAGACAAAAAAACCGGAAGGCTGAGGATGGGTACAAGATGGTACCCGAAACATGTTCCAAATAAGGAAAAATAACATCTTGAGGTAAATCTATATATTAATACGTGAAGAGAAAACTTTGTACCCCTTTTTAAGCATATTGCGTGCGCGGAGGGAGTGTGAGATTTAGCATAGTTAAAGTTTATATGGAGAAGGAGTGCAGAAAGCTATAATTTATATATAATATGTGTTACAAATACATTAAATAAAATAAAATAAAACATTCATTTGCACTTGAAAATTCATTTAAACTTTTTCAAACAATGGTAATTGTTAAAAATAAAATAATTTTGTTGCCAGGCAATAAAATTATAATTTTTTCATTTTAGTGTACGTTCATACTGCCAATGTCAAACACATAATAGTCTGTTGTTTGTTTACGTTTATACTGCCAATGTCAAACACATAATAGTCTGTGGTCAAACAGTCGCACAGAGTAGAGATTGTCGCCAAAGAATTTTAAAATGTTGCCAACAAATAATTACTGACAGATTGACTGAATGAGCTGTGAATTTTGTGTGATTTCAAATGTTCCTTTTTCAATAGACTGTGGAGTGTATGTCAAGGCAAAAAAGCGTTTATTTTATATTTTGTATATTAGACATCTGTGTTTTATATATTAATGTGCAGTTGAAAGTGAAATACAGCTTGCTTAATATACACCTGTTGCAAAAGGAAAATTTTGTAGCAGCAATTTGAATTGACTTACTCTCGCCTAATTATTATTGGTGGTTTCAAAAAAGTGAGTACATTTTATTATTTTTACATTAAACCCTGTCTAATCTTAGTTTCAGTAATTTCATTACATGTTTTTTTTTTACATTCAGATATTCGCACCTACTTCCATTATGCCTCGACATAGAACATTGACGGGTCGGAGTGAGAGACAAAGAAGAAGGAATATATATTCGAGTGAAAGTCAAAATGATAATAGACCAAATGCAAATTTAAATAGTGTAAATAGTACAACATTGACGGGTCGGAGTGAGAGACAAAGAAGAAGGAATATATATTCGCGTGAAAGTCAAAATGATAATAGACCAAATGCAAATTTAAATAGTGTAAATAGTATACAAAATGATGAAATTATTTTGAGGGATACATTTAAATGCGCACTGAATTTCATTCCAAGAAATTTTAATACTTTTGATTCTGGATTAATGCATTTACAACGCAGGTTTTGCAATGCAAAACATTTCGAATCTGAGGTCACTTTAGGTGAAAGGACTGCATTCACTTCATGTTGTCATAAGGGTAAAGCAATATTACCGGCCTTAAGTCAAAATGAATACTTTAAATCATTGTATGATGGACTTACTTCAAATGAACCTTCAATAAAAAGAAAGTCAAACAATTATTTTGAAAACATTCGTAAATACAATTCATCATTTCCAATGGTTAGCTCAGAAGCTAAAATTTCGGATACAGTTACGCGTGGAGTGTATCATTTTAAAATACATGATGTTTTTTATCACAGATCAGGTAATGACTGCTGGATATGGTCGCTCACCATGTTATGCGCAATTATATTTTTATGATGTTGACGCTGCTGTCAATTATAGATTACGTGAACACTATAATCAAACATGCAATAACAATATAATGTGCGAAATCTCTCTTGAATTGGAACGCATTAATCCTTTCGTTCAGTCATTCATTGCAATGAAAGATCATTGTCAGAGAGTTGAAAATCAAAATAAAGAAATTTGTATGCTCATTAAAGTAAATCGTGATTTAGATCTACGCCGTTATAATGATGCAGTTCAAACTGATGTAGCAGTAATATTTAGTACAGTTGATGGTGAGCCACCCTTTGAACGAAATATGGTTTCGTTTTCAAAAGTTAATGGTACCATTAAAAATATCTCTGTTTTGGATTCATCATTGGACCCTTTAGCGTATCCATTACTTTTTCCAAATGGTGATACTGGGTGGCATATCAATATTTCTCATAATGTACCAACTACGTCTAATTCAAGAGCGCCCAGAAATAAATTAACCATGCTTCAGTATGCAGCCTATCGACTTGCAATTAGAGAAGATTTTAGCATGTTGCACCATTCACAAAAATTATTTCTGCAGTGGATAGTTGATATGTATGTGAGATTAGAGGGCACAAGGTTACATTTCATTTGACAAAATCAAACAAGTCTTAGGTCTGAAGTTTACAACAATTTAACAGATTATTTAGAATTGAACCCCAATGCCAATAATGTTGGCCGTAGAGTAATTTTACCATCTTCATTCATTGGATCTCCAAGAAATATGTATCAGAATTATTTAGATGCAATGTCAATTGTACAACATTTCGGAAAGCCTTCTTTGTTTATTACAATGACTTGCAATCCAAGTTGGCCTGAAATAGTTAGCAATATTGGTGTAGGTGAGTCAGCTAATTTTCGACCTGATATTGTTGTGCGTGTATTCAAGTCCAAACTGAAAGCATTAATTGAGGGCCTTACACTAAAAATCTTCGGTAAAGTTGAAGCACTCATTTATACAATTGAGTTTCAAAAGAGAGGATTGCCTCATGCTCACATTTTACTCTCTTTAAATGAGCAAGATAAAATTGTTAACGCTACCGATATTGATAAAGTTGTATCTGCGGAGATTCCTAACATTCAAACACATCCTACATTACATGAATATGTTGTAAAACACATGATGCATGGTCCATGTGGTGTACTTAATCCAAATTCTGTATGTATGAGAGATGGAAAATGCACAAAAGATTATCCAAAACGATTTAATGAATTTACATGTGAATCATTAAATGGATATCCATTATACAGAAGGTGAGATTAATGCTGAAGTTCGCGGTAGTTGCCTCGACAATCGTTATGTTGTACCATACAATCCGTATTTACTTGCCAAATTTAATTGCCATATAAATGTTGAAGTATGCACTACAGTTAAAAGTGTTAAATACATTTATAAATACGTGTATAAAGGCTATGACAGTGCATCTGTTGAATTAGGTTCAGAGAGAAATGAACCAGGTCAAGAAATACAAATTGATGAAGTTAAAAATTTTTTAAATGGCCGTTATGTCGGATCAACTGAAGCTGTATGGCGCATCTATGAATTACCAATGCATTTTCAATCACATGTCATCGTTAGACTTGACATTCATTTACCACGTAGACAGTTTGTTCACTTTCGAGAAGGGCAAGAACGTCAAGCAATTGAAAATGCAAGACAAACAAAATTATTAGCATTTTTTGAATTGAATCGATCAGATCCATCAGCGCATGAATATAAGTATATTGAAATTCCTTTGCATTATGTGTGGGAAGATTCCCGAAAAGAACGGAAGAAGAGAAGGCGTGGAGGTGATAAAATCATTACACGCATATATGTAGTATCACCAAAAGACATCGAACTTTTCCATTTACGATTGCTTTTATTACATGTCTGTGGTCCAAAATCATTTGAGGATGTTAGAACATACAATGGAATTATACACACTTCTTTTGTTGAAGCGTGCCATGCCCGTGGCATTGCTTCAAATGATAATGAATGGCGCGAATGTTTAAATGAAGCAAAAGAATTACATTCACCAAAACAAATGTGAAATTTATTTGGTTACATTTGTGCATTAAATGTGCCAGCCAATGCATTGGCGTTATGGAATGAATTTAAAGTATATCTTAGTGAAGATTTTTTGAGAGATTACAACGAAGAAGTATCCTTTAACACAGCTCTATTAGAAATTGAAGATATTTTGAATGTTCATAATTTGTAATGTCAAGAACTTGGTTTACCAGTTCCCACGTATTCGCAGAGAACAGACGAAGCAAATGCTATTGATCCAATAGAACAAGAGTTTCTGTTTTGTGACCATTATGAAACTGCAAATATTGAACAGCGTAATCTAATTGATCGTGTGATTCGTGAAGTTTTGCACCATGATACTAGATCTAATGTTTTTTGTTTAACCGCTCATGCAGGTTGTGGAAAAACATTCACACAAACAGCAATCATTCACAAATTAAATTCGCTTAATCTTAGTTGCATTGCAACAGTGTTCAGTGGCATAGCTTCAACTCTATTACTTGGAGGTAGAACTTTACACAATGTGTTTAAATTGCCTATACCCATTTTGGAAAATTCTGTAGCGAATATTACCGCAAATAGTAGCTATGGACGTTACATAAATTCATCATCATTGATAATTATTGATGAAATTTCTATGTGCCCACTGCAAGTGTTGAAAATCATAGATAGATTATTGCAGGATCTATGCGATGAAAATGATAAACATAAACCATTTGGAGTGAAAACGATACTTCTGTGCAGTGATTTTCGGCAAATCTTACCAGTTGTCCCACATGGATCACGTGCAACTTTAATTGAAAATTGTGTCACGAGTTGGCATAAATTTGTTTATTTTCATAAAGTAACGTTTACTCAAAATATGAGAGCCTTACCAAGTGAAATAGAATTTGTCGAATTCTTGAAAAAAATTGGTATGATGAAGCCCCACAATTCCCTCAGTTTGGTGAAAATATTATTGAAATACCTCAGCAATTAATAGGAGATGAAAATAATATTATTAATGAGGTGTATGGAAATATTTCCGAAAACATACTCTCAGATAACATATTGAAGTCAGTTATTTTAGCACCTAAAAATGATGATTGTACTTTTATTAATACTGATATACTTAATCGAATACCAGGTGAACAGAAAACATATCATAGCTACAATAAAATAATTTGTGATGATGACAATGAAATCAATAACTATCCAGTAGAGTTTTTGAATTCTTTGACTATTAGTGGTTTGCCACCACATAAGTTAGTATTGAAAGTTATTGCATCGTTTTACTGATCAGAAACTTAAATACATATTGTGTTGTGGTCTCCAAGTTGCATATAACTAACTATATTTAATATTACCTTGTGTATCCAGGTACACTGGTGCTCCTCCTTGCAACTTCAATGTTTCTTTAAAAACTACGCGTTTCGGGACTCATGGTCCCATCATCAGGTTGATAAAAAAAACAAGAATCACTCACATGGAGTACGTCAACTTAATAAGAAATAAATAAAAAGTTTCACTCGCACATACCGCGTGTATACAATTACACAACTACACGATGCGCATCGTATCGGAACTTGCAAGCGACTAACCGTTACGCGTCGCACTATCTCTACCTTTATCTATGTGTTGTTCCAACACGCGTATGGCCGTGTCATACAGTCCGTTGGACTTAAAAGAAAGCTTGTCGTTCATACCTTGGAACAACATATAGATAAACGTAGAGATAGTGCGACGCGTAACGGTTAGTCGCTTGCAAGTTCCGATACGATGCGCATCGTGTAGTTGTGTAATTGTATACACGCGGTATGTGCGAGTGAAACTTTTTATTTATTTCTTATTAAGTTGACGTACTCCATGTGAGTGATTCTTGTTTTTTATCAACCTGATGATGGGACCATGAGTCCCGAAACGCGTAGTTTTTAAAGAAACATTGAAGTTGCAAGGAGGAGCACCAGTGTACCTGGATACACAAGGTAATATTAAATATAGTTAGAAACTTAAATACAAAGGAAGCATTAGTCAATGGACCAAGAATGCGCATCAAGTGTATGCATCGTAATGCTACTGATTGCGAAGTTTTAACTGGAACCGCACGCAATAAGAGAATTTTGATTCCACGTATAAATTTAACATATTCCGGTACTGTTTTACCATTTAACTTTCAAAGAACTCAATTTCCAATTATACCTGCATTTGCGATGACAATAAATAAGTCTCAAGGACAAACATTCGAAAAAATTGGAATTTTATTGAGGCAGCCAGTTTTTATACATGGTCAATTGTACGTCGCAGCAAGTAGAGTTCAATCATTCGATGGTTTGAGATTTTATATTCCGAATATAATGGCCAAGGGCATTTAGCAAATGATGAAAGAGTTTTTACAAAAAACATCATTTACACAGAAGTTCTGAATCATTAAATTCACTTTCAAACTATTTTAAGTTCAATGGACAACATTTATTTTTTTAACCACCCGGTTTTTTGATTTAATGAAAAATATATGAAAAAATACGAGGCACGTATTTTTTATTTCATTTTTTATTTTTTATTAATTTTTTATTTAAATTTTATATAATTCGAAAAAGATAGGCAAAATAACTGTGTAGCCTTGGCGAAACCTGGTCAGTATGGCAATTAAAAAAACCCAAGGAAATGTCAAAAAACACGTTATTGCTTTTTAAATATGGCTTAGCCAAGCTAAACCTCATTTTTCCTATCTTTCATATTTTTCAAATAACTCGAAAATTAATGCATAGAAAAAAAATTAAAAAATTATATAAGCTTGGTAGCAGATAATCTTCAAACTGTTTTCAAATTTTGTACCTTACCAAAAATGAAATGTAATCCACTGGAATTGAAAACAATGTATCTTATACTTCTATGAATGTCAAGTCTCATTTTTATTAGCGTTTATTTGATTCAATAATAACATGAAAAAATTAAAAGTGACAATGAATTATATCAAAAAATAAATACGAATACAAGCTGTAATTGTTTTTTTTCAACTGTTACTAACATTAAATTTTAAATTTCATAGGTATTGCAGGGAATTAAGGCAAACAACACACGCTAATGACGTATTTGTACACGCTCGCAGCTGACGTAATAGAACAAAATTCAAAAAAATTATATGCAATGATTATAGAGGTATACTCTTTGACAAAAGAACCTCAATAACGTTCAAACTTAAAAATTTAATGAATTACGGTCGAATTTCGACCACTGGGCGACCACTAGTTTAATATAAATATCAAATGTAAAATATATATATATACAAAAATGTCCCCCCCCCCAAATTTTCTGTATACGCGCCTGTCAGTCGTAACCCGGTGGATTTAGAAGAGACTTTAATACAAGATGGTGACGAAGAAACAGCAATATACACCATCGACATCAAACTCAAGAAACAGTTAAAAAATCAATTAAAAAATATTGTACAATGCCAACAAAACGACCCTAAATTAAAAACCATTATCGGTAAGTTACATAATAATAAAGATGACAAATTAAGTAAGATATATCAATTATATAACAATAAATTGTATCGCAAGGAGAACAGAAGGTGGAAGGTGCTGCTAACACAAGAAATTGGAGAGGCATTGCTAAAGGAGATCCATGAAATGTACAGACACTGTGGTATAAGAAAGAGTTATGGAGTCTTCAAGGAGCATTTTACAGAGGATCACCTCTATAAATATACCAAGAAATTGATCAAAACCTGTGACACATGTCAAAAATGCAAGGATCACTTCAGGAAGGGAGTTGGACAAACCAAACCAGTTTTGCCTACAGAAAAAGGCGACATTGTTAGTATGGATTTCTATGGACCTTTAGTAACGTCAACGAGTGGAGTAAAATATATTCTCGTAATAGTGGATAATTTTATGAAATATGTTTAATTATACCCCATGAAAAAGGCAACAACCGCCATAACACTTAACAAATTAAAAGCATATATACAGGAAGTTGGTAAGCCCAAGGCGGTATCGACCGATAACGGCACACAATTTACCAGTAAATCTTGGGTAAAGCAATTACCAACGCTCGAGATTAAGCCCAAATACACTGCCATCCGCAATCCATGTACCAATCTAGCGGAAAGAATTAACTGTCAGTTGGGAAACATCTTCAGAGTAATGGTTGGTGGACATCAGACGAAATGGGCTAAGTACATTAAGGTCATTGAAAAATGCATTAACGAAACACACCAAGATACAATCGAGATGACACCATTCCAGGCACAATGGGGTCGAAAACCAAGGAGAGCATGGGAAGTGTACGTAGATCGAGAATTGATGAAAGAAGATATCAAGGATTGTCAAAAGGAAATTTACCAAAGGCTGAAAAAGAAAGGTGAGCAAAGAGCAAGAAAACAGAATGGAGGAGGTAACAAATTGAAATTCAAGGAAGGAGATCTGGTTTTAATTAGAACCAACCCAATCTCCGACACATTAAATAAGATAACGGCAAAGTTGCGAGTTATACGACGGACCGTATGTTGTAACGAAAATCAAAGGAGAAGCGACGTATGAAGTGGCAGATGCGGACAAACCTGGCACGATGCGCGGAATCTTCAACGTCCGGCAATTGAAACAATACCACCAAGGGGTAGAGAAAAAAAATTTAATATCAGTAAAGGGGTAAAGGGAAGTAAAGTTCTAAATTTCTTTATAGAAATAGGATTTAAATTTCTTTAAAACCAATATGTAACATTGTAAAAAGAATAAACATAATACAGTAGAACCCCGTTAGTCCGAACCCCGCTAGTCCGAAATTCCGGATATCCGAACCACCTCCAGGAACCAAATAGGCAAGGAAAGCTATAAAAACAACTGCAGATTTCATGAAGTGACAAATGATTTCATTACATTTCTAATAAAATGGTTACATTTTGCAAAATCAGTAGAAAATAATACTAACCACTGTAATACATATTAATCAGTAGGCCTACAATTACTGGAATAAAATTCTTAAACAAAACTACAAAAACTACAAACTACAAAAACAGAATTCAATTATTGTACTGTACAGTACTTAGATTACAGTTTCTATACTTTATTAAAACAGAATTTCCAAATAAACACTTCAATATTAACACTTCACTTATTCACTGGTTGCACAAAATCAGTTATTCTCTGCTGGCGTAAAGACGTGAATCTAGCAGACGACGCAATATTCCACCAGCGTCTCATGAACATGATGTCCGCCGCTGTAGCATTGGCATGCTGCTCCACATATTGCAGGGATATTTCCAGCGCCTTTGCTGCTTCTGAATGTGAAATGAGATGTTCTGAATCACTGGCTTCATCCATCACATCAGAATCTTCATCGAAGTCTTGTCTGATCAGGGAAACGATTTCCGTATCTGTCAAAACTTGGTGGTCTTCCGTGTCAGCTGCCACCCACTCGTTCACATCTGTTTCGTCTGCTTCTTCACAAAAGGTGTGCTAACCGGTTTAAGTAACGACACTGTGGTGACCATCGCGTGTGTACCAAAATCAGATCGTCGCCCTCTTTCCAATGAAATATTTCTATACCGTAAAATGAACATCGAATCCTGTCCAGTTCATTTATGTAATGAAAGCCTGCGGCAACCATAACGGTCGGACTGATGAAATGCACAGGCCATGATGTAAAGGTTTTCAGTCTCTCGTTTTCGACTTCAAAGTCAGGCGTCAAATCTAATCAGCACATGTCGTCAGTGTTGACAACAATGAGTTGTTACACCGGCGTTCACAAAATGTATGCGATAATGTTGGCTTCACGTAATTCCTCCACAACGGAGATGATTTCGTTGCCGTGTCCGGTGTGACCGACGCGTTTTGAACTTACCAGCAGTCTTAACCGTTCAACCAGTTCGTTGGGATCATTCCAGTGTACGTAATCGATATCACGTCCGCTGCGTGGTGGGAACAATCGAGCGATTATCTCTCTGTACTCGGTCTATCGAGCGATTTACGTTCTAGAACTCGGATTTTAGCAGCTTGCCAGCTCTATATGCTGAATTCAACTGGGATGAGACGAACGGTACTATTTCGTAAAGTGACCGTGACTGTTTACCAACTTCTTCATTGTCTTGAGTTTGTATCACTACGCCAGCAGTAGTTCCGTCTAGCACTCCTACATTCCACAGCTGGGATGGTCTCCGACGTATACATTGACGTCACATGGTCCGATGTTGTTACATAATTTGTTTACAATTTGCAAGTCACTGGTGTTCAAAATAACTGCTTTACTTGCATCTGGAGCTGACCTTGACACATTTCGAGTGTTGTTTATTGCGTCTTTAAATTCATGAATAAGATTTCAATCACTGCTGCCACTTTCATTACCAATCAAATTTACCTTTCTTGTGACTTTATGTTTACGTTTCCCCAATTATTATTATTACATTGCAAAAAATGCAATTTACTTTTATTAAAATACAATGATTTTTTATTTCCCCAAAGATAGGCCAAAATGTCCCGTTACAATACCCCCTCAATGAGAGGTTTTATGCCGAAGCATAAAAACTCTCATTGACACACTCATACTTGCTAAAGGGATCAACCAGGATATGTCGCCACAACCCCCTTTATGGTTTACAAACAAAAAAAATATAATTAACTCACCCTTGGTCCAGTGACTGTGACCGCACCTGAATGACATTACTGGACTTCTCTCTCGAGATCCCAACACCATAAAGTCAGACAGATACTTACCGCTCCTGCTCTGACGCGCTGGCCAGCTCAGGACCGCCGCCACAGCATCACCAAACACTGAAACAACAAATCAAATATCAACTAGTGGCCTTACACAACACCATATCCCCAACTGATCTGTTTCCCCCTAGTGGTGCTGGTTTGCGTTAAGAAGCACTGGTTTTTCTCTTAACCTCTAACATATACGTGGATACATATTTAACATAACATAATCAAATCAACTACATCTAAACACATTATGTCCTTAAACATCTCCCTATTCTATATCTCAAATTAACACAAAATCATCTAAGTACGTCATAATAAACATTGTTGTTATAACATTAAAATTAAACAATTCACATTTAAGTTTGACCACAATTTACACACTTTATATCTTTAAATTTGCATATAAAATTATAAAATTACATTTTAATCTCAATTGAATTTTTTATTAATTCATTTCCCAAAAAAAAATAATTTAATTTTTTTTTTTCCAACCTTCATTATACATAACATTTCCTTTATTATTCCATTTTATTAACTTGGGTGATTCTCAGTTATGCACAACAATTCACTTTATCAACTTGGCATTTACCCATAATCTTCCCTTCTATGACTCTAATGCTCCCTTACAAAATCTTTATCTAGTATGACACCCATCTACACAAAAACATCTACCAACCATTCTCTAAACCCAACTTACCATTCAACTCATTTTGCATCATTCTACCCTTATATAAAAAAAAACTCTCTACCCCTTTGTACCCAGGATGTGTATTCCCACTTACCAGCTCATTCCCTTATCTGGTTCCCGGACTCCCCCTAGGCAACCCTTTCCGGCGCTAAACGGTCCCTTCCTGTCCCAACACCTTTCGTTGCGGACTCCTTACCACACCACCCCCTTTACAAAATCCCACTATCAACTAATTACTCTCCCATTACATCATTACTACTACAAAATAACATCATCATTTATAAACATCAATATATCACTCTCATTTCTCCACATAAATTCTCCATTACTACTGTGTCTCCACATATACTCAAATTCTCTATTACTTTTATTCCCAAAATCTCACTTGTCCTAATACCTATTCAACATTACAAATACCTTCCCTTGTATAATTCACATTTCAAAATAATTAAATTCATTAATAAAATTCTTATATAGAATAAAACACATTTTAATCAACTACCTCAAGCATCTTCATATTACTCCTTAAATCACTACAAAATCATTTAATTATCTTTTCAGATCAACTACACCTTCTACATCAACAACACAATTCATTTTCATTTATTATTAATAATTCATTACTAGCAATTTAGTAACCTCCTTCTCCATCATTATCTAATATCACCCCTTGTACCCAGTTACAATTAGGTAACCACCCGCCGGATGAACCGGATCGAGCGTTTGCCTTATGCACAGATGCTATATCTGTGCCCCTGGCTTGTAACGGCCAGCTCCTTCACCACACACTCTATTGTTTTCTGATGGTGGACTGTGGCGTCCATTTGCATCCCCAAGAACTGAAGTTACATATATAAGGTATAATCGCTGATTATACCGTTCTTGGTTCAGCGTTACATAAAAATTCGGTACTACTGATGTCCGAGGACACCAGTAATCCTACTTAAATGATTCACACACCCTTAAATACGGCACTATCGACACCTTCGACGATAGCCGCTGTTCCATAGTTATGTAGTTTCCCCTGTTACCCCCCTGGTTCAACTTCTAAGTTCACCAATTTTGTAACTACTTACATAATTCCACGGCCAGGGCCTGGTGAAACCGTGACCGCCCGAAATGTGGGGAAACTACCAAAAGACATATAAGGTTCACGCTGACACCGTTACTGCAATTCACGGACGGTGAATTCTTATATGTTTGGTTATATTTAAGATTTCTTTTAACTTACATACATTATCATATAATTCTCACTGTTCATTAAACAGTTCTGTACTTTCATCATAGCTTTACTATGTCCTTGGCATTAACTTGCTTCCATTAGATATTACACTTTACATTCGAGCTATTCACAATCACATCAGTTTCTTTTTCACTATTATCCGATACTAGTCTGCTCTTTTCTATCTCTACCACTTACGTTACTATCTCCTATGGAGCTAAACTAGGTACACATAATCTATCTTATTTTAATAGTTTTTTAAAAAGTGCAACAACTATACTATACTGCTAAACTGCCAACAATTTGGTCACCTTAAATTTCTACGTTCTAAATCTAAATTATAACTACTTCTTTTTCTCCTAAATAAATTCCCCCGCAATTTAAAATTATTTATGTTTATTTCATTACCGAACAGTATTGTTACTTCTCACTGAACAATATTGTTAGGTAATGAAATGACTCCTCACGAGTCGCACTTGTTAAGTTACATGAATTTTGGATCGTTTTATTATATGAAATAAAACTATTATTTGTTCGTGGATAATTGCCAATTGTAAGTTATTTTTTTTTTTTTTAATCCACGAACTTTATGGGTCCCCCTCCCCGTTCAACAATAAGATTAAATTTCTACTTGCACCAATTTGTGGAGTAGGACCATCGTTGCTTTCACCCCCTCTTTAGAAGTTCCGCCAACCATGGTCCGCCTCCAAACAGCCAAAATCCACGGTCAGGGATGGTGGAGCCGTGACCGCCCGAAAATGGGGGAGTCCCTTCTGAAACATAAAATAATACATTAAAATTCAAACACTTATTGTGACCGATACAGCTTCAAGTTCGTCGCATTTTGTGTACTTACTACCTCCTTCGTTGCTGGGTTGCGTAGCACGTACGCATTATTCATTTTTACTTCTACAATTTCATATGGTCCCTCATATAACAGAAAAAACTTCTTTATCTCTTTATCCTGTGCGCTAGACAAATCGTGTCTCCTTACCAATACTAATTGCCCTACCTCATATTTAGTCCACTTACCTTTAGCATCATGTCTCTGCTTTCTCCTTTCTCCTTTTGTGAGTAAATTTTCATTCGCTAGTCGATCTTCATATTCACGTCTATAGTTTGATTTTCTGGTGGATAGTCAAAAAGTTGTTCCAATATCCTAGGTGGCCTTGTTCCTTTTATTAATTCATACGGCGTAAACCCGGTGGATTCATGGGTGGTACTATTCAACCACTCTTCTACTTTCTTAACGTAGAATGGCCATTCTGTATGCTTGGCGTGACAATACGCCCGAAATATCCTACCAATCTCTCTCATCACCCGTTCTGCCTGGTTTGACTGTGGATGGTATACTGCCGTATGCTTGGGTATGATGCCTTCCCATCCCAGAGTTTGTCTCCACCTACCACTGATAAATTGGGGTCCATGATCGGATAGAATGATCTTCGGCTTACCTATATTCACCATATAATCTCTCGTTATCTTCTCGCTCAGCACTCTGCTCGTCGCTCTCTTGATACTATATAATCTAACATACTTGGAAAACGTGTCTAACACAACAAAAACATACATTACTCCACCTCTACCTTTGGGTAATGGCACATACAAATCTACAGCAACTAAATCAAACGGTCTCTCCACCTTAATATAATTCAATTCACCTTCTACTCTATAATTCACTACCTTAGACCTCTGACATAAATCACACACCCGTAACAACATCCGTACTGGCCTCTCCATATTCTTAAAAACACATGATTCTTTTAAAACATTCGTACACTTTTTTGCCCCAAAATGCCCATACCTTATATGGCAATCCCAAATAATTTTATCTATCAACCCTTCTGGTACAACTAATCTCCAATCACGTTCACCCCCTTCTACTTTTTTGAACAGAATTCCCTGATATACTTGGAAACGTGCATTATATTCCGACCCATCTACATCCGCTTCTAAACTAGCAATTATTTTACCAGATTTATTTTCAGATCTTTGCATGCTCTTAATATCCCTTAATTCCTCACCAAAAATTCTATCTTCCCTCGTTAATCGGAAAATTTCTATCTCCTTAAGATCCCTCCCTGTTTTATTTTCTATGTTATCTACCCTGGAAAGAGTGTCTGGTACTTTATTGTCGGTCCCCTTAATATATTCCCACGAAAAATTGTATTCTTGTAAGGTTAGTACCCACCTGGTTAGACGACTATGTGTTAATCTGCAGGAGTTCAAGAATGACAGTGCCTTGTGATCTGTCCTGATAACTGTCTTATTTCCCAAGATGTAGGTGCGGAACTTTCCTACCGCAAACACGATGCTCAGCAGCTCCTTCTCCGTAGTTGTATAGTTTCTTTCAGCTGCCAAAAGAGATCTGCTGGCGAAAGCTATCGTGTGGTGTTCTCTGTCGCTATCCTCCTGATACAACTCCGCTCCCAGGGCGACGTTACTGGCGTCAGTCTGTAAGTAAAAAGTTTTTAAGAAATCAGGGTGGTTCATCATTATCATATTTGAAAATTTTCTCTTTATCTCCTCGAAAGCATCCATTTCCTTCTCTCCCCATTTCCATTGTTTATTTTTCTGTAGTACAGTACTTAACCTTGCTGTTGTCTGAGCGTATTTTTCTGGAATTTTCTATAGAAATTGCACAAACCCAAAAAACTTTGTAACTGTTTAATATTCTTAGGTTCTGGAAAGCACATTATAGCTTCTACTTTATCAGGGTTAGCTAAAATTCCTTCTGGAGTTATAATAAAACCCAAAAAATGTATTTCGGTTTGTAAAAATTTTGACTTCTCCCAATTAACTGTCAAACCCCCATTCTGTAATTTATCCAACACATACTCAATATGTTCTAAATGTTCCGCAAATATTCTGGACGCTATTAATATATCATCAACATATACAGTCAGAAAATCTAAGTTTTTGGTTGTAATATCATGTCTAAACACTTTATAAAACTCACTACACTAGTATTAAGCCCAAATGGCAAACGTTTAAACTGATAATTCTTACCATTGAAGAGAAAGGCAGTATACCTCCGACTCTCTGCTGCTAACGGCACCTGCCAATATCCGGCGGGTAGATCCAAAGATGTCATGTACTTGACCCCGCTAAATTTCTGAAAAATCTCATTAATAGGTTCCGGTGACTCTCGGTCAGGTATTATAATCTGATTTATTTTCCTTGCATCTAAGCATAATCTTACCTTTCCGTCCTTTTTTATCACTACCACTAATGGGTTCGAGTAAGGCGATATCGATCTTTCAATTATGCCTCCCTCCATCATTCGATCCAACTCCTCCTGCACTGCTCTCCTCTTTGAAAATGGTACTAGATAACTCATCTGCATATAGGGTGAGTGTTCTCGAACCTTCAGCTCACACACATAGTCCCTGGCCTTCCCAGGCAATTCCTCAAACACATCTCTAAAACACTCCACAACGGCCCACAATTCCTGTCGTTGAGGATTCCCTACAACTCCACCCTCATTAAAAAATTTATCAGCCCTATTTTCCCATACTCTCTCATCACTCACATGCATCTCTCTCTTCACATTTTCTACAATCTCACTCTCTCGACATATGTTCACTTTAGTTTCTATATCCCCATCACCTACTTGCTTTTGTATCATTTTTACCCCTGTAACCCTAACTTCGTCTAACACCCTCTTAAAATTAACCCTGACTGGCTCACCTCCTCCACTAAATTCTACTATCCGTTTATTAAAATCTATTACTGCCCCATTCCTCTCCAAAAAATCATTCCCCATTATTACATCTAAACTCAGTCCCTTAACTACCAAAAAGGTATTTTCAAATTCAGTTCCATTAAGGAATATATTTAACTGCACTTGTTTAGTAACTCGTTTACTACGTACTCCAGTTACCCCCACTACTGTTACACCCACAACTGGTAATGATGGTATATTTTTATTTATTTCATTTAATTCTCCTATTACGTTTTCTGAAACTACTGATATTTCACTCCCTGTGTCAATTAATGATTTAAAATTCTTACCTTCTATGGTGACGATTACCTCCGTCAATCCAGTTTTGTTTTCTATAACTTTGTATCATCTTCCTCCAACAACTCCTTCGTCATGTCCATTTGTATAACATTATTATGATATTCGTCGGTTATCTGGACCCTCCTGTTCTCCGTGGACAATGGTGGAGTCCTTGCTTCCATTGTCGGCCTTAGTTTTCCGTTCTGGCGGTGGTACTTTTCGGCTGGTACCCTTTCTCCTGCTGCTTATGAACTCCATTGCTCCTCGATGTTTCCCCTCGGTCATCTCCGCCTCGCTGATGTATGTTGTTATGCAATGACTTATTTCCGCCTCGCAGATTCGGCCTTGGTTTTCTACATCTGTAACAAAAATTTCTACCGACATAATTCTCACCCAAGCATCCTGTACATTTCCACCCCACGTCTCGACTATGATTTTCTTGGTTATGGTATACATGCCCCTGTGGTGACCCTCTTTGTGGCGTATAATGATTGTTATTATTCATACCTGATTGGTTAGGACGCCTAACTACTACTTCATGGTCTCTAATGTTCTGGAATACATCTAATATATTTTCTAACTCATTTATGTCCGCCACCTCTCTAGTCATTAAGGTAACTTGTACCTCCCTAGGCAGGTGTTTATTAATGTGTCTGACAAATGACCGAAATGGTAATGGCGGTTCTAAATATTTCGCCTCGTTAAATATCATCATTACGTATATGGTTATGTTGTTGTTATGGCCCCCATAATTCCCTGTACCCATAATTCTACTACGTAATATTTCCTGGTCCTCTTCAGACCAATATTTATTCCAGAATGCAGTCTCAAAATTCTCATAACTACCCCACTCGGTTCTATGTACTTCAGCCCATATTTCAGAACTGCCCTTAAAACATTTTAAAATCTTTAATAATTTTACTTCCCAACTACTGCTATTAAAACGGTTAAATTCCCTTACCCTACTCAAAAACTGCATCGGGTGTACTCTCCGGCTATCACAACAAAATTGTTCAAGTTCAATATCATCTTTTGCTTCACGAGTATATAATATTCGCTCCGCAACATTATTTAAATTTTGGCTCACTGCCACATGTAATTCGTCTTTAATTTCTATTATATCTTGTTCTATCATGCTAAATTTGTTATCATATTTATTTGCATATTGAAGGTTATGTTTATTCATAACCCCCACACTCTCTTGAATTGATTGTTTACATACGTTCTCTACCTCCTTTATTTTAATTTTTATGTCATCATCAATCTTATTAATACATTTACTCTCCATCTCTACACTCTGTTCTTTAATTTGACTCTTAATTTGATCCGTCACTTGTTCATTTGCATAATTTATTTTGCTTTCAAAATTTTCTGTTAATTCATTGATTTGTTTCTCTAACTTATGGTCTACTGATTTTAAAACTTGTTCTTTAATACTATCACAACGTGTATTAATTTCTTTAATATGCTTATTAAAATCTGAATTCTGCTGTTTAATTTCATCTCTAATTTCGTCAAACTTACTATTTTGTATGTCAAATTTAATATTTTGTTCACTGAATTTGCTGTTCTGAACATCAAATTTTACGTTAACACTACTCAAGTTATCAGATATTGTTTTCATGAAATTAAACACATCTTCCATTGACAACTCTTTGACTCGTGTTGTCATTGGAGTAGATTGTGCTTCTATCATTGACTTTGTAAGAGTGTTTTCTAAACTTCATTCTTTATTCTCCATTTTGTAATAGTAAAATTCTTACGTTTATATCAAAAGACTAACATATAGTATCACACAATTCTTTCTCTAACAAAGGATTATATTTACTTGTATTACATATGCTCATAACATAACCTCATATTTACATTTATTTTACGTACACATCGCTTTATTCATTCCAAACAACCATCTCTGCCCTCCAAGTGGCCTATATTTATATAAATTTATTTATATAAATGGTCCCTAAGTTCGGAAGCCAATTGTGATATAACTTTTACTGATACTTTACACTTAATTAATTTAGTCTAAATTTCTTCGGGCGCCATCTTGCCTTACTACAAGAAACGAAATATGTACTTACCAATTCGGGTTCTTTTCGGCGAACTAAAAAGAACAGAAATGGTTGTCGAAATAACGAAAACTTTATTTGTTCCCCATGATTTAAAATTTATTGGTATTTCAATTTTATCATAAACACATTATTCTTTTCTCCCTCTTTTACATTTTGTTCCCATAATAATTCAAGTAAAATATAGACATAAAATGGATCATTATTTAAGCTGAATATAATTTGTTCACCAATAGTCAAAATAAAACAGGAAATATAAGTACAAAATAATTCGCTTAATACTTAACTAACACAACGGAAACCAGCGCTTTCACTCACACACACACACACACACACACACACACACACACACACACACACACACACACACACACATATCTACCCAAAGATTCTAAGAGCTCTCTCTATTAATCGTGAAAATATTTAAATGTGAATATTACAATTTTTAATATTTAAATCATAATTGAAAGTTTTGTTTTCATTCTTGTAGACTACTTAGCTGAGTTTGAGTCCAGACGATGTCACATTTCTCCACGCACACACTTTATGTTAATGAATAATTTGTTTTACATCTCCGAAACTGTTCATTTACATTATTTACGCATAAATTTCGATTTTATATCACATTTTTCTGTACTGCGGGCGCCCGCGATTTACGTTCTAGAACTCGGATTTTAGCAGCTGGCCGGCTCTATATGCTGAATTCAACTGGGATGAGACGAACGGTACTATTTCGTAAAGTGACCGTGACTGTTTACCAACTTCTTCATTGTCTTGAGTTTGTATCACTACGCCAGCAGTAGTTCCGTCTAGCACTCCTACATTCCACAGCTGGGATGGTCTCTGACGTATACATTGACGTCACATGGTCCGATGTTGTTACATAATTTGTTTACAATTTGCAAGTCACTGGTGTTCAAAATAACTGCTTTACTTGCATCTGGAGCTGACCTTGACACATTTCGAGTGTTGTTTATTGCGTCTTTAAATTCATGAATAAGATTTTCAATCACTGCTGCCACTTTCATTACCAATAAAATTTACCTTTCATACATACATACATACATCCTCGGCGCTACAGCCCAGTCCGGGCCCTGGCCTCCAAAAGAAATCTTCCCCACTGGTCTCTACTCCCGGCCAATGTCCACCAGTTTGCTGCACCCAACCTCACTGCCTCCTTACCAACCTGGTCCAGCCATCTTGTACGCGGTCTTCCCCTCCTTCTCCTCCCCATCGGCAAATAATTCATCACTCTTTTTGGGATCTATCCTCCGCCATTCTCTGCACATGACCAGCCCAACGCAATCTGTTAATTTGTATGAGTTGCACGATCGGAAGATCTTTAAACCTTTCGTACAACTCTCGATTATGCAGTCGCCTCCAAATGTTGTTTTCCCTCACAGGGCCATAGATTCTCCTCAGTACCCTCCTCTCAAAAACGGATAGTCTCTGCTCATCTAGTTTTTTTAACACCCAGCATTCCGAGCCATACATCAGGACTGGTCTAATCAAGGTCTTGTATAGGGAGGCTTTTGTATCTTTAGTTATTAATTTTGATTTAAAATGTTTCACCAGTCCGTAGTAACACCTATTAGCAGATAATATTCGCTTTTCAATATCTCTAGAGGAGTCATTTCCAGAGTCCACATATGACCCGAGATATGGAAAACCCTGAACCTTTTCAAATTCATAATCGTTAATGCGCAGGGACAGGGTACGAGTGTTGGCACCTACAACCATATATTTGGTTTTGCTTTGGTTTATAACCAAGCCCATAACCTTAGCGGACAACTCCAGTTCCTGAAAGGCTTCCTTTAAGCCAGATTCAGACCTACTTATGACGTCAATGTCATCGGCATAGGGCAGAAGCTGTACCTCCTTGTGAAATATGTGTCCGCTAGTTTGAATTCCTGAATCACTGATGACCTTTTCTAGAGCTATGTTGAACAACAGACATGCTAAGGCATCTCCTTGTTTCAACCAAAATTTACCTTTCTTGTGACTTTATGTTTACGTTTCCCCAATTATTATTATTACATTGCAAAAAATGCAGTTTACTTTTATTAATCAGAATGATCACAGTTGCACACCACTATATAAAAATTATCCCGATTAGCGCTTTCAAGCCTCACAGCCCATCGTCAGATCGGAATAGGCAGAAATTATTTTAAAACAAACCCTTCACCCCTCTCCCCCACCCTGCTCACACACAACAAGCTATAATATAAACGACCCTTCCCCACCCCCTAAACCCTGTCCCACACCATCTGTACAGTTACATATTTTTCTAGCAAATTCCTTGTGTTTCAGCGTGCGTGCGTGCGTGCGTGCGTGCGTGCGTGCGTGCGTGCGTGCGTGCGTGCGTGCGTGCGTGCGTGCGTGCGTGCGTGCGTGCGTACGTGCGTGCGTGCGTGCGTGCGTGTGTGTGTGTGTGTGTGTGTGTGTGTGTGTGTGTGTGTGTGCATCCTTTTAAACTTACCCTACTTCCTCTCCACACACATGGGTCAGTCACACACCCTTATTTTAACCATCCAATTAGTACTATGCAAATAATTCTTAATCTTATCTATCTGTCCTCTATCATTTACTTCTTAATCATGTTATAAAATATTTCTTCATTATCAAATTTAATTTTAATATTAATTAAATTGTCTAACCCTTTTTCTCTTTCTTTTAATATTTCTAACTCCTCTCTAAGCTTCCTTTCAACTGTGTTATTTACTACTTTTACAATTTCGTATTCTTCCAAAGGATTAACAAACTTATGGTTGTCTTCTATGAAATGTCTTGCATATAACGAATTGGTTGTTCTATTACCTTCTCCACGTTTGTGGTCAGACAACCTGCATACGAATTTTCGTCCTGTCTCACCTAGGTACACTTTGTTGCAGTCTTTACATTTTAATTTATAAATTCCGCTTTTCTGTAATACTGGAATTTTTTCTATATTCTTATTCCTTATCTTATCAAATACCGTTTCACATTTTTTAATAGCTATATCTACTCCATATTTATTAAAACATTTTATAATTTTTCTAGTATGTGAACCTATGTATGTCAATGACCCTGCATAATTCTTTTGTTCTGGTTCTATTTTAGCTTTTTGTATGTTAACCCTTTTCATAACTTTATCCACTATGTTGGAGTTATAATTATTATTCCTTACAATTCCCTTTATCGTTTTTAACTCCCTAACTTTTGATTCGGTCTCTTTTAAACACTTCTGAGCTCTGTAACAAAATGTATTGATTGCCGCCATTTTATATCTATATGGGTGGTAAGACTCTCTTGGTATAATTATATCAGAATACGACTCTTTCCTAAATATCCCAAACTGTAGTTTCTCATTATCCTTAATTTCTATGTTCAAATCTAAGTAATTTATTTTCTTACCTCCTATCTCTTCTTTAAATTGTAAGTTTTTATCCTTATTATTTACCTCATTTATAAACTCATGCACTTCTTCTATGCTTCCTTCCCAAATTACTAATACATCATCAACGTATCTAGACCATAATTTTATATTGTCTTTATACTTAGTGGAAGTTATTAATTGCTTTTCAAAATCATTCATGTATATTTCAGCAAGAATAGGGGATAATGAAGACCCCATAGGTAAACCTTTTTTCTGTATATAAAACTTGTTATTAAACCTAAAATAGTTCTGATTTACACATTCTTTAATTACTTTCATCAACTGCTTTTTATACCTGTATTCTCCCATATTATTATCGTTTATTAACTTAATAACTTTATTTACTGTGATATTGGTAAACATGTCCTTAACATCCAGTGATATCAATTTTGTATTTATATTAATCCTAATATTTTCTAATTTTTCTATCAATTTTACATTATTCTCTATGTTGTATTTTGTCCCAAATTCATATTTCTCTCTCAGTACTCTGCTAACTTCCTTTGATAATTTATAAATAGGTGCATTAATAAAAGAAACAATCGGTCTAATTGGTTTTCCTTCTTTATGTGTCTTAACCTGACTTTTAAAAGTTGGTGCTGTTGGATTACTTTCCAATAAATACTTTTTCTTATTTTCTTCTATAAATGTTATCTGTTTCATCATTTGTTTTATCCTTGACTGGTACTTACTTGTATAATCATACTTTATTTCCTCGTATGGTCCTTCCCTTATAAATTCTTCCGTTTTCTTTATGTATTCGTCCTTTCTCAGTAGTACCATTGTATTTCCTTTGTCCGCCTTCGTAACTATAATATCATTTTTCTTTATTTTATTCTTTAGTTTAGTTACAGTTGATTTGATTTTTTGTTCATTTTTTGAATTATACAAACTTTTCTTAAATATTTTATCTACTACATTCCCTACTTCCCACCTTATTCTTTTTTTATCATTTTCATTTCCTAGTTTTTGTATTATGCTTTCGCATTCAATAATCGTTTTTTCTTGATTTAATTCTGGTGGCGGTGCGTATTTTAAGCCTTTTGCTAACATTTCTTTTTCTTCTGTATTGAAATTCACCTCTGTAAGGTTTATTACTCTTTTTTCATAGTTATTCTTAGAGAGGTGTTCCTTTTTTACTTCGTTCTTTCTTATTAATTTATTTAACTTATCTACCATTTTTTTATTTTTATTTTATAATTTCTTTTCTACATACCCCAAACCAAAATTATATAATATTTCTTCTAACTCTACATACGAGTATATTCTTAACAATTCTATGTGTCTGTCATATAATTCCCTATTATATCTATTGATTAAGCCGTAGAGTGACCTTATTTCCAGTTTTATCCACAACTTCTCGCTTTGTTCTTTTACTTTTTTGGCTACACTGTTCTTATTTTTAATTTTAACTTGAGCGTACTTTGGGATGACATTATTATCCAGACATTGTTTATTAAACCATATTTTACTTAAAACCCTCTTCAATTTAACTTTTAACTTAAGATATTTAAAAACTTTACTTACCTTATTGTTGTCGTTTATTACCTCATTGTTGTTGCCCATTACCTGTAGTCGATTGCACATCTTAACAGACGTTTAATGAAGAAATTTGTGTTAGTGGTTGAAATCACAATCAGAATGATCACAGTTGCACACCACTATATAAAAATTATCCCGATTAGCGCTTTCAAGCCTCACAGCCCATCGTCAGATCGGAATAGGCAGAAATTATTTTAAAACAAACCCTTCACCCCTCTCCCCCACCCTGCTCACACACAACAAGCTATAATATAAACGACCCTTCCCCACCCCCTAAACCCTGTCCCACACCATCTGTACAGTTACATATTTTTCTAGCAAATTCCTTGTGTGTGTGTGTGTGTGTGTGTGTGTGTGTGTGTGTGTGTGTGTGTGTGTGTGTGTGTGTGTGTGTGTGTGTGTGTGTGTGTGTGTGTGTGTGTGTGTGTGTGTGTGTGTGTGTGTGTGTGTGTGTGTGTGTGTGTGTGTGTGTGTGTGTGTGTGTGTGTGTGTGTGTGTGTGTGTGTGTGTGCATCCTTTTAAACTTACCCTACTTCCTCTCCACACACATGGGTCAGTCACACACCCTTATTTTAACCATCCAATTAGTACTATGCAAATAATTCTTAATCTTATCTATCTGTCCTCTATCATTTACTTCTTAATCATGTTATAAAATATTTCTTCATTATCAAATTTAATTTTAATATTAATTAAATTGTCTAACCCTTTTTCTCTTTCTTTTAATATTTCTAACTCCTCTCTAAGCTTCCTTTCAACTGTGTTATTTACTACTTTTACAATTTCGTATTCTTCCAAAGGATTAACAAACTTATGGTTGTCTTCTATGAAATGTCTTGCATATAACGAATTGGTTGTTCTATTACCTTCTCCACGTTTGTGGTCAGACAACCTGCATACGAATTTTCGTCCTGTCTCACCTAGGTACACTTTGTTGCAGTCTTTACATTTTAATTTATAAATTCCGCTTTTCTGTAATACTGGAATTTTTTCTATATTCTTATTCCTTATCTTATCAAATACCGTTTCACATTTTTTAATAGCTATATCTACTCCATATTTATTAAAACATTTTATAATTTTTCTAGTATGTGAACCTATGTATGTCAATGACCCTGCATAATTCTTTTGTTCTGGTTCTATTTTAGCTTTTTGTATGTTAACCCTTTTCATAACTTTATCCACTATGTTGGAGTTATAATTATTATTCCTTACAATTCCCTTTATCGTTTTTAACTCCCTAACTTTTGATTCGGTCTCTTTTAAACACTTCTGAGCTCTGTAACAAAATGTATTGATTGCCGCCATTTTATATCTATATGGGTGGTAAGACTCTCTTGGTATAATTATATCAGAATACGACTCTTTCCTAAATATCCCAAACTGTAGTTTCTCATTATCCTTAATTTCTATGTTCAAATCTAAGTAATTTATTTTCTTACCTCCTATCTCTTCTTTAAATTGTAAGTTTTTATCCTTATTATTTACCTCATTTATAAACTCATGCACTTCTTCTATGCTTCCTTCCCAAATTACTAATACATCATCAACGTATCTAGACCATAATTTTATATTGTCTTTATACTTAGTGGAAGTTAATTGCTTTTCAAAATCATTCATGTATATTTCAGCAAGAATAGGGGATAATGAAGACCCCATAGGTAAACCTTTTTTCTGTATATAAAACTTGTTATTAAACCTAAAATAGTTCTAATTTACACATTCTTTAATTACTTTCATCAACTGCTTTTTAGGTTTAATAACAAGTTTTATATACAGAAAAAAGGTTTACCTATGGGGTCTTCATTATCCCCTATTCTTCCTGAAATATACATGAATGATTTTGAAGAGCAATTAATAACTTCCACTAAGTATAAAGACAATATAAAATTATGGTCTAGATACGTTGATGATGTATTAGTAATTTGGGAAGGAAGCACAGAAGAAGTGCATGAGTTTATAAATGAGGTAAATAATAAGGATAAAAACTTACAATTTAAAGAAGAGATAGGAGGTAAGAAAATAAATTACTTAGATTTGAACATAGAAATTAAGGATAATGAGAAACTACAGTTTGGGATATTTAGGAAAGAGTCGTATTCTGATATAATTATACCAAGAGAGTCTTACCACCCATATAGATATAAAATGGCGGCAATCAATACATTTTGTTACAGAGCTCAGAAGTGTTTAAAAGAGACCAAATCAAAAGTTAGGGAGTTAAAAACGATAAAGGGAATTGTAAGGAATAATAATTATAACTCCAACATAGTGGATAAAGTTATGAAAAGGGTTAACATACAAAAAGCTAAAATAGAACCAGAACAAAAGAATTATGCAGGGTCATTGACATACATAGGTTCACATACTAGAAAAATTATAAAATGTTTTAATAAATATGGAGTAGATATAGCTATTAAAAAATGTGAAACGGTATTTGATAAGATAAGGAATAAGAATATAGAAAAAATTCCAGTATTACAGAAAAGCGGAATTTATAAATTAAAATGTAAAGACTGCAACAAAGTGTACCTAGGTGAGACAGGACGAAAATTCGTATGCAGGTTGTCTGACCACAAACGTGGAGAAGGTAATAGAACAACCAATTTGTTATATGCAAGACATTTCATAGAAGACAACCATAAGTTTGTTAATCCTTTGGAAGAATACGAAATTGTAAAAGTAGTAAATAACACAGTTGAAAGGAAGCTTAGAGAGGAGTTAGAAATATTAAAAGAAAGAGAAAAAGGGTTAGACAATTTAATTACTATTAAAATTAAATTTGATAATGAAGAAATATTTTATAACATGATTAAGAAGTAAATGATACAGGACAGATAGATAAGATTAAGAATTATTTGCATAGTACTAATTGGATGGTTAAAATAAGGGTGTGTGACTGACCCATGTGTGTGAGAGGAAGTAGGGTAAGTTTAAAAGGATGTGCACACACACACACACACACACACACACTGAAACACAAGGAATTTGCTAGAAAAATATGTAACTGTACAGATGGTGTGGGACAGGGTTTAGGGGGTGGGGAAGGGTCGTTTATATTATAGCTTGTTGTGTGTGAGCAGGGTGGGGGAGAGGGGTGAAGGGTTTGTTTTAAAATAATTTCTGCCTATTCCGATCTGACGATGGGCTGTGAGGCTTGAAAGCGCTAATCGGGATAATTTTTATATAGTGGTGTGCAACTGTGATCGTTCTGATTGTGATTTCAACCACTAACACAAATTTCTTCATTAAACGTCTGTTAAGATGTGCAATCGACTACAGGTAATGGGCAACAACAATGAGGTAATAAACGACAACAATAAGGTAAGTAAAGTTTTTAAATATCTTAAGTTAAAAGTTAAATTGAAGAGGGTTTTAAGTAAAATATGGTTTAATAAACAATGTCTGGATAATAATGTCATCCCAAAGTACGCTCAAGTTAAAATTAAAAATAAGAACAGTGTAGCCAAAAAAGTAAAAGAACAAAGCGAGAAGTTGTGGATAAAACTGGAAATAAGGTCACTCTACGGCTTAATCAATAGATATAATAGGGAATTATATGACAGACACATAGAATTGTTAAGAATATACTCGTATGTAGAGTTAGAAGAAATATTATATAATTTTGGTTTGGGGTACGTAGAAAAGAAATTGGAAAAGAAAAATAAAAAAATGGTAGATAAGTTAAATAAATTAATAAGAAAGAACGAAGTAAAAAAGAACACCTCTCTAAGAATAACTATGAAAAAAGAGTAATAAACCTTACAGAGGTGAATTTCAATACAGAAGAAAAAGAAATGTTAGCAAAAGGCTTAAAATACGCACCGCCACCAGAATTAAATCAAGAAAAAACGATTATTGAATGCGAAAGCATAATACAAAAACTAGGAAATGAAAATGATAAAAAAAGAATAAGGTGGGAAGTAGGGAATGTAGTAGATAAAATATTTAAGAAAAGTTTGTATAATTCAAAAAATGAACAAAAAATCAAATCAACTGTAACTAAACTAAAGAATAAAATAAAGAAAAATGATATTATAGTTACGAAGGCGGACAAAGGAAATACAATGGTACTACTGAGAAAGGACGAATACATAAAGAAAACGGAAGAATTTATAAGGGAAGGACCATACGAGGAAATAAAGTATGATTATACAAGTAAGTACCAGTCAAGGATAAAACAAATGATGAAACAGATAACATTTATAGAAGAAAATAAGAAAAAGTATTTATTGGAAAGTAATCCAACAGCACCAACTTTTAAAAGTCAGGTTAAGACACATAAAGAAGGAAAACCAATTAGACCAATTGTTTCTTTTATTACTGCACCTATTTATAAATTATCAAAGGAAGTTAGCAGAGTACTGAGAGAGAAATATGAATTTGGGACAAAATACAACGTAGAGAATAATGTAAAATTGATAGAAAAATTAGAAAATATTAGGATTAATATAAATACAAAATTGATATCACTGGATGTTAAGGACATGTTTACCAATATCACAGTAAATAAAGTTATTAAGTTAATAAACGATAATAATATGGGAGAATACAGGTATAAAAAGCAGTTGATGAAAGTAATTAAAGAATGTGTAAATCAGAACTATTTTAGGTTTAATAACAAGTTTTATATACAGAAAAAAGGTTTACCTATGGGGTCTTCATTATCCCCTATTCTTGCTGAAATATACATGAATGATTTTGAAAAGCAATTAATAACTTCCACTAAGTATAAAGACAATATAAAATTATGGTCTAGATACGTTGATGATGTATTAGTAATTTGGGAAGGAAGCATAGAAGAAGTGCATGAGTTTATAAATGAGGTAAATAATAAGGATAAAAACTTACAATTTAAAGAAGAGATAGGAGGTAAGAAAATAAATTACTTAGATTTGAACATAGAAATTAAGGATAATGAGAAACTACAGTTTGGGATATTTAGGAAAGAGTCGTATTCTGATATAATTATACCAAGAGAGTCTTACCACCCATATAGATATAAAATGGCGGCAATCAATACATTTTGTTACAGAGCTCAGAAGTGTTTAAAAGAGACCGAATCAAAAGTTAGGGAGTTAAAAACGATAAAGGGAATTGTAAGGAATAATAATTATAACTCCAACATAGTGGATAAAGTTATGAAAAGGGTTAACATACAAAAAGCTAAAATAGAACCAGAACAAAAGAATTATGCAGGGTCATTGACATACATAGGTTCACATACTAGAAAAATTATAAAATGTTTTAATAAATATGGAGTAGATATAGCTATTAAAAAATGTGAAACGGTATTTGATAAGATAAGGAATAAGAATATAGAAAAAATTCCAGTATTACAGAAAAGCGGAATTTATAAATTAAAATGTAAAGACTGCAACAAAGTGTACCTAGGTGAGACAGGACGAAAATTCGTATGCAGGTTGTCTGACCACAAACGTGGAGAAGGTAATAGAACAACCAATTTGTTATATGCAAGACATTTCATAGAAGACAACCATAAGTTTGTTAATCCTTTGGAAGAATACGAAATTGTAAAAGTAGTAAATAACACAGTTGAAAGGAAGCTTAGAGAGGAGTTAGAAATATTAAAAGAAAGAGAAAAAGGGTTAGACAATTTAATTACTATTAAAATTAAATTTGATAATGAAGAAATATTTTATAACATGATTAAGAAGTAAATGATACAGGACAGATAGATAAGATTAAGAATTATTTGCATAGTACTAATTGGATGGTTAAAATAAGGGTGTGTGACTGACCCATGTGTGTGAGAGGAAGTAGGGTAAGTTTAAAAGGATGTGCACACACACACACACACACACACACACACACACACACTGAAACACAAGGAATTTGCTAGAAAAATATGTAACTGTACAGATGGTGTGGGACAGGGTTTAGGGGGTGGGGAAGGGTCGTTTATATTATAGCTTGTTGTGTGTGAGCAGGGTGGGGGAGAGGGGTGAAGGGTTTGTTTTAAAATAATTTCTGCCTATTCCGATCTGACGATGGGCTGTGAGGCTTGAAAGCGCTAATCGGGATAATTTTTATATAGTGGTGTGCAACTGTGATCGTTCTGATTGTGATTTCAACCACTAACACAAATTTCTTCATTAAACGTCTGTTAAGATGTGCAATCGACTACAGGTAATGGGCAACAACAATGAGGTAATAAACGACAACAATAAGGTAAGTAAAGTTTTTAAATATCTTAAGTTAAAAGTTAAATTGAAGAGGGTTTTAAGTAAAATATGGTTTAATAAACAATGTCTGGATAATAATGTCATCCCAAAGTACGCTCAAGTTAAAATTAAAAATAAGAACAGTGTAGCCAAAAAAGTAAAAGAACAAAGCGAGAAGTTGTGGATAAAACTGGAAATAAGGTCACTCTACGGCTTAATCAATAGATATAATAGGGAATTATATGACAGACACATAGAATTGTTAAGAATATACTCGTATGTAGAGTTAGAAGAAATATTATATAATTTTGGTTTGGGGTACGTAGAAAAGAAATTGGAAAAGAAAAATAAAAAAATGGTAGATAAGTTAAATAAATTAATAAGAAAGAACGAAGTAAAAAAGAACACCTCTCTAAGAATAACTATGAAAAAAGAGTAATAAACCTTACAGAGGTGAATTTCAATACAGAAGAAAAAGAAATGTTAGCAAAAGGCTTAAAATACGCACCGCCACCAGAATTAAATCAAGAAAAAACGATTATTGAATGCGAAAGCATAATACAAAAACTAGGAAATGAAAATGATAAAAAAAGAATAAGGTGGGAAGTAGGGAATGTAGTAGATAAAATATTTAAGAAAAGTTTGTATAATTCAAAAAATGAACAAAAAATCAAATCAACTGTAACTAAACTAAAGAATAAAATAAAGAAAAATGATATTATAGTTACGAAGGCGGACAAAGGAAATACAATGGTACTACTGAGAAAGGACGAATACATAAAGAAAACGGAAGAATTTATAAGGGAAGGACCATACGAGGAAATAAAGTATGATTATACAAGTAAGTACCAGTCAAGGATAAAACAAATGATGAAACAGATAACATTTATAGAAGAAAATAAGAAAAAGTATTTATTGGAAAGTAATCCAACAGCACCAACTTTTAAAAGTCAGGTTAAGACACATAAAGAAGGAAAACCAATTAGACCAATTGTTTCTTTTATTACTGCACCTATTTATAAATTATCAAAGGAAGTTAGCAGAGTACTGAGAGAGAAATATGAATTTGGGACAAAATACAACGTAGAGAATAATGTAAAATTGATAGAAAAATTAGAAAATATTAGGATTAATATAAATACAAAATTGATATCACTGGATGTTAAGGACATGTTTACCAATATCACAGTAAATAAAGTTATTAAGTTAATAAACGATAATAATATGGGAGAATACAGGTATAAAAAGCAGTTGATGAAAGTAATTAAAGAATGTGTAAATCAGAACTATTTTAGGTTTAATAACAAGTTTTATATACAGAAAAAAGGTTTACCTATGGGGTCTTCATTATCCCCTATTCTTGCTGAAATATACATGAATGATTTTGAAAAGCAATTAATAACTTCCACTAAGTATAAAGACAATATAAAATTATGGTCTAGATACGTTGATGATGTATTAGTAATTTGGGAAGGAAGCATAGAAGAAGTGCATGAGTTTATAAATGAGGTAAATAATAAGGATAAAAACTTACAATTTAAAGAAGAGATAGGAGGTAAGAAAATAAATTACTTAGATTTGAACATAGAAATTAAGGATAATGAGAAACTACAGTTTGGGATATTTAGGAAAGAGTCGTATTCTGATATAATTATACCAAGAGAGTCTTACCACCCATATAGATATAAAATGGCGGCAATCAATACATTTTGTTACAGAGCTCAGAAGTGTTTAAAAGAGACCGAATCAAAAGTTAGGGAGTTAAAAACGATAAAGGGAATTGTAAGGAATAATAATTATAACTCCAACATAGTGGATAAAGTTATGAAAAGGGTTAACATACAAAAAGCTAAAATAGAACCAGAACAAAAGAATTATGCAGGGTCATTGACATACATAGGTTCACATACTAGAAAAATTATAAAATGTTTTAATAAATATGGAGTAGATATAGCTATTAAAAAATGTGAAACGGTATTTGATAAGATAAGGAATAAGAATATAGAAAAAATTCCAGTATTACAGAAAAGCGGAATTTATAAATTAAAATGTAAAGACTGCAACAAAGTGTACCTAGGTGAGACAGGACGAAAATTCGTATGCAGGTTGTCTGACCACAAACGTGGAGAAGGTAATAGAACAACCAATTCGTTATATGCAAGACATTTCATAGAAGACAACCATAAGTTTGTTAATCCTTTGGAAGAATACGAAATTGTAAAAGTAGTAAATAACACAGTTGAAAGGAAGCTTAGAGAGGAGTTAGAAATATTAAAAGAAAGAGAAAAAGGGTTAGACAATTTAATTAATATTAAAATTAAATTTGATAATGAAGAAATATTTTATAACATGATTAAGAAGTAAATGATAGAGGACAGATAGATAAGATTAAGAATTATTTGCATAGTACTAATTGGATGGTTAAAATAAGGGTGTGTGACTGACCCATGTGTGTGGAGAGGAAGTAGGGTAAGTTTAAAAGGATGCACACACACACACTGAAACACAAGGAATTTGCTAGAAAAATATGTAACTGTACAGATGGTGTGGGACAGGGTTTAGGGGGTGGGGAAGGGTCGTTTATATTATAGCTTGTTGTGTGTGAGCAGGGTGGGGGAGAGGGGTGAAGGGTTTGTTTTAAAATAATTTCTGCCTATTCCGATCTGACGATGGGCTGTGAGGCTTGAAAGCGCTAATCGGGATAATTTTTATATAGTGGTGTGCAACTGTGATCATTCTGATTGTGATTTCAACCACTAACACAAATTTTTTCATTATACTTTTATTAAAATACAATGATTTTTTATTTCCCCAAAGATAGGCCAAAATGTCCCGTTACAATGCAAACTGGGTGATATGCATCACTGAAGGCTCCATAGCCAAAGCAAATGTCCTAAAAGGATGAAAATTAAACCCGGTAAATTTATGATCGAGGGTTTAAAAAATATAGACTGCATCAGGGTTCTTAAAGCTGAAAAATAGGCACAAGAACAAACTAAGAAGCAAAGGGTCAGAAGGAGATTATGTAAGAGAAAACGAGAAGACACTGAAGATGAAGATTACTATTGCCCTAGAAGATTTTGGTCCAGAAAAAGTAAGTTTTACTTTCAATTGTGTTTTTCCGAAAATGTGTTTTTTTTTAATTAGGTACACTTTTCTCAATACTGAGTGGAGATACTGACTTGAAATTTTTTGTGAATATGTAATACCATTATGTTATAGAATGATCATTATTAATCTCAAACTGCCAATAAAAATGGAAAATAAAATTTGTTTTTTAATCCATCCGGAAAAATACAAATTTAAAAAAAACATTTTTAATAGAAATGTTTGTTTTACAAAAGATAGTTCTAGTACATCTTATTTATTACTGTTTTAGTATGATTTTGTAAAAATTTCAATGACCTAGCTCTAATAGTTTTGAAAATAATGGTACCTAAGTGTAGCTAAAACTACCATTTAAATTACATAGGAATGAAAAAGTGATACTCTCCCCTTAATAGAAAATGATTGGTCATTAGCAAATAATACACTGAGGCTTCTTATACTATTCTATTTATTTTACATTTTTAACTCTTTATAGAAAACGGTTTTATTTTCTCATTCATGAGTAATAATAGGAGACTCACACTTACTCTTTGTTGTCATACTCCCTTCTACACAAAATTATAATAAATGTAACGCTCTTAATCAGTACTTTTGATACAAGCTCATAATACTTTTAACAGTAGATAAAGACCAACAAAAGCTTTATTGCCTTCTAAAGTTATAGATATATTACGAAGACACTAAACAAGCAGATCTTATATAAAATTGATAAATAATTGGCCCTTGTACAGAATGTGATAACTTCTTTTATCCTTCATAGACAATTTAGCGACTCATTATTATTTAAGTCAGATTCGGAGTTAAAAATTGTGATTACAAAAATTACACACAATTTCATTTATTACATTAAAATCTTTGCCTGTCTACTTCGATCTTCAATATAGTGTGCTTAGAGGCTTTTGACAGGCACTATGGTCTAACATAATCTTTCAAACATTACACTAGAGATCATCCATGTGTTTACTGTGGTACACAACATCTGTAACAGTTGAATTAGTCACAAGTACCTTAGTACAATGTTTTAGTACGACAATATTAAATTAACCTACACAAAATTTATACTGACTACATAAAATACATCTATTGACAAAAAAATATTATATCAATGTAAGCACACACATTTTTAATAAGTATTAATTTAATACATAAATTTGTTACCAATTACACTACCTTAATAAATAATTTCTCTGGCTGTGTCATGTTGTACCAACGATACTTCACACAGTGCTCCATCAGCTGAAGGCCAAAATGTCTCACAAAATGTGAGAATTCAGCCCTCTGTGCTAAATACAGACCACACTGAATGCATAGTGGTGACTTTTCTTTGAACTGTTCACATGCTGTGTATGCTTCGAATCTCTGATTCTGTGGAGCGGACGGATCCATTGTTAACTCAACTGCTGAGGCAAGCTGCCGAGCAACTACGTCCACCTCCCCCTCCATCGTCAGTGTTCTGCAAACAATTGATGATTGTTAAAAAACACAAACAAACAAGAAAAACTATAAATTCTGTTTAATGTGTCCAAACATTAATTTTATTTTTCTAAAAATGTGGCATTAATATACAAACAATTTACAAAATTAATATAAAAGACAAACAAACAATTTCTTTATATTACTGAATTACAACACTGCTGATATTACACTGATCAGGAGCAGACTGAATGTTCCAATAACATGCACAGTAAAATAATAGGCACATATACTAATAACATCAGGGTTAATCAATTGATTTAAAATACAACTAAACAACCATCTTTAATAATCCCTTTTATTCAGTATGGATGAACCAACATTTGTACACCAACATTAATTTATTACAACCCAAATAAGTGGAGATGAAATGAACTTTCTACGTAAAGGGACGGAAAGGCAAGGCAGATAAAAGAGATATCACCCTGTTAAAACCAGTGACAGGAAAGTCAGAACTTGATCAACTGGGATGGTTAGGCCACTTAAATGCTTGGAGGAGAGATTTACCGGAAAAATATATGAAACAAAGTACAAGGATTCAACACAAAAAGAAGACTAAGAAAACGCCAACAACAAGAAGTGAAGCAAACTATTCAAGAGTAACATATTCAATAGGAAAGAATTAAAAAATTATAAACTCTAGCCGAGAGCAGAAAATGAAAATTAGTTCAACTCAACAGAGTCTTATGCCTCATAACACAACATTGTTTTGATGCCTCATATGACATTATGTCTGACTATTATATAATAACTTTGTTTTACATGTTACTACACATAAAGTGTTGATATTGGCTTGAGAGGCCAGCTGACTTCTCATCCAGGGATTAAGACTAGTTTATAGAGTTGGACTGGTATTATGACAGCCTGTAAAAAAAGAAAGATCATTTGTATAGAAAAACTGGTTGTCTCATTTGATAATCTAACAAACATTTTCAGTTTTACTTAATGTACATCTGACTCATGTAATTTTGTACAACACTTCAAGCATGTCTAATGTTTGTATTGTTTGAGATATACGAAGTGTTTCAAAGGTAGCCTCATCTACAGAGTACAGTGGCGTGGCATGGGTATATAACTGCTATTGCCGGTTGCTGTTTGGCCTAACATGTAGGCAAAAAATTAATTATTTGTACCTTATCTTAGACTTGTATTTGTAGTCTACTTGTACTGCAGCTCAATTCATCAATCTTCTCTAGAAAGAGGTTTATAAAAAGAGTCATAAAATGCAGACATTTTCTTTAGGTTTTGTAAAAGAGATTTTTCAATTGAGATAAAGGGTAGTCCAGATAGTCTGTTCTGGTAAGTATGTATTCGCCCCAGGGTTGAAAAATGACCAACTTGCAGAAGCACTTGTAACAAGAATTGTAAGTAACAAGGCGCACAGTTCTGTAATTTCCTATAATGCTTTAGTAAGTCTACTGGCATGTAATTATAGATTTACATCATATATCGACTTGTCTCTAAATTGTCGGAAACGTGTACATACAAAAGATCATTTTTCAAACACGCCATATTAAAGATTCTACCTTAGTTTTTTTTTTAATAACACTTGAAATTCTTTGTTAGGAAATTTTTTTTTTTTTAATCCCCGTATTTTTTTCAATCTAGTACTGCAAGAGATTCTAGTTTATCAATATCTGAAAATTTAATAGTAATTTGGCCTTTCAGAATGTTAAATATTTCAAAGAAAAGCCATCTGGAGGAAACTTTGTCATCAGTAAAAATACTAATTTCATTTACTCAAGTCCTTTTTGTATATGATGCTTCGTCCAGTTCATTTAAAGTTTCAATCTTGTGCCAAACTTCATCAAAACTATCATGCAAAGATAATGAATAGCTTAAACGTTTACAGGTTTTCTTGTTACACTAGCCTGCATCTATTATATTTTCCTGTGAAATATTGAACAAAACATCAGACTTCGGAAATATAGCAGAAAGCTTTTCAAGAAAAAATTTAAAAGCAAATGTCGCAAATTTCTGATAATAACCAACTTCACAAGCTAGTGTTTTGGCGTTTCACTCCTCACTGTCAACTACGGACAGTCCTAAGATTATCCATGTCACCAACACCATCACTATTCCATGCACTTTTTTTCTGTTGAAAACAAAATACAGCAGAAAATTTTCATCCACTTAGTACACCCACACAGCCAACTTAAAAAAAGTTAAAAATCAACAAACCATAAGGAATTCAGGTTTTGTTGGTAAATGAAATTTCAAAAAATGAATTATGTTGATTCTGATATTTTAATGAATACGGTTATTTTTTATAACATGTGATCCTCAAGTTCTTTTCTATTGTAGTGAAAAGGGACGTATACTGACAAAACTTGCTAATATGAAAGAGTAGGCTACGATGGCCGTTGTTTGAGGGGGGGCTGGTAAAATCTTGCCCCGGGAATCTACAACACTCGCGATGGCCCTGTCAGACACATAATATGAATGGTCCAAAAGAAATTAAATGACAAAAGATTTTATTTTTTTTTAAGCCATTCAAGTCATAATTTCATGTTTTGTTTTAATAAATAATAATTATTATTAATAATTAGGAATACATAAATTATATCCCGAAATAAATAAACATTTACAAATTGATAATAATAAAGTAAATGTTAAATAAGACTTATCATATAATTTTAATATCTGTAATACTATGTACATAAAATAATAGAATAATAAGAATAACTCATGATAAGGAAGCAATATTAATTTGTTAGAAAAATGATTTCCAGTTGTCTTCTGAGGCTAACATTGGTAACTTTTTCCAGTAACGGACAGAAATTTTCAACCGAAAAGGCTTAAGAGACCCATTAGGTTTCTCTTACACACAGCTCTGGTAGATGGTCTCACTAGACAGTTCCAATACAAAAAAATAAAAATAAATCAGCGACTGCTGAATTTACCACTGACTGATTTTTAACTTTTCTCCATTACAAAATTGTATTGACTAAAAGCTATATCAGTGGCAAAAGCAAATCTTTGACTCAGACAGTTAGTCAAAGTTATAAAACATTAGTCAGCAATGTACTGATTCAGAGACGTTACCTGCTAATAATACTTCTTTTTTACTTTTTTGTTTCCTTTTAACAAACAAATTTGTACTTATTTTCCTTTTTGAAATACGCACATTCTTCATTACGCTGGTTTACTTAATTTTACAAAGAAGACCTAAAAAATACATCTGTATCTAATACATGATAACTCTACATCACATCATAACAATTACTAATGATAAGGTTAATGTCTCTCAAAAGACAAATTAAACTCGGAATAATGAGAGAAAAAAGAAACAATAAGCAGCAAGTTTCGTTATTGTTCATATTAACATCATTCTATACGGTTGAATGGAAACAGATAGACACTAAATAATATCAATTCAACCTTGCTACAGTCAATCTCAGACTTTCCCTAACATAAGTATCACTTTACCTAACAGATTTTCTGTCATAAGGCAACCTAATTTAACATACGTTTCTTACACTTGCTCTAAAAACCAAAACAGCTTTAGCAAAAAATCACATTTTTTAACCATATGGTAAGATAGGAAATACAACTACTGCTGCATTAGTAATACACATATTTGTAAACTTAATGGAAATTAACTGCATTAGATAAAATGTTTCTATAACCAAATTTTAAATCATAATAATTTACTTTTGATGTGAAGTCCATACAACCAATATATAAAAACCTGTTCTGACACAGCATATTGGTTATAGGTGTGTGTGTGTGTGTGTGTGTGTGTGTGTGTGTGTGTGTGTGTGTGTGTGTGTGTGTGTGTGTGTGTGTGTGTGTGTGTGTGTGTGTGTGTGTGTGTGTGTGTGTGTGTGTGTGTGTGTGTGTGTGTGTGTGTGTGTGTGTGTGTGTGTGTGTGTGTGTGTGTGTGTGTGTGTGTGTGTGTGTGTGTGTGTGTGTGTGTGTGTGTGTGTGTTTACATTTGTATTGTTGCTTACATAGTGAAATGGGTAAACACAAAGAAAACATAAAACATTACTGATATTCAAAAGCTTACTTTTGACAACATTATGAATATTTTTTTTTTATTCTAGTGCATATCTTCTGCAGCAAGTATATTATCATTATCATTATTATTATTATTATTATTATTTATTAGGCAGGTCTTTCTAGATAACATCGTCAAAACAATGCTTCGAGGGGAGGACACTTGGAATTGTGTGGCATGCTTTGCAGAAGAGATTCTTCGTTCAAAGAGGACAGACATGGGTAACATTAATATAGAAGAAGAATAATGAGCCAGATGTGAACCTAGGGCTGAAGAACAATGTGCCTAACCAGAAGTAATATGTCAAACAGTTCCGGGACAGTGTCCCAGAACAAGTTTTTGTTTAATAGTTGGTTGGGTATAATACCCAAACTCACAGATCAGAACCCACAAGTGTACACCCTTCCAGACATTTGTTCATCAAATGTTTCCACCTACCATCATAAATAAAATATTATTAGTATTAAATCATTAAAATTGTTGACAATTCGCATTATTAATGTTACAGAAATCCTCTTTTAAACATTAAAATAATGCTCATATTCACATATATAAAAACAGTGTATTTTTTTAGCAAACCGAATTGAATATCGATACAAAGTGTCAAGCGTACTGAAATACCATAAGCATTTTCATCACCAGCTCTTAGTCTATAATAGCTACATCTGCCTGAGCCATAAGAGTGAAACATAAAATTTCAACAAAATATTTCATACACGCAGCTGTGTCTCTGTTTTTGCACATATGAATGAGCTTTCTAATAGAGATGTGCCATCTACTGTAAGTACAGTGAGGAAGGGAAACAGCAAAGAGCTGGTAACAGCCGTATACTGACACTTCTCAACATGTTCCAGTTTTTAAAAACAATTATGTACCATTTCCCTGTAGATTCAAAACAAGAGTAAAAGAACTTGTTCAATTTATTAAATTACACCCGAACAAGTTAAATAAAACAATGAGTCATGTATTCATTCATGATATTTCTCTTTTTTTCTTTAAAGTAATCTACAAAGAGTTCATTTTCTAGAAATCTTTTAAATTTGGAAAGTACTGTTGCTGATAACACATAAACATAGTGTAAATTAAAAAATTATCTTTTGCGTAATTTTTGTTCATTTAGAGAACAATGTTTTCACAAATTCTGAAAATCCCTTGGAAAAAGGACTACATAAACAACCAAAAAACATTACAACTAAAAGTAATTTCCAGATTTTAAAAACTTGGTTAATATTAAAATTTTCAGATTTTCATTTTTGGACAATTTTTACTTCCATGTTCCATAACGAAATGCAAGTATGGTCATGGCGAAAAAAATCGTGTTTGAGATAATGGCAGATTCTGATTGTACTACCCTCAAAACATGAAAAAAGTCATTTTTCGAAAAGTGTCTGTGTGTGTGTGTGTGTGTAGAATTTTTCTATGGCAAACGATAACTGCCGCAAATTCAAACAGAAACAAATTAGTTTTTGCATACAGTTCTGAACTGTACAGGACTCGAGGCCTATTGATTTTGGTGAAGATCGGTTAAGGGGAAGGGGTAGTTTACCTGCAACCTTTTAAGTTTTAACAAGAGTACAGTGCATAATTTTGATAAATAAAGTATCCTTAAAAGAAGGTCATAATAATCCACTGTAGAAAGGTAGATGAAATATCTATAAATGAAAAGGGTAGTTGAAGGGGAAGGGGGTAATTTTCTATAAATTAAAATGGTAGTTGATGAGGGAGGAGATAATTTTACTTCCATGTTCCTTAAGGAAATGGAAGTATGGTGTGGCAAAAAAAATCGTGTTCGAAATTGTTGCAGATTCTGATTGTACTACACTCAAAACATGAAAAAGTCATTTTCCAAAATGTGTGTGTGTGTGTGTGTGTGTGTGTGTGTGTGTGTGTGTGTGTGTGTGTGTGTGTGTGTGTGTGTGTGTGTGTGTGTGTGTGTGTGTGTGTGTGTGTGTGTGTGTGTGTGTGTGTGTGTGTGTGTGTGTGTGTGTGTGTGTGTGTGTGTGTGTGTGTGTGTGTGTGTGTGTGTGTGTGTGTGTGTGTGTGTGTGTGTGTGTGTGTGTGTGTGTGTGTGTGTGTGTGTGTGTGTGTGTGTGTGTGTGTGTGTGTGTGTGTGTGTGTGTGTGTAGATTTTTTTCTATGGCAAACGATAACAGCCGCAAATTCAAACAGAATTAAATAATGTTTTGCATACAGCCCTGAATTGTAGAGTTCTCAAGACCTGTTGGTTTTGGTGAAGATCGGTTAAGGGAATAGGGTAATTTACCTGCAACATTTTATGTTTTAACAAGGGTAATTTTTTCTATGACGAACGATAACTGCTGTAAATTCAAACAGAATCAACTACTCTTTTGCATACCTTTTTGAATTATACAGAACTCAAGGTCTGTTGATTTTGTTGAAGATCGATTAAGGGAAAGAGGTAGTTTACCTGCAACGTTTTATATTTTAACAAGGGTATTTTCTATGGCAAACGATAAGAGCTGCAAATTCAAAAAGAATCAAATAATTTGTTACATACAGCCCTGAATTGTAGAGTACTCAAGACCTATTGTTTTTGGTGCAGATCGGTTAAGGGAAAGGGGTAATTTACCTGCAACATTTTTTTATCAAGGGTATTTTACTTCCATATTCCTTAAGGAATGGAAGTATGGTGATGGCAAAAAAAATCGTGTTCGAGATTATTGCAGATTCTGATTCTACTACGCTCAAAACATGAAAAAAAGTTGTTTTCCGAAAAGTGTCTGTGTGTGTGTCTGTCTGTGTGTCTGTAGATTTTGTTTCTATGGCAAACGATAACTGCCGCAAATTCAAATAGAATCAAATACTTTTTTGCATACAGCCCTAATTTGTAGAGTACTCGCGACCTATTGTTTTTGGTGAAGATCGGTTGAGGGAAAGGGGTAGTTTACTGCAACGGTTTTTTTTATCAAGGGAAATTTTTTTTTGGCAAACGATAACAGCCGCAAATTCAAACAGAATTAAATAATGTTTCGTATACAGCCCTGAATTGTAGAGTTCTCAAGACCTATTGTTTTTGGTGAAGATCGGTTAAGGGAAAGGGGTAGTTTACCTGTAACGTTTTATGTTTTAACAAGGGTATTTCCTATGGCAAACGATAACAGCCGCAAATTCAAACAGAATCAAAAGATTATTTGCATACAGCCCTAAATTGTAGAGTTCTCAAGACCTATTGTTTTTGGTGAAGATCGGTTGAGGGAAAGGGGTAGTTTACCTGCAACGTTTTTTTTAACAAGGGTATTTTCTATGGCAAACGATAACAGCCGCAAATTCAAACAGAATCAAATAATGTTTTGCATACAGCCCTGATTTGTAGAGTACTCAAGACCTATTGTTTTTGGTGAAGATCGGTTAAGGGGAAGGGGTAGTTTACCTGCAACGTTTTTTTATCAAGCGTATTTTCTATGGCAAACGATAACTGCCGCAAATTCAAACAGAATCAAATAATTTTTTGCATACGTCCCTGAATTGTAGAGGTCTCAAGGACTTTCGATTTTGGTGAAGATCGGTTAAGGGGAAGGGGTAGTTGACCTGCAACCTTTTACGTTTTAACAAGTGTAAAGTACTTGAAAATTTATTTAAACTTTTTCAAACAATGGTAATTGTTAAAAATAAAATAATTTTGTTGCCAGGCAATAAAATTAAAATTTTTTCATTTTAATGTAAATCATGTATAAGAGAAAATATATCGCGCTTGGCAGGCGATATTAAGATTTAAATATAAATCTTAGAATATGGAAGTCATGTATGGTTCTCCATACCGATATTTACTTCCATGTTCCTTAAGGAAATGGAAGTATGGTGATGGCAAAAAAAATCGTGTTCGAGATTATTGCAGATTCTGATTGTACTACACTCAAAACATGAAAAAAGTCATTTTTCGATGTGTGTGTGTGTGTGTGTGCTATGGCAAACGGGTAGTTTACCGGCAACATTTTATGTTTTAACTAGGGTAATTTTTTATATGACGAACGATAACTGCCGTAAATTCAAACAGAATCAACTACTTTTTTGCATACCTTTTCGAATTATAGAGTACTCAAGTTCTGTTGATTTTGTTGAAGATCGGTTAAGGGAAAGGGGTAGTTTACCAGCAACATTTTATGTTTTAACAAGGGTAATTTTTTCTATGACGAACGATAACTGCTGTAAATTCAAACAGAATCAACTAATCTTTTCCATACCTTTTTGAATTATATAGAACTCAAGGTCTGTTTGATTTTGTTAAAGATCGATTAAGAGAAAGGGGTAGTTTACCTGCAACGTTTTTTTATCAAGGGTAATTTTTTTCTATGGCAAACGATAACAGCCGCAAATTCAAACAGAATCAAATGATGTTTTGCATACAGCCCTGTATTGTAGAGTTCTCAAGACCTATTGGTGTTGGTGATGATCAGTTAAGGAAAAGGGGTAGTTTACCGGCAACATTTTATGTTTTAACTAGGGTAATTTTTTATATCACGAACGATAACTGCCGTAAATTCAAACAGAATCAACTACTTTTTTGCATACCTTTTTGAATTATAGAGTACTCAAGTTCTGTTGATTTTGTTGAAGATCGGTTAAGGGAAAGGGGTAGTTTACCAGCAACATTTTATGTTTTAACAAGGGTAATTTTTTTTATGACGAACGATAACTGCCGTAAATTCAAAGAGAATCAAATAATTTTTTGCATGCATTCCTGAATTGTAGAGAACTCAAGGCCTGTTGATTTTGGTGAAGATCGGTTAAGGGAAAGGGGTAGTTTACCAGCAACATTTTATTTATATATGTACTATATTATTGGCAACAAAGAAGTAGTTTATTGTTAAAATTCCTTCCCGTCCTGTTTGGCTGTAGACCAAAGTTTTCTGTAAAACCAGACTTTTCGCCAGTGCCATCGACTTCCATCATCAGTGAAAATCGAGTGCGATAACGTGAGGTGGTATACGTTAGTGACCACAGTACTGTGGTTAAGGCTGAAGCAGTAAGTAGAAAGAAGTAGTTTCTATGGAAATATTTAATTTTGAAAATGATTTTAAATATAAATCTTAGAACATGGAAGCAATGTATGGTTCTCCATACCGATATTTTTATAAGTTTTATATGTATACTACGTTATTGACAACAAAGAAGTAGTTTCTATGGAAACATTTTATTTCACTTTGACAAAATTCTATATTTTTTTAGGAATTATCGAATCGAATTCAAGTAAATGATTGGAACTGTATTAGTACCTACAATACATTTCGATGTTTTTAATACGTGATTGTATCGATATATTACGGTGTGGAAAAGAAGAAGTGTACTAATTGTAAATTGCCCTATTTCTTAATGTAAACTAAAAATACGTGTTGTTTTCATTTGGTAGTTAGGTAATAATGGTTTTGGGTTTTTAGTTTACTGCTAAAATAAATAAATTCTGTGGTTGAGAAAACATAACATTAAACATGTAATACAATGCGTATAACAGAGTAACACTTAAAATAAAGAACCTAACGTTTTTAAGTTTACAAATTGGAAAAAACAACAGCAAATACAAAATGAAAAATACATATATTTATGGTTAATGAAAAAACAAAAAACACTGTATTAAGGAATGACAACATATGCTCTACAAATTGTACATAATGGATGTTTGTTTTTTGTTAGTCACAAAACGAGTACTTGTCAGAAAACGAATGTTACCCAAAATACGAGTTCTGCCACAAAAAAGTGACATGTAGGCCTATAATAATAGGCAAGGGGTTGACCCTTGGGCCACTCCCACCTTACTTCGAGTTGGGTTTTTCATGGTTTTAGAAAAAAAATAGTTTTACATTACACAGGTATTGGTTTCCATGTATAATTTCAGTTTTCATGTTAACCTAACATAATCAATTTTTTGTGTCACAGCCACGACCCGGTGATAAATTACTACTAGTCATTTTCCATTAAAAATGAAAAACGAAATCAATTGCAATCACCAGCCAACTATTTTGCAACATACAAAATTAAAATTTGTATAATTATTTCACTACATAAAATTATGTGCGATATTCACTACATATCGAAGCCCAAAAATTGCATTATCGAAATAACTGCGGATACCCATAAAGGCAGTACCAAATGATTGTATATAATTTGAGAACATGGAAGTCATGTATGGTTCTCCATACCGATTTGTTCACTTGAAGGACTGAAAAAACAAACTGAAATTACTTTTCAAATAAAACTAACATTCAAAAGTACAAAGATATCCTTGTTATTTTCAAATGAAATCATCCCCAAATTACAAGAAAATTTCAATAATCTGGTTGTTAACTCTTTATTTTTGTTATACTCTAAATGACAGGTGTTTTAAAGTGAAAAAAATTAACATCACACAACACTGCAGTAATCATCTGTAAGCACAGAAAAGTTTTGTAACAAGCCATGTTTGCTCTAGGAACGATACGATACCTTCTTTCTGTGGTTATATAACCCTACTATGCCATGAACTCCCTTAGTACTTGCTGCCACAGAGACCAATACCTAGTCACCAAAAACTGCCCAGTTTGTTACATTCATTAATTCTTTAGTGTTTCTAAGTACTGTTTCTCACCAGCAAGATGGAGGAATTTTATATCCCTCTCTGACTGTACTATATACAGTTCTGTCGATTCTGGTACGTAACAGACAAAGAACAGTCCCTTTGGCCTCAGTGATGGTCCATTCTTTCCACTGTCTTGTTCACTTTAGCCATGTTTTGATATAGTAGGAAGCTGTTAATGGTATGGTAGTGTTTTTCCATAGAAGGTTTCCAATGATGATGATGACATCGGTGACGATGATGATATCAACAGCAATTGTAATAATGATAGGAGGGGGTAATGTGACTGGTACGTAAAATGACAGTACCACTCTATTACACTCCTGTAATGAAACCTTCCCCTTTATCTGGAAAACAGCCCCATTAAAAGATCACAATTACAGTCATGCATGGCATGAACAGCATCTGTGGGAAAGACTTATACTAAAGGGCTTTATTATGTTTTACCTTTGTGACCCCCCCCTCTCAAAATCCCCTTGGCTAAGCCACTAATTAGAAGAACATGGTAATCTGTAATATGGTACAACAGTATTGATAAACCATTCACTTAGCAACTCTATGGATTGTCATTTATCTTTAAGTTACATTTCAGTTCAGTTTCAGTTAAATAATAATTTTACATGAAAAACATTACGATAATAATGGAAAATCATTCAAAGCAACCTCTCATAGAAACTTACAACATTACTTTTATTTAGTTATAGTAAGTTATCAACAATATTCCGCTAGGGAAATAAACAACAAAAAACAAAAACTGGAATTTCTAAAATTAACTGTCAAACCAAACTAAATTGTAAATAGAATTAACTACTTATTTCAATATAAAATTAAATGACAAAATGATAAGCCTTCAGTTATGTCCACTATCATTAATACTAATGACTTAATTGTTTTATAAAATAATCTTTACTGTTTTTTGTGTTATCATACATGTATGTTTATATCAATACTCTGAACATCATACAATTATAAAAACAAAATAAACAACCAGTCACTCTCAGGTTTTACACTGCAAGTTTTAATCCTTCTAACATTACATTATAAAATTAATTACAACAAGCTCAAGTTCAAGCTGAAATACACTTGGAAATATTAAAATTTCTTTTAAACATACAATTAACAAAATTTCCCTAATTTCCTTGGAAGGTAAGTACATAAAAAAACAGACCTTGGCTGACAAAGAAAATGTGACTGACTAGCTAATGTATATAGCCTTGGAGAACTAGGCTCAACATTGTTCTGTGCTGTTCCCATTTATCTGCAATGCTGTTTACTTGTTACATATCTTCATGCAGTTATTTGGTATAAACTCAAAATACTCAAAAAAGCTTGTTTTATATTATTATAAAAATATCGGTATGGAGAACCATACATGACTTCCATATTCTAAGATTTATTTTTAAAATCATTTTCGAAATGAAATATTACCATAGAAACTACTTCTTTCTACTTTCTGCTTCAGCCTTAACCACAGTACTGTGGTCACTAACATATACCACCTCACGTTATCGCACTCGATTTTCATGATGATGGAAGTCAATGGCATTGCCGAAACGTCTGGTTTTGTAGAAAACATTGGACTACAGGCCAAATATCCCGGGAAGGAATTTTAACAAAAACTCCTTTGTTGCCGATAACGTTGTACACATATATATAAAAAATATGCATAAAATTAATGGCTTGTATAAGTTAATGATTGATCTCCATTAAGTAGTGCTCAAGTTTCCAAAGTTTTAATATTATGATGTCGGTAATTAAAACATCAGAGCATGTTTAGTGTGTATGAGGGTTCACCGTGGACAAAAATTTTCAACATTTCCTATTGAGCGTTGCTTAGAATAAATCTGCGAATCTACAGTGTACATTTCACAGAACAAACACGCGGAAAAGAAGGAGCGCTCCGAAGTTACTCATGGACCCTCAGCATCTTGCAGAGGGTTCATTCCCTAAAGACGAAAAGTCTGTCTATGAATCGTTCCTCTGTTTCCACACGTGCAGTTACACTGCCCAGCGATCCACACGAAGGAAATCGCTATCCACGCTGGACACTTTTTCGGCTTGCATGCGTTATGTTGGTATGGGTTCGGCACTTTCCATTTCAAAACCGTGCAAATGTAAGAAAATAAACATGAATGAGGCCAGAAATAACGCGAATTGTGTGTGTGTGTGTGTGTGTGTGTGTGTGTGTGTGTGTGTGTGTGTGTGTGTGTGTGTGTGTGTGTGTGTGTGTGTGTGTGTGTGTGTGTGTGTGTGTGTGTGTGTGTGTGTGTGTGTGTGTGTGTGTGTGTGTGTGTGTGTGTGTGTGTGTGTGTGTGTGTGTGTGTGTGTGTGTGTGTGTGTGTGTGTGTGTGTGTGTGTGTGTGTGTGTGTGTGTGTGTTCCCTGCCTTTTTATTGCGGTAGTGATAATAATAAAATGGAAACGTAAACAGTACATAACTGAGATATGCTTGCCTGCCACGCACGATATATTTTCTCTTATACATGACTAGCAGAATACCCGTGCTTCGCTACGGAGTTTCACGTTGTACGTAATGAAAATGTTAGTTTAATTAATAAAGTTTAATTAAAGTAGGCTTCTTAAAAATAAATAGCTGTTGCCCACAACTTCGTTCACGTGGTCTTCAATTTAATGCGATAATATATTTAGAACAGAATCTATTCTATTGGGTTGCCATAGTAACCAGATCTAATAGTTTTTTAAGACCGCAAGGACCCCCCAGAGGATCGTATCGAAAAAAACACCTGTCCTATGTTGGTTCTCCCGTTGCGTAAAATATTTGTGCCAAGTTTGGTTGAAATCGGTCCAATGATTTAGGTGGAGACGTGGAAGACCCCAAAGGATCCCCCAAAGGATCGTATCGAAAAAAACACTTGTCCTATGTTGGTTCTCCCTTTGCGTAAAATATTTGTGCCAAGTTTGGTTGAAATCGGTCCAGTGGTTTAGGAGGCGATGTGGAAGGCCCCAAAGAACCCCCAAAAGGACCCCATCGAAAAAACACCTATCCTATGTTGGTTCTCCCGTTGTGTAAAATATTTGTGCCAAGTTTGGTTGAAATCAGTACAGTGGTTTAGGAGGAGATGTGGAAGAAACCTTCGCGGACGTGCGCACAACAACTCACCGAAGTTTCATCGCAATCGGATGAATGGTATAGGAACGCATACGGGACAAACAAAGAAACATTCATTTTTATATATAAGATGTAAACTATACCACTTACTTGACATAAACCGTGATAGCTAAGCTAATGTACAACATATATGTATTAATTATACACATAAATGTTCCTCGATAGACACTCTATCTATTGGCGAACCTTGAATAAAATCCGTTCAGTACTTCCTGAGATTAGCGATTTCAAACACAGAGAGAAAACGGACCTACTTTACACTATGTACAGATTTACATTAAAATGAAAAAATTATAATTTTATTGCTTGGCAACAAAATTATTTTATTTTTAACAATTACCATTGTTTGAAAAAGTTTAAATGAATTTTCAAGTACTTTATTCTTGTTAAAACGTAAAAGGTTGCAGGTAAACTACCCCTTCCCCTTAACCGATCTTCACCAAAATCAAAAGGCCTTGAGTCCTCTACAATTCAGTGACGTATGCAAAAAATTATTTGATTCTGTTTGAATTTGCGGCAGTTATCGTTTGCCATAGAAAATAGGCTTGATAAAAAACGTTGCAGGTAAACTACCCCTTCCCCTCAACCGATCTTCACCAAAAATAATAGGTCTTGAGTACTCTACAAATCACGGCTGTATGCAAAAAATTATTTGATTCTGTTTGAATTTGCGGCTGTTATCGTTTGCCATAGAAAATACCCTTGATAAAAAAACGCTGCAGGTAAACTACCCCTTTCCCTTAACCGATCTTCACCACAAACAATAGGTCTTGAGAACTCTGCAATTTAGGGCTGTATGCAAATAATCTTTTGATTCTGTTTGAATTTGCGGCTGTTATCGTTTGCCATAGGAAATACCCTTGTTAAAACATAAAACGTTACAGGTAAACTACCCCTTTCCCTTAACCGATCTGCACCAAAAACAATAGGTCTTGAGAACTCTACAATTCAGGGCTGTATGCAAAACATTATTTGATTCTGTTTGAATTAGCGGCTGTTATCGTTTGCCAAAAAAAAAATTTCCCTTGATAAAAAAAACCATTGCAGGTAAACTACCCCTTTCCCTTAACCGATCTTCACCAAAAACAATAGGTCGTGAGTACTCTACAAATCAGGACTGTATGCAAAAAATTATTTGATTCTGTTTGAATTTGCGGCAGTTATCGTTTGCCATAGAAAAAAATCTACAGACAGACAGACACACACACAGACACTTTTCGAAAAACGACTTTTTTTCATGTTTTGAGTGTAGTACAATCAGAATCTGCAATAATCTCGAACACGATTTTTTTTGCCATCACCATACTTCCATTTCCTTAAGGAACATGGAAGTAAAAAAAGTAAACCAACAATTTTTTGGTTAAACATTCAAATGATCTAAATCCGAATTAAAATCATAAAATAAACAAAATCTTTCCGTATGGTCAAAGATTAAGCATGTGATGATAATTTGCAGAAAACTAAAAATTAAAGAATGACTTAAACACACAACGTTAAATTACACATTATACAGGTAACTATAATAACATTCAAAATGCTAAAAAATATTTTATGACTTTCAGTGTGATGTAAACAAGAATTTATGTAAATATGTGTATGAATAGAAAATATCATAAAGTAAACTAAACATTAGGACATACATAAAATACTTTAGGAAAAACAACATTCTCATCAGATTATAGGCACAGGCCTAGATGTGATAATAAAAATACTCGGATAAAAAAAAATCTACTGTCCAATATTAGGTGGAAAGTACAAGTAATTTCAGTAATCATAACAGGAGTGAAGCTTTTTTTCTCTACAGTAGTTTGTTTAATTCCTCATATAATAATGACTCTACGTTTTTGCAGATGTAATAAAGTGAAGAACACTTGTTTTTTTTTAAATAATACTTATATGAGGGCTATTCAGAAAGTAATTTCCGATAAGGTATTACAGGAAACTAAGAATATATTTACAAAACATTTTTATTTCTATTTGAAGTGCACACCTTAAACTACTTTTCTATATACTTTTCATCATTTTTGAAATACTTTTCATAGCGAGGCACCAGGCGTTGTATACCTTCGTCATAGAAATTTCCCACCTGTGATTTGAACCATGTATTAACAGCTTGTTTGACATCATTGGCCACCAAGGAAGGAGTTCTCATGCTTGGAAAGGTGATATTCACTTGGAGTGAGGTCTTGGTTGTAAGGTGGATGATCCAATTGTTGCCAGCCAAACTTTGTGAGATGTTGCGTTGCAGCAGCAGTGTGTGTGCAGTGCCATGATTCATTGCAATGTCCCGGGTAAGCATCCTATGTCGCTTACTTTGGATAGGACTAAACAAAAACCGTCTTGGATCCATCTTGGTAACATTGAATCGCTCACTGCTTCTTCTCAATATATATCGAAAATCTGATGGTAAATTTCAATTGTTTGAATGTCTTTTGCATTCAAAAACCAAATCACATACCTGCTTTCACATGCGGCGAGTGTCTCGAATTTCTTCAACATAATAAACACGTCCAATGAAGCTTACTCAGTGCACAGTTGTTTACAAATGGTATTGTTGGCTTGCATAACAGCATGACATCATTGATACTGTGGCAATATTTAGAAACAGAACTTACTTTCTGAATAACCCTCGTATATAAACACATAACGCATAAATGACAATTACTAAAAAAATCAGTTTGCTACCCAGCTGTGACTACCAACTGGCAAGTGAGGACTTTGTGAAGCAAAAAATACTGAAAGTGAACATCTGAAATTTACAAAATGAAATTATTAGAAAATAAAAATATCAAATAATTATTGTTAATTTAGTTACATTAGTTACTACTTTAGTATAAAGATAGGTCATATGTGACAAGAAACTATATTAAATATCTGAACAAGAAAATTAACAAACATTCCTGTAACATTAAAAAACTATTTCAAAATATTAACACACACACACGCGCGCACAACCTATACTTATAATATGAATCAGTAATATAAGAATTAAATACAGCACAAAAAAGTTAAATAATTATAAATTGTTACAACAGCTTGCCACGAACAATTACACTAAGTTTATGGAAACCTTAATATTATACACTCCTGGATAAATGACCACATAGTAGCTCAGTAACCAGCAACCTCTGCAATTAAAAGAGACAATGATTACATTACATGTAATAAAAAAAATTATTATTACTCAGCTACCACAGTTATCTGAACACATATACAAGTGATAGTATTCGATACTAACAGAAAATTTTTGTAACAATTGAAAATTGATCTTTCCGGTTATCAATTTGGACGCTGAGCTATGCAGACCCAGCAAATGACACCCCCACTGACAAGAATAGCTAAGTTGTCTAGAGGGGAGCACTGTCTCACTTCCATATTATTTCCATCTCTGTTATATACATGCTCGCATTGTTCTTGCCAGTCTTGTTGCAGCCGATGTTCACACTGTACAAGACTGTTGTGTCCATATGCAGAATAAATGAAAATTTTGTTAGCCTCACAACAAGGTGTTTGTACACTGTGCATCTCTAAGCCACTGTTTAATTTCTATCGTCAGGTTTATAATTTTCGTTGTATTATCTCTCTCTCCCCCTCTCTCTCTCTCTCTCAAAATGTATTTATTGATTACTGTTAAGTTGCAACTCTCTAGTCGCTTCCAATTATATTAATCATTATCACAAAAAATAATTACTGTCTTTGAAACTACCCAGCCACCCTCCAATTATGCAGCACTCCATACTATCTGGCCCAGTCTTTGGGATAAGTCATAATTAACAATTCTTCTTCTTCTTCTTCTTCTTCTTCTTCTTCTTCTTCTTCTTCTTCTTCTTCTTCTGGCACTACAGTCCCTGTGGAACCCTGGCCTGCTCAACGATTCTCCTCCATTCTTCTCTGTCCAGAACCTTACTCCTCCAACCTGCCACTTACATCTCCCTCAAATCCCCTTCCACATCTTCATACCATCTTCTCCTTGGACATCCACTTCTCCTTACTCCCTCCGGCTTCCTTTATAACCCCATTTTTTGGGCCTCGGTCATTTCTCATTCTCACTACATGCCCCAACCACCTCAACCTTTGTGCCTTCACTGCTGCAACTACGTCCGCTTCTCCATACAAGTCTCTTTGCTCATGACTATTTCTTATCCTCCACATCTCACCGTCCCACACTGGTCCATAAATGCTTCTCAGAACTTTTCTCTTGAAAACACCAAGGGTTTTCATGTCTTCTAACTTCAGTACCCATCTCTCACTTGCTCGCACGATATGTTACTATAGGTCTGATTACTGTGGTGTAAATTTTCCTACGCGTATAAAATTAACAATTGAATTTATAAAAAAAACAGTTTGTCAAAATGTTCGATCTTAAGCAAACTGAAACGATACTTCTATGAGAAAAAGAACTCAGAAGGAACCAAACAATTATAGAAGCTATACTTTCGTATACTGTAAATTATTGCAATGTTTCTCTTTTTATATTTTTTCAATTTTATAAAAATGGCATTGACGGCTTCTTCTTAATAATGCCTATATTATTTTCTTTTATTTGAAAAAATCTGTTGTATTTATATCTTAAATTTTACACAATATATTTTTTTCACATGCATGAAAATATAATGTATTCTTTTCTATTTCTGAAGATGACAGTAAATAAACTGCCAAAAACGCTATAATAAATGTAGAATATTATTTATTATTAATATTTTACAATTGTACTGTATTTTGTAGAAAATAGAATGTCTTCAGTTATTGTAAAATAAGTTAAGAAAAACTTTTGTTTATTCCCACTGTATTATTATTATATAAGTATCTTGTTTAACAAAAATTAGGTGAATCAGTGTGGGGAAACAAAACACATGTAGCACAAATTTTTTTTACAGTATTTCTTTGTACATGGCATTTTTTGTTTTATTGCTCTCAAGTACTATCTGAAGCCTTAGGATTTTTATTTATCTCAGGCCTTGGGATTTATTTATGGTAATCACAAATGTTATGTGGATGGGGACCTGTCTTCTCTTCAATTTAAAAGGCAAAGTACCATCTGATGGGGTTATGTCTAACCAAGGTAGTAAGACTCTTCTACCTTTAGCTGATCCTGTTCGTACATTCCCTTCATGATCAGTCATGTACCATTCATTAACCCAATAGTTATGTTTACGTTATGTAACAGGATTACAGTGGCATCAACCTTTAACTTTAAAATATGTGGCGGTAGGCTACTTAAAAATAAACTGTTCAGGAATTCTTGAAGATATACCAGTTCAGCTGAGCTATCATCTGACATTATTTTTTTATCACTTGTATATTCCTTCACTGTACCTGGCAAGGGATCAATAATTTTACTATTTATTAGGTCACAGTGATCATTTTTTTGGTCTTTTGCATAGCAGACCTTGATAACATAATATATTAATAAAAATAATAAAAAATATAATATATTCTTCGAAATATAAAATATTATTAATTTAATATAGAACATGTCTAACAAGAATAGTGTGGGCAAGAATTGTAAAATCTTCTATATATTAATACATGAAGAGAAAACTTTGTACCCCTTTTTAAGCATATTGCGCGCACGGAGGAGTGTGAGATTTGGCATAGTTAAAGTTTATATGGAGAAGGAGTGCAGAAAGCTATAATTTATATATAATATGTGTTACAAATACATTAAATTAAATTAAATAAAACATTCATTTGCACTTGAAAATGGTAATTGTTAAAAATAAAATAATTTTGTTGCCAGGCAATAAAATTATAATTTTTTCATTTTAGTGTACGTTCATACTGCCAATGTCAAACACATAATAGTCTGTGGTCAAACAGTCGCACAGAGTAGAGATTGTCGCCAAAGAATTTTAAAATGTTGCCAACAAATAATTACTGACAGATTGACTGAATGAGCTGTGAATTTTGTGTGATTTCAAATGTTCCTTTTTCAATAGTCTGTAGAGTGTATGTCAAGGCAAAAAAGCGTTTATTTTATATTTTGTATATTAGATATCTGTGTTTTATATATTAATGTGCAGTTGAAAGTGAAATACAGCTTGATTAATATACACCTGTTGCAAAAGGAAAATTTTGTAGCAGTAATTTGAATTGACTTACTCTCGCCTAATTATTATTGGTGGTTTCAAAAAAGTGAGTACATTTTATTATTTTTACATTACTGTCTAATCTTAGTTTCAGTAATTTCATTACAGTTTTTTTTTACATTCAGATATTCGCACCTACTTCCATTATGCCTCGACATAGAACATTGACGGGTCGGAGTGAGAGACAAAGATGAAGGAATATATATTCGCGTGAAAGTCAAAATAATAGACCAAATGCAAATTTAAATAGTGTAAATAGTATACAAAATGATGAGATTATTTTGAGGGATACATTTAAATGCGCACTGAATGTCATTCCAAGAAATTTTAATACTTTTGATTCTGGATTAATGCATTTACAATGCAGGTTTTGCAATGCAAAACATTTCGAATCTGAGGTCACTTTAGGTGAAAGGACTGCATTCACTTCATGTTGTCATAAGGGTAAAGCAATATTACCGGCCTTAAGTCAAAATGAATACTTTCAATCATTGTATGATGGACTTACTTCAAATGAACCTTCAATAAAAAGAAAGTCAAAAAATTATTTTGAAAACATTCATAACTACAATTCATCATTTCCTATGGTTAGCTCAGAAGCTAAAATTTTGGATACAGTTACGCGTGGAGTGTATCATTTTAAAATACATGATGTTTTTTATCACAGATCAGGTAATGACTGCTGGATATGGTCGCTCACCATGTTATGCGCAATTATATTTTTATGATGTTGACACTGCTGTCAATTATAGATTACGTGAACACTATAATCAAACATGCAATAACAATATAATGCGCGAAATCTCTCTTGAATTGGAACGCATTAATCCTTTCGTTCGGTCATTCATTGCAATGAAAGATCATTGTCAGAGAGTTGAAAAAAAAAATAAAGAAATTTGTATGCTCATTAAAGTAAATCGTGATTTAGATCTACGCCATTATAATGATGCAGTTCAAACTGATGTAGCAGTAATATTTAGTACAGTTGATGGTGAGCCACCCTTTGAACGAAATATGGTTTCGTTTTCAAAAGTTAATGGTACCATTAAAAATATCTCTGTTTTGGATTCATCATTGGACCCTTTAGCGTATCCACTACTTTTTCCAAATGGTGATACTGGGTGGCATATCAATATTTCTCATAATGTACCAACTACATCTAATTCAAGAGCGCCCAGAAATAAATTAACCATGCTTCAGTATGCAGCCTATCGACTTGCAATTAGAGAAGATTTTTAGCATGTTGCACCATTCACAAAAATTATTTCTGCAGTGGATAGTTGATATGTATGTGAGAATAGAGGGCACAAGGTTACATTTCATTCGACAAAATCAAACAAGTCTTAGGTCTGAAGTTTACAACAATTTAACAGATTATTTAGAATTGAACCCCAATGCCAATAATGTTGGCCGTAGAGTAATTTTACCATCTTCATTCAATGGATCTCCAAGAAATATATATCAGAATTATTTAGATGCAATGTCAATTGTACAATATTTCGGAAAGCCTTCTTTGTTTATTACAATGATTTGCAATCCAAGTTGGCCTGAAATAGTTAGCAATATTGGTGTAGGTGAGTCAGCTAATTTTCGACCTGATATTGTTGTGCGTGTATTCAAGTCCAAACTGAAAGCATTAATTGAGGGCCTTACATTAAAAAAAATCTTCAGTAAAGTTGAAGCACTCATTTATACAATTGAGTTTCAAAAGAGAGGATTGCCTCATGCTCACATTTTACTCTCTTTAAATGAGCAAGATAAAATTGTTAACGCTACCGATATTGATAAAGTTGTATCTGCGGAGATTCCTAACATTCAAACACATCCTACATTACATGAATATGTTGTAAAACACATGATGCATGGTCCATGCGGTGTACTTAATCCAAATTCTGTATGTATGAGAGATGGAAAATGCACAAAAGATTATCCAAAACGATTTAATGAATTTACATGTGAATCATTAAATGGATATCCATTATACAGAAGGCGTGATAATGGTATTAATGCTGAAGTTCGCGGTAGTTGCCTCGACAGTCGTTATGTTGTACCATACAATCCGTATTTACTTGCCAAATTTAATTGCCATATAAATGTTGAAGTATGCACTACAGTTAAAAGTGTTAAATACATTTATAAATACGTGTATAAAGGCTATGACAGTGCATCTGTTGAATTAGGTTCAGAGAGAATGAACTAGGTCAAGAAATACAAATTGATGAAGTTAAAAATTGTTTAAATGGCCGTTATGTCGGATCAACTGAAGCTGTATGGCACATCTATGAATTACCAATGCATTTTCAATCACATGTCATCGTTAGACTTGACATTCATTTACCGCGTAGACAGAATGTTTACTTTCGAGAAGGGCAAGAACGTCAAGCAATTGAAAATGCAAGACAAACAAAATTATTAGCATTTTTTCAATTGAATCGATCAGATCCATCAGCGCATGAATATAAGTATATTGAAATTCCTTTGCATTATGTGTGGGAAGATTCCCGAAAAAAATGGAAGAAGAGAAGGCGTGAAGGTGATAAAATCATTACACGCATATATGTAGTATCACCAAAAGACATCGAACTTTTCCATTTACGATTGCTTTTATTACATGTCTGTGGTCCAAAATCATTTGAAGATGTTAGAACATAATGGAATTATACACACTTCTTTTGTTGAAGCGTGCCATGCTTGCGGCATTGCTTCAAATGATAATGAATGGCGCGAATGTTTAAATAAAGCAAAAGAATTACATTCACCAAAACAAATGCGAAATTTATTTGGTTACATTTGTGCATTAAATGTGCCAGCCAATGCATTGGCGTTATGGAATGAATTTAAAGTATATCTTAGTGAAGATTTTTTGAGAGATTACAACGAAGACGTAACCTTTAACACAGCTCTATTAGAAATTGAAGATATTTTGAATGTTCATAATTTGTCATGTCAAGAACTTGGTTTACCAGTTCCCACGTATTCGCAGAGAACAGACGAAGCAAATGCTATTGATCCAATAGAACAAGAGTTTCTGTTTTGTGACCATTATGAAACTGCAAATATTGAACAGCGTAATCTAATTGATCGTGTGATTCGTGAAGTTTTGCACCATGATACTGGATCTAATGTTTTTTGTTTAACCGCTCATGCAGGTTGTGGAAAAACATTCACACAACCAGCAATCATTCACAAATTAAATTCGCTTAATCTTAGTTGCATTGCAACACCGTTCAGTGGCATAGCTTCAACTCTATTACTTGGAGGTAGAACTTTACACAATGTGTTTAAATTGCCTATACACCTACCCATTTTGGAAAATTCTGTAGCGAATATTACCGCAAATAGTAGCTATGGACGTTACATAATTTCATCATCATTGATAATTATTTATGAAATCTCCATGTGCCCACTGCAAGTGTTGAAAATCATAGATAGATTATTGCAGGATCTATGCGATGAAAATGATGAACATAAACCATTTGGAGTGAAAACGATACTTCTGTGCGGTGATTTTCGGCAAATCTTACCAGTTGTCCCACATGGATCACGTGCAACTTTAATTGAAAATTGTGTCACGAGTTGGCATAAATTTGTTTATTTTCATAAAGTAACGTTTACTCAAAATATGAGAGCCTTACCAAGTGAAATAGAATTTGTCGAATTCTTGAAAAAAATTGGTAATGATGAAGCCCCACAACTCCCTCAGTTTGGTGAAAATATTATTGAAATACCTCAGCAATTAATAGGAGATGAAAATAATATTATTAATGAGGTGTATGGAAATATTTCCGAAAACATACTCTCAGATAACATATTGAAGTCAGTTATTTTAGCACCTAAAAATGATGATTGTACTTTTATTAATACTGATATACTTAATCGAATACCAGGTGAACAGAAAACATATCATAGCTACAATAAAATAATTTGTGATGATGACAATGAAATCAATAACTATCCAGTAGAGTTTTTGAATTCTTTGACTATTAGTGGTTTGCCACCACATAAGTTAGTATTGAAAGTTATTGCATCGTTTTACTGATCAGAAACTTAAATACAAAGGAAGCATTAGTCAATGGACCAAGAATGCGCATCAAGTGTATGCATCGTAATGCTATTGATTGCGAAGTTTTAACTGGAACCGCACGCAATAAGAGAATTTTGATTCCACGTATAAATTTAACATATTCCGGTACTGTTTTACCATTTAACTTTCAAAGAACTCAATTTCCAATTATACCTGCATTTGCGATGACAATAAATAAGTCTCAAGGACAAACATTCGAAAAAATTGGAATTTTATTGAGGCAGCCAGTTTTTACACATGGTCAATTGTACGTCGCAGCAAGTAGAGTTCGATCATTCGATGGTTTGGGATTTTATATTTCCGAATATAATGGCCAAGGGCATTTAGCAAATGATGAAAGAGTTTTTACAAAAAACATCGTTTACACAGAAGTTCTGAATCATTAAATTCTCTTTCAAACTATTTTAAGTTCAATGGACAACATTTATTTTTTTAACCGCCCGATTTTTGATTTAATGAAAAATATATGAAAAAATACGAGGCACGTATTTTTTATTTCATTTTTTATTTTGTATTAATTTTTTATTTAAATTTTATATAATTCGAAAAAGATAGGCAAAATAACTGTGTAGCCTTGGCGAAACCTGGTCAGTATGGCAATAAAAAAAAACACAAGGAAATGTCAAAAAACGCGTTATTGCTTTTTAAATAGGGCTTAGCCAAGCTAAACTTCATTTTTCCTATCTTTCATATTTTTCAAATAACTCGAAAATTAATGCATAGAAAAAAAATTAAAAAATTATATAAGCTTGGTAGCAGATAATCTTCAAACTGTTTTCGAATTTTGTACCTTACCAAAAATGAAATGTAATCCACTGGAATTGAAAACAATGTATCTTATACGTCTATGAATGTCAAGTCTCATTTTTATTAGCGTTTATTTGATTCAATAATAACATGAAAAAATTAAAACTGACAATGAATTATATCAAAAAATAAATACGAATACAAGCTGTAATTGTGTTTTTTTTTCAACTGTTACTAACATTAAATTTTAAATTTCATAGGTATTGCAGGGAATTAAGGCAAACAACACACGCTAATGACGTATTTGTACACGCTCGCAACTGACGTAATAGAACAAAATTCAAAAAAATTATATGCAATGATTATAGAGGTATACTCTTCGACAAAAGAACCTCAATAATGTTCAAACTTAAAAATTTAATGAATTACGGTCGAATTACGACCACTGGGCGACCACTAGTATTATATAATTATAAAATAGTATAAAGAAAACAATACATTATATTTGCATGCATGTGAATAAAATATTGTATTCACAATATTGTATTTAAAGTACAATACAATTTTTTCAAATTAAAAAATAATACAGGGATTATTAAGAAGTCTATAAAATGGAGACACATTAGAGTACCAATATGACTGTTAAAAATCTATACATAAACGGCAACAAAAATCTTAGCCATACGAAAATGTTTTGCTACCAACTTACAATCTGGAAATTAATACAAGCTAAGTGATTCAAAATAAATGTATGTGTGGGGGGTGAAGTAAATTTTATAGAATAATTTTTTCAGTTCTTTCTGAATTTAGTTTTATGCAATACACATATACCAAATATTTTTAAAATTAACAATTTTACAGTTTTTTATAAAAACTTATAAGCCCTGCAAGTAAGTCTTATCAATACACAGGGGAAAAGAAACAAAAAAGTAGACATAAATATAATTTTTCTGTTGAGCAGAAACTCAGTGCATAAGCACTATTGGGAAACCAAACGTTTTATGTTTAAGTGAAAGATAGGGTACGGGTATGAACAAAAGACTGAATACTTTTTTATAAGGAAAACTCTCACTCATGTGCTCACCACATGGCGTGAGTAACAAAGGTTAACTATTACCAAATCTGCAACTGAAATTAGTATCTGTTAAGTATTAATCATTATATATTCAAATTAAATAAATAGCATATTTGGCGTTAAAAGAAACGAGGTTATGAACTGGAAAAACAATTTTTTTGTTCAGTGACTCCTCTTCTGCATCATTACAGACGCCATGTACAGACATCATTCCAGAACCCATGTACAGACTCACTATAAAATTACTTTCTTCAGTACTCTGAACAGTACTTCAGCAAACTACACTGCTACCTACATTTTGTATTGATGTTCCTAGTAGTTGTATACTTGTATACATTTATCATTTAAGATTAAATCAGGAATGTTCTTATACAGGCTACCTGGATATACAGGTCCACAATCCCGTATCCGAAATCCGAAAAGTTCCGAAAACCGAAAGTTTTTTTCTTGGGCATATCTGCATAACAAGGCTTGTTCGTTTATTATAAATAAACTGTAATACCGTACTGTACCTGTACTATTTATAATCTTTACATATCCCACTTAGTATGAATATTTATACATTTCTCTACAGAAATATTAATGTGTTTGATTACGGTTCATTTGAAGCTGTGTATGTTCAAGTTTTACCGAATGTTTTTCTTGGAAATAAAATGTCCTTGAGATTTTATGGTCTATAATTATCCCATTATTTCATTTATCAATATATCACTCTATAAATAAATTGTAGTACTATTTCTAGTCTTTATTTATCCCACTTACTGTGAGTATTCACAAGTTTTTGCTGCAGTATTAATGTTTGATTATGGGGTGCTGCCCTAGACCCCACTGGGGGAGCTACCTTTATTCTGAAATCAGAAACACAACTGGCCCCAAGGGTTTCGGATAAGGGATTGTGGACCTGTCCTATTATTCCTACTGATATATAAGAAATAGCATGGAAAAAAACTGTTGTTGCGACTCACATTTACTGTTATTATTCTGTCCACCTGCCTCTTGTATAATTTTCACCAGACATTAAGAGTTGATTAATAGTCCATTGTTTAGTAGGAAAATAGAATACTGAACAAGCTGCAACAAGCTATTAATTTATTCAAATAGGTTATGATTCCAGCAACAACATTTTCACTGACAGATAACAGGTCTGTCACATTAGTAAGAACAAAGAAATGAAATCATACTGACAATTTACTGATATAAATATACATTTTGAAGATCCTTAAATAAATAATCTTAGCAGTAGTACACACAGTAATAATTCTACAAGAACACTATCTACATATAAAAGAAATCCAAAATCACATGAGTTGTGTAAAAATTACCTTGCTTCTATGGACAGTACACTTTTATTTTATAAATTATCAGCAATTCTAATCCAACTGATATCATAAGTTAGAAATTCTATTTAACCTAGTACAGGCACATTTGTTCGTTATATAGACACACTGATCTTGAGACATACTATATCTGCACATAAACTTGTGATTTATTCTCTGTTTAAAATAAGGAAATTTTTATGTTGAAATTTCTGATACACTAATAAGCGTACAGACATTGAAAATATATATGCTACTTGCAAAATACTGCATGCATAACCCAACTTTTGACTAAAATTTATGAATGAAAAGTAAACTGAAACAAATTTCAAAATTAAAAGAAATAACTTTCGAAATTATCTGTTACAACATTCAAAACTTTATTTTCAGCAAGTGACGTTAACATAGTAAAATTTTTTTTTCACACAGCCTATTTTCTTTAGCACATCTTTGCTAGCACTCACGCACATTTCGTAAATAAATTCTAAAAAAATACATTTATCTTAAATACGAATATGAAAATATTGGTAAAGCACGTGGTTGACATTTGAAACTTCCTAGTCAATACTTTATAGCAAAATTTGAAAAAACGTGCTACATTTATAGCAATAATAGATGTCCTTTGTTATAAATTAACAAAAATTCGGGCGATCAGATTGTGTTAATAACAATTAATTAACGAATTCGTAGAAACTGGGCCGTATTTAACTTCAATTTGAAGTCGGAAGTGTTTTTACTGCGTTTTTAGAGTATTACATAGGTTAACAATAAATTTTACATCATCTCTTTAGCCTAAACTATTACGATGTGCAACTAGACGAACATGCTCACATTACCACAAGACACGTACACAGTATCTTCACACACTACTGTGGAACATCCCCATACCATTAACATTCATTCATAATGTAACATTACAATTCATACAATTAATTTTCTCGTTTAATACATATTTCATCTGACATGCCATGTTGACAAACCACCATGAGGTAATGAGGTAAGGTGGTTAGAAGTATATGATTCACTATTCTGTAGCTGATTACTGAAAATCGGATAAGGAATAAATGAGAAAAACGTTGGGCATCAGAAAAATGTCGTTTTACCTTTATTAAACAGACGATTTGAGAAACAAATTTCCAGACAACGTGAACAGACATGCAAAAAACTATAAACACATTAACAACAAAACAGCCGGTATGCCTTCTAAATCGCTTCCTAAAATAAGCATAGTCTTTAACATAGAGAGCAGCAGTGCAGCACTCACATATATTTAATTTCCTTCTTTTTTTCAGAAATCTGTCGTCTGCTATCTAAAAATTCATAAGGCCACGGATGAACGGAAAAATACTGTCATATAATTAATATTTGTTTTAAAGCGATGATTTCTTTATAGGCCTAATATAAACAATTATGGAGGGGCTTTCATGAATAACACATTTAAAATGATTACCTATACATTTTCTTAATTCGTAATCTTCTTGAAAATTATTAAAGATATTGTATGTGTACTTGTACCACGATTAAGTGTAAATCCCAAGTATTTTATTCAACATCGTATTTCAAATAAAGTTTCCCAAAGTTTCTTGTCATTGCCTTACACTGTACAGAGAAAAGCGGTAAGACGATATAGCAACGCCCCAAGCGCGCGCGCCCGCTTTTACATTTAGAGATTAGGTTTTTTAAACACAAGGAGGAATAAATTTATTGGGGTCCCATTTATTGATATTGAAAAACATTATTTATTACATACTTAGGACATTTACATATTCTTGGATTTATAAAGTTTTTTATAAGTAAAAACGTAAAGTTTTACCTTACAGCCTAAACCGGCTTTCACCTATAGAAGACTTCATCAGAGGCTGTCGTAAGTAGCGCTGTTCGTCTTGTTGTTGGCGACGAGATTGTTGGCCAACAACAAGATGAACAGCGCTACTAACGACAGCCTCTGATGAAGCCTTCTATAGGTGAAAGCCGGTTTAGGCTGTAAGGTAAAACTTTACGTTTTTACTTATAAAAAACTTAGTGTTCCGAGTCGTCAATATTATAGTGATATTTAGTTAAGTAACGGACACGTCATGGACACCGAAATCCAAGAATATTATATAAGTAATAATAATAAGAAGAAATAATAATATAATGTTTTAATGTCAAGTGGAAAAAGAAAAAACAAATTTTATAACTGTCTCAATGCCACCCCACTAAACTTCTCTTATCTTCTTTTTATATAAGCCTTTCACTTTCCCTTTTACCTTTCTTTATCTTTTCCTGGGTCAGTTGACTCTTCTTTTGGTTTCTTGTCTCTTCAAATTCTGTCCTTCTCCATTGTGTCACTATGAACATTCTATTGTTCACTCCTCCTTACAACACAGTCCCAGTGTTGTTCACTTTGCGTCTTTCTCTAATAGCCCTGTTTATTACCAGATTTCATATCGTCTTTCTGCAATGTTTTGTAATAGGCCAACTTTTATTTCTGATATTGTACCTCTGCTCTTAGTTTTGTTTTTACTCCTCACTTGATGTTTCTGTAGTACCAGTACAACATATTACTGGTCGTAATACTGACTTATATATTCCAGCTTTGGCATCCTCTGTTGTTTGTCATGGGCATAACTTGAGTCTAACTTGGTGGGGGGGGGGGGCAGAGTGAAACTTCATAAATTTTAGTATGCAGTGAGACCACATGTATAGTAAAGTGTATTATATTCAAAATTAGAAAGTTTAGTAGTAATTCTCACTCAGAAAATGAGAAAAAATTGCATTATTAATAATCAACAAACTTTTCTTTGTAAGTTGTAATCCCACTTATGTTTACCTAGAATAAATATGTTGTATAAACATAAACAACTTCAGTTTTGTTTAATTGAGGTGCATACCATATTGTGTAGTATAATGATCAAGTGGCAGGTTTTGCTGCTAATGAAGTAGGAATCTCCTTCCTCTAAGAGCTACTTATGTCAAATTCATCTATTATTTTTGAACTCAATGTTATATGTTCTTTGAATGCACAGAACAGGAAGGTGACGAAGTTTTTCTTCTTCAGTAGTGTTGCATATGTAAGTCTTCAGCCTCAAAAACAGGAAGAGAATTTACTGCTTGCTGAACTTATAGGTACTGTCAAAATTGTTTTAAATATGTTGTTCAAGTTGGGAAAACATTCACTCAAATTTTCAACTTCTCTACTGCTTTCTTCCAATTTTTATACCCAGTTTTCATAAACTCATCCTCCTCTTTACACACATTGTCACAAAATGCTTCGTAGTAGTAACAGTAAGCAGAAACAGTCACAACACTATACTCTAGTCAGTTATATTCTTTATACCACTCAGATCCAAATTTTCTCCCTTTTTCATGGGATATTACTTCTAGTTTGGCTGATCCAAAAAATATGAATGTTCTTGCTTCTTTACAACATTTGATTGATCACGTTCTTCTAATAAATTATCATATATTATCACATCTGCATTATAAGAATATGAGGATGTCCTAGGTATGGATAATGTAGGAACATTAGTCATAGCAGACCAATCTGTTGGTCTGCTTTGATAATACTGCTGCTGAAGAAGATGATGATAGTGAAGCATAAAGATGATGACTCAGAATCTGTGTGACAAAGAGAAAAAAATAAAGAGAAAAATTCCAAGAATTACAGCTGTGCTTATCATTTCTATACTAATGTGTTTCAAATAGTGGTGTATCTAGCATTTGGTCATGTGGGGGGGGGGGGGGGGTCCAGTCGAATCAGCTTCATACAAAAGAAGAAACAAGTTAAGACTAATCAACATTACTATCTTTAAAGTTTAATGAAGAAAGTTGTGTTAGTGGTTGAAGTCACAAGTAGAATGATCACTGTTGCACACCACTATATAAAAATTATTCCAATTAGCGCTTTCAAGCTTCACAGCTCATCGTCAGATCGGAATGAAACAAATAACCTGAAAACAAATCCTTCACCCCCATCCCACCCCACCCTGCTATTACTTATAGTACTTATAATTACCTTTTTTACCCAAAAGTTACGTATTTCCTTCGTTAAGAAGTAAATCGCAGCATAAAAAACTAATAAACGACCTTGTTTACAAGTCCAAAACAATAATCGAATCTTGTGTTTTTCAAAATTCCCACGCAAATGAAAACACGAAAAAAGTACAACACGGCAAAAGTACGGCCATGTGAAAGCACCCTCAGTGAAACAGCTGTTCAGTATTTTCGCGTGCAGAGTTTTGAGGTTATGTTTATTGTTCACTGCGTGTTCAGTGGGTTTATTTTGTTTGTTTAACAACAGTCAAGTGATTCAGTGTGGCTTGCAATGTTTTGTTGCTTACATTTGTAATAATTTGTGGTTTGTCATGTCTTCGAGTGGAAATACAAAAAGAGAAAGAGACATTGGAAGAAACTGGTAGTGTTAAAAGACAAAAGAAGAAGGCGAAAGAGGAATTCGGACTAAAGATAAGTGGTTCATTGGATAAATATGTGGTGAGCTCTACAGCCAGTACTTGTAACATAGAATCTATGCAGGTAGAGAAAAATGAGTTAAGTTGTACAAAGGAAAATACTCTGCTGCCTAATACTGTAAACGGTCATATTCCTAGTAAATACGATGACGCAGATAATCCTGAAAATTGTAAGGCCCATCAGGGAAAATACTGTGAGATATCCAATAGACTGTCATAGTAGACATTTTTCAACATCGCACTATACTAGGATTTTGAATAATGATGAGAAACAGGACAGGCGCTGGCTAGTTTACACAAAAAATGCAGACAAAGTATTCTGTTTTCCATGCAGATTGTTTTCCTCTTCAAATACAGCTTTTTCGTATAGCGGTTGTAATGACTGGAAAAACATAAGTACTCGTACTAAATCACATGAAGGTAATCCTGAACATCTTGAAAACGTTTTGAAATGGCTTGAATTAGAAAAAAACTTAAAAACTAATCAAACAGTTAATTCAGAGCTACAGAGCCAACTCTAAGCTGAAAGGCAATGGTGGAAAGATATTTTAGAAAGGATATTGGCCATCATTGAGTATTTAGCTACTCACAATTTGCCATTTCGAGCTCACAGGGAGGATCTGTTTTCAGAAAACAGTGGAAATTTTTTAGGCTTAGTGAAGTTTACTGCCATGTTTGATCCAATTATGAGAAGTCATTTGGAACGTATAGCAGATAAAAGATTGCACAATCACTATTTAGGAAAAAATATACAGAATGCGTTAATAGATCTGATGGCAAGACAAGTAAAGCAAGAAATCATAAAAAGAGTACAACAAGCTAAGTATTACTAAATTATACTTGACTGCACGAGAGATGTCAGTCATGTGGAACAGATGTCTCTAGTCTTACGCTATGTTGATGTGAATTCTGGAGATATCAAAGAACATTTTATTGGTTTCATACCTGTAGAGAAAACTACAGGTGCTGACTTAGCTGACTACATTCTCTCAGAGCTCAAATCACTTGGTTTGAAATTAGAAGACTGTTGTGGCCAAGGATACGACAATGGGGCAAACATTAAGGGACATAAAAGCGGCATGCATGCAATACTTGATATGAACCCTTTGGCTTTTTTCACCCCATGTGGTTGCCACAACTGGAATCTACTACTTGGTGATGCTGCAGCCTCGTGCACTTCAGCTAAACTGTTCTTTGGAATTTTGCAAAGGTTGTACACATTATTTTCTGCATCTCCGGTGAGATGGGCAGCTCTGAAAGAAAAAGTAAATTTAACACTAAAGCCTTTATCAGAAACAAGGTGGGAGTGCAGAATTGAAAGTGTAAAAGCTGTAAGGTATCAGCTGGAAGACGTAGCAGATTGCCTTGAAGCACTTTCAGATATTGGTGACCCAGCACTGTACAGTGAATGTAGATCATTACGTCGGGAAATTCTTTCATATGAGTTCATAATTTCTCTGATAGTGTGGTATGACATTTTGTTTAAAATTAACATCATCAGCAAGCTTTGGCAAAAAGTTAACATGGACTTAAGTACAGCTATGAAGCATTTTGAAGGATTTTTGACTTGGATTTCTGAGTACAGAAAAAGTAGTTGGGTTTCTGTACTGGTTGATGCAAATTCTTTGGCTGAGTAAATTGGTGTCAATAAAGAATTCAAACAAACCCGTATTCGCAAGAAAAAGTGTCTCTTTGATTACGAAGGTCAAGATGAAATTGCTTCTTTCCCAGAGGACCTAATGAGGACACAGTATTTTTATGTGGTTATAGATTGCATCCAAACAAGCCTTAGTTCTCGGTTCATGGAGCTCCAATGCTACCAGTTTAATTTTGGATTTCTCTGCAATATCGCAGTTTTGAGAAATAAACCAGATCAAGAGATTCTGGACAGTTGCAGACGATTGGAAACTGCTCTTACTATTAAGAGAGGAAACGGGAAAGAGTCCGAAGAACTTTATAGTGACATCAACTGTGAGGAACTCTATCAAGAGCTGAAAATGTTCTCGAGAACCATGCCAGAAGAAGGTGGAGGGGTAGCAAAAGCTTTAAAAGACATGGTCTCAAAAGAAATATCCGATGTGTACCCCAGCCTTTTTGTTGCCATTCGCATTCTATTGACAATACCAGTGGCAGTTGCATCGGCTGAAAGGTCATTTTCAAAATTAAAATTGATAAAGACCTATCTTCGGTCTACTATGTCTCAAGAAAGACTTTCAGCACTGGCTATACTGTCGATTGAACGTGAACTTTCAACAAAACTGAACTACTCATCGATCATCAATGACTTTAGTGAAGCCAAAAGTAGGAAAATTCTTTTTTAAAAAACTGTTGAAAGACTGAAAGAATAACAAATCTAATTTGTATTATTGAGAGATTTAAATTTTTAATAATATGTGTTGTTCATTTTATTAACTAGAATTAACAACAGTTTATGAGAAGTTAAATTTCAGTCCATTATAAATGTTGTGTTTCATATCATATTTTTATAAGATTATTCAGTATTGTGTGTTTTCTTTTATGTACCAATAAAAAAAAATGTTATCTGTATTATTTGGTATTTTTGTACCTTTATATTTTATTTCAGTAACCTTAATGAGTAATGACCTTTTTTTATACAGGTTGATTAAAAACCAACTTCTTGGGAAAACAATTTATTTCATTTTTTTATGATACTACTAACTGAAAGTCCTCATAGTGGTTTTAATTGCCAACTAAAAAAATTAAGATGAAGATGACTAATCTATTTTTTGAAAATACTTTTTGAAATGTCATTGAAATTTTCTCAACTCAGTTTTTTGAATAGCTTCTTAATTAAAAAGAAGTTGCGTAAGTTTTTGATAGTCCTATATTAATTTTATAACTCCAGTTAGTTTTCAGCTCAAAAAACAAGGGTAAATTAACTAAATTTCAAAAGTGGGAATTGGGCCCCGCAAAATAAACTCGCCTAGGGCCCCGCAAAGTCTAGAGCCGCCACTGAAGCCAGATATTTTAACAAATATTATCACGTTTTAAAAAAAGAGTTACAGTGAACAATTATGAAACAAACAATATAAACAATTTAATAATTAATTTTATTAGTAAACTCTAATTATTAGTATTAAGAGTTCAGTTTTAGTTATCTTTTTGTATGATTCAAAGGACCTACTACCACTATTCAACATACATTAACAACATACAATTACAAAACATTCATTATAAATAATGTTTTATGTTATGTTATGACTTGAACAATACTTTAACATGAATTTTACTTTAACCCTGGGATTATAAGAGTTGTCATGTTCTACAATTGAAATGAATTACCAATAAATGAAGAGACATTGAATGTCAACACCATTAAAAAATGTCAAAGAGGAATAATAAATTTTTTTGAATTTCAGAAAAAAAATATAAGAAAGGGAGTTGTTTATTTTATTTTAACAATAATGAGGCAATTAACCAAATTAAATTATATATTTTACCTTACAAGAAACACACAAATCAGAGGGCGTAATCTGGTATTAATACAAATTGGTGACCAACTTGAGGGCTAGGTTATCATTTCTAACTGGCGATCATACAAAAAACAAACAAAAATAAATAACCTAATTCTAGCAAGCAGCTGCAATACGAGACAAAAATGTATCGTCGAGCTACGTCTAAAAAACGCGGAGAAAGAAACCAATACGGGAGATAAGGAGGTCCAACCAGCACCTGAAGTGGAGAGGATCACAGGGGATACAATTGAAAACCAACCTGAAAGACCCACACAAACAGAGAACGTTAATTGGCAAAAAATGATGAGGTTCATGCAGGAACAATTCAGTCAGAACGCCGAAAAGAACGATAAAAACCTGGCCACCTTGAAGAAAGAATTAAAAGAAGAATTAAGCGAAAAAATATATGGCAACAGTAAGAAGATGGAAGAGAAAATAGATGACAACAGTAAGAAGGTGGAAGAGAAAATAGATGACAACAGTAAGAAGATGGAAGAAAATATGGAACCATTAAAGGAAGAATTAAAACATAATAACCGGAAAAACATGGAGACCTTAAAGGAAGAATTAAGTAAAACCATCGAGGATAACAACGAGCAAATGAATGAGAAAATCGATGAAAACAATGAAAAAACAAATAAGAAAATAGAAGAGGAGATGACCGGAATTAAACAACAAATTTCCGAAATACATGAAAAATGGAACCAATCAAGTCAGGAGATGCAACAAATAAAGGAGGACATCAACACACGCATGAATAATATTGAGGAGGACAATATAATCCGAATGGAAGTGCTACAAAAAGGGAATCAAGAAGAAATAACACGAGTAGAAACATGCTTCGTGGAGAGGTACGAAAACATGGATATGAAGGTGAATGACGTCAGTGGTCAGGTAAAACAAAACAAGGAGAAGATTGATGAACTGCGGGGCAAGGAACTGGTAAACATACACAACGAACTAGAATTTTTTCGGAACCGACCTTTCAACTTGTCAAATATTTCGAATACAGAAAACCGGGAGGGTATTAACTTCCAAAATTACAAGCGAAATCCCATGGAGTTTTTGGAATGTATTGACGAAAACCTAACGAAACACCGTGAAACCAGATGGACATCAACACGCGGAATGCTTGATGAACATTTTAAGGACATGAACGACAATTGGTAGACGGCGATTCGGCACAACATCACCGATTACCAACACTTTAAAAATTTATTTAAAGCAAATTACTGTTCGAATCAACCCAGAACATCATACATGACAACCTTTGCAACGGAAAATTTGATCCAACCCGAGGACAGACACCGACTGCATATTTTCTAGGGAAGGTGTGTCTTGCAAGAAATTTGGAACTCCGGATAATAATCGACGCAACCAAGGGAATTGGAATCATCACCCCAATAATTCAAATAATAACTGAAATAATAACCACCCTTTTAATAATACCAACTGAAATAATCAGACCCCAAATAATAACAATCCCAATCGCACGTATCGACCCTGAGTAAATCATGTAAGAACAGAAGAGAACGGACCTAGAAGACACCAGTACCAGAGACGAAGGAGTTTCGGTAATGATGATGACCGACGCGACCACCATGAATTTAATAATTCCCTGAGATACCATGAACGAAGGAGTCAAAGTCCGGAAGAGAATAGAAGGAGACAACCCTACGATAATTTTGACTACATGCCAAACGCATGACCAGAGTCACCACCAGAGAATGTAACAAGTCAACCAAATGAACAAAACAACACCGACGACAACACTTTAAATGAGAGGAGGCAGTGAGAACAACTCACAGCCCATCACTGCTCTAATCTACTGGGTATTTAAGACGAACATACGAACCGATGAATAAAAATACAATAATGCTCATTTATACTAATTATCTATACAATCTAAGAGAAGAATTATTAGAAGAAGAATGTACCAATGCCATAAGCAATAATAATGAAATCACTTATATAATCGCTAAGGTAGAAGGAATTACAGCACGAATTATGATCGATACAGGGGCAAATGTCTCATTAATAAATAGTATGGAATTCGAGAGAATACAAAGAGAATGTCATAGAATATTACCTACCCTACCAGTTAATAATATTACTTTGCTCGGAGCCAGACAAATCAGTTAAAAAACAAGTCTTCCTCTATCTGAACAGCAATGGTGTGAACATAACCACAGTATTTTTAGTCGCAAGCGGCTTACCATTCAACATATTGTTAGGATGTGATGTGCTTAGAAAATATTCAGCCATCATCGACCTGAGCAGGAAGAAGGTTTCTCTGTACTCAGAAGACGTAGTGTGGACGGCGGAGCTAATAGGAACCGAAAGTGCCCCTCCGAATCCATCCAGCTACCATGTTAAAAAATTAAATTATGTAGGGAATCACACACTAAGCGAAAAGACAGTATACCAGATCGACAATGATTCTTTATGGAAGAAGAAGTTAGAAGAAATCCGGCAATTCCAATATGAGAAAACAGAACCAAAGTTGACTAAACAACAGGTAGAGAATTTAATAAGAATCTATGAGAAGTATAGCATCAATCAAGAAATATTATCAAGAACCTCAAATCAAGTAAGTTATTATTTCCTCAACACCAGGAAGTGTATTCAGAAATAATAACTTTTGATGGCGGGGCATTATATAACATGACCAAAGGTACAGAGAACAAAAATAATAATTGAGTGTAACTAATGATAAGACAGCATATAAGAAAAGTATTCTAAATATTAACTATGACAATGACAAACCATGACTTACGAAGACAATAATATCCAGAAGGGAAGATCAAGTGACAGACAAACATGTAAATAATAATTAATTAATAGAGTTAAATGTACAAAAATGTTAAACGTAGTTAATAAGTAAAAGACACTTGTTAGGTCACAAGCAATAGAGTAAAACTATGAGGTGGTATGTGTACATCAGACAGTTATTTTGTAGTATTGAATCACAGATGGTGAATGATATAATTTTGACATACATAATCATATCAAATTATGATTACCAAAGTTGTGTTGTGGGGTGATAGAAAGTGAGAAAAACAGTGATAAACGATAAAAAAAAGTGTCTAGTGAAAGTATATCAACCCAATTATAATGAACATTGTTGAAACATATAATTTATTCGAGAATACTATATAGCTTGTGTGGTATGAATAAACAAGTGTATAATTGTGTATGTTTTGTGTATAATTGTGTCAAAGAATGCGTGTGATTTAAAGTGTAATTGGTCGTTAAGTATGTTGTTTGGTTGTGTTGTGTAGTGTTTGTATATTTCATATTGTTCTGCTGTGTTAAGTTTTCGACTTTTAGGCAAGTAACGTAGGATGTGAAGATTATTTTTTATGTTGGTGTAGCTGTGGTTTTTTGTATGTATGTGTGTGGCGAACGCGGAGTGTATGTTGTTACTGGATAGAGCTTTTAGGTGTTCAGAATATCTTGAAAAATAACAAACTTAAAAACACAAAATAAATAAGATTTTAATTAAAGTGCAAATTCATATAATACTAAGAATGATAACATTTTCAAAACTGTAAATAAGAGTAAATAAATAATAAATATGATCAAATTTTACACCCATTTGCACGTCATATGTAAATACTAAAGCATTATAATATTTACATAATAATAATAAAATAATAATACAATATTATTTTTTATTTACATACTTGCCCATGTATATATGAAATGAGATTTATGTAACATATACTTGATATGCAGTAGTATTTTATTTTTGTAAATTAACAAGTTAATTAAACAAAAATAAAAAATACGCTTGTCAAAAATTGACTAAATTTTTTAGTTTTAGTATACACATGTGTTCGCCAGCCTAATTATTTTGCTTGAATGAAAACAATTAAATTAGGTCATCACCACTTAAATGAGGTATCTTGATTTTACTTTTACATTAACATCATATTAACTAGACTAGTAAAAACACAATTAAGTAAATATAACAGTCTTAGAAAATTTAAACTAATTTTTTTGTAGTGTGTATTTCGACAGTAAGGAGAAATTAAGTCCAGCGAAACACACCTCCGTTTGCAAGGTGCTTATAAAACTAAGCAACCATAGTAGTTCAATCGTTTGTATGCATTTTTATGCAGTAGGTCGTTCCTCGTTAGCAAATGAGGAACGAGTGTTAGTATGACCCCGCTGTCGGTCCATTGTTTAATTCCTTTACTGTTCTTGACTCCAGTTTATATGTTGAGTTTTTGAAGTAGGTATTACAAACTCCATATTTTTATGTTTATAATTATTTTGTTATTCTGTTAAATAATGCATTTATAAATATAGTTATTTCACTCCCAACTCGGAACACAAAACTTTTTATGGGTAAAAACGTAAAAGTTTTACCTTATAACCTGAACAGGTTTTCGATTTTAAAAAGCTTCTTCAGAGGTTGCGGCTCGTAGCACTGTCCGTCTTGTTGTTGGCGACGGAATCGATTTTCGAAAGATAGATGTTGTGTGTGTAGGGTGTGATATGTTCGAATAATGTGTGTGATTTGAATTGTGTCTGTTCGTTTAGGATGTCGTTTTTATTTGTTTTCGTGTGTTTGTATATTTCTAATTGTTCTAGAGTGTCTAGTTTTCGGCCTTTTGTGCGTATGTGTAGAATGTTCATGTTACTGTCGATGTTTTTGTATGTGTGGTTTGCTTCAATGAGATGGTTTGGAAAGCTGGATTCTGTAGTGGAGTGGAGTTCAATACAGAATCCAACTTTGCAAACCACCTCATTGAAGATGTGTGTTATTTATTACGACTCTTAAGTGAGAGGCGGGTTTCGCGATTCTGGCATGATTAAAATTATTTTCATAATTTTTACTTCCATGTTCCATAAAGAAATGGAAGTATGGTGATGGCAAAAAAAATCGTGGTCGAGATTATTGCAGATTCTGATTGTACTACCCTCAAAACATGAAAAAAAGTCATTTTTTGAAAAGTGTCTATCTGTGTGTGTCTGTAGTTTTTTTTTTTTTTTTTTTTTTTTTTTGCAAATGATAACAGCCGCTAATTCAAACAGAATCAAATAATGTTTTGCATTCAGCCCTGAATTGTAGAGTTCTCAAGACCTATTGTTTTTTGTGTAGATCGGTTAAGGGAAAGGGGTAGTTTTGCCAGCGATGGTTTATGTTTTATACATAACTGAGATATGCTTACCTGCCACGAACGATATATTATTTTATACATGGTGGAGTTCAGTGACATACACACGTACAGAAGAATTATATATATAAAGATATTAACTCATACATAATTTACATTAAAATGAAAAAATTATAATTTTATTGCCTGGCAACAAAATTATAATTTTTTCATTTTAATGTAAATTATGTATGAGTTAATATCTTTATATATATAATTCTTCTGTACGTGTGTATGTCACTGAACTCCACCATGTATAAAATAATATATCGTTCGTGGCAGGTAAGCATATCTCAGTTATGTAATGTTTACGTTTCCATTTTATTATTATGCCTACAGCAATAAAAAGGCAGGTAAGACACACACACACACACACACACACAATTCACGTTATTTCTGGCCTCACTCATGTTTATTTTCTTACATTTGCACGCTTTTTAAATGGAAAGTGCCGAAACCCACACCAACATAACGCGTGCAAGCCGAAAAAATGGACATCAATTTGCTTCCTGTGGATCGCTGGGCAATGTAACTGCACGTGTTTACAGAGGAACGATTCATAGACAGACTTTTCGTCTTTAGGGAATGAACCCTCTGCAAGATGCTGAGGGTCCATGAGTGACTTCGGAGCGCTCCTTCTTTTTCGCGTGTTTGTTCTGTGAAACATACACTGTAGATTCGCAGCTTTACTCTAAGCAACGCTCAATAGGAAATGTTGAAAATTTTTGTCCACACTGACCCTCATTAACACTAAACCTGCTCTGATGTTTTAATTACGGACATCATAATATTAAAACTTTGGAAACTTGAGCACTACTTAATGGAGATCAATCATTAACTTATACAAGCCATTAATTTTATGCATATATTTTGTATATATGTGTACAACGTTATCGGCAACAAAGAAGTAGTTTTTGTTAAAATTCCTTCCCGGGATATTTGGCCGTAGTCCAATGTTTTCTACAAAACCAGACGTTTCGGCAATGCCATCGACTTCCATCATCAGTGAAAATCGAGTGCGATAACGTGAGGTGGTGTACGTTAGTGACCACAGTACTGTGGTTAAGGCTGAAGCAGTAAGTAGAATAGGGTGACCAGACGTCCCGTTTTTAACGGGATTGTCCCTTTTTTTCATTATGTGTCCCGTTGTCCCGGCAAATTATTAACGGGACGTCAAATGTCCCGTTTTTCCGTACTTGCAATAACGGATAACCTAATCTTTTATCTTCGCTCGTTTTGAGTTTTTATTTGTTTTTGTGTCATTTTGGTCTCGTTCGTTTAAACTTTCTTACTGAGGTCAAGACGGGTCTCGAATGGTTAAGGGAACGCAATCGCGAAAAGAATGATGATCTCTGGTTAGTTTTAATGCTTGGCGTGGCGAGCTTGCTCCATTGTCTGTTGTTCGCTTGGTTCGAGATACACGTGCATATTAATATGGGGAAAAGAAAGTGTACTTTCTCCAAAACCCTGAAAGAAGAGTTTCCTTTCTTGAAGGACGACACCACATCTACAAAGGTAGAATGTATTTTATGTCGTTCAGTTTTTTCCATTGAACATGGAGGACGTGCCGATATTACACAGCACATTAAGAAAAAGAAACACATGTTGGCAGTTTCCGCGAGAACTTCCAGTAGTATAACTTCCTTGGTAAGTTATACTGCATTTCATACTGCAAAACACAACCATTCTTTCCGTTCAATGGACTGCACATCTCTTATCATCAGAGAACTATTTGAGAAGAAATTCACGTGTTCCAGGACAAAGTGTGAGTCGATTTTAGTGAACGTTTTATCGCCGTATACAATCCATGAAGTGCAATCAGAACTTGAAGATGCTAAGTATGTGTCTGTGATGGTTGATGCATCAAATCACAAAAGCTTAAAATTAGTGCCGATTCTGGTTATGTATTTCATTCCTACCAAAGGTGTTCAGTGCAAAGTAATCTGTTTTCAGAACGTTGGTGGAGAAACAGCAGAATTATTAGCTAATCATGTTGTGGACATCTTAAAGAAACATCATTTAGTTGACAAGATCATCGCGTTTTGTGCAGATAATTGTAACACTAACTTTGGTGGGTACAAGAGGGCCGCAACAAACAACATTTTTTCTAAATTGAACAGTGTGCTCAAAATGAATATTCAAGGCATTGGTTGTGCAGCTCATGTGGTACACAATGGTGTACAAACAAGTGCAGACATTCTTCCTATCGACATAGAAACAGTAGTGAATAAAATATTTCAATATTTTCACATTTATACCGTGCGTGTGGAGGAATTGAAATTATTTTGTGATTTTGTTGCTATTGAATATAAGCAGGTTCTGGGTAGTGTTAAAACTAGATGGTTGTCATTGTTGCCAGGAGTTACAAGGTTTATTGATATTTATGAACCTCTAAAGTCTTATTTCATGTCTACATAGGTATACATAGGTTATAGGTGTCCTACATTGCTAAAACAATTTTTTGAGAACCCACAGTCACTTCTTTGGCTTCATTTCATACAAAGCCAACTGTAAATGTTTTCAAATTCAATCCAAAAGTTGGAAAGAACCAACATTTCAGCCACTGAAGTAGCTGAAGAATTAGAATTGCTTACAGAAAGTCAATAACAGGAAATGTAGTAAGTTTTAAACTTCAGTTGTTTCTTCAATTTTAATTAACTTAGAAAATGAAGGTCTTTTCACCCAATCGAAATATGAAACGATTACCAAATTATTTTATGACACTTTTTTAAGTTATTTAAACAAGTGGGTCTCTCCATATCAGCCTCTGAAATCATTTCATTGGATAACATTGAAAAATTCTGTATCTTGGGATGAGGTTTTAAAAAGTCTGAAAATTCTTAAGACAGTAGATTCATGTTCAACAATTCAGGTACATGAAGATGAATTATTTGATGAGATAGGACATGTGAACAAAGTTTTATCCAGAAAATTTGAGGAATGGGATAAAGTTAATGTGGAGATTGATAAGAAATGGTGTGATGTCTTCCACATACTTAAAAGTATAGGCATTCCATGTAAAAACATAGAGGTGGTTGTGAGTTTTGCTCTGGCTGTACCAGGCACAAATGCTGTTGTGGAAAGAGTCTTTTCAATTGTGAACTCCCTTTGGATTGATGAAAGAAACCGTTTTACTACCAAAACTATTCAAGCAATTGTAATTTTAAAAACTCATTTTCAAGACCTTAGCTGTAAGGAATTCTACAACCTGCTATTAAGTAATTCAAAGCTCTTGCGAGATATCAGGTCTTGTGATAAGTACAAAGTTAATAGTGATGTTCCTGATTCAGAAGCCACAAGTTCATGTTCAGCAGGTTGTTGATATCTATGAATCACATCCATGTAATTTTATAGTTGTTAAGAATTTGAATATTTATATTTGAATAATTATAATTTTATAATTCTTGAAAAAACTTGATCAATTATAATATGATCCAGTGCCATGATAAGTATGTTTTTAAGTTGGTTATTAAAATATGTCTTTTTATGTGTAAAAAAAAGTAGTTTTTATTTGTCTTAGTAAAGCAGTGTAGTCATATATGAAGCACATTTTCTTTGTAACTCGTGTCCTGTTTTGTCCTGTTTTTTTATTTCCATATTTCAGAAATGTCCTGTTTTACGTCATAAAAAATCTGGTCACCCTAAAGTAGAAAGAAGTAGTTTCTATGGTAATATTTCATTTCGAAAATGATTTTAAATATAAATCTTAGAATATGGAAGTCATGTATGGTTCTCCATACCGATTTTTACTTCCATGTTCCTTAAGGAAATGGAAGTATGGTGATGGCAAAAAAAAATCGTGTTCGAGATTATTGCAGAATATGATTGTACTACACTCAAAACATGAAAAAAAATCATTTTTCGAAAAGTGTCTCTGTGTGTGTCTGTAGATTTTTTTCTATGGCAAACGATAACAGCCGCAAATTCAAACAGAATCAAATAACTTTTTGCATACAGTCCTGATTTGTAGAGTACTCGCGATCTATTGTTTTTGGTGAAGATCGGTTAAGGGAAAGGGGTAGTTTACCGGCAACGGTTTTTTTAACAAGGGTAATTTTGTTTGTTTGGCAAACGATAACAGCCGCAAATTCAAACAGAATCAAATAATGTTTCGCATACAGCCCTGAATTGTAGAGTTCTCAAGATCTGTTGATTTTGGTAAAGATCGGTTAAGGAAAAGGGGTAGTTTACCAGCAACGTTTTATGTTTTAACAAGGGTATTTTCTATGGCAAACGATAACAGCCGCAAATTCAAAACATAATCAAATAATACTTTGCATACTGCCCTGAACAGTAGAGTTCTCAAGACTTTTGTTTTTGGTGAAGATCGGTTAAGGGAAAAGGGTAGTTTACCTGCAACGTTTTATGTTTTAAAAGGGTATTTTCTATGGCAAACGATAAGAGCCGCAAATTCAAACAGAATCAAATACGTTTTTGCATACAGCCCTGATTTCTTGAGTACTAAAGACCTATTGTTTTTGGTGAAGATCGTTTAAGGGTAAGGGGTAGTTTACCAGCCACGTTTTTTGTTTTATCAAGGGTATTTTGTATGGCAAACGATAACAGCCGCAAATTCAAACAGAATCATATAATATTTTGCATACAGCCCTGAATTGTAGAGGTCTCAAGACTTATCATTTTTGGTGAAGATCGGTTAATGGAAAGGCGTAGTTTACCAGCAACGGTTTTTTATCAAGGGTAATTTTACTTCCATATTCCTTAAGGAATGGAAGTATGGTGATGGCAAAAAAAATCGTGTTCGAGATTATTGCAGATTCTGATTCTACTACACTCAAAACATGAAAAAAAGTCGTTTTCCGAAAAGTGTCTGTGTGTCTGTCTGTCTGTCTATGTGTCTATCTGTAGATTTTTTTTCTATGGCAAACGATAACTGCCGCAAATTCAAACAGAATCAAATAATTTTTTGCATGCAGCCCTGATTTGCAGAGTACTCGCGACCTATTGTTTTTTGTGAAGATGGGTTGAGGGAAAGGGGTAGTTTACCTGCACGGTTTTTTTTTAGCAAGGGTAATTTTGTTGGTTTGGCAAACGATAACAGCCGCAAATTCAAACAGAATCAAATAATGTTTCGCATACAGCCCTAAATTGTAGAGTTCTCAAGATCTGTTGATTTTGGTGAAGATCGGTTAAGGGAAAGGGGTAGTTTACCTGTAACGTTTTATGTTTTAACAAGGGTATTTCCTATGGCAAACGATAACAGCCGCAAATTCAAACAGAATCAAAAGATTATTTGCATACGGCCCTATATTGTAGAGTTCTCAAGACCTATTGTTTTTGGTGAAGATCGGTTGAGGGAAAGGGGTAGTTTACCTGCAACGTTTTTTTAACAAGGGTATTTTCTATGGCAAACGATAACAGCCGCAAATTCAAACAGAATCAAATAATGTTTTGCATGCAGCCCTGATTTGCAGAGTACTCGCGACCTATTGTTTTTGGTGAAGATCGGTTGAGGGAAAGGGGTAGTTTACCAGCAACGGTTTTTTTTAGCAAGGGTAATTTTGTTTGTTTGGCAAACGATAACAGCCGCAAATTCAAACAGAATCAAATAATGTTTCGCATACAGCCCTGAATTGTAGAGTTCTCAAGATCTGTTGATTTTGGTGAATATCGGTTAAGGGAAAGGGGTAGTTTACCAGTAACGTTTTATGTTTTAACAAGGGTATTTCCTATGGCAAACGATAACAGCCGCAAATTCAAACAGAATCAAAAGATTATTTGCATACAGCCCTGATTTGCATAGTACTCGCGACCTATTGTTTTTGGTGAAGATGGGTTGAGGGAAAGGGGTAGTTTACCGGCACGGTTTTTTTTTAGCAAGGGTAATTTTGTTTGTTTGGCAAACGATAACAGCCGCAAATTCAAACAGAATCAAATAATGTTTCGCATACAGCCCTAAATTGTAGAGTTCTCAAGATCTGTTGATTTTGCTGAAGATCGGTTAAGGGAAAGGGGTAGTTTACCTGTAACGTTTTATGTTTTAACAAGGGTATTTCCTATGGCAAACGATAACAGCCGCAAATTCAAACAGAATCAAAAGATTATTTGCATACAGCCCTGAATTGTAGAGTTCTCAAGACCTATTGTTTTTGGTGAAGTTCGGTTGAGGGAAAGGGGTAGTTTACCTGCAACGTTTTTTTAACAAGGGTATTTTATATGGCAAACGATAACAGCCGCAAATTCAAACAGAATCAAATAATGTTTTGCATACAGTCCTGATTTGTAGAGTACTCAAGACCTATTGTTTTTGGTGAAGATCGGTTAAGGGAAAGGGGTAGTTTACCTGTAACGTTTTATGTTTTAACAAGGGTATTTCTATGGCAAACGATATCAGCCGCAAATTCAAACAGAATCAAAAGATTATTAGCATACGGCCCTATATTGTAGAGTTCTCAAGACCTATTGTTTTTGGTGAAGATCGGTTGAGGGAAAGGGGTAGTTTACCTGCAACGATTTTTTAACAAGGGTATTTTCTATGGCAAACGATAACAGCCGCAAATTCAAACAGAATCAAATAATGTTTTGCATGCAGCCCTGATTTGCAGAGTACTCGCGACCTATTGTTTTTGGTGAAGATCGGTTGAGGGAAAGGGGTAGTTTACCTGCAACGGTTTTTTTTTAGCAAGGGTAATTTTGTTTGTTTGGCAAACGATAACAGCCGCAAATTCAAACAGAATCAAATAATGTTTCGCATACAGCCCTGAATTGTAGAGTTCTCAAGATCTGTTGATTTTGGTGAATATCGGTTAAGGGAAAGGGGTAGTTTACCAGTAACGTTTTATGTTTTAACAAGGGTATTTCCTATGGCAAACGATAACAGCCGCAAATTCAAACAGAATCAAAAGATTATTAGCATACGGCCCTATATTGTAGAGTTCTCAAGACCTATTGTTTTTGGTGAAGTTCGGTTGAGGGAAAGGGGTAGTTTACCTGCAACGTTTTTTTAACAAGGGTATTTTCTATGGCAAACGATAACAGCCGCAAATTCAAACAGAATCAAATAATTTTCTGCATACAGCCCTGATTTGTAGAGTACTCAAGACCTATTGTTTTTGGTGAAGATCGGTTGAGGGGAAGGGGTAGTTTACCAGCAACGTTTTTTATCATGCGTATTTTCTATGGCAAACGACAACTGCCGCAAATTCAAACAGAATCAAATAATTTTTTGCATACAGCCCTGATTTGTAGAGTACTCGCGACCTATTGTTTTTGGTGAAGATCGGTTGAGGGGAAGGGGTAGTTTACCTGCAACGGTTTTTTTATCAAGGGAAATTTTTTTTTTTTGGCAAACGATAACAGCCGCAAATTCAAACAGAATCAAATAATGTTTCGCATACAGCCCTGAATTGTAGATTTCTCAAGACCTATTGTTTTTGGTGAAGATCGGTTGAGGGAAAGGGGTAGTTTACCTGCAACGTTTTTTTATCAAGCGTATTTTCTATGGCAAACGATAACAGCCGCAAATTCAAACAGAATCAAATAATTTTTTGCATACGTCCCTGAATTGTAGAGGACTCAATGACTTTCGATTTTGGTGAAGATCGGTTAAGGGGAAGGGGTAGTTTACCTGCAACCTTATACGTTTTAACAAGAGTAAAGTACTTGAAAATTTATTTAAACTTTAAAACAATGGTAATTGTTAAAAATAAAATAATTTTGTTGCCAGGCAATAAAATTATAATTTTTTCATTTTAATGTAATATAATATTTTTCATTTAATACAGCAATAAAAAGGCAGGTAAGACACAGCCTGGCTGTTTGGCTGAAAATGATTTTAAATATAAATCTTAGAATATGGAAGTCATGTATGGTTCTCCATACCGATATTACTTCTATATTTCCTTAAGGAATGGAAGTATGGTGATGGCAAAAAAAATCGTGTTAGAGATTATTGCAGATTCTGATTCTACTACACTCAAAACATGAAAAAAAGTCGTTTTCCGAAAAGTGTCTGTGTGTGTGTCTGTGTGTCTGTGTGTCTGTGTGTCTGTCTGTGTGTCTGTAGATTTTTTTCTATGGCAAACGATAACTGCCGCAAATTCAAACAGAATCAAATAATTTTTTGCATACAGCCCTGATTTGTAGAGGACTCGCGACCTATTGTTTTTGGTGAAGATCGGTTGAGGGAAAGGGGTAGTTTACCTGCAACGGTTTTTTTTTATCAAAGGAATTTTTTTTTTTGGCAAACGATAACAGCCGCAAATTCAAACAGAATCAAATAATGTTTCGTATACAGCCCCGAATTGTAGAGTTCTCAAGACCTTTTGTTTTTGGTGAAGATCGGTTAAGGGAAAGGGGTAGTTTACTTGTAACGTTTTATGTTTTAACAAGGGTATTTCCTATGGCAAACGATAACAGCCGCAAAATCAAACTGAATCAAAAGATTATTTGCATACAGCCCTTAATTGTAGAGTTCTCAAGACCTGTTGTTTTTGGTGAAGATCGGTTAAGGGAAAGGGGTAGTTTACCTACAACGTTTTTTTAACAAGGGTGTTTTCTATGGCAAACGATAACAGCCGCAAATTCAAACAGAATCAAATAATTTTCTGCATACAGCCCTGATTTGTAGAGTACTCAAGACTTATTCTTTTTGGTGAAGATCAGTTGAGGGGAAGGGGTAGTTTACCAGCAACGTTTTTTATCAAGCGTATTTTCTATGGCAAACGATAACTGCCGCAAATTCAAACAGAATCAAATACTTTTTTGCATACAGCCCTGATTTGTAGAGTACTCACGACCTATTGTTTGTGGTGAAGATCGGTTGAGGGGAAGGGGTAGTTTACCTGCACGGTTTTTTTTATCAAGGGAAATTTTTTTTTGGCAAACGATAACAGCCGCAAATTCAAACAGACTTAAATAATGTTTCGTATACAGCCCTGAATTGTAGAGTTCTCAAGACCTATTGTTTTTGGTGAAGATCGTTTAAGGGTAAGGGGTAGTTTACCAGCCACGTTTTTTGTTTTATCAAGGGTATTTTGTATGGCAAACGATAACAGCCGCAAATTCAAACAGAATCATATAATATTTTGCATACAGCCCTGAATTGTAGAGGTCTCAAGACTTATCATTTTTGGTGAAGATCGGTTAATGGAAAGGCGTAGTTTACCAGCAACGGTTTTTTATCAAGGGTAATTTTTACTTCCATATTCCTTAAGGAATGGAAGTATGGTGATGGCAAAAAAAATCGTGTTCGAGATTATTGCAGATTCTGATTCTACTACACTCAAAACATGAAAAAAAGTCGTTTTCCGAAAAGTGTCTGTGTGTGTGTCTGTCTGTCTGTGTGTCTGTGTGTCTGTCTGTCTGTAGATTTTTTTTCTATGGCAAACGATAACTGCCGCAAATTCAAACAGAATCAAATAATTTTTTGCATACAGCCCGGTTTTGCAGAGTTCTCGCGACCTATTGTTTTTGGTGAAGATCGGTTGAGGGCAAGGGGTAGTTTACCTGCAACGGTTTTTTTTTAGCAAGGGTAATTTTGTTTGTTTGGCAAACGATAACAGCCGCAAATTCAAACAGAATCAAATAATGTTTCGCATACAGCCCTGAATTGTAGAGTTCTCAAGACCTATTGTTTTTGGTGAAGATCGGTTAAGGGAAAGGGGTAGTTTACCTGTGACGTTTTATGTTTTAACAAGGGTATTTCCTATGGCAAACGATAACAGCCGCAAATTCAAACAGAATGAAAAGATTATTTGCATACAGCCCTAAATTGTAGAGTTCTCAAGACCTTTTGTTTTTGGTGAAGATCGGTTAAGGGAAAGGGGTAGTTTACCTACAACGTTTTTTTAACAAGGGTATTTTCTATGGCAAACGATAACAGCCGCAAATTCAAACAGAATCAAATAATTTTCTGCATACAGCCCTGATTTGTAGAGTACTCAAGACCTATTGTTTTTGGTGAAGATCGGTTGAGGGGAAGGGGTAGTTTACCAGCAACGTTTTTTATCATGCGTATTTTCTATGGCAAACGACAACTGCCGCAAATTCAAACAGAATCAAATAATTTTTTGCATACAGCCCTGATTTGTAGAGTACTCGCGACCTATTGTTTTTGGTGAAGATCGGTTGAGGGGAAGGGGTAGTTTACCTGCAACGGTTTTTTTTATCAAGGGAAATTTTTTTTTTTTGGCAAACGATAACAGCCGCAAATTCAAACAGAATCAAATAATGTTTCGCATACAGCCCTGAATTGTAGATTTCTCAAGACCTATTGTTTTTGGTGAAGATCGGTTGAGGGAAAGGGGTAGTTTACCTGCAACGTTTTTTTAACAAGGGTATTTTCTATGGCAAACGATAACAGCCGCAAATTCAAACAGAATAAAATAATGTTTTGCATACAGTCCTGATTTGTAGAGTACTCAAGACGTATTGTTTTTGGTGAAGATCGGTTAAGGGGAAGGGGTAGTTTACCTGCAACGTTTTTTTATCAAGCGTATTTTCTATGGCAAACGATAACAGCCGCAAATTCAAACAGAATCAAATAATTTTTTGCATACGTCCCTGAATTGTAGAGGACTCAATGACTTTCGATTTTGGTGAAGATCGGTTAAGGGGAAGGGGTAGTTTACCTGCAACCTTATACGTTTTAACAAGAGTAAAGTACTTGAAAATTTATTTAAACTTTAAAACAATGGTAATTGTTAAAAATAAAATAATTTTGTTGCCAGGCAATAAAATTATAATTTTTTCATTTTAATGTAATATAATATTTTTCATTTAATACAGCAATAAAAAGGCAGGTAAGACACAGCCTGGCTGTTTGGCTGAAAATGATTTTAAATATAAATCTTAGAATATGGAAGTCATGTATGGTTCTCCATACCGATATTACTTCTATATTTCCTTAAGGAATGGAAGTATGGTGATGGCAAAAAAAATCGTGTTCGAGATTATTGCAGATTCTGATTCTACTACACTCAAAACATGAAGAAAAGTCGTTTTCCGAAAAGTGTCTGTGTGTGTGTCTGTGTGTCTGTAGATTTTTTTCTATGGCAAACGATAACTGCCGCAAATTCAAACAGAATCAAATAATTTTTTGCATACAGCCCTGATTTGTAGAGGACTCGCGATCTTTTGTTTTTGGTGAAGATCGGTTAAGGGAAAGGGGTAGTTTACTTGTAACGTTTTATGTTTTAACAAGGGTATTTCCTATGGCAAACGATAACAGCCGCAAAATCAAACTGAATCAAAAGATTATTTGCATACAGCCCTTAATTGTAGAGTTCTCAAGACCTGTTGTTTTTGGTGAAGATCGGTTAAGGGAAAGGGGTAGTTTACCTACAACGTTTTTTTAACAAGGGTGTTTTCTATGGCAAACGATAACAGCCGCAAATTCAAACAGAATCAAATAATTTTCTGCATACAGCCCTGATTTGTAGAGTACTCAAGACTTATTCTTTTTGGTGAAGATCAGTTGAGGGGAAGGGGTAGTTTACCTGCAACGTTTTTTATCAAGCGTATTTTCTATGGCAAACGATAACTGCCGCAAATTCAAACAGAATCAAATACTTTTTTGCATACAGCCCTGATTTGTAGAGTACTCACGACCTATTGTTTGTGGTGAAGATCGGTTGAGGGGAAGGGGTAGTTTACCTGCACGGTTTTTTTTATCAAGGGAAATTTTTTTTTGGCAAACGATAACAGCCGCAAATTCAAACAGACTTAAATAATGTTTCGTATACAGCCCTGAATTGTAGAGTTCTCTAGACCTATTGTTTTTGGTGAAGATCGTTTAAGGGAAAGGGGTAGTTTACTTGTAACGTTTTATGTTTTAACAAGGGTATTTCCTATGGCAAACGATAACAGCCGCAAATTCAAACAGAATCAAAAGATTATCTGCATACAGCCCTAAATTGTAGAGTTCTCAAGACCTATTGTTTTTGGTGAAGATCGGTTAAGGGAAAGGGGTAGTTTACCTACAACGTTTTTTTAACAAGGGTATTTTCTATGGCAAACGATAACAGCCGCAAATTCAAACAGAATCAAATAATTTTCTGCATACAGCCCTGATTTGTAGAGTACTCAAGACGTGTTGTTTGTGGTGAAGATCAGTTGAGGGGAAGGGGTAGTTTACCTGCAACGTTTTTTATCAAGCGTATTTTCTATGGCAAACGATAACTGCCGCAAATTCAAACAGAATCAAATAATTTTTTGCATACAGGCCTGATTTGTAGAGTACTTGCGACATATTGTTTTTGGTGAAGATCGGTTGAGGGGAAGGGGTAGTTTACCTGCACGGTTTTTTTATCAAGGGAAATTTTTTTTTTTTGGCTAACGATAACAGCCGCAAATTCAAACAGACTTAAATAATGTTTCGTATACAGCCCTAAATTGTAGAGTTCTCAAGACCTATTGTTTTTGGTGAAGATCGGTTGAGCGAAAGGGGTAGTTTACTTGCAACGTTTTTTTAACAAGGGTATTTTCTATGGCAAACGATAACAACCGCAAAATTCAAACAGAATCAAATAATGTTTTGCATACAGCCCTGATTTGTAGAGTACTCAAGACCTATTGTTTTTGGTGAAGATCGGTTAAGGGGAAGGGGTAGTTTACCTGCACCGTTTTTTTATCAAGCGTATTTTCTATGGCAAACGATAAAAGCCGCAAATTCGAACAGAATCAAATAATTTTTTGCATACATCCCTGAATTGTAGAGGTCTCAAGGACTTTGGATTTTGGTGAAGATCGGTTAAGGGGAAGGGGTAGTTTACCAGCAACCTTTTACGTTTTAACAAGAGTAAAGTACTTGCAAATTTATTTAAACTTTTTGAAACAATGGTAATTGTTAAAAATAAAATAATTTTGTTGCCAGGCAATAAAATTAAAATTTTTTAATTTTAATGTAATATAACATTTTTCATTTAATACGGCAATAAAAAGGCAGGTAAGACACAAACACACAATTCACGTTATTTCTGGCCTCACTCATGTTTATTTTCTTACGTTTGCACGCTTTTTAAATGGAAAGTGCCGAAACCCACACCAACATAACGCGTGCAAGCCGAAAAAAGGGACATCAATTTGCTTACTGGCGAAGCTAGTAGTTAATGAATGGGTAGGCAAAAATCTTATCTTAAATTTTTTTTAAGGAATCACTAAAAGGACGGTGGGTCAAATCGGACGCTGAGGTAGAGTTTGCTGTAACCGAATGGTTCCACAAACAGCCGTAAGAATTTTACTAGCAGGGAATCTACAGGTTAGCGCAACAGTGGAACTCATGTCTTAATGTTATTGGAGACTTCTTTTAAAATCGTTGAATAAAAATTGCTTTACAGCTCTATACGTGTGTCTATTGAACAATCCTTGTATTAGTCATACACGATAATACAACTGATTAAACTTCAAATTTTTAAACTTGGTTAGTTTCTATATATATGTTTAATGTTACAAATAATTCAAATAACAATCTTGATCATCTGTTAGTTCAGCGGAATAACAGTGACACTTTTAATAACCGCATAAAATAAACACTTAGAAACAACACAGGCGCTTTAACTTAACTGTTTGGACCACAGAAGTGAGGCATGCCTCAACGCTCTATGTGTACAGCGCGGGACAATCTCCCCTCCCTACACTTCCCTATCACACCACTACATTGCTTACATACGATGTATACAAAAAACGCTGAGGCAAGTTCAGGTTGCCTCATTCGCTTTAAACGAACTATGCCGAATCTCACCTGTCACCATCTAGCTTTCGCTCAATAAAGCACGTTTCGGTGTAATAAATTTGACAGTCACAGTAACAATGTATAATCTTTACGTTATGTAGTTCATACGTATTTATAATTTTTATTCTACAGAATTTGTTAGGGTAGGCATTGCCTCCATGTAACTTCGCCACTGATATATATGTGTACAACGTTATCGGCAACAAAGAAGTAGTTTTTGTTAAAATTCCTTCCCGGGATATTTGGCCGTAGTCCAATGTTTTCTACAAAACCAGACATTTCGGCAATGCCATCGACTTCCATCATCAGTGAAAATCGAGTGCGATAACGTGAGGTGGTATACGTTAGTGACCACAGTACTGTGGTTAAGGCTGAAGCAGTAAGTAGAAAGAAGTAGTTTCTATGGTAATATTTCATTTCGAAAATGATTTTAAATATAAATCTTAGAATATGGAAGTCATGTATGGTTCTCCATACCGATTTTTTTCTATGGTAAACGATAACAGCGGCAAATTAAAACAGAATCAAATGATGTTTTGCATACAGCCCTGTATTGTAGAGTTCTCAATATCTATTGGTGTTGGTGAAGATCGGTTAAGGGAAAGGGGTAGTTTACCGGCAACGTTTTATGTTTTAAAAAGGTATTTCCTATGGCAAACGATAAGAGCCGCAAATTCAAACAGAATCAAATACGTTTTTGCATACAGCCCTGTTTTGTTGAGTACTAAAGACCTATTGTTTTTGGTGAAGATCGGTTAAGGGAAAGAGGTAGTTTACCAGACACGTTTTTTGTTTTATCAAGGGTATTTTATATGGCAAACGATAACCGCCGCAAATTCAAACAGAATCATATAATATTTTGCATACAGCCCTGAAATGTAGAGTTCTCAAGACCTGTTGGTTTTGGTGAAGATCGGTTAAAGGAATAGGGTTGTTTACCAGCAACATTTTATGTTTTATCAAGGGTAATTTTTTTTTTTGACGAACGATAACTGCCGTACATTAAAACAGAATCAACTACTCTTCTGCATACCTTTTTGAATTATACAGAACTCAAGGTCTGTTGATTTTGTTGAAGATCGGTTAAGGGAAAGGGGTAGTTTACCGGCAACGTTTTATGTTTTAACAAGGGTATTTTTTCTACGACGAACGATAACTGCCGTAAATTCAAAGAGAATCAACCAATGTTTTGCATACAGTCCTGAATTGTAGAGTTCTCAAGACTTATTGTTTTTGGTGAAGATCGGTTAATGGAATAGGGTAGTTTACTAGCAACGTTTTATGTTTTATCAAAGGTGTTTTCTATGGCAAACGATAACAGCCGAAAATTCAAACAGAATCAAATAATTGTTTGCATACAGGCCTGAATTGTAGAGTACCCAAGACCTGTCGTTTTTGGTGAAGATCGGTTAAGGGAAAGGGGTAGTTTACCGGAAACAGTTTTGTATCAAGGGTAATTTTTTTCTATAGTAAACGGTAACAGCTGCAAATTCAAATAGAATCAAATGATGTTTTGCATACAGCCTTGTATTGTAGAGTTCTCAATACCTATTGGTGTTGGTGAAGATCGGTTAAGGGAAAGGGGTAGTTTACCAGCAACATTATATGTTTTAACAAGGGTAATTTTTTTTATTACGAACGATAACTGCCGTAAATTCAAACAGAATCGACTTGGTTTTTGCATACCTTTTTGAACTAAAGAGAACTCAAGGTCTGTTGATTTTGTTGAAGATCGGTTAAGGGAAAGGGGTAGTTTACCAGCAACATTATATGTTTTAAAAAGGGTAATTTTTTTATGACGAACGATAACTGCCGAAAATTCAATGAGAATCAAATAAGTTTTTGCACCCTTTACTGAGTTGCAGAGAGCTCAAGTTCTATTGATTTTGGTGAAGATCGGTTAAGGGAAAGGGGTAGTTTACCGGCAACATTTTATGTTGTAACAAGAGAAATGTTTCCATGGCGAAAGATAACTGCCGCACATTCAAACAGAATCAAATATTTTTTTGCATGCTTCCCTGAATTGTAGAGGACGGAAGGTCTGTTGATTTCGTAGCAGATCGGTTAAGAGAAAGGGGTAGTTTACCAGAAACATTTTATGATTTAACAAGAGTAAAGTACTTAATTTTTATAAATAAAGTATCCTGATAAGAAGCTCATAGTAATCCACTGTAGAAACTCAGATGAAATATCTATAAATGAAGAAGTTAGGTGAACGGGGTGGGGGTAATTTTCTATTATTAAAAATTATAGTTGAAGGTGGAGGGGAGAATGTTTCATATGTGTACTACGTTATCGGCAACAAAGAAGTAGTTTTTTGTTAAAATTGCTTCCCGGGCTCTTTAGCCGTAGTCCAATGTTTTCTGCAAAACCAGACTTTTCGGCAGTGGCATCGACAGCCATCATCGGTGAAAATCGAGTGCGAAAACGTGAGGTGGTATACGTTAGTGACCACAGTACTGTGGTTAATGTTGAAGCAATAAGTAGAAAGAAGTATTTTCTGTGGAAATATTTCATTTCGAATATGATTTTAAATATAAATCTTAGAACATGGAAGTCATGTATCGTTCTCCATACCGATATTTTACTTCCATATTCCTTAAGGAAATGTAAGTATGGTGGTGGCAAAAAAAATCGTGTTCGAGATTATTGCAGATTCTGATTGTACTACACTCAAAACATGAAAAAAGTCGTTTTCTGAAAAGTGTGTGTGCGTGTCTGTCTGTGAGTAGATTTTTTTTCTATGGCAAACGATAACTGCCGCAAATTCAAACAGAATCAAATAATTTTTTGCATACTACCCTGAATTGTAGAGTACTCACGACCTATTGTTTTTGGTGAAGATCGGTTAGGGAAAGGGGGAGTTTACCTGCAACGGTTTTTTTTATCAAGGGAAATTTTTTTTTTTGGCAAACGATAACAGCCGCAAATTCAAACAGAATCAAATAATGTTTCGCATACAGCCCTGAATTGTAGAGTTCTCAAGATCTATTGTTTTTGGTGAAGATCGGTTAAGGGAAAGGGGTAGTTTACCAGTAACGTTTTATGCTTTAACAAAGTTATTTCCTATGGCAAACGATAACACCGCAAATTCAAACAGAATCAAAAGATTATTTGCATACAGCTCTAAAATGTAGAGTTCTCAAGACCTATTGTTTTTGGTGAAGATCGGTTAAGGGAAAGGGGTAGTTTACCGGCAACGTTTTTCTAACAAGGGTATTTTCTATGGCAAACGATAACAGCCGCAAATTCAAACAGAATCAAATAATGTTTTGCATACGTCCCTAAATTGTAGAGGTCTCAGGGACTTTCGATTTTGGTGAAGATCGGTTAAGGGGAAGGGGTAGTTTACCAGCAACATTTACGTTTTAACAACAGTAAAGTACTTGAAAATTCTTTTAAATTTTTCAAACAATGGTAATTGTTAAAAATAAAATAATTTTGTTGCCAGGCAATGAAATTATAATTTTTACTTCCATATTCCTTAAGGAAATGGAAGTATGGTGATGGCAAAAAAAATCGTGTTCGAGATTATTGCAGATTCTGATGGTACTACACTCAAAACATGAAAAAAAGTCGTTTTCCGAAATGTGTGTGTGTGTGTGTGTGTGTGTGTGTGTGTGTGTGTGTGTGTGTGTGTGTGTGTGTGTGTGTGGGTGTGTGTGTGTCTGAGTAGTTTTTTTTTTTGGCAAACGATAACTGCCGCAAATTCAAACAGAATCAAATAATTTTTTGCATACAGCGCTGATTTGTAGAGTACTCACGACCTTTTGTTTTTGGTGAAGATCGGTTGAGGGAAAGGGGTAGTTTACCTGCAACGGTTTTTTTTTATCAAGGGAAATTTTTTATTTGGGAAACGATAACAGCCGCAAATTCAAACAGAATTAAATAATGTTTCGCATACAGCCCTGAACTGTAGAGTTCTCAAGACCTGTTGTTTTTGGTGAAGATCGGTTAAGGGAAGGGGTAGTTTACCAGTAACGTTTTATGTTTTAACAAGGGTATTTCCTATGGCAAACGATAACAGCTTCAAATTCAAACAGAATCAAAAGATTATTTGCATAGAGCCCTAAATTGCAGAGTTATCAAGACTTATTGTTTTTGGTGAAGATCTGATAAGGGAAAGGGGTAGTTTACCGGCAACGTTTTTTTGACAAGGGTATTTCCTATGGCAAACGATAACAGCCGCAAATTCAAACAGAATCAAATAATGTTTCGCATACAGCCCTGAATTGTAGAGTTCTCAAGATCTGTTGATTTTGGTAAAGATCGGTTAAGGAAAAGGGGTAGTTTACCACCAACGTTTTATGTTTTAACAAGGGTATTTTCTATGGCAAACGATAACAGCCGCAAATTCAAACAGAATCAAATAATTTTTTGCATACCTCCCTGAAGTGTAGAGGTCTCAAGGACTTTCGATTTTGGTGAAGATCGGTTAAGGGGAAGGGGTAGTTTACCGGCAACGTTTTACGTTTTGACAACAGTAAAGTACTTGAAAATTCATTTAAACTTTTTGAAACAATGGTAATAGTTAAAAATAAAATAATTTTGTTGCCAGGCAATAAAATTATAATTTTTTCATTTTAATGTTAATTATGTACGAGTTAATATCTTTATATATATAATTCTTCTGTACGTGTGTATGTCACTGAACTCCACCATGTATAAAATAATATATCGTTCGTGGCAGGTAAGCATATCTCAGTTATGTAATGTTCACGTTTCCATTTTATTATTATGCCTACAGCAATAAATAGGCAGGTAAGACACACAATGTAACTGCACGTGTTTACAGAGGAACGATTCATAGACAGACTTTTCGTCTTTAGGGAATGAACCCTCTGCAAGATGCTGAGGGTCCATGAGTGACTTCGGAGCGCTCCTTCTTTTTCGCGTGTTTGTTCTGTGAAACATACACTGTAGATTCGCAGCTTTACTCTAAACAACGCTCAATAGGAAATGTTGAAAATTTTTGTCCACAGTGTACCCTCATTCACATTAAACCTGCTCTGATGTTTTAATTACGGACATCATAATATTAAAACTTTGGAAACTTGAGCACTACTTAATGGAGATCAATCATTAACTTATACAAGCCATTAATTTTATGCATCTATTATATATATATGAGTACAACGTTATCGGCAACAAAGAAGTAGTTTTTGTTAAAATTCCTTCCCGGGATATTTGGCCGTAGTCCAATGTTTTCTACAAAACCAGCCGTTTCGGCAATGCCATCGACTTCCAACATCAGTGAAAATCGAGTGCGATAACGTGAGGTGGTATACGTTAGTGACCACAGTACTGTGGTTAAGGCTGAAGCAGTAAGTAGAAAGAAGTAGTTTCTATGGTAATATTTCATTTCGAAAATGATTTTAAATATAAATCTTAGAATATGGAAGTCATGTATGGTTCTCCATACCGATTTTTACTTCCATGTTCCTTAAGGAAATGGAAGTATGGTGATGGCAAAAAAAATCGTGTTCGAGATTATTGCAGAATATGATTGTACTACACTCAAAACATGAAAAAAGTCATTTTTCGAAAAGTGTCTCTGTGTGTGTTTGTAGATTTTTTTCTATGGCAAACGATAACAGCCGCAAATTCAAACAGAATCAAATACTTTTTTGCATACAGTCCTGATTTGTAGAGTACTCGCGACCTATTGTTTTTGGTGAAGATCGGTTAAGGGAAAGGGGTAGTTTACCGGCAAAGGTTTTTTTTAACAAGGGTAATTTTGTTTGTTTGGCAAACGATAACAGCCGCAAATTCAAACAGAATCAAATAATGTTTCGCATACAGCCCTGAATTGTAGAGTTCTCAAGATCTGTTGATTTTGGTAAAGATCGGTTAAGGAAAAGGGGTAGTTTACCACCAACGTTTTATGTTTTAACAAGGGTATTTTCTATAGCAAACGATAACAGCCGCAAATTCAAACAGAATCAAATAATTTTTTGCATACCTCCCTGAAGTGTAGAGGTCTCAAGGACTTTCGATTTTGGTGAAGATCGGTTAAGGGGAAGGGGTAGTTTACCGGCAACGTTTTACGTTTTAACAACAGTAAAGTACTTGAAAATTCATTTAAACTTTTTGAAACAATGGTAATTGTTAAAAATAAAATAATTTTGTTGCCAGGCAATAAAATTATAATTTTTTCATTTTAATGTTAATTATGTATGAGTTAATATCTTTATATATATAATTCTTCTGTACGTGTGTATGTCACTGAACTCCACCTTGTATAAAATAATATATCGTTCGTGGCAGGTAAGCATATCTCAGTTATGTAATGTTCACGTTTCCATTTTATTATTATGCCTACAGCAATAAATAGGCAGGTAAGACACACACACACACACACACACACACACACAATTCACGTTATTTCTGGCCTCACTCATGTTTATTTTCTTACATTTGCACGCTTTTTAAATGGAAAGTGCCGAAACCCACACCAACATAACGCGTGCAAGCCGAAAAAATGGACATCAATTTGCTTCCTGTGGATCGCTGGACAATGCAACTGCACGTGTTTACAGAGGAACGATTCATAGACAGCCTTTTCGTCTTTAGGGAATGAACCCTCTGCAAGATGCTGAGGGTCCATGAGTGACTTCGGAGCGCTCCTTCTTTTTCGCGTGTTTGTTCTGTGAAACATACACTGTAGATTCGCAGCTTTACTCTAAGCAACGCTCAATAGGAAATGTTGAAAATTTTAGTCCACAGTGTACCCTCATTCACACTAAACCTGCTCTGATGTTTTAATTACGGACATCATAATATTAAAACTTTGGAAACTTGAGCACTACTTAATGGAGATCAATCATTAACTTATACAAGCCATTAATTTTATGCATCTATTTTATATATATGTGTACAACGTTATCGGCAACAAAGAAGTAGTTTTTGTTAAAATTCCTTCCCGGGATATTTGGCCGTAGTCCAATGTTTTCTACAAAACCAGACGTTTCGGTAATGCCATCGACTTCCATCATCAGTGAAAATCGAGTGCGATAACGTGAGGTGGTATACGTTAGTGACCACAGTACTGTGGTTAAGGCTGAAGCAGTAAGTAGAAAGAAGTAGTTTCTATGGTAATATTTCATTTCGAAAATGATTTTAAATATAAATCTTAGAATATGGAAGTCATGTATGGTTCTCCATACCGATTTTTACTTCCATGTTCCTTAAGGAAATGGAAGTATGGTGATGGAAAAAAATCGTGTTCGAGATTATTGCAGAATATGATTGTACTACACTCAAAACATTAAAAAAAGTCATTTTTCGAAAAGTGTCTCTGTGTCTGTAGATTTTTTTTTGGCAAACGATAACAGCCGCAAATTCAAACAGAATCAAATATTTTCTGCACACAGTCCTGATTTGTAGAGTATTCGCGACCTATTGTTTTTGGTGAAGATCGGTTAAGGGAAAGGGGTAGTTTACCTGCAACGGTTTTTTTTATCAAGGGTAATTTTGTTTGTTTGGCAAACGATATCAGCCGCAAAGTCAAACAGAATCAAATAATGTTTCGCATGTAGCCCTGAATTGTAGAGTTCTCAAGATCTGTTGATTTTGGTAAAGATTGGTTAAGGGAAAGCGGTAGTTTACCTGCAACGTTTTATGTTTTAACAAGGGTATTTTATATGGCAAACGATAACAGCCGCAAATGCAAACATAATCAAATAATGTTTTGCATACTGCCCTGAATTGTAGAGTTCGCAAGATCGTTTGTTTTTCGTGAAGATCGTTTAAGGGGAAGGGGTAGTTTACCTGCCACGTTGTTTGTTTTATCAAGGGTATTTTGTATGGCAAACGATAGCAGCGGCAAATTCAAACAAAATTATATAATATTTTGCATGCAGCCCTGAATTATAGAGTTCTCAAGACCTATCGTTCTTGGTGAAGATCGGTTAAGGGAAAGGAGTAGTTTACCTGCAACGGTTTTTTATCAAGGGTAATTTTACTTCCATGTTCCTTAAGGAAATGGAAGTATGGTAATGGCAAAAAAAATCGTGTTCGCGATTATTGCAGATTCTGATTGTACTATACTCAAAACATGAAAAAAAGTCGTTTTTCGAAAAGTGTCTGTGTGTCTGTGTGTCTGTCTGTGTGTCTGTCTGTGTGTCTATCGATTTTTTCTATGGCAAACGATAACAGCCGCAAATTCAAACACAATCAAATAATGTTTCGCATACAGGCCTGAATTGTAGAGTTCTCAAGATCTGTTGTTTTTGGTAAAGATCGGTTAAGGAAAAGGGGTAGTTTACCTGCAACGTTTTATGTTTTAACAAGGGTATTTTCTATGGCAAACGATAAGAGCCGCAAATTCAAACAGAATCAAATAAGCTATTGCATACAGCCCTGATTTCTTGAGTACTAGAGACCTGTTGTTTTTGGTGAAGATCGTTTAAGGGAAAGGGTTAGTGTACCAGCCACGTTTTTTGTTTTATCAAGGGTATTTTGTATGGCAAACGATAACAGCCGCAAATTCAAACAAAATCATATAATATTTTGCATACAGCCCAGAACTGTTGAGTTCTCAAGATCTGTTGTTTTTAGTGAAGATCGGTTAAGGGAAAGGGGTAGTTTACCTGCAACATTTTATGTTGTAACAAGAGAAATGTTACCATGACAGTAGTAATAAAAGGTTGGTTCTGGGACAGCCACGCCCCCCTCGTTTGTTTATGTTTACATTTATTTCATCCTCTCCACTCCCGCCTTAACCGACATAGCCGCCGGTCACCGAACTCCGCGTGTTTATGTTTACATTTTTTCTTTCTCACCACGCCCCTCTCGTTTGTTTATGTTTACATTTTTTCCTTCCTCCCCACCCCCGCCTTAACTTACATAGCTGCCGGTCACCGAACTCCGCGTGTTTATGCTTGCATTTTTTTACCGCGTGTCCCAGCTTTACATTGTTTACGTGTCGGAACGAATGTTTATGTTTACGTTTTTTTCTCGCCGACCGGCCACGTGCTCGTTGTTTTCCTTTCCGATCGACACGCTGATCCAGTAACAAACGTAAACATAAACATTCGTCCGTAAACAATGTAAAGCTGGGACACGCGTTAAAAAGAAACGTAAACATAAACATTCGGAGTTCGGTGACCGCCGGAGCGCGTCTGTTTGTAAACAAATATTTATAAATATTTAGGAGAAGGGATAATAACATAACATATTCTTTTATAAGTATTAACGACGTTGTTTGGTATTTGTCATTGTAAAGTACAATCGGAAACTATGACGCCGATTAAATCTGTAATATTTTTTTTAACATTATGGACAAAATGCGATCAAATATTACTAATAAATTCTTCAGCCGATAATACAACACAAATTGAAATGGATAAAGTTAAGCGATATTTATATGAATATGGTTATCTTCAAACAGATGATGAATCTTCGTTGCAAGCGGTAAATGAATCAGATATTGCTAACGCGTTACTTATATTTCAAGAATACTATAAATTACCAACTGATGGCGAGTTAAATAATGAAACTATAAACTTAATGTTGAAAACTAGGTGCGGTAACAGTGATATTATCGATTATCGAGTATCCAGTTTCAAATGGAACAAGCCTGAAGTAACATGGCATTATTATTTAGCGAATCAAGAGGTGTTAGAATTGACTAAACAAGCTTTTGCAGTATGGGAGGAAAAGTCTGGTATACGTTTCAAACATGATAGAGTGAATACAGATATTTTAATTTCTAATAAACGATTGAAACATATGATGCAAAAAGAATCGTGGCAATGTACCAGAACGTTTGACGGTAAAGGTGGAACATTAGCACATGCATATTTTCCTGATTATAATAATTCAAGACGAGAAATTCATATTGATGAAGATGAAAATTGGTCATATTCGACTGACAAAGTTGTTCCTCTTGACCAAACAAGTTTGTATGCAACTTTAATACATGAAATCGGTCATGCTATAGGTTTATCACATTCAGATGTATCAGATTCTGTAATGTATGCTTATTACAACGGTAAAATCGAGTTAGGTGATGATGATGTTTTAGCCATTCAAAATTTGTATGGTAAGACACAAAACACTTTTCTAACGTCTTTCATGCCGATGTTGCCATCTTCTTCAGTGCCAAAGATAGAAGACGAGCATCCTATAGATACAAATAAAATTGATCTTTGTAATTTTAAAAATATTAATTTATTTTTAATTGCTGATAAACGATTATATATATTACATGAAAAATGGTTGTGGATATTAAATCCAGCAGAGATGATATACACCAAACCGCTTATAATAAAACATTGGTTAACGTTTCTTCCAAGAAACTTCACAAAAATTTTAGCTGTATATCAACGACCATCTGGCGAGATAGTTATGTTTATAGATTCTTTGGTATTCATGTTTGATTTAATGAGTCTTAAATTAAGTCATGGTTATCCGAAGCATATCCAGTCTTTATTTAACATACAACCGAATAATTTGCATGCGGTATTCAACAGTTATACAGGTAAAACTTATATATTTCATGATGATAATTATTATAGAGAAGTCAATGAGTGTATGTTCACTACTAAATCATGGGGTTATATATCCGATACATTTCCTGGAATACCGCCTAAAATCGATTCATCATTTAGATTTTCTGATGGTAATTTATACTTTTTTAAGAATAACACTGTGTGTGTCTTTAATGAATTTACGGGTGGATTAGTTAGAACAGAAAAAAATAATCTATCTATATTCGGATTGAAATGTGTAAATGATGATGTACTATACAAATTGAAAGAATTAATATTACAATTGATAATTCAAAAGAAAGACCAATCGATTTCACACAATAATCGATAGTAATATCGATGAAGAACAATAAAAGTTCAGTTTGTAAATAAAATTTATAAAAATAGGGTTGATATGTGTTTTGTGCGATGACTATGTTATGTATTATTGTCGACGCTTGTTTACGTCGAAGTCGACGGATAACCTATAACCTTCAAATTGATATGGCTTGAATTTTTGTATTGAGAAATATTTCGATGTTGTGAAGAGTGTAATAAATTGTATTATTAACAACCACTGGTTTTATTTTAATTATTCCTACAAAATAATAACAAAGTAAAGCAGGCTACAATATTTATTATCATACCATCAAATACATATATAATGAACAGATTATATTAACAAGTACATACAAAATGATTATTTGAACAGTTACAAATTTTGTGATAACAAAATAATTGAGATTATATTAACAAGTACATACAAAATGATTATTTGAACAGTTACAAATTTTGTGATAACAAAATAATTGAGATTATAAAAACAAGTACATACAAAATGATTATTTGAACAGTTATAAATTTTGTGATAACAAAATAATTGAGATATAGTATCCCAAAGTTGAGTAACGTGTTGATCACATTTTAAATGATTATTACAACAAGTATTTTGATACACATCAAACTTTGTACAATTTTTAATACACTCCACATTATTATCATATTCTTCTTCTTTTTCACGAAGAAATTTAAATATTTTATAATAGCAGATATTAAAATTTTTACGTCCCATAACTTGAGTATCGTAAATATTAAAAACGATATTTTTACGTTGATTGTGTTTATTTTGTAACATAAAAAGACGATTCATAGTTCGGCTATAAAGTATCAGCTTGAATGGCTTAATGAATAATGACCGTACGGGATTGTATCTATCCCGTTATCGCATAATACTCTCTTATCATCATTATTGCTTAACGCTAATTTATTAATTGATACCGATTCTACAATATGTTTTTTCGATCTTATTAATTTCATAATTCTACGTTTTTCTGTTTCCGAAAGAGTATTATGAAGACAATTTTTGAAATCGTTAAACGAGATCTCGTTATTAATTACACATTTTTTAATTCCTTTCGCTTTCTTTTGAATATTATTGTCATGCGTAGTATACGTATATAATTTTGATCGTAAACCAATAAATTCCTTAATCGGAATACCGTTACATTCGTCTTTAAATTTACCGATTACTTTTTTATTTATAGTAGAATAACATTTATGATCAGGAGGATAATCGCTAGTATCAAAAAACATTTTCAAATCTGGATCTAACATATCTTCGTAAAAATCATTTGTCAATATTTCATAAAACAAACTGTCAGTATCAGTATATAATAACGAAATTTTGTTTCCATACTTTTTTTTCATTATATCATAATGAAATTCATACATTAAGGTTTTGCTCAATTCTAATACCGTGAAGCCTACATAAATTGGTTTATTAAAATAAATAGACGTTTTGTTTGATAATACAGCACAAAGCGATTTATCATATATAATTCTGTCTTTGAAAGTCGGTTTAGAAATAAGTTTTAATAATTTTTTATTTTCACTTACAAGATCTAATTTCATTCTTTTTCTTACATTCTCCATACACTTACCAAAGACAGAATTATTTAACAATTTTAAAAAATCTTTTTCAAACTCGTTTGTCGCAATTCGTCGTTTTTCCGTATTTAAATCAATATATGGTTTTAACCATGGTTTTTGATAAAATTTTAACGTTCTGTGAATTTTAGTTACTTTCAACCCGTGATTGATAGCTTGTTTTAAATTGACATAATGGCAAATATAATGTTCTTTCGGTTCTAATGTAGTTAGTAATTTTGTATGTTTTGTGTGATTTATACTTTTATTAATTGGAAGAAATGGTAGATCCATATGGTTATCGTGTAAATTTCAGGGTATTCTATATCGACTTCTAATATATACCCTGTTTCAGAATTATTAGAGGTATTTAGTATATCTGTAATAGTAATTTTATCAGCCCATACAAAGTTAGAATACGGAATATATTCACTCATCGCCCACCCGTATAGATTATTCGCGTCTAAATATGTTAAAAATGTTTTAGGATAATTTGGATTATATGTTTCTTTTATATATTCGTTATTGGCTTTTGAATGTTTTTTAATACATGATGATATTCCCCCTTTTATAGCGGTCTCAAAGGAAAGATATTTTTCATATTCATTAAGCAATTCAAGTTCAATACCAGTACAAAATAACATCGCATCAAAAGCAAACCCTGGAACGGTTAAATAATGCCCACAATCTAAATTATGTGAAGATAAACAAAGTAAACGAAAACTTTCAAAAACGTCGCATAAAAGCAATACGTCAATTTTCAAATATAAATCACTGTAGTCGCCCAACGATTTAATTTTAAAATGATCCCAAACCTGAACCGCGTGATTATAATCTTCATCGCTTATATGTTTCGCATTTAATTTACTATAAAATTCGACTTTAGGAGGTAGTTCTTGTACTTATAATTTTTCCCACGAATCGGTATATTCGTAAGGATATACACCTTTTCGAGTGACTAAATCCATATCATTATTTGAAAAAAATTTGCTAGTATGAAAAAATTGATTTTTTGGTAGATTATTACTTAGTTCCGCTAAGGATCTATTTAGAAAACGAAAAGTATCAACAAATTTAATAGTTATTCCGTTACACGTTTTTTTTTTGAAAATGATATATATTTTTCAGTCGAATTTGGAATAACAATTATTTGTCTAATATCATACCCTAATTGGCGGACGATAAAATGAGAATCATAATTTGAACTAGCATGAATAAAAATGGGAACAAATTTTTGATTTTGTCTCCTCAGATTACAATTATTACATAATGCGGAACGGTAACGACCGGTAATATGACAATGATCTCTAACGGGTCTGTAAAATAACGTGAATTCGCGTTTACACATTTCGTAATGTGTAGTAGATTTATATTTGATTTTATCTTGTTTTGTCATTTTTAACGGTTTAATATTATTAAGAAGCGAACCTAATAAATTTATGTTTTCAACGAGATATGACACGAATTTTTCCGCAGCATTTTTACCTCTATATAAGAACGGTTCTGATGGCAAATGCTTTTTAATATTAGCGGGAATTGAATTTTCTACAACGAAATAAACGCAAAAACTCATAGGTTCGTGTAGTTCATTCGCGACTGTAAAAGAATATTTCCGATCAGGGTAACAAGTACTTATCGGTTTTAATATGCATTCAAAATCCGCGTAAACTACTATTGGAAGTTTATATTGGTATTGGAAATTTTGAAATTTTAAATTATCAGTCGGCATTATCACTCGAGTAGGTGTATTTTTTTGACAGTTTCGTTTATGTATTTTTAACTTTTTAGATTTAACAGTGAAGTAAGTTAGACACCGTTTACAAAATTCGATATCATTAAAACTTTTAGTTACTTGCGACCTAATTAATCTGGTGAAATTTTTAATATAACAATAATGGGCTGCATTATCTTTATTTAATAATAAAAGATCGAAATGGTTTGATTTTTCATTATCACATACTTTTAACGGGTAAATTGTGATATCGTTTTCAACACCATACACGTTAACCGAAACGTTATTATTTTTTTCGAAAATTTTTATCTGTGTTAACGGAGTAGGAAAATCAATATTATTAAAAGTAAATTTATTTTCTAAATCCTTATAACGGAAATTTATGCTTTCCGGGTGTGAACCGTTTATGAATTTACAAAGAATCGCCCATTTAAAACAATAATTATCTGTATTTTTAGGATTAATTATGCTTTTTTTAACAGTCAGTTTTGGCGGAAGCGGAATATACGAACTACCTCTTAAAGGCTTAAAACGATTAATTCGAATCAATATCCCGTCAATTGAATGTAACGACCATCCAGAGCCCTTTTGTACATATACGTCTTCTTCATTACAAATACTGTTTATCATACTGTCTATTTCAGATGGTATAGACGAACTATGAAGTAAAATAATGTTTTTGGTTTTAAATGTTCTGTCCTGATATTCATTAATATTATTTTTAACGTATGTACATTCAACTAAAATATTGAATTTTATTGCGTTATATATTACAATCATATTACTTAAAATGTTTAATATTTCTAATTTTAAATAAATTAATAATAGACATATGTCTTTAATTACGTTATTATTATTTTTATAAAAATACGTTCTTAAATTACCTTTAAACGCATTTTCTATTTCTATAAATTTATTTTCTAAAATTATATGTTTTAATCTATTATTTTTTAAACGTAAATTATTATTATCAGATGATGACGATAATGATGATGATGATGATGATGATGATGATGATGATGATGATGATGATGTGGAAGAATAACATGAATGTTGTGTATAAGACGGTCCAGGTTGAGGATCTCGTATGTACGATGGTTCTGGCTGAATATCTTGGCTGGATGAAGGTCCGGGTTCAGGTGTTTGAGTATTCACGTCATTAGCGATTCTTACAGACAATCTCTTTTTGAATGGAAGTTGTTATCCATTATGATCTAAAAAAGTAAAATCATTCATTTTTTTAAAAAGTAAGTATTTACTATTGAATTAGTTTAACAGTAAAAGAAATAATTCCAATAATTACAGGTTGCTGTTGTTATAATTGAATTAAATCAGTTCTTGTTTCACAATTAGTACGTTTGTATTGTTCAGTAAAGCCGAGTAATAATTTTAAAGGAACACAAAATCTGTCGATTTTGTTGCGAAGCGATTATATCTCTCTATCTGTCCTGTAATTAATTTGATGAATTTGTTTTCATACTGATGTAGAGGAATAAAATCGTTGTATTTAAACGTTTTGTGGTAACAGCAGTAAAATACAAGTTGAGAAAAAAATATTTACGCCATCTTAGTTAATTAACGCTGTACATAAATAAAAAACAATTTGCGATAACTCCGGGTTGTTTAATCGACAGTACTCTTAATTATATTATTTTTTTGTTGTTTTTACATTACAATCTGTAAATAATAAGTTTCACGTGTATATCACATGATTATTAATTACGTAAATGGAATTGAAACGCAAGAACTAATTATCGTATTAAAATAATTGGCTTATGTAACTACAAAATAACAAGCTGATAACAGAAACAGTAAACAAGTCTGGGTACAGAGTTCTAATTATTATTCTCTCTATAGTATTCTTAATTATATTATATTTTTTTTGTTTTTACATTACAATCTGTAAATAATAAGTTTCACGTGTATATTACATGATTATTAATTATGTAAATGGAATTGAAACGCAAGAACTAATTATCGTATTAAAATAATTGGCTTATGTAACTACAAAATAACAAGCTGATAACGGAAACAGTAAACAAGTCTCGGTACAGAGTTATAATTATTATTCTCAAAAATATATATAAAGCGAATCGGATTTTACTGGTCTATGTACAATTCTTCGTTTCACTCGACGCGTTGTACTGCTGCTACTTCAGGTAAGAGATTATTTTTTATATACACTAACGTTGTTGATGGTGATAGATTTCAAATAGATAATGTTAAGTTGTAAAATTAATACTTTTTTGTTTTTATACAGATATCATCAGCTTATTATTTCGTATTGCTACTACCACTACTACTACTACTACTACTACTACTACTACTATTTTTGGTAAGCGGATATTTTTATTTAATATAAAAACATTAGCGCTGTTGATAGTGATAGATTTTAAGTTGTAAAACTAATACTTTATTTTGTTTTATACAGATATTATCAGCTTGTTCCTCTCTCTTCACACGTTTTTATCGATCAACTACCGTCACTTTTGGTAAATGATTATTTTTATTAAAAACACTGAAACCCCGCTGGTGGTGATGTTAAGTTATAAGACTAATACTTTATTTTGTTTTATACAGATATTATCAGCTTGTTCCTGTATCAGCTTTCCTCCCTCTTCATACGTTTATATCGTTCAACTACCGTCACTTTTGGTAAATGATTATTTTTATTAAAAACACAAACGCTGCTGATGGTTATGTTAAGTTATAAAACTAATACTTTATTTTGTTTTATACAGATATTATCAGCTTGTTCCTCGTTCTTCTCTTTTTTATACCACAACTTCCTACTTCTTTGTGAACCTTATCTTCATACATCAATTCAGTAAGTAATTGTTTAAAATTGTTTTTAGCATATGTTAATATTATCCGATAATGTAATTGTTTTTGTATATAGATATTATCATCGCTGATGGCAGTATAATTTGTTTTTTGTGTTACAGACACAATGGCAGTTCCAACTCTGTTTTTTGTCAAGTTATCTGATAATGCTTATCCTCCAGTCAAAATGAGCGCATATGCTGCAGGTTTCGATCTCAGAAGCGCATATGATTGCATGATCGCTCCTCATGACAATGCGTTGATTAAAACTGATTTGGCTGTTAAAATTCCGGAGAAATGTTACAGACGAATTGCACCACGTTCTGGCTTAGCGTTAAAACATCATATCGCTGTTGGAGCAGGTGTTATAGATAGAGATTATCGCGGTAACGTTGGTGTAATTTTGTTTAACCATTCTTCTGAAATTTTTTATTTTCGAAAAGGAGATCGTATAGCGCAGTTGATATGCGAACAAATAGCTGAACCAAAAATACAAGAGTTAGCGAGTTTAGATTCAACAGCTCGCGGCTCTTGTGGTTTTGGTTCGACAGGAGGAACAAGCGTTGCAGATAACTATGACGATGAAAACTTATTGCTAGAAATAGAAAAATTTTTAACGGATTTCTAGATTTTCTTTTTTTTTCTAACAATATTATTCATTTTTTTAAATGTTGTTAGAAATTAATTATGTTATTTTTTCTGTTTCTAGTAATGGAACGCGAAGCATCCAATACTTCTCCTTCAGCATCCGCCGGCCCCTCGACGTATTTTTCAATTAAAGACTTAATCCAATGTCTTTACATAACGGGGCTGGTAAAAATAGTGCTGTGGGAGGAGGCATTAGAGAATTTGAAAGTGATTGTACTGGACCAACCTTCAATTATTACTAATTTATATTTAATTATTCAGAATGCGATCATGCATATATTTGATGATGAACCGTCAGAAATCGATATTTTCCGTAGGAAACAAAAAGAAATGTCCTTGGCGGAAATTATCGATTATTTTAATTCTCAGATTGATGACGAGCTTTACAATAGCAAAAATTTAGACTATGATAGTATTAAATTGTTTCGCGAATTAATTAGTAGAAAGAAATCGGTCGAGACGATTGAACTCGACAAAAATAGCGATAGTAATAGCGATACTCAATCAGATAGCGGAGACGATTTTGATAAAATTTTTAATTCTTTTTCGAACAAAAATAAATCTAAAAAATCCAAAAAATCAAAAAAGTAAAAACACTAAATTTGAGCAGAAGTTTGAGATATTAAAAGACGGTACAAGGAAATGGGTAAAAACACCAGGTGAGGAAGGTTCGTATTTGATTGAGGTGAAATTAACGCAGACGGCCGACATCAAACATGAACTTTCTGACAACTGGTGGCGAAAAGTATCACGGAAAGTGACTGTTTTAGCATCGTCACCACAAGACCCGCTGTTCGTGGTAACAAACGATTTATTCAAATTAGCGCTAGACAAAATTAAAAACGCTAAAGATGTAGCACACGGCTCATACAAGACGCGGTATAAGCCGTATTAAAATAATCTAAGGTTGGTCGGCTGGTTGAATGATTGATTGTTGTAAATATGTATATAGTATAAGTATTTAATTTTAATTGTATGTATATAAATAAGTATAAATATTTAATTTTAATTGTATGTATATATATATATATAAATAATTTTAAGTTGTTTATTAAATTTAATTTTAATATATATATATAATAAAAATAATATGTTCTACACAAGAACATGTACAGTAATTCTTGTTTTTGGTTACCTGTAAAATAAGTGTGTTCTTCTTATGTCATTTTTAATATACGTATTATTATAAGGTATAATGTGTTTTACATTTCTCTATTCAAAAAATTAATTTGTTTTTGTTATAAGTCTTTCCTATGTTATTTTTAAACCGTATTTGATTTTACATAGAACACATTTACAGCTGTTTTTGAACCGTTAACGCCTACTTCTATCAACGGCTTTGATGGATCATAGAATGAACGTGTCAGCAAAACAGGAGGAGGACCGTCTTCTCCATAAATGGTTTTTTTCGCCGAAAAGGTTAACACCTGGAGAAATTGCGAAATTAAAAGCGATAGTCGACAGGCCAGACTCGACTATAAAACCATTTATAAAAGAATTGATAAAAAATTTATAGAATCTTTGTTATTTTATATATATATATATACATAAATAAATAAAATATAAAAAAAAGTTTGGTGTTTATACTTTCACAAAATCCTTTCCTTTGTGCAGGTAATGGACCGTGATCAAGAGTTCAACGCAAGCGTGTGTGTCGACGATAAATATTTAAGTCACACATGGGAGTGTATAGCTATGTTAGAACATTACCTTGATATCAAATTTTATCGACCAAGTCATAATAACAATAAAAATACAGATTTTAAAATTCCTGAAGGTGACTGTCGTTGTGCTATGTATAAAAACAAATCAAAAAATATAGTAGATCGTTTGTATACATCGCGTTTGTATACGGGTAATATACGATCTATAATACGGTGTGTATGTGATTCTATAAATTTATATAGAGATTATATTTTGAATCATGTATTAACACACGGTCACGAATCTAAAAATAATAATTGTGCTTGTGTCGACACCTGTCTGTCCAGTTCCAAAATTGGTTGTACAGACGGTAAAAAAATTATTAAATGGATAGAAAAACAGCTGTTATTAACAGATCGAATGTACTGTGAACGCCATAAGTGTTATGTACATTTACAATCAGATGATAGTATAACAGTGAACACCATATATGATACAAGCTGTAAGAGTATAATAAATGATGTGTGCTATCATACCGCTATACTGTCAATATACAAAGACCGCAATAACCGTACATTATACGGTTCGGAATTGCATAAAGCCTTAGCAGCTTGGGTTCGTTATAACGAATGGCTGAACGACTGGGGTAAACGCACAGTGTTGGTGCGTGATAATAATAGGCTTCGTATTTATCATGGATTCCCGGATTAATAATAATGTGATGTTCTAACATAGTAATAGTGAAGGAAAAAAATATAAAAATTATTTAGCGTACAATGATCAAGATTATGTTTATATGGACAATCGATACGTGCTACAGTCTGCTGTTTTAAGACACTTAATGATGAACACTTCAACCGACTTGTAGTCGAACATAGATTAATAATAGTGAAGGAAAAAGATGTAAAATAAATTAAAAAATAAATAAATAATACATTTTAAATTTTATTATTCAATATCCAATTTGCTATATGAAATACATTATTTAGCGCACAATGATCAAGATTATGTTTATATGGACAATCGACATGTGCTACAGTCTGCTGTTGTAAGACACTTAATGATGGACACTTCAACACCTCGAGATCTATTACTTCAACCGACTTGTAGTCGAGCATGTTCTCGATGAGTCTCTGCTTTTCTGCTCCTTTAGTGTAAACATATTCACCTTCAGTAACGATGCTGTTTAAAATACTGTGAAGTTCGTCATAGCTGTGAATTCCACAATTCCAGCTGAAACCATGAAAAAATCTTTTCAACCACTCTACTTGTTTTTTTCTATTTTTAATAAATAACGATAATCGAATGGTGGTAAAAACAAAAAATGTTCTCTCACACCGATACAGTTGTAATTTTCTATTCTTTGTACACACAATTCTTTAACAATATAATTTTTAGCATCATCGAAAAAACATTGAACATCAACAATAAAACCGATCATTATTATAAAGCGCTAACACTACAAGTGATTATAAAACGTGCATGACAAGCAAATAAATATAATGTTAACAATCGATTCATTCTATCGATTTTCTTATAACACCAGATAAAGGTAGATATACGAGCAAATTATCAGATATTAGCAAGCAGTATGCGGTCGTTTTTGGCGGAAAGTTTTCTGTTGATTCTATTTCTAAACGAACATCGACAGAACCGGTTTTTAAAAGGTCGCTCTGATGAGAGCAATCAATAACAATTATTGGCGCATATAATAAATAATCGCTCCTATCCAGCATAGGTTCGTCCTCACTGCCGTCATAATACGATGATTGAAACCCCTTATACATCTCGTATAGCGTTTCTTTACTTCCGTTTAAATTATCATACGGATAGTATTGTGAATTCAAATATAATTTAATATTATGCAAGTCGCATAAATCAAAATGAGAGGCATTTTTTGCTATGTTATTTTTTCTATCTGTTTGAAAACCTACAATTATATAACGCGGTTTTTCAGTCTGTGCTACTGTTTTTATCGTCCACGTTAATTGTTTAGTTTCTGGTAAAGTCGGGTATTCTTGCAATTCCCATCTACGAAATACTAATTTTATAGGCAGATCTCTATCAACAATACTCAATAATCTGTGTCTATACTCATCGCTAACATAAATATAAGGAATTCGCCAATTGATTTTTGTTAATTGTAATTTATATTTATCAACAGCGTTTAAAACTACGGCGTTATTATCAGACGATGATCGTATTAAAATCAGGTCTTGTTTCACATTTAAAATTATACGTTTGTATTGTTCAGCAAAACCGAGTAATAATTTTAAAGGAATACAAAACACGAAATTCGTCGTATCTGTTGTGAAGCGACTTTTTACATCTCCCGTCCATCCTGCATTAGTTATTTTCTTCATATCACCGGGTTTGAATGTTAAAATATTTTTCATTACTGATGTGATACCGACATTTTTAACACGATCTACTTCCGTAGCACATATTTCGTACCGTATTTCATCGAATAAAAATGCTAATCCATTACTAATTAATTGAATATTTTCGTTTTTCTGATTGTTTTCACCCATTAATTTACCTTCGATATGTAGATAACTCTCGCAGGGAAGTGTATAATGATCTTGTTGATGAACAGGAATACGTATTTCATCATTATTATTTAATGTAGTAGATGCGTAAGGAGTGTGCGTATGATACGCACGTCCGATGATACTATCGTCATCGTAAACAGCACTATTTAACACGTCCAATATACTCATTGTTAATAAGTACTTTATACCCTAACGACTCCAAAAATTTTCTATTAAGAGATGTTAACTGATTAGCATCCCGTATTTTACTGGTGCTATTTACGGGTTTAACTATTGTTTTATTTTGTCCATAAGGAAAAATTAGCCTCATCTCGTCTTTTTCTTATATGTAATCGCAAAGAAATCGTTTCTTCTCTAAAATTTATTAACTTTCCGTCTTGATCTTCTAATCGTATTGTGATATTATCTAATCTATTTGTATTCACAGGCAAATAAATAACGGTTGTCGGTGATTCTAATAATTTATACCCCGGTCCGACTGTCGAATAAAATTCGTGTTATATATGAGATTCTCGGCCGTTCTTCAGTGACCTAGCCACAGCGCTGCAGACTAATCTTATAACGTCTGTCTTTACAATGTTGATTGTCGACTGTGATGAATGCCATTTAAGCGGTTCGAGTTTGACAGTATTAGCGAATCCGAGAAGAGAAGAGAATTTGGTTTAGTGAAATCTATCGTTTCACTCGAATAGATTTCGCTTTTCAAAGTATTATTATTAGCACGTATTAATAATTTAATAATTTTCTTTTTATTACTTTTTGGTAATTTTTGATTTATATAAGTGTTTATATCCTCGATTTCATAAGAACCTGTAGGTAATTCAATCACTCCATCGTCACCGAAATAAAACATATTATTTACATTTTCTTCAATATTCGGTATGGAATTGTATGTCATGAAATTAATCAACCCGAGTTCCCAATTTCCTTCGAGTTCGATGGGAGGAAATATATCACAACTAAGTGACGATCCCACTCCGTTTAAGCTAAACATTATTACTAAGAAACTGTAAACACAGACGTCCACAATTAACTGTATTTGATCGTTGATAACGTTTATAATTATAGTTTATATTGACGGGTTGTTGCTCCGATGTTTGAAAATAACGAACTAATTCAATTGGTGGTCTTAAATTACTAAAACTATCGAAATAGTTTATTGTCTTATTTTGTTTACGGTAACATACCCAATGTGTGCCTGACCCGCGTATACTATCTAAATTAACAATACCGGTTTCATTTTTCTGAATTTTTAACAGTAAAGTATCTTTCATAAAAACAACTCTAAAATTAGATACATTCAAGAGTTTAGCGTAGGAAAACAATTCATTATTGGTGAGAGCGTGTGAGGGAATCTTTATTTCTTTCGATGTTTTTTTTTTATTCCCACCGCCATCACCGGATTTTTTATACGGTCGTAAGTATAATCCTCTTCCCCTCCTTTTTTTTTAGATTTCAAAATTTGTTTATTTTTTTATTTTTAATACCGCTACCAAATTTAGTTTTCGCTTTCATAATATTAGTTAACGCCCAAGCAGCAGCTTTTTCACCAGTAGACGAGTCTCGTGCTTTTACACGTTGCCAAGCTTTTTCTGCTAATTCACGATCGGCTTTAGAACAATTTTCAGTATCTCGATATTTCGAGTATGTTATATCCTGTTCCTTACAAGCCGCACCTAATTTATTAATACCTGGATCTCCGCGCTGTAATCGTTTACTTAATTTCGTACCCGGACCACAGTATTGATAACCAGGAACATGTAGTTCGATAGGTAAAATATCGACCGCTTTGTTCAGTAAATTTCCGATTAATCCTCGACCGCAACGGACAACTTCTGCACTTTTCTGATATACACGCATTTCCGGCAATAAACAATAATTTACAGATATATATTTTTTTTCCAATCTTCTATATTTCTGACAGGATTATCTTTCGTTGTTTTTACATAAATATCATATAATATACTATACACGTGATTGTTTAATATATTAACAAAATTATCTAATCTGTCTTCAACTCTCTGTTGAACTATATTAACTGTATCGAGTATAAATTGTTTGCTTACAGCATCTGTCGGAACCGATGGATAACCTATGTTATTTAACCTATAACCTTCGAAGTTACAAATTCCATTTGATACGGTTGGAATTTTTGTATCTACATACGATTTAGTCGCTGCGTCAGTAAGTAATTTCGGATCAGCTAAATTAATTATATTTTTCAAAGCAACGTCGTACTGGTTATCAGTTTGATATAAACAATTTTCTTTTAAAATTTTAAAACTAACAGCATCTTCTTCCGAAACAGCGTACCGACATTACAGTCTTTTATTATCTATATCATAATCACCCTCATCTGTTAAACGAAAACCTTCACCGGTAGGACCGCGAACAACGTTTATTCGCATATACCTACTTTAACGTCCGAATTTATCGATACTCATTTTGTAAATGACAAAATTAACGTTACTACACGTTATTTTATTATATTCGCTTCTCGCAATTCTTCGATAATTGATATGATTTCATTTTCATGTCCGGTATGACCAGTATTCTTAGACGCTATTAATAAACGTAATCTGTTGCATAACTCGTTCGGATCATCCCAATATACATAATTCGGCTTATCATCGTTAGTTAACGATAAAACACCACGTCCTTCAATACGTTTCAGTTTCGATTTAGTAGACGTTGAACCTGATACCAGATTTTTAATTATATTATTATATTTATATCCTTTATTACTCTTAACTCGATCAGAGCGACTCTGTTTATGAGCATTTGTCGCTTTTAGTATCAAACCGTACGTATACAGATCCTCTTCTGAATATATATAATCGTCAGGTATTTTCATAAAAAGAAGTTCATAAAGTCCAGGTGTATCTTCATACGTTACATTATCGATAGTAATATTATCGCCCTCGAAATTAATAGACGAATTGCCTTTATCGAATTATCGTCTCCAAAATAAACACCGTAAGTATGATCGATTTCCTTATTTTTATCATTAAACAATTTACGTAAATATAATCTAGGTAATTTACCTGTAACAGCGTTATCAATATAATAATTTGCTCTACTAAGACCAGTAGATGTTGATAGTACTTCTTGTAATGTCGGCGGTGTTTCATATATTTCCGTAGCACCTTCGTTAACATCCATTTCAGGTGTACTAGTTGTCGATCCAATTTTTCTCATTTTAATCGGTGTAATTCCTACTTCTTTTTGTTCTATTTTATTTCCACGACGTTTATGTTTTTTTAAACGCGTTTCTACATCATCCATTTTTTCATCCTTATCGTAAAGCACATCACGTAAATTTATTAACTTTTTTAAAGGTTGAACTATTGGTTCTAATTGTTTCTCTAATTCCTGTTGTTCGCTGATAGCGCTTTGAGTCAAATTAGCGTGTTTCCGTCTAATATCTTTCCTAATTTGTTTGATCTCTTTCGCAAGTTGTTCACGTTTCGCCCGCGACGTCATCTTGTACAATAATTTATCAATCCTTATGTATCTATATAAATATTGAATCCAATACGATAACGACCGCGACACATATCACTCTCTTTGTCTATTACTAAAAAATGATGTTTACCACGTATCCATGCTTTATTACAAATTTTTTTAAAACAATCAAAACTCATATCCGTGTTATCATGATCGGCAAAAACATGTTTTAAATTTAGTTCATCTTGTCGAAATAAAACTATTAAATTTGCGTTATCTCGTATCAATTGTTTTGGAATTTTACTATACGACTGACACAAATAAAAAACATCGATATTATTATGTCTCCCCATTGTAAAATAATTTCGTATATTATACTGACGTTCACAAGCTATATCGTCAAAAATTATTACAGAATTAGGTTTAGCTTCATTTGGATGTATAACCTCGTCATTATCTGTAAACGTATGATAACCTATAAACGGTATTTTTGAAAACACTCTATTTAAAAACTTGTATTTAGGTTGATACAACGATTTTGAAAACACATATATATTTTCAAAACATAATCCGTTCGGATCGAATAGCAAATTAAGCATTAAATTAGTTTTCCCAATGTCTGATGAGCCTGTAATTAAACATCTAATATTATCTGGTAATAATTTACTATGTTTTTTCTCTTTTCTTCAGATCCCTACAATTATAAACAATCGTATCAATATCGCGAATATTTATTTTATGTTTCTGCCGTTTAAGCTTCATCACTGACGTCTATTTTTTTCACACACGTTATTATATAATATTATTTCTATTAATCCAACTGTCATGTGATTTATCATAACCCAACCAACGTACAAGTACTTTCTCACCTTTACGTTTAAAAATTTTTTCAATTAAATATACGTCACCGAATTTTGTTTTACTTATTTCTTGTTCATAAAAACCACCTTCTAATATATTACCTTTATCGTCCTTCAGAATATACGTTCTCGGCGCTGTAGATTTAACGTTGTAAATAGTAAATAACTCGTTTGTCCAGTTAGGAAGGTAACCTTTAGCATACACCTTTTTATATTTGCTAATTCTTACTCTATCACCGATTTTAAATTTTGGAGGTTTCTTATTGAACGTTAATTGTTTTCTTTTATTTATTCGTAACAATACTTCTTTTTCGTTATTCTTGTTTACATCTACAGGTTTCATTTTAATCGTTCTGTGCACAGTATTATTGTAGTCTCTCAATAAATCGGGAAGGATATTCAATCACGTATAATTACCGTTAGTTGTAAACCATTTCCACATTTTATTTTTCAAAGTACGGTTGAACCGTTCGATAATAGAAGCTTTTTTATCTGAATGTGTAGAATAATGATTTATATTGTATTGCTTCAACAAATTACGCACACGTTCATTGTACCATTCTTTACCTTTATCTGTTTGTAAATGATTCATTTTATTATTTTGTAATAAAATTTTAAGTACTCGCGCAACATTTTCAGACGATTTTGTTTTTATTGGAACAGCGAATGCGTATTTACTGAAACAATTTATCATTGTTAATATATACTTATAACCTCTATTCAACTTTGCATATGGAATCATTTCTACAAGATCGGCTTGATATAAATCATCAAGACCTTTGAGCTCAACACTACGAGTTAAAAATTTTTTTCTAACTTGTTTATGTAATTCGTTACTGATATTCTCTCTTACACTCATTATATATATGTTGACGGTTCTAACTACGATAAGAAAATGAATAAAAAACAACAAACACAAATACATCAATACTATTTTTTATTATTTTTTAATAATAATTAATTACATACAATCTTCATCTTTGTGAATTTTCACCAAGAAACAGTGTGGTGATACTTTTTCATGAACAGTCCAAGGATCATCAGAACATTTCCAACCGTTTAAAATGACTCTACACTCTATACATGATAATTTATTACCAACACCGGTATAATAAAATCCGGCGTTAACCAGTTTTTTAAAATTGGGCTCGAGTGTAGGCCAACTTTTAAATGATAATAACATCACTTTTTTAGTCTCTGCAATACATCTTTTCGCATTTCTATAATTATTGAAATTATACATTATACATCGCTCCATCTCACAATTCGGATTCGATAATTTATGCATAAACTGAATGTGTTCGATAGGTAAAGTTCCTCTTGTCTGAAACCCGCACAAAGAACACTGAACACTATCTAAATATCGTTTAAAAACAAAACCGGATTCTAACAATTCATTTATCGAATGATTGATTAATCTTTCACACAACAGCGCTTGTTTTGACATTGTTTTTTACCGACGTCTTCACAGCGACTGGTGACGCACGAACTGATTTTGCTTTATACAATTTTTCTTCTTCTTCATGATCGATACTCAGTAGTGTTTGATAACTACAGTTTTTTTAATTTTTTCAATATAGCACCGTACGTATAAGTAATCGGTAAACTGATTTTAATAATCTGTTTGTTCCTTTCAATTTTAACAACATTTGCTCGTGTAAATTCATTCACTATTAAACAACAAATTTCATTAAAATTTAATTCTCCATCGAGTGACGGGCCGAAATAATATATTTGCCAATTAAATGCGGAAATACTGTTTTCAAATTTATCAGTCATTTTGTTTTTAAAAATCGAAGATATCGATCTACAAAAAATAATTTAATTTCTGAATCATCATGGCTTTCAATCAACTGTAAACAACACAGTAATTTACTTTTATTTCTTTCAAAAATAGCACACGGACATGGACCGTCTATAACGTCAGTAAACTTATCACTACAACAACACCCGTCTTCAGATAACTTCTTTACTTCACAATAAAAAATAATTTCTTTTAAACAATCATATATCCCCTTCAGTTGACATGTTCGAAAATGATCTATTACCAAATCGTCTAAACTCGTTACTTTAATAATATTTGATAACCTTAATACAACGTCTTCTGAAAATTCGCGTTTTAATAAGTCGATTATACTGCTACCGTCCATTCTTTCGTTAACATGTTCTCACAGAGACTACAAACTGAATACTGACAATAAAATTGAACGAAACAAATGTATACTAAACATTCGGTTAGGTGGGGACGAAAAATAGTTCTTTATATATTCTAACTAATAAACAATATGGCGAGGCTTTCGCATGCTCAATCCAAGGATCGTCAGTCTCCTCCCACTCAGAAAGAACCGCTTTGCATTCCACGCACATTACGTCGTCTTCAATTCCGGTATAATAAAATCCTGCTGATCTGAGTCTATCGGCTGACGGTGAACGTTTTGGCCATGTATAAAATGTCAACTTCATCATTTCTTCTGTTTCTTCAACATATTTTATCGCATTCTGATAATTAGCAATACACTCTTTTGATTTAGCGAGTAACATTTGTCTCAGAAAATACATTATTTACAAAATAAATCTGACGAAATATCTGTGCTCGTAAAATTCAACACAATGTTGTCACTAAGACCGCAAGCCATTTACTGGCAGAGAAATTTAATAAACATTTGTTTAATCGGGGACTGAAAATAGTTCTTTATATATTTTAATTAATAAAAAAAATATGATTTGGTAATGCGAGGGATCGAACCTACGAACTAATAATACTGATAAAACCGTTATAGGATACAATTAACGCACACGACCAAATCATATTTGATAAATAATAATTTTAAAACGATACTAAACGAATAATTCAAAATAAAAAAAGCGTATACATTTCCAGATAAAATTTGTTTACTACTATTTTTCCGCACACTGTCTCTTGTACAATTTAATTAATATACAGTCTGGCGAAGCTTTCGCGTGTTCGAACCAAGGATCGTCAGTCTCCTTCCAATCACAAAGTACTATTCCGCATTCAACACATATTACGTCGTCTTCCGTTCCGGTGTAATAAAATCCGGCTGATACCAATCTCTCGACTGACGGACAACGTTTTCGCCATCGAGGAAACGCGAATGATGCTTCCATCTGTTTCCGCGCTTCTCGAACACATTTTACCGCGATTGGATAATTTGTAATACACTCTCTCGATTTAGCGTAATCTTCAAATTTATAATACCTATCGCAAATCATTCTGCATTTCGGATATAAAAGTTTATGCATGAACTGGATATGCGTGATTGTCAGATATACTTTTGTTTTAAAACCGCACTTGCTGCATTTAATATTATCTGAATTAGTTATAAAAGCAAAACCTTCGTTTTCAAAAAAATCTAGTACAATCTGGACGGGTGTAGCATGCGTTACAGACATCTTAAACGAAAATCACGTATTAACTGAAAAAATTGCATAAACGATTGTATTTACAACGTTATCCAAAACACGATCGCGATTGAAATAAACAAAGAATGCGGTGGCGAATGATTATTTATTTGTTGACAAACAGACGCGCTCCGGCGGTCACCGAACTCCGAATGTTTATGTTTACGTTTTTTTTTACTGCGTGTCCCAGCTTTACATTGTTTACGGACGAATGTTTATGTTTACGTTTGTTACTGGGTCAGCGTGTCGATCGGAAAGGAAAACAACGAGCACGTGGCCGGTCGGCGAGAAAAAAATGTAAACATAAACATTCGTTCCGACACGTAAACAATGTAAAGCTGGGACACGCGGTAAAAAAAATGTAAACATAAACACGCGGAGTTCGGTGACCGGCGGCTATGTAGGTTAAGGCGGGGGTGGGGAGGAAGGAAAAATGTAAACATAAACAAACGAGAGGGGCGTGGTTAGAAAGAAAAAATGTAAACATAAACACGCGGAGTTCGGTGACCGGCGGCTATGTAGGTTAAGGCGGGGGTGGAGAGGATGAAAAAATGTAAACATAAACAAACGAGGGGGGCGTGGCTGTCCCAGAACCAACCTTTTATTACTACTCATGATGAACGATAACTGCCGCACATTAAAACAGAATCAAATATCTTTTTTGCATGCTTCCCTGAATTGTGGAGGACGGAAGGTCTATTGATTTTGGAGAAGATCGGTTAAGAGAAAGGGGTAGTTTACCTGAAACATTTTATGATTTAACAAGAGTAAAGTACTTAATTTTTATAAATAAAGTATCCTGATAAGAAGCTCATAGTAATCCACTGTAGAAACGTAGATGAAATATCCATAAATTAAGAGGTTAGGTGAACGGGGTGGGGGTAATTTTATATTATTAAAAATTATAGTTGAAGGTGGAGGGGAGAATTTTTTATATGTGTACTACGTTAACGGCAACAAAGAAGTAGTTTTTTGTTAAAATTGCTTCTTGGGCTCTTTAGCCGTAGTCCAATGTTTTCTGCAAAACCAGACTTTTCGGCAGTGCCATCGACTGCCATCATCGGTGAAAATCGAGTGCGAAAACGTGAGGTGGTATACGTTAGTGACCACAGTACTGTGGTTAATGCTGAAGCAATAAGTAGAACGACGTAGTTTCGATGGAAATATTTCATTTCGGATATGATTTTAAATATAAATCTTAGAACATGGAAGTCATGTATGGTTCTCCATACCGATATTTTACTTCCATATTCCTTAAGGAAATGGAAGTATGGTGATGGCAAAAAAAATCGTGTTCGAGATTATTGCAGATTCTGATTGTACTACACCCAAACATGAAAAAAGTCGTTTTCCGAAAAGTGTCTGTGTGTGTGTCTGTCTGTGTGTAGATTTTTTTCTATGGCAAACGATAACTGCCGCAAATTCAAACAGAATCAAATAATGTTTTGCATACTGCCCTGATTTGTAGAGTACTCACGACCTATTGTTTTTGGTGAAGATCGGTTGAGGGAAAGGGGTAGTTTACCAGCAACGTTTTTTTATCAAGCTTATTTTCTATGGCAAACGATAACAGTCGCAAATTCAAACAGAATCAAATAATTTTTTGCATACGTCCCTGAAGTGCAGAGGTCTCAAGGACGTTCGATTTTGGTGAAGATCGGTTAAGGGGAAGGGGTAGTTTACCGGCAATGTTTTACGTTTTAACAACAGTAAAGTACTTGAAAATTCATTTAAACTTTTTGAAACAATGGTAATTGTTAAAAATAAAATAATTTTGTTGCCAGGCAATAAAATTATAATTTTTTCATTTTAATGTAAATTATGTATGAGTTAATATACATGTATAAAATAATATATCGTTTGTGGCAGGTAAGCATATCTCAGTTATGTAATGTTTACGTTTCCATTTTATTATTATGCCTACAGCAATAAAAAGGCAGGTAAGACACACACACACACACACACACACACACACACACACACACAATTCACGTTATTTCTGGCCTCACTCATGTTTATTTTCTTACATTTGCACGCTTTTTAAATGGAAAGTGCCGAAACCCACACCAACATAACGCGTGCAAGCCGAAAAAATGGACATCAATTTGCTTCCTGTGGATCGCTGGGCAATGTAACTGCACGTGTTTACAGAGGAACGATTCATAGACAGCCTTTTCGTCTTTAGGGAATGAACCCTCTGCAAGATGCTGAGGGTCCATGAGTGACTTCGGAGCGCTCCTTCTTTTTCGCGTGTTTGTTCTGTGAAACATACACTGTAGATTCGCAGCTTTACTCTAAGCAACGCTCAATAGGAAATGTTGAAAATTTTTGTCCACACTGACCCTCATTAACACTAAACCTGCTCTGATGTTTTAATTACGGACATCATAATATTAAAACTTTGGAAACTTGAGCACTACTTAATGGAGATCAATCATTAACTTATACAAGCCATTAATTTTATGCATATATTTTATATATATGTGTACAACGTTATCGGCAACAAAGAAGTAGTTTTTGTTAAAATTCCTTCCCGGGATATTTGGCCGTAGTCCAATGTTTTCTACAAAACCAGACGTTTCGGCAATGCCATCGACTTCCATCATCAGTGAAAATCGAGTGCGATAACGTGAGGTGGTATACGTTAGTGACCACAGTGCTGTGGTTAAGGCTGAAGCAGTAAGTAGAAAGAAGTAGTTTCTATGGTAATATTTCATTTCGAAAATGGTTTTAAATATAAATCTTAGAATATGGAAGTCATGTATGGTTCTCCATACCGATTTTTATATATGTGCCTGAGTTGTAGAGGACTCAAGGCCTATTAATTTTCTAATGATTTTGGTAAAGATCGGTTAGGGGGAAAGGGTAGTTTACCTGAAACATTTTTTGTTGTAACAAGAGTAAATTTACTTAATGAAATATCTATAAATGAAGAGGCTAGTTGAAGGGGGAGGGGATAATTTTTACTTCCATGTTCCATAAGGAAATAGAAGTATGGTGATGGCAAAAAAATCGTGGTCGAGATTATTGCAGATTCTGATTGTACTACCCTCAAAACATGAAAAATGTCATTTTTCAAAAATTGTCTCTGTGTGTGTGTGTGTGTGTGTGTGTGTGTGTGTGTGTGTGTGTGTAGTTTTTTTCTATGGCAAACGATAACAGCCGCAAATTCAAACAGAATCAAATAATTTTTTGCATACAGTCCTGATTTGAAGAGTACTCAAGACCTATTGTTTTTGGTGAAGATCGGCTAAGGGAAAGGGGTAGTTTACCAGCAACGTTTTTTGTTTTAACAAGGGTATTTTCTATGGCAAACGATAACAGCCGCAAATTCAAACAGAATCAAATAATGTTTTGCATACAGCCCTGAATTGTAGAATTCTCAAGATAAATTGTTTTTGTTGAAGATCGGGTGAGGGAAAGGGGTAGTTTACCAGCAACGTTTTATATTTTAACATGGGTAATTTTTTCTATGACGAATGATAACTGCCGTAAATTCAAAGAAAATCAAATACTTTTTTGCACACCTTCCGGAAGTGTAAACAGCTGAAGGTCTATTGATTTTGGTGAAGATCAGTTAAGGGGAAGGGGTAGTTTAGCTGCCACCTTTAATGTTTTAACAAGAGTAATTGAATACAACTATTATATTCACGACTCAGAACACAAAGTTTTTTATAAGTAAAAATATAAAGTTTTACCTTACAACCTGAACCAGTTTTCCCTTTAAAAGGCTTCTTCAGAGGTTGCCGCTGGTAGCGCTGTCCGTCCTGTTGTGGGCGACGGAATCGAATTTCGAAAGATCGATGTTGTGTGTGGGGTGAGATGTGTTCGAATAATGCGTGCGATTTGAATTGTGTCTGTTCGTTTAGGATGTCGTTTTTATTTTTTTTCGTGTGTTCGTATTTTTCCAATTGTTCTAGAGTGTCTAGTTTTCGGCCTTTTGTGTGTACGTGTAGAATGTTCATGTTATGGTCGATGTTTTTGTATGTGTGGTTTGCCTCAATGAGGTGGTTTGCAAAGGTGGGTTCTGTAGTGGAGTGGAGTGCCTTTGCATGTTCAATGTATCTCTGTTTGAAGCTACGTCCTGTCTGGCCTATGTAGAATTTGTTGCAATTTGAACAATTTAGTTTGTAAACACCGGGTAGATCGAATTTGTTTTGTGTGTGTTTATAATTGAAGGGGGAGGGGATAATTTTTATATGTGTACTACGTTATCGGCAACAAAGTAGTAGTTTGTTGTTAAAATTCCTTCCCGGGCTGTTTGGCTGTAGTCCAATGTTTTCTGCAAAACCAGACGTTTCGGCATTGCTGTCAACTGCCATCATCAGTGAAAATCATGTGCGATAACGTGTGGTGGTATACGTTAGTGACCACAGTACTGTGGTTAAGGCTGCAGCAATAAGTGGAAAGAAGTAGTTTCTATGGAAACATTTCATTTCGTAAATGATTTTAAATATAAATCTTAGAACATCGAAGTCATGTATAGTTCTCCATACCGATATTTTTCTATGGCAAACGATAACAGCCGCAACTTCAACAGAATCAAATAATGTTTCGAATACAGCCTGAATTGTAGAGTTCTCAAGACCTGTTGGTTTTGGTGAAGATCGGTTAAGGGAAAGGGGTAGTTTACCAGCAACGTTTTATGTTTTAACAAGGGTATTTTCTTTGGCAAACGGTAACAGCCGCAAATTCAAACATAATCAAATAATGTTTTGCACACAGACCTCAATTGTAGAGTTCTCAAGAAGTATTGTTTTTGGTGAAGATCGGTTGAGGGAAAGGGGTAGTTTACCTGCAACATTTTATGTTTTAACAAGGGTAATATTAATCCATAAGGAAATGGAAGTATGGTGATGGTAAAAAAATCGTGATCGAGGTAATTGCAGATTCTAATTGTACTACCCTCAAAACATGAAAAAAAGTCATTTTTCGAAAAGTGTCTGTGTGTGTGTCTGTCTGTCCATGTGTCTGTAGATTTTTTTTCTATGGCAAACAATAACAGCCGCAAATTCAAACAGAATCAAATACTTTTTTGTATACAGCTCTGAATTGTAGAGTACTCAAAACCTATTGTTTTTGGTGAAGATCGGTTAAGGGAAAGGGGTAGTTTACCAGCAACGTTTTTTTTATCAAGGGTATTTTTTTTCTATGGCAAACGATAACAGCCGCAAATTCAAACACAATCAAATAATGTTTTGCATGCATCCCTGAATTATAGTGTTTTCAATGCTTATTGTTTTTGGTGAAGATCGGTTAAGGGAAAGGGGTAGTTTACCTGCAACAGTTTATGCTTTAACAACGGTAATTTTTTCTATGACGAACGATAACTGCCATAAATTCAAACAGAATTAAAAACCTTTTTTGCATACACCTCTGAATTATAGAGAGCTCACAGTATTTTGATTTTAGTGAAGATCGATTAAGTGAAAGGAGTAGTTTACCAGCCACATTTTGTTTTAACAAGGGTAATTTTTCTTATGACGAATGATACCTGCCGCACATTCAAAGAGAATCAAATACTTTTTGCATACGTTCCTGAATTGTTAAGTACTCAAGATCTGTTCATTTTGGTGAAGATCGGTTGAGGGTGAGGGGTAGTTTACCTGCAACATTGTGTGTTGTAACAAGGTTAATTTTTTCTATGACGAACGATAACTGCCGTAAATTCAAACAGAATCAAATAATTTTTTACATATGTGCCTGAGTTGTAGAAGACTCAAGGCTTTTTGATTATGGTGAAGATCGATTATGGGGAAAGGGCAGTTTACCAGAAACATTTTTTGTTGTAACAAGAATAAAGTACTTAATTTTGATAAATAAAGTATCCTGATAAGAAGATATTAATAATCCACTGTAGAAACGTAGATGAAATATCTATAAATGAAGAGGCTATTTGAACGGGGTGGGGGTAATTTTCTATAAATGAAAATTATAGTTGAAGGGGGAGGGGATAATTTTTATATGTGTACTACGTTATCGGCAACAAAGTAGTAGTTTGTTGTTAAAATTCCTTCCCGGGCTGTTTGGTCGTAGTCCAATCTTTTCTGCAAAACCAGACGTTTCGGCAGTGCCGTCGATTGCCATCATCAGTGAAAATCGTGTGCGATAATGTGTGGTGGTATACGTTAGAGACCACAGTACTGTGGTTAAGGCTGAAGCAATAAGTGGAAAGAAGTAGTTTCTATGAAAACATTTCATTTCGTAAATGATTTTAAATATAAATCTTAGAACATGGAAGTCATGTATAGTTCTCCATACCGATATCTTTCTATGGCAAACGATAACAGCCGCAACTTCAAACAGAATCAAATAATGTTTCGTATACAGCCTGAATTGTAGAGTTCTCAAGACCTATTGTTTTTGGTGAAGGTCGGTTAAGGGAAAGGGATAGTTTACCTGCAGCGTTTTATGTTTTAACAATAGTAAAGTATTTAATTTTGATAAATAAAGTATCCTGATAAGAAGCTCATAATAATCCACTGTAGAAACGTAGATGATATATCTATAAATGAAGAGGTTATGTGAACGGGGTGGGGGTAATTTTCTATTAATGAAAATTATAGTTGAAGGGGGTGGGGAGAATTTTTTATGTGTACTACGTTATCGGCAACAAGGAAGTAGTTCTTTGTTAAAATTCCTTCCCGGGTTGTTTAGCCATAGTCCAATGGTTTCTGCAAAACCAGACTTTTCGGGAGTGCCATCGACTGCCAGCATCAGTGAAAATCGAGTGCGAAAACGTGAGGTGGTATACGTTAGTGACCACAGTACTGTGGTTATGGCTGAAGCAATAAGTAGAAAGAAGTAGTTTCTATGGAAATATTTCATTTCGAATATGATTTTAAACATAAATCTTAGAACATGGAAGTCATCTATGGTTCTCGATACCGATATTTTACTTCCATGTTCCTTAAGAAAATGGAAGTATGGTGATGGAAAAAAAATCGTGTTCGAGATTATTGCAGATTCTGATTGTACTACACTCAAAACATGAAAAAAGGTAATTAATTATTTTAATTAATGTAACTTTTACATTACTATTCATAATGATTAGCTATGATGGTTGAGTGTTATTGGTACAGAAGAGGATGTTGCAGTTTCTTTTCTTCAAGAAAAAGGATTACTTCATAATCCGCGTCGTTGCATTAATGGACTTGATATGGTATTGAAAATGGGACAGCGACCTCGATGGTGTTGCAATAAAAAAACTTGCCATGAGTATTTACTTCGCCAGGGCACATTTTTAGAGGGGTCCAAATTACCGCGTCCAGCTCTTCCTGCATCTGCCTCTCTCTTTGACTGATTCCTTGAATCCTCTCTTTATTCTTTTGGGTCTGTCAATCGACTTTATTGATGGTAGTGTATACTCTTTCCACACGATCACCGATATCTGTTTGCATTTCCTGGTGCCTCTCCTCCAGCTTCTTGAGCACCTCCTGTTTATTTCTTTGGCATTCTACCGTGGTTGTTATGTGGAGTTCTTCTATTCGGTTTTTTCCGTCGTCCTCGAATGCTTTAATTTTGCTTATGATTTCTTCTTGGGCCTTTACTATAGTTTCATTGGTTGTTTTCATTTTTTCATTAGTTTCGGAGACCTTCTTTTGGATATTTTCACAGTATTCCTCTAACTGTTGTTCTAATTGACATTTTAATTCTTCTTTGTTCTTCTCATGGTCTTCCTTCAATTGTCCCCTCAATTCTTCCTTCAGTTCTTCATTTCTTTTTTGAATGTCCTCCGTCAACTGCTGTTGTAGAGCTTCTTGGTTCTTCTGCAAATTATCACTATGTTCCTCTATTTTCTCGTTTATCTGCTGCTTCAATGTTTCATTATTTCCTTCAATTTTATTGTTCAGCGTTTCAATATCTTCCCTTAAAATCTCAATTTGTCTTTTTGAATTTTCGTTAATATTTTCCTCCATTTGGTCTATTTTTTCATTATTTTTGTCTATTTTTTCATTGATTTCCTCCTTCGTTTTCTTAAAATTTTCATCAGTTTTTCCTGGTTTCTGTTTAACTGTTCCACCATAATTCTCATTTCTTGGAAATGTGCGTCCATTGATTGGGTCGGTTTGTCTAGTTGGTCCCGACTATTCTTTCCACTTCCGGTTCTGGTTGGGTTGGGTTTTCCGGTTGGTCTCTTCGATCGTTTCCTCGATTATTTCTTCCATCATTTCCATTTCTTCTCCCTTGTTATCTTCTGTTCCCTGCTTAGCTTTATATCTTATAACCATAGAATGTTGCATATTCTCCCGTAATCGCCGCTAGTCTTCTTTTCTAGCCTCACCAGTTGGTCGCCAATCTGTAACGCGGCAATGACGTCCGCCTTGTTCGAGCCCCGCGATGGAAGCCAATCTGTAACGCGGCAATGTAGTCGTCTCTGAAATTTTGTATATGTTGTGTGTTCGCCTCACACTGGTGTCGTTACATCTATGTGTTGCGCTAGCGATGTCCGTAGCGATTCTGCAATTACCAGTACAGCGCGAGTGGAAACCTTACCTGTTTTTTCATAGGGGTTTAATAATCCCGGGTGGCGCCAAATTGTTTACTCAAAACAATTAAAATTAATAAGTATTATGGTTTAGCGATTTTCGTTATGACGGCCTGGAGCATTCAAATTTGTTCCCGCCTTCATTCGACCTACTTAATCGAGCAGGTAGTTCGTAGCATTGGCGGCGTGAGCGCTTACCGTCAATCTCGCAGATCTCTGCTATACAATACACAATTTATACAATACACTTGCCTATGAAATAAAAACAATGGTTACACTCTGTACTAGGTTCTTTAATTATTGTTTGGTAATTATTCAGTTTGACAATAAAATTATTCTTGGTTATTAACAATTTTGCACCGACAATTAATATGAGTCCTACTCTCTCTAGGGTTTGACGAATCGATTTTGAACGGATTTTACAGTCTAAGATGGCGACCGAGTTGTTTGTTTTCAGTGCAAAATCTGGGTCCTTGTGATTACAAGAAAAATATTAATAATGATTACAATAAAAAGTACACTACCTTACATTATTTGTACTTAAATAATATAAAGTGTAGCTACAATTTGTTCATGCAGTGTAGTAAAGTGTGTTTCAAAAGTTCACAATCTAATGCTAGGTTATTTCTTTAGTTAATAAATTTTCAGTGTTTGTTTATCTTACTTAATCTTTGAAAGAAATTATATTCAGTTTATATTGAGAGTTCAGATAACTGTGAGAAATATTTAAAGTAAGTTTATTCCTGGAATTTGGGTAATTTAATGATACTTATCAATCAGTAGGCTGGAGTTAAACCGTTGTTCATGGTGAAATGGAATTAGTCATCAATTTTGAATGATTTGGGCTTCTGGCATCTTTTTCAAGTTAGTTGTAGTAAGTTTTTCATTTAATTTTTATTTAATTTCGTCCTTGGCATCAGTTAAAAGTTATTGTTCATCGTCTGCTGCTTACTGGTTCTCCTTTTTGCATTTTGACTACTTTTTATACATTTTTAAATGAAAATTTAGGTCATTCAAGATTTGGCGTCTAATCTGGATGAGCATCACTTTGAGAGTACTATAAATTAACGGAAAATTCGTAACCAACGTCTGTTGTCATAGTTACGAATAAATTCTGATTGGTTAATCTTGTCTTATAACCATTGTTATCAATTTTGAATTATTATTCAAAATTACTGTATATCTTCTGATTGCTTTTATTCTTCTGTCTTCCTCCCTATGTATTAAATATTATCACTACTGTTATTATTTCCTTTCAAAGATTGTTTTGATATCCCATAAGGTTGGGTTCTATAAAATATTAACGTTTGTACAATTATGTCAATATTTGTTAATTACATTTCTCTTTTAATTTAAGTTCTTATTCTAACATTTTTTTTAATATGATTTACAAATCATCCTTGGCTAGTTATTCGCCTTGGATTTGTTAATTTCCTTGTTGATTTTATACAATTTGTAGTTATTTGTTTTTGACAGTTAGGTATTTCATAGGCCTAAGCAGCCATTGATTATATTTACTTATTTTATACAAATTATATCTCATTTTACTTTAATGTGTTTGGTTTTGTTATTATAATTGGTTGTTTTATTTGTTGATGTGTTTTGGATCTGATTTTATACTATTTGTAGGTTTCTATTATTTTCTATATCATGGCTTGTTAATTATTTCCTAACTGATTTTCCAGTGTAATTGTATCTGTATTGATTCACCTTCTTATTTATCTATTTAGCCCTTATTAACAATATGGCTATTACTTACTATTAAAACATAACATCTAGGCCTATGGTCTGTACAATTCCTTCAGCCATATCCTATTCATAAATTTAATTAAACAATTTTTTAACAGTTATTAGGTAATGTTTGTTTACAATTCATTTCTTTCCTTATTATTTTTTGGGTGATAAACATCCTTGCACCTTTTAAACTTATTCAATTAATTATCCCTTATAACTTGGGGTGTTTATTGATGTCATTTTTAATTCCCTATTTCTTACATAATCTCTATCTTCAATCCATGGTAACACCAACTGTTTACTTTTCATGGAATTCTCCTTTTTAAATACTAATGTATACAATTAAACTTAATTATATTAACAATACGATTCTTTTTAAATAATAATGTGTATTGTATAGCAGAGATCCTGTACAATTCCTTCAGCCATATCCTATTCATAAATTTAATTAAACAATTTTTTAACAGTTATTAGGTAATGTTTGTTTACAATTCATTTCTTTCCTTATTATTTTTTGGGTGATAAACATCCTTGCACCTTTTAAACTTATTCAATTAATTATCCCTTATAACTTGGGGTGTTTATTGATGTCATTTTTAATTCCCTATTTCTTACATAATCTCTATCTTCAATCCATGGTAACACCAACTGTTTACTTTTCATGGAATTCTCCTTTTTAAATACTAATGTATACAATTAAACTTAATTATATTAACAATACGATTCTTTTTAAATAATAATGTGTATTGTATAGCAGAGATCTGCGAGAATGACGGCAAGCGCTCACGCCGCCAATGCTACGAACTACCTGCTCGATTAAGTAGGTCGAATGAAGGCGGAAACAAATTTGAATGCTCCAGGCCGTCATAACGAAAATCGCTAAACCATAATACTTATTATTTTAATTGTTTTGAGTAAACAATTTGGCGCCACCCGGGATTATTAAACCCCTATGAAAAAACAGGTAAGGTTTCCACTCGCGCTGTACTGGTAATTGCAGAATCGCTACGGACATCGCTGGCGCAACACATAGATGTAACGACACCAGTGTGAGGCGAACACACAACATATACATAATTTCAGAGACGACTACATTGCCGCGTTACAGATTGGCTTCCATCGCGGGGCTCGAACAAGGCGGACGTCATTGCCGCGTTACAGATTGGCGACCAACTGGTGAGGCTAGAAAAGAAGACTAGCGGCGATTACGGGAGAATATGCAACATTCTATGGTTATAAGATATAAAGCTAAGCAGGGAACAGAAGATAACAAGGGAGAAGAAATGGAAATGATGGAAGAAATAATCGAGGAAACGATCGAAGAGACCAACCGGAAAACCCAACCCAACCAGAACCGGAAGTGGAAAGAATAGTCGGTGACCAATTAGACAAACCGACCCAATCAATGGACGCACATTTCCAAGAAATGATGAGAATTATGGTGGAACAGTTAAACAGAAACCAGGAAAAAACTGATGAAAATTTTAAGAAAACGAAGGAGGAAATCAATGAAAAAATAGACAAAAATAATGAAAAAATAGACCAAATGGAGGAAAAAATTAACGAAAATTCAAAAAGACAAATTGAGATTTTAAGGGAAGATATTGAAACGCTGAACAATAAAATTGAAGGAAATAATGAAACATTGAAGCAGCAGATAAACGAGAAAATGGAGGAACATAGTGATACTTTGCAGAAGAACCAAGAAGCTCTACAACAGCAGTTGACGGAGGATATTCAAAAAAGAAATGAAGAACTGAAGGAAGAATTGAGGGGACAATTGAAGGAAGACCATGAGAAGAACAAAGAAGAATTAAAATGTCAATTAGAACAACAGTTAGAGGGATACTGTGAAAATATCCAAAAGAAGGTCTCCGAAACTAATGAAAAAATAAAAACAACCAATGAAACTATAGTAAAGGCCCAAGAAGAAATCATAAGCAAAATTAAAGCAGTCGAGGACGACGGAAAAAACCGAATAGAAGAACTCTACATAACAACCACGGTAGAATGCCAAAGAAATAAACAGGAGGTGCTCAAGAAGCTGGAGGAGAGGCACCAGGAAATACAAACAGATATCGGTGATCGTGTGGAAAGAGTATACACTACCATCAATAAAGTCGACGGACCGACCCAAGAGAATAAAGAGAGGATACAAGGAATCAGTCAAAGAGAGAGGCAGATGCAGGAAGAGCTGGACGCACTGAGGGAGAAACCATGTCACAGTACTCACATTATCACCAACGAGAACAGAGAAGTAATAAACTTTCGGAGTTACAGACGTAATCCCATAGAATTCCTAAAGAGAGTAGAAGAACTAATTGAAAAGAACAGAGAAACAAGATGGACGATGGTAAGGAGCCTTATTGACGAAATGTTTAAAGACACTCATGACAATTGGTGGACGGCCACTCAACCGGAGATCAACTGTACCCAGGAATTCAAGGCACAATTCCGCGAAAAATATTGGTCCGAATCCACACAAAACGTAGTAAGGAACGACATCAGCAATGGGAGGTATGAACTGCAAGTGGGGCACACCCTAACATCTTACTTTTTAGGTAAAGTATGCTTGGCGAGGAATCTAGAACCAAGAATACCTGAAGAATCATTAGTAATACAGCTGGGTTATCACTACAAGGACGCAATACAAAGGCCCAGGAGACAAGGTCAGATCAAAACCATCCAGGGGAATGGCAAGTTTGCTGGAGGACCATGAAAACGATGGTCAGTAGAAAAGAAACCGACTGGTGAACCAAAGATATAACAGGTGGAGCGAAAATCAAAATGCACCTAATTACAACCCGTCCAACAGCAACACCCAAAATGGCAACCGAAACAATATGAACTGGAATGTCAATGACCACCAAGGTAACCAGCAATATAACCGGAACCAACAGAATTATAATCCGAGTAACCAGCAATTTAACAGGAGCGACCAAAACAACAACCCCACTAACAATAATCACAGAGGAGCAGATCAGAACCAACGTCCAAATGGCCACCCCAATAATAGCAAGTATTATGGCAACCGTTACAACCCGAATTACCAGTACAACAGGGGAACCGGGAGTAACCAAAATAGAGGCGACGTTAGATGCCAGGTTAATTTCATTAATGGGAGGAGACAACCTAACCATAGGAGGTATTGTCCAAACACGCAGACAAACTCCTGGTATAATAACTCCAATACAAATAACAATCAATTCCCAGAAAATAGAACCACGAAAGCGCCAAGGAACCAAATAAGCAATCAACAAGGACCAATCAATGAGATGGCGGATCAGTCCACTAGTCTGGCCATCAATACACAAGAACCTTCAAACTAAAGAGGTCAGTGAAAAACCGAATATACCCTTCACATGACCAATCACTTGGGTTGCTACGACGAATGACATCACAAAATAAACACAAAGTTATAACAATCATATCAAACAACTACCTTAAGATAATCAGAGAAGAACTTCTCGAAGAAGAGGCTAACCAGCTACCTAAAACAAACAGTGAAATCGTACACATAAAGGCTACCATCAACGGAATTATTACAATAATCATGATCAACATGGGATCAAATATCTCTTTAATAAATCAACCAGAGCTAGAGCGAATACAAGCTAACTCACAGATACCAATCCCCACTCTACCAATAAATAATATCATCATAATTGGTGCCACAGGCAAGCAAAATAAATCGATAAGAAAACAAGTTTCCTTAGAATTGGACAATCAGAACACAACCATATCTATTGTGTTTCTTGTAGCAAATGGACTGCCATTTAATATGCTTATAGGATGCGTCGTGTTGAGACAACATTCGGCAGTCATCAACCTGCAAAAAGGAGTAGTATTGCTGACTTCTGAAAGGGGAATATGGTCTGCGAATATTATAAACTGTAACCCTACACCAACAGCTTTGAATCAGGATCCAGGATTAAAAAATTACTATTACCAAACACATGAACCGTCAACCATTATGGCCGATGAAGAGGAAGGTAGAGATTTATGGGAACCAAAAATAGATGAAATGAGAACTTTCCAAGCAGAACGATCTAAACAAGAAATAACGAAGAAACAAGCTGAAAATCTTATAGCAATTTATAACACATACCAACACGTTTTCTCCAATACTCCAGGCAAGGTCAAGGGGTACCAATGCAAGATCAACTTCCGTGAACCGGTAGACTTCCATAGAAAATCTTACCCCATAGCCTACTCCCTAAAAAATGAAGTCAGAACAGAAATCAACAGAATGATGGAGGAGGACATCATTGAGTATAGCCAATCTCCATACACAAGTCCTATAGTAGCTATACCCAAAAAGAATGGTAAGGTACGGATCTGTTTAGACGCCCGAGAGATCAACAAAATGATTATAAATGACCGAACTTCACCGGGAGAAATTGAAGAAATTTTAAAAAGATTTCATGGCACCAAATACATAAGTACCTGGGATACTGTATGTGGGTACTGGCAGGTGGAGCTGCACCCACACAGTAGACAATACATGGCTTTTATATTCGACGGAAGAAATTACCAATTTAAGAGGTTACCTTTCGGCCTCATTAACTCCGTCGCAGTGTTCGTTAAATGCATGGACCAAGTCTTAGGTCAAGAAGCTCTGCAGTTCACAACAGTATATGTGGACGACCTATTAATAACATCTTCAGACTGGGACGAGCACTGTGAACGAATCGAGCAAGTACTAAAAAAGTTAGCTGATAATAACATTACGCTAAAATTGGATAAATCGAAGTTTATAGCCAACAAAGTCAAATTCCTGGGATTCAACTTAACCGAACAGGGAATATCCCCATCCCAAGAAAAAGTAGAAGCCATTCAGAAATTCCCCACACCTAAAAATAAGAAGCAATTACAATCCTTCTTAGGTATATGCAATTATTATAGAAAATTTCAAACTAATTACTCATATCTTACCACAAAATTTTCAAAACAACTATCAGCAAAAGACAAATGGACTTGGGGGAACTGAGCAGGAAGAAGTATTAACACTAATCAAACAAAAATTTCTAGAAACGGTAATGTTACATCACCCCAACTTTGAACAACCCTTCTTTATGAATTGCGACGCCAGCAACGTCAGTCTAGGCGCAGAATTGTACCAAGAAGATAAGGAAGGAAACCACCTGGTCATTAGTTTTGCAAGCAGGATACTAAACAGTTGCGAGCGTAACTACAACGTTACAGAAAAAGAACTGCTCAGCATAGTATTTGCAGGCGGGAAGTTCAGAACCTATATCTTAGGATATCCCATTACAGTCAGAAGCGACCATAAATCTATATCATTTTTAAAACAATGCAAATTGAGTCATGGCAGACTTACACGTTGGATACTTGCTCTGCAAGAGTACCATATTACGTGGGAGTATATTCTAGGCCGGAAGAACGCAGCGGCGGATGTATTGTCCAGAATAAATGTAGAAAACCAAACATTTGAAGGAGAAAAGGAGAAGATCGCCAAAGTGTATTACATATTAAAGGATAGGAAGGACCTGGAAGATATTGTAAGCGAAATAGTACTACAGCAGAAGCAAGACACCAAAATCTTAAACATACGAAGGAGACTGTTGGAATCTGAGGAAATTATAAATAACTTTTATTGCATACACAAAGATATACTATTCATTAAAACCAAAAAGAACCAAGGAACATGGAAACTGGTAGTTCCAAACTCAATAGAAAACAAAATAATTAAAGACTACCATGTGAGATATGGACACATGGAACACTCAAAATGGTAAAAGCATTAGAGGAAGAACTATTCATTAAAGGTATAACTAAAAAGGTAAATAAAAACATTAAAACCTGCACAATATGTCAGATGGTCAAAACAAATAACGAGAGAAAAGATGGAATGATGATACCCATCACTTCAAACGCCAAACTGGAAAAAGTGTTTCTCGACATATGTGGACCATTCCCACGTAGCGGAGGGAGACACAGATACAAGTACATAGTGATTCTATTGGACCATTACACCAAGTACACCAAGTTATACGCTATAAACAGAGCAACAACAAAGAAAATATTAGACATCATAAAAAATTACAGAAATACGAAAACCATACATGATTATAACAGACCACGGAACACAATTCAGAGGGAAAAAGTGGAAAGAGGAATTATTAAAATTAAACATGCAAACTTATAAAACATCCATATACCACCCTAGCAGTAATCCCAAAGAAAGAGTGTTACGAGAGGTGGGACGTATTTTAAGAATGTACTGCTATGATAACCAAAAGGAATGGCAGAAATATTTCATTTCAACCGAAGAATTTTTGAATATAAGTTACCACCATTTTATTGAGAACACCCCATATTTAATGATGTTTGGAAGGAAACCACATAGAGAGATACAGGAATTAATAGAATTTCCAACCAACCCAGAAGACCCGTATGATGAAAACAAATGGTACAGCCGAATCATGGAGAAAATCGAGAAACAAAAAGCAAAATATTCTCATAACCAACCTAAAATAATTAAGTATAACGAAGGAGAAAGAGTATTAATAAAAAACCGTGAACTACCCTGTACGATTGAAGGTATAACAAAGAAACTGTTATTATTATACATAGGACCTTATGTCATCACCAAGGACAATGGTAACAATACTTACGAAATAAGTAACATAACCACCAAAAATATAAAAGGAGTGTATAATCAAGCTTCTATAAAAAAGTTTTACGAGGAAAAATAAACCATAATAAACAACCATTACCAAATGCAAAAGAAGTAAGATCAGCTTACAACAATATTTCGATGACCTATTAGGCATAATATAAAATATAAAAGAAGGAATAAGTTACAAAAATTCCTACAAAGTAAGATCACCTTACAATAATGTATAAATAACATATAAAGTAAAAAGAAAAAAATATCTGTGTAAAATATATAAGGAATAAGTTACAAAAATTCCTAAAAAAGTAAGAACAACAAACTTACAAAAATTATTCAGAATAATGTTTAAAACAAAACAAAATAAACAAAAATAAAATCAAGCAAGAACTGTTAAAACAAATACCTAAAATTATAACGAATTCAGAATATTCAAAGAAATATATATATATATATATATATATATATATAAATGTGTATCAAGCAAATATACAACAAATGGCTAAAGCAAAATAATGGTAATCAACCAAGAAAAAGAAAAAAGATGTCTAAGATATTTAAAATGATCACAAGAAGAAAAGAAAAACAAACTAATGAAAAGTTAGAAATAATGAAATTAACAACTAAATAAATAAAAAACAATCAACTGTATGAGTAAATAACAGTATATAGCAAAAGTACAGCGGAAGGAAGAATGAGTAAAAGGTTAAAATGATCGAAAAAACCATGAAGTGGACAATCCCAAAAATTATTATTATTATTAATGTAAGTCACAAGATGACAAAAAAGGTATTTAAGATTGACTGAGATAGGTCCAGCAATCAAATTAACTGAGCAGAGATGATGTTCCTCTGGTCTCAGAAAAATTAGTAGTAATGGAAGAAACCAGCTACTAAAGTTAGGGAAAAAATTATAAAAAAGGGAGAACGCACAAATGGAAATAAGAAAAAACAGATCTAAATAAAATGGAGTGAATCAAGTAAGAATAGAAATAAGAAGGAAGAAATAAATAAGAAAGAAAAGGAAAAAATAATATATAACTGATAATTTCATAAAAAACTATGCTAGTGTTTTACCAAAATGATCAATTTTGAAGGAGAGGCATTATGTTACAACACAAATAAGCCACCCCAATACCAGGGATAAAAAAGATGAATCAACAATACAAAAAATAATTCGTATAAAATAAAATGTTTAATATAATGAAAATAAAATGACAATGACACAACAAACAACGACATGACCTAACCCAAGTGATTGACCAAATGAAAATAAACAAAGGAGAAGGGAAAACCGAAACCAAATAAGAAAGTGATTAACCAAATGAAATAAAACCAAGTGAGAAGAGAACAACCAAAATAAAATGAAACAAAATAAGATGAAAGTGAAGAAGGAAAATGAAGTGAAACCGAATGATGAAAAGGAGAAATGGTACACCCAAAAGTAATATTGGAAACGAAACCAATAACTAACCGATGTATAAAATAATTATTATTATCGATTGAAAGATAAAATGTAAATGATTTGATAAAACCCAATAAAGTAATGTGAAAAATAAAAGTACACTAACCCAAGAATTAGAGTTAGATGTGACAAAAAACTCTAAAAAGACATAAACTTATTAATAATATAAATAATATTTGTAAAGAGAGAGATAGTGAGATGGTGAGAATATAAAATCAACTAAGTGACAAAGAAAAAGTGATTATAGGGATTACCTACTAATAAACACTTAATATAAACATTTAAGGAGTGCAAAAGTGAAAGTGTAAAACCCCAAAATAATCAGAAACCACATTAATACGAATAAGCACTTAATAATCTATAATAAACTCTAAATGATTAATGGTGAACCATATTAATTATTAATAATGTCGTTAATGATAGTATTAGAAGTAAACAGATAATAACCTGTAATAAACACTGAAGATTGATGGTGACATTATTATTTAAAAAGAATCGTATTGTTAATATAATTAAGTTTAATTGTATATACTAGTATTTAAAAGGGAGAATTCCATGAAAGATAAACAGTTGGTGTTACCATGGATTGAAGATAGAGATTATGTAAGAGATAAGGAATTAAAAATGAAATCAATAAACACCCCAGGTTATAAGGGATAATTAATTGAATAAGTTTAAAAGGTGCGAGGATGTTTATCACCCAAAAAATAATAAGGAATGAAATGAATTGTAAACAAACATTACCGGTACCTAATAACTGTTAAAAAATTGTTTAACTAAATTTATGAATAGGATATGGCTGAAGGAATTGTACAGACCATAGGCCTAGATGTTATGTTTTAATAGTAAGTAATAGCCATATTGTTAACAAGGGCTAAATAGATAAATAAGAAGGTGAATCAATACAGATACAATTACACTGGAAAATCAGTTAGGAAATAATTAACAAGCCATGATATAGAAAATAATAGAAACCTACAATAGTATAAAATCAGATCCAAAACACATCAACAAATAAAACAACCAATTATAATAACAAAACCAAACACATTAAAGTAAAATGAGATATAATTTGTATAAAATAAGTAAATATAATCAATGGCTGCTTAGGCCTATGAAATACCTAACTGTCAAAAACAAATAACTACAAATTGTATGAAATCAACAAGGAAATTAACAAATCCAAGGCGAATAACTAGCCAAGGATGATTTGTAAAACATATTAAAAGAAAAATGTTAGAATAAGAACTTAAATTAAAAGAGAAATGTAATTAACAAATATTGACATAATTGTACAAACGTTAATATTTTATAGAACCCAACCTTATGGGATATTAAACAATCTTTGAAAGGAAATAATAACAGTAGTGATAATATTTAATACATAGGGAGGAAGACAGAAGAATAAAAGCAATCAGAAGATATACAGTAATTTTGAATAATAATTCAAAATTGATAACAATGGTTATAAGACAAGATTAACCAATCAGAATTTATTCGTAACCATGACAACAGATGTTGGTTACAAATTTTCCATTAATTTATAGTACTCTCAAAGTGACGCTTATCCAGATTACACGCCAAATCTTGAATGACCTAAATTTTCATTTAAAAATGTATAAAAAGTAGTCAAAATTCAAAAAGGAGAACCAGTAAGCAGCAGACGATGAACAATAACTTTTAACTGATGCCAAGGACCAAATTAAATAAAAATTAAATGAAGAACTTACTACAACTAACTTGAAAAAGATGCCAGAAGCCCAAATCATTCAAAATTGATGACTAATTCCATTTCACCATGAACAACGGTTTAACTCCAGCCTACTGATTGATAAGTATCATTAAATTACCCAAATTCCAGAAATAAACTCACTTTAAATATTTCTCACAGTTATCTGAACTCTCAATATAAACTGAATATAATTTCTTTCAAAGATTAAGTAAGATAAACAAACACTGAAAATTTATTAACTAAAGAAATAACCTAGCATTAGATTGTGAACTTTTGAAACACACTTTACTACACTGCATGAACAAATTGTAGCTACACTTTATATTATTTAAGTACAAATAATGTAAGGTAGTGTACTTTTTATTGTAATCATTATTAATATTTTTCTTGTAATCACAAGGACCCAGATTTTGCACTGAAAACAAACAACTCGGTCGCCATCTTAGACTGTAAAATCCGTTCAAAATCGATTCGTCAAACCCTAGAGAGAGTAGACTCATATTAATTGTCGGTGCAAAATTGTTAATAACCAAGAATAATTTTATTGTCAAACTGAATAATTACCAAACAATAATTAAAGAACCTAGTACAGAGTGTAACCATTGTTTTTATTTCATAGGCAAGTGTATTGTATAAATTGTGTATTGTATAGCAGAGATCTGCGAGATTGACGGCAAGCGCTCACGCCGCCAATGCTACGAACTACCTGCTCGATTAAGTAGGTCGAATGAAGGCGGGAACAAATTTGAATGCTCCAGGCCGTCATAACGAAAATCGCTAAACCATAATACTTATTAATTTTAATTGTTTTGAGTAAACAATTTGGCGCCACCCGGGATTATTAAACCCCTATGAAAAAACAGGTAAGGTTTCCACTCGCGCTGTACTGGTAATTGCAGAATCGCTACGGACATCGCTAGCGCAACACATAGATGTAACGACACCAGTGTGAGGCGAACACACAACATATACAAAATTTCAGAGACGACTACATTGCCGCGTTACAGATTGGCTTCCATCGCGGGGCTCGAACAAGGCGGACGTCATTGCCGCGTTACAATATATATATATATATATATAATTTGTGATGTTTTCAATTTGTTTCTTCTGCAAGTAGATAATATTGTATATTCTTTTTTTTTTTTTAAAGAATATACAATATTATCTACTTGCAGAAGAAACAAATTGAAAATATCACAAATTATATAATTACTGCAAGAAACATCGAGTTACTTATATAGAAAATTATATATATATATATATATATTCATCAAATAAATTAATAGGCAAAAAGTGATAAGTGAAAGGATGATTATGTCAAAAGATGTGTATATAATGTATTTTCATTTATTATGTTAAGGTAATATTAGTGGAATGATAATATTCTACCACTACTGTATTACAGTATACAAATGTAGTGATATATCTTGGCACAATACTATGTAATAAATTTGGATAAATGGCTCATTTCAAACAGAAAGGATAGCTGGTGTGATCAGACATAACAAATTTGTGTTAGTTTTTTGAGAATTTATTCCTATCAAACTGCAATAAGCATATTTTCAAACCTTTATGGATGTGTGTGTCATGGAATTTACAGATTGCACCAAAAGAAACAATAAAAATATATCTTTTCAATTAAACAAAAATTGGTCTTGTAATATGAGTCGGTAATACAGCAGGAACTAATAAGTTAATTGCTATTATAAAATGCCTTATTCCTTTTTCATGATGATCAGATTTTGCTATATGCCTGCATAAATAAAAATTATTAAAATGCTTAACTCTCAACACAAAGTATTTAAACTATTTAACATGAAAAGTTCATCATGTCACATATTCTAGTAACAAGGTAAGTTTTGGAATAGTGTTTTAGCTGAATTTATACACTAGGAGGACACTCAACATTTAGTTTGTGTGTGTAACTCTGGTTAATCAAAGAGAATTATTTGTTTAAATTCAAATTTAGTAATACAAATCTACTACCATAAAGGCCTGGAATGCTATGCATTAAAGAATTTTAACTAACTTCATATGGAGAAAACTGGTTTAAATACATTATTTTTGAAAATAATAATCCTGAAATGTAATCAGTACTTATATCAAGTTAAGTGCAATAATTAAATAGATTCTTCAACTTGGACGTTGCAAACTTCAGGTGCTAAGCCTTTACTTTATTTTTAATTTAACATCAATTTATGTTCGGCAACGTTAAAAAGAACATGTTATGGCCTCTGACAGCGGCGGGGCAAGACCTAAATTTGATGTGGGCAAGATAAATTTTGCGAGGCCCTCTGGTGGCGCAAGAGGACGGATTTTATATAGAGAAAAAATTTTTTTGAAACTGTCAAATTTTTATTTATAAAAATGCAAACATCTTCACTTTAACTAACATTATTAAGTAATAACTAATAGTAAAGAATTAAAGAAACAGAAATTTCCTGCTTTTAGCCTTACTGAACTCCTTAATAACTGTATCGTAATCCAGCTTAGATGCTGTATCTGCTTCAATAGATAAAACTGCCAAAGCTGAAAGTCTTTGCTGACCCATTGTACTTCTTAAATAATTTTTTATTAGTTTTAATTTTGAAAAGCTCCTTTCAGCGGAGGCTGTACTTACTGGTACTGTTAACAAAATTCGAATGACAATATAAATATTTGGGTAAATTTCTTTTAAGTTATTTTCTATTACGTATTGGAGCAGCTGTTTCACATCTTTAATGAAGTCTGGTAAATTTGGAATCATTGTTTGTAATTCTTCATATAATTCGTAAGGTTGGAAGTCACTGCTCTCACTCACTCGCAGAACTGTGTGTAAATCTTGACAGTTTTTTAATATATGCTCTTTTGGAATATTTTTTAACTTGCTTAGAGCATAGAGAAAACCAAAATTTTTAAAAATGTTGATTTAAAGATATAAATCTTGAATCCATATTGCTCACTATGGAATCAATCATGGTGTTAAAAAAATCTGTTTCGTATCGGCTTTTGGGAGACTGTATAGGTTCATCGCTGCTTTCATAATCGAACATCGTTTTCTTTTTGGCTACCCTTTTATTTTTAAAGTCTTTTGGCAGATCATAACTGCTTTTCTCAATAAATTGACGAGCGTCACACAAGCATTGTTCGAACCCAGTTTGTCGATATTCTTTCATCCAGTCACAAAATGTATGCAAATGTTCAAGAGCAATGCTTAAATGGACTTGTACAGATTGCCATAATTTGCTTATGATATTAACACGCGATAATATCTCATACCATAAATGTAATGATATGATAAATTCTAAGCTGAGCATTTCGTTCAAAACCGAATCACAATCACTGAGTGTGTCTGATTGTTCCGTGTGATTTTTTAAGCTTTCAATGCATTCAACAACATCATCAAATTGCAATAATATAGCCTTCACTGCCTCGATTCTGCTTTCCCACCTTGTGTCTCATAAAGGCTTTATAGTAAGCTTTAATTTGCCTTTGATTAATTCCCAGCGTTTGCTGGATCTTGAAAATAGCAAATAAATTTTCTGAATAAAACCAAAAAATGTTTTTGCTGCCGCAGAAGAATTACCTGCATCTACCAACAGCACATTCCAACTATGACACCCGCAAAGTGTAAAAATGCCCTGGGATTAATATTTAATATTCGAGTTTTAACTCCACTATTTATGCCTACCATATTATTTGCACCATTGTCGTATCCTTGGCCACGACAGTTTTGAATATCTAATCCATTTTTGTCTAGCTCTTCCAGTATTGCATTAGTTATATATTCTCCAGTCGTCTCAGCGACAGCAAGAAATCCGATAAAGTTTTCTTCTATTGTGCCGGTTGATGTATTACAAAATCTTAAGATAACTGATATTTGTACAACTCGACTATAGTCTATAGTGCAGTCGAGCAAAATAGAATAATATTTTGCCTCTTTTACCCTACGAATCACTTCATCGGTAATTGTTTTTGACATCAATGTGATCAATTCATTTTGAATATCGTGGCTTAGATAATGGTGTGCAAGTTGTTTGTCATTAATGCGTTTCATGTGTTCCCGTAATGTAGGATCATATTTAGATATCAATTTAAACAAGTCTATGAAGTTACCAGAATTCCCACTGTCGTCGCCTATCTTGAGAGATTCTCTGGACCTCTAAATGCCAGATTATGAGAGGCTAAGAAATTAATGATATCAATTAATCTCTCAAACAAATTGTGCCAATGTTTTTGAGATTCACGAATTAGCCTTTCGTTTTCTTGGTCTATTGTTTTTCCATGCATTATTCCTTTCTCTAATGTCATCCATTGGAACATAAATGCCATTAAATATATGAAAAATATATAATACTAACCGTCTGTGACTTCTCGTATTTGATGTCTCTTCTTATTATGACATGTTTCAAGACTCTTGTCCCATTGTCAAGCATAAAATTTATAGCACATATCAGATATGTTTGTCAAACGTTAAAAACCATGTCATGATGACCACAAATAATGAATTATTAAAATATTAATTTGTAACTTGAATACGCACATCGGGCGAACAGTGTACACTGCACAGCGACTCACCGCGCATTAACGGCAACTGATTCTTGTTATCTCAATATTTCAACGCGGTGTCGTACAATACATTATACTTGAATAATAACTGGTTGTTCAAAATGTGTGGCTTGGTATTAGTGTCCCTGAACGCTTTGTACACCTGAAATTCTTCGAGTGTGTTCATATAATTCTCGAAGTAATTTAAATATATATCTGCAAGAAGGCTTGATAGAGGTGAACCCATAGCTAATACTTCGAGAATTCCTATATCTTTGAGAATGATATACATAGCAACAATATTATATTTTATGGTAGATATGTCGATGACACGTTTTTAATTTATAAAGGTACACAGCGGCAGATTGATCGATTACACACTTATTTAAATAGTATTAACAAACATATGAAATTCACCTTGGAACATGAGGACAACGGACAACTAAACTTCTTAGATCTGATAATCACAAAAAACACCAACAATAATTTACATTTTAATATATACAGAAAACCAACGACGACAGACACCGTGATACACGCCATGTCATTTCATCCCATATCGCAGAAAATGGCTGCGTTTCATAGCATGATACATAGACTTTTATCTTTACCCCTTGATAACATAATTTTCTTAATGAGTTAAATACCATCAAATACATCGCAGTTGCAAATGGTTACAATTCCAACGTTGTAAACAACATTCTCAAGAAACATAAAAATAGAATAAGGACCATTAACCAATTATCAATGAATGCACGGGAAAAAAAGCCACATAGATATATCGCCGAAACATATACCAATTTCATGCCGAACATTTTAAAATCTCTCATAAACAAAAACACGGATATTATAGTCACTTACAAGACTACAAATAATATCTTAAATAATCTTCGTACCCACGAACCTACTTGTATTGAGAATAAAACGGGCATTTACAAATTATCATGCAATGATTGTGACGCTTTCTATGTGGGCCAGACGGGCCGTGGTTTTCTCAAAAGATTTAATGAACACAAACCACCCACTATCTGTCGTAACTATGATACCATCAAATCAAGTTTCGCCAAACATCTTATTAACGAAAATCATAGTTACACCGATTTCAGAACTAATTTAAAACCCCTCCACTTTTGCAGTAAAGGACGTTATATGAACACACTCGAAGAATTTCAGGTGTACAAAGCGTTCAGGGACACTAATACCAAGCCACACATTTTGAACGACCAGTTATTATTCAAGTATAATGTATTGTACGACACCACGTCAAAATATTGAGATAACAAGAATCAGTTGCCGTTAATGCGCGGTGAGTCGCTGTGCAGTGTACACTGTTCGCCCGATGCGCGTATTCAAGTTACAAATTAATATTTTAATAATCCGTTATTTGTGGTCATCATGACATGGTTTTTAACGTTTGACAAACATATCTGATATGTGCTATAAATTTTATGCTTGACAATGGGACAAAAGAGTCTTGAAACATGTCGTAATAAGAAGAGACATCAAATACGAGAAGTCACAGACGGTTAGTATAATATATTTTTCATATATTTAACGGAAACGTGGCTTGGTACTAAAATAGGTTTATTCCTACTATAATATAAATGCCATATGTTCTTTGGTATTCTCATGTCTTTGTAAAATACTACTTAAGTGTTTCCAGTCACAGCACCCTCCCTGTACCATCTGAGTTTGTGAATTGCCAATTAGTCTGCATGGAAAACAGAAAATTTTATTTTGAGAATTTGAATAAACCAACCAGCGACGATGTTGAGTTTCACCATTAATTAGTTTTCTTGAGAAATGAAAATTAGAAAAGTGCCTATGATCATCGTCTTTGGGATAATCTTCATCACTGTTATTTAACTGCTGTGTAGGGCCGCTTTGAACTATATCATGACGCTGAGAATCCGTTATGGGAAACGTCCACATTCCCGGATCCGAACTAACAAATGCTTGTTTAACTACATCACTGGCATCGCTGCTAACTGGCAGAGAACCTATTTGTTCTTCATGAATTCTACTGCTCAACACAGGAGTTTTAGTTTCAGATTCTGATTGGCTAGAGTTTGATCCTATCTCTATTTCCGACTGTGGTTCGGTACTCAGTGCGTCTGGAGTACTTCCCAAATTCAACGGAGTCTCGGACGTGGCTATATCTTTTTTGGAAGTCGAAGCAATCGATTCAGATGATTCTGTACTACCAGATGCAGTTTTTTTGAAAAACTTCATCATACCTGAACTTAAAACCTGATTTGATACAGCTCTTTCAGCTTTTCTTTTTCTTTTTGCTGAACCAGATTCCCATTTTCTCCCGATATCTCTATCTCTCCTGGGGCCTGGGCCTGACGTGTTAAGATAAGAAGGTCGTATATTGTATTTGTAACCTGTAAACAATAATAACATTTTTACTTCTTTGCATAAGTACACTCTAAACACTGGATGCATAATACTTTAATTTTGTGATGCTAATTTTATTATTATCTTGCATCTTGGTGTTTCATTTTCTTATTTTTTGTTGAAAACTGTAATGTCAGTGCTTCGTGCTTTACTATCCACAAAATATCAGTAGGCAATATTAAAAAGATATAATACAATATGAAACACAAGAAATGACATTTAGATTTTGTTATTATTAATATATTACAATTATTTATAATATTATATTTATAATTATTTATAATATTATATTTATAATATAATATTATAAATAATTATTCGTTGTGGACATGTGTGTAGGTACTTAAAATACACTCTAAACCTGAATGTAGGAAATCTGATGCACCAATGTAGGAAACGAGAGATTCCTACATTCGTAAAGTAGGAAACCAGCATTTTATACATTGTAATGTAGGAAACTAGCATTCCTACTTTCATAAAGTAGGAAATCAGAATTTCCTACATTTATACAGATAAATTAAAAGATTAATCATCTTTTAAACATAGAGATAGAATAATTATATAGGTTCTATATAATTATTAATATACAACAGTCAAAAAGAAAACTAAATATATTAATGAAATTATAGATGGAATGTTTAAAGCGGTAGATGTCATTGTCTCAAGCGCCACGTGCTACTGTATGGAATGCTCATGAGGTTATGATCTTCATTATGAGCTTATTATTCAGACAGCTAATGATATGAAAAATTTGATTAATGTATTTATTGTCAAATCATTTAGTAAATAAAATAAACTGTACTGAATTCCATTATTCTTATACATGTACAGTGAAGGCTCATTGCATAATTAATATAATTATAAATCTTTATTTCCTCACTTTAGATACCCACTTTTAAAAATTTTGGAGTGACCATATCCTACCAGCAATTTTTTTTAATATCTTACTTATTTTTTTTATTTGCAGTAAGCCACATACATATAATTAAGCAATTTTTTTTAAATTGAAATGCAAATACATTTATCTAGACATACAATTTATACATGGTCTCGAAGACTGACTTCGAATCATGGCTTCGACAAATCACCTTTGAAGACTTTAAGTTTTAAAATATAAGGGTTTATGAACTTATAAATGCCATTCAATTTGATTTCTATTAAGCACTTTATTTTAAACATATGAATCAATAACATTAATATATAAAGGTTATTGTAAATATATACCAAATTTTTTATAAACATTGAAAATTAAATTCTCAATTTCCAGACCTATCTATAAGAAAAATTTGGCATGTACTTATAATAACCTTTATGTATTGATGTTACAGTTTAATATATTTAAAACAAAGTTATTTATAAAAATAAGAAATCAAATTGAATCTCTATAGAGAGTTACATTCTTCGAACTCTTCGAAGACTTGTATGATTTGAAGTCAGTCTTCGAGACCATGTATAAATTGTATATCTAGATAAATGTATTTGCATCTCAATTAAAAAAAATTTGCTCAAAATATATGTATGTGGCTTACTGCAAATAAAAAAAATAAGTAAGATAGTAAAAATTGCTAGTACGATAAGGTCACTCCAAAATGTTTAAAAGTGGGTATCTAAAGTGAGGAAATAAAGATATATAATTATATTAATTATGCAATGAGCCTTCACTGAACATGTATAAGAATAATGGAACTCAGTACAGTTTATTTTATTTACTAAATGATTTGACAATAAATACATTAAACAAATTTTTCATATCATTAGCTGTCTGAATAATAAGCTCATAATGAAGATCATAACCTCGTGAGCGTTCCATACAGTAGCACGTGGCGCTTGAGACAATGACATCTACCGCTTTAAACATTCTATCTATAATTTCATTAATATATTTAATTTTCTTTTTGACTGTTGTATATTAATAATTATATAGAACCTATATAATTATTCTATCTCTAAGGTGAAAAGATGATTAATTTTTTAATTTATCTGTATAAATGTAGGAAATTCTGATTTCCTACTTTGTGAAAGTAGGAAATGCTAGTTTCCTACATTACAATGTATAAAATGCTGGTTTCCTACTTTACGAATGTAGGAATCTCTCGTTTCCTACATTGGCGCATCAGATTTCCTACATTCAGGTTTAGAATGTATTTTAAGTACCTACACATTATAAAACCTACTACACATGTCCACAACGAATAATTATTTATAATATTATATTATAAATATAATATTATAAATAATTATAATATATTAATAATAACAAAATCTAAATGTCATTTCTTGTGTTTCATATTGTATTATATATTTTTAATATTGCCTACTGATATTTTGTGGATAGTAAAGCACGAAGCACTGACATTACAGTTTTCAACAAAAAATAAGAAAATGAAACACCAAGATGCAAGATAATAATAAAATTAGCATCACAAAATTAAAGTATTATGCATCCATAACTAATTCATAAATGAATAAATAAATTATCAAAGCGTATGTATAAGATTTATATGTATGTATACATATATAATTGTAAGTGAACAACTAAGTGCAATGTCACAATAAATTATTGTCAAAAGCCAAGCTTTTAAACTCAAGAATACTAATATGTAGTAAGGAGAGACTAAGGAAAATGTGATGAAACAAATAAAGTTTATAAAATCATTGTTATATGCGATTAACATTTATTTTCCAAATGGTCACGATTTTTAAAGTTGTAAACTTTTTATATAAAAAAATATTTGCTTTCAAGTACTTTTTCCACTATAGTTATAATCAGGTTCGCTGAGAGAAATTCGAAGTCCCGGAATAAATTTTGATTAAATGAAAAGTAGATGCGTTTTAGTACACAATTTTATTACAAAACTTATTAAAATATATATAATTAATATGTATATTTTAACAAACTTTGTAATAAAATTTATATTTTATCCAATGTAATAATACACTAGCATGAATTTAAACTAATATGACTGTATATAATTAATAGCAAAACACATACCTTACAAAGTTTCCAAAATTAAGAAAAAAACATGTTAGCTCACAAACTATCAGTTCAGCCATTCCACGCTAAAATGAGACCCAAAGCTAAATTAAAAAAAAAAAAACAATGTAATTATAAACTATATGATTTACTCAATTTTTAGTTAGTTTTATTCATATTATGACTTTTATGAATAAAATTATTATAATGTGTGTCTAACATGTGAAAGTATAATTACCTAAGCTGTAGTAATTCACGCATGTCGACTGGGGGGTCATGCACACGATGGTGTTTAAATTTATTTTTTTGATAATATTGTTATGAACTGGCTACGCATAGGCTGAGAATTGACCTGTGTTGGTATTATTGACTAATAATAATAACCACGCAAAATATCAGACTTATCAACTTCTAAAAGTTCTAAACATAAAACAGTTTTTTACTTATTTTAGTTCAATGTACCGGACCGGTCAACAATCACTACCTATTTATTTAATATTTATCGTTTTCAAACAATGAACCACACTCATTCTCACATCAAAATCTGTGAGAAAAACAAAATAAGATTACATACGGCGCACGATGGAATGACTGCGTGCGGCACTCTGATGGGCTCTCTAGCCGTTGAGAAGCGTGAACGTAGGCGAGAAGCAAACGGAATGGGAAATCCCCGGCGGGCGGGGATCATAGAGGTATATAGATAGAGGGGGCAAAGTATAGGCACTCGTGTAAAGGCCCCTTCACACGACGCCACCATGGCCGCGCCACCACGTCAACACATAGGTTCAAATGAGATGCTGGCGGCGCCGCCACTGGTGGCGTGATGTTTTTTCCTTGCCACTGCTCATTTGAACCTATGTGTTGACGTAGTGGCGCGGCCATGGTGGCGTCATGTGAAGGGGCCCTTAGTGGAAATGTCCACGCAGAAACATCACACGCTCGTTTCTATCCTCGTCTACTGACGCATGCGCGAGAGTGGAACTCGCGTGATTCCATCTCTCTTTTCCAGCCGGACGGTTTCTCAGCCAGTTCACCACCTCTATCTATATACCTTTATGGCGGGGATTCCCCGCGACAGTCACCGCACCGCCAGCAAATGTTGCTACCAGTGTTACCAATGATAGAAAATACCCACTACCTTACCCGTATAAGGTAAATTTACCCGCAGTTCGGGTAATTACCCGTAATTTGGCAACACTGGTTGCTAGACTAGATTTTTAAAAAACGAATGTGGTAGGTTAGTATTGCCAGATGCTTGCTAGCCGGTGGGATTTATCGTTTTATGACGAGTAAAATCTTTACTCGCGGTCACGGCTTTTAATGGTCCTAGCTAAATATTTTTCATGAGTTAAAGAAAGCTGCATAAACCTTCGAGGCGCGAGGCCCCTCGGACCGCGAGGCCGTAGGCGGTGGCCCACGTCGCCCACGCCTTATGCCGCTTCTGGCCTCTGAGAAAGTACACAGTGAGTGAAAGCTGGCTTAAATGAAGGTAACCATTTTATCTAATAATTAGTGTCCCATGTTAGAAAACAAGTTCAATACATATTATAAAAAGAAGGATATTGTTTTTACTTCCATGTTCCATAAGGAAATGGATGGAAAAAAAATTGCGTTCGAGATAAGGGCTGATTGTGATTGTACTACCCTCAAAACATGAGGAAAAGTCATTTTTTGAAAGATGTCTGTGTGTAGAATTTTGTCTATGGCGAACGATAACTGCCGCAAATTCAAATAATTTTTTGCATATTGTAGAGGACTCAAGGTCTGTTGATTTTGGTGAAGATCGGTTAAGGAGAAGGGGTAGTTTACCTGCAACGTTTTATGTTTTAACAAGAGTAAAGTACTTAATTTTGATAAATAAAGTATCCTGAAAAGAAGGTCATAATTATACCACTGTAGAAAGGTAGATGAAATATCTACAAATGAAAAGGGGTAGGGGGAAGTTGAAGGGGAGGGGATAATTTTTTATGTGTACTACGTTATCGGCAACAAAGAAGTAGTTTGTTGATAAAATTCCTTCACAAGCTGTTTGGTCGTGGTCCAATGTTTTCTGCAAAATCAGACATTTCGGAAGTGCCATCGACTGCCATCATCAGTGAAAATCGAGTGCGCTAACGTGAGGTGGTATATGTTAGTGACCACAATTCTGTGGTTGAGGCTGAAGATAGAAGTAGTTTCTGTGGAAATATTTCATTTCTAAAATGATTTTAAATATAAATCTTAAAACATGGAAGTCATGTATGGTTCTCCATACCGATATTTTAATTATTTGCATCAAATAGTATTATTGTTTAATAAATGTTCTATCCAGATCAAATTATGTGTATGGAGTTCTGGAAAAATTAGACAGGCATAAAGTTTTGTTTGTTTATTGTAAACTGTATTATTTTTGGAAGTATCCCAAAGTAAATTTAACATTAGTCATGTTACTCAATGATGCCAGTCCAGTTTCTTAAGGCTAGGAGAATCCTTGAAATTTTTGGACCATCACTAGGACATGATGGATCAAATCATCAAACTTCAGTTTGCTGTGAAAAACTGGCAGATTTGAGTAGTCACTTGATAAAGGATGGTGTTGTAAAAACAACAATTCTTTCAGAATTATTTTATGGCCCTGTCAGTCTGGAAATAACTATCACTCGTTTACACCTTCAGCAGATTTAAACTTTTCTTATTCGTGTTAGCAATATATCATGTAAAACTGCTAAAAGTATGGAATACAAAGACAAGTCGAACACTGTACATTTTTAGGTTAGGTACACTTTACAAAACCTTTTCATCAGATGTTCAAAAGAGCAAGTGTGTAATTGTTGTTTTTCTTTTTTTTATAACTCCCTTAGCAAGGTTTCTCAGCAATAGCTACTGGATGTCAAAGTTTGCTTCTAGGATATGTTTTATAAAGTAGTGGAAACTTGCTACTTGAACACAATACACTTGCACACAACATTCCAGAAGTCTGTTCTAAAAACAATTATAATCAACCTGCTGTTTCAACAGTACCTACTAATAATGCAGCATGGCAACAGTTAAACCATTTTTGTTGGTCTGAACGTTTGTTTCAAGCTGAGTATACCAAATATGTTTGTAATAGGTTTATAATTTAAGATGTGAAGTATATGAAGCCATTACTAGTACCTGCTCATTAGACAAGAAATTATAACTATAATTTCCATTAATTTTGTTAATGTTCTTTGCCATTCATTATTTAGTTATTTTTTTAATATCAGGAAAAGTTCTGATGAAATTTCTGTACGTGTCATTTTTGGTCTCTCTCTCTCTCCCCCCCCTCATTTTTATTTATTGAAAAAACAAAAAACTGACACTCCTCTGTATGTGTCCACATTGCATAAAATTAAAAAAAATTAATCCAAGAAATTAAAAAAAAAAAACTTGTAAACTCTGAAAACATTTGTTCTAATACAGAATTCAAATTAAATAAAGAAAAAAGGAATTGTGTGCGTGCGTGTGTGTGTTTTAATGGAGACATCTTCCCTCTTGCTCCTCAACCCCTTTCAGAAAGTGAACAGACAGAACAATACCTGACCTGCAAATGGTCTTGAAACATACTTGTGATCTTGCAAAAGAGGATCAGTCCTCTGCGTGTTTTAATGATAATTAGTTAACCAATGGATATGTCATGGACAACAAAATCCAAGAATTTACAAATGAATAATGAAAATGCAAAGATTAAAAACTAATAAGCAATCATTCAATAGACATAAAGAAACAAATTAGTAAAATGTATTAATGAATCAAAGGAATTCAGAAATTCAACTGATAATCACACATTAGTACATAGTGTCACTAATTTCACAAAATTTTTAACTATTGGATAGTGAACACTGGATTTCAATATAGTAAGCGTACACATATTAATGTAGGTTGTTTCACAAAAAGTGAATGGAAAAGAAACGAATACACAATTTCAACTTTTTTAAACTGAAAACGAGAAATTCTTTAAAGTTAGTGTAATGTATTGTGTTACTGTAAGACAGAGCAGTGTTTTAGTGTACTAATTAAGATGCATTAAATGTATAAATAAAGCTAAATGGCCTAATGAGTTATTCGTAGATGACATCATTAATCTTCTTGGTGATGGTGTACAAGCCTTTCCACAGTGGTTGCAGGTTCGAGCTGATTCCTTTCTTCCTGATCATGTTATAGAACTAAGCCTGGCAGCAGGTGTGAGCCCTGAGGAAATTGCAACCAGGGTGTACAGAGTCTTCATCTTTGTATTTACCAAAATAAAGTTGTTCTGAGCCAGGTCACGTAAATTCAGGTTAAGCCAAATTGCTCATTAGACTTCGTCTAATTTTTTTAGGACCGTAATATAGTAAGGGTACACATATTAATGTAAAGCATGTTTCCATAAAAAGTGAATGGAAAAGAAAATAAATACACAATTTCAACTTTCTTAAACTGAAAACAAGAAATTCTTTTGTTAATGTAACGTGTTGTGTTACTGTAAGACGGAGCAGTGGTGTTAGTGTACTAATTAAGATGCATTAAATGTATAAATAAAGCTAAATGACCTAATAAGATATTCTTAGATATAGTAATTCATGTTAGGTGAAATTGCTCAAAAGGCTTTGTCTAAATTTTAAAGATGTTTAGGACCGTACATTAAAAACATTGTTTGCACTTATGAGTAGGAAGCAGATGTATTAATATAAATATCACTATAGTATTGACGACTCGGAACACTAAGTTTTTTAAAAGTAAAATCGTAAAGATTTACCTTACAGCCTAAACCGGCTTTCACCTTTAAAGGCTTCTTCAGAGGCTGCCGTGGGTACCGCTGTCCGTCTTGTTGTTGGCGACGGGATAGATTTTCGAAAGATCAATGCTGTGTGTGTGTGTGGTGAGATGTGTTCGAATAATGCGTGCAATTTGAATTGTGTCTGTTCGTTTAGGATGTCGTTTTTATTTGTTTTTGTGTGTTTGTATATTTCTAATTGTTCTAGAGTGTCTAGTTTTCGGCCTTTTGTGTGTACGTGTAGAATGTTCATGTTATTGTCGATGTTTTTATATGTGTGGTTTGCTTCAATGAGGTGGTTTGCAAAGGTGGATTCTGTAGTGGTATGGAGTGCCTTTGTGTGTTCAATGTATCTCTGTTTGAAGCTACGTCCTGTCTGGCCTATGTAGAATTTGAGCAATTTAGCTTGTATATACACTGGGTAGATCGAATTTGTTTTGTGCTTTGTGCGTGCATTTTGATAGTGTGTGTTCTGTTTTGTTAATAGTTTTGTAAGCGATTCTGTATCCTGCTTTTTTGAATTTGTGGGCAATTTTCTCAGTTTGTTTGTTGATGTATGTTAGTGTTATGAATTTGTTGTTTTCTGTCTTTGTCTGTTGTTTTAAACACAAGGCTACCCACGGCAGCCTCTGAAGAAGCCTTTAAAGGTGAAAGCCGGTTTAGGCTGTAAGGTAAATCTTTACGATTTTACTTATAAAAAACTTAGTGTTCCGAGTCGTCAATACTATAGTGATATTTAGTTAAGTAACGGACACGTCATGGACAACGAAATCCATTTATTAATATAATGTTACCCAACAAGATCAGGAACAATTATGTACATTAAATTAAGTAGTAGTGGACTTAAAAACCTGCAGTAGAAACTCCAGTTTTTATAAAACAAATCGGGAGAGAATTGAAGATTTCTTGTTTGGAAATGTTATCTGTTTTCTTAACAACTAATGGCAGGTTATTCTAATCATGTTTTCTCATAATGTATGTTGTTAATGGCTTTTTTAAGAGTATGAAAAAACAATAGATATTGTACTTGAAAAAAGGTGAATTTTATTGGTACATACTAAATTATGGCGTCCTATTTTTTCTATTCATTAACAAAGGTCCGTACTGTAATAATTTTGTGTGTAATATACAAGCATTCTTTAATGTTTACGAGATTCTCCAATTTTATTTGCATTAATTCAGACCGTAGTAACATTAAATTCACTGTAACCCATTATTAATACTTAATCATTTGCGTGTTAACAGAAACTGCACATTGCTTTTTATTGCATTATGTTGAAAAAAGGATTTTAAAGTACTTGTTTGGTTACACGTTAGATTGTACTAGGTTAACGTTCTAAATTGGAACTAGGTTTTAATTCCGGAACTTCGAATAAATACAGCCTTTTATCCATACAATAAATACAGCCTTTGAATGTACACTAACTAGGAAATTTTTGCTGAGTCTAATTAATTTTAAGAATCTAAAACGTTAAATTAGATTGTTAAACGTAGACACAACCTCCAAAAATCGTCTCTGTACCGTAATTATGTGCGATAAATGGAAACTAATTTCTGTACTTCCAATAAATACACCCTTTTATTGTACACTACAAAGTAAACTTTATTTGTTACATTGTCTTACATAACCTGGCATTAGTTACTTGTGTAGAAAACAGTTGTAGTACACACGGATACCGAATAAAGTACAAACGCCAAGACGGAAGTTAAATTTGGCCGCAGGATATCGTGAAAGACTCCGAAAGTAAGCTGTATCTCGCTTTTATAATCGGACTAGTTACGAAAAGTTTTTTTTCGCTGAACAGTTTACCCGTCTCTACTACGCAGAATACGAATGTAATGACAAATACGGAATAATGTGATCGTATAGAGTACCAAGTACTAACCAAAGAGTACGAATATATGGTACCAACAGATGACGTGCTGAATGCCACTAGCCTTACAAGAGGCCCGATGCACTGCTCAGTCTCGCTACGGAAATCCCCTGTCACACAATGCAATCAAATGCGCACGTTCTGTAAAACATTCTTGGATTTCGTTGTCCATGACGTGTCCGTTACTTAACTAAATATCACTATTGTTAAAGAAGCCTTTTAAAGGTGCAAGCCGGTTTAGGCTGTAAGGTAAATCTTTACAAAAACTTAGTGTTCCGAGTCGTTATTACAATAGTGATATTTAGTAAAACATTGTTTGTAATGGTAATATACCCATTTATTTTTACTTTTTCTCATTTATTTATGTATCTCTTTTTTCTTATTTATTTTTATCAAAACCACAAGGATAGACGGGAAACAGGGTAAACATGTTTAATTTTATTTACGGCACATGAATGCTGTGTACAAAGTTGTAGGTCTGTTCTCGTCAATCAATCATGGTAGTCCATCTTCTCTCCATTCACTTAAGACATCCCGCGGCGTTGCAGCGAAGAAAACCACGAACCGCTCTGTGCATTGCCAATAGAAGACTGCCAATATGAAGCTACAGAGCCAGCTACAGGACCATTACTTCCAAAGCCCAATAATCTCAACACCAACTTGTAACAAAGAGGTGTAGCCACAACGACGACGCCGACTGCGGCGAGGCCTGCGACCATCGGAGCCACCATGATTCAAAACTAAAGTTCTTGTACGAGAGCGTAACACGTCCGACAGCTGTGAGAGCGGCTTCCACAATGAATAACAGACCAACCAACTAGAGGTGGGCCGATATACCTGTAATAGGTATTTTGGAACGATATTTTTGTGGAACGGATGTAACAGTGACTGAAAAGTTGAAATACCTGTTATTCGCGGCGACGCTGTTCCGAGTCGAGACACGCCGCCCTCGCTGTTCCGAGTTGAGGCACACTCCCTACGCACCTACACAGACACACACACACAAAAAGTACGCAAGATCACGTAAACGAATATGCCAAGGCCAAATACTAGGCGTACAAAAATATCGCTGGAACGCAAGGAACAGCCAGTAACGCGTATTTAAAATACTAGTTTATAACTAAATTTACCTCAAAATATATACTTTTTTCCTTTAGGAACATGTTTCGAGAGTTCTTGTTCTCTCATCTTATTCACTTCACTATTTTTTTCACTATACACTTTTGTTTTTGCATTTGTTTTATAACCTCACTTTTCGTTTTTTCACTGTAGGCTTATTTACCTTGTATGGTTATATTATTTCAATCACTTTCTGCTACAGTCCGTTTCTTGATGTATATAATACTTTAATATTTATAACTAAATTTACCTCAAGATATATACTTTGATTTTATCCTTTAGGAACATGTTTCGAGAGTTCTTGTTCTCTCATGGGGAGATCATCGAAACATGTTTCTAAAGGAAAAAAGTATATATCTTGAGGTAAATTTAGTTATAAATATTAAAGTATTATATACATCAAGAAACGGACTGTAGCAGAAAGTGATTGAAATTAAAATACTAGGTATTTCAAATACTAGTGGTATCACCGATACACAAGGAACAACGCGTTCCAGAGTAACAGTAGTATTTTAGTAACACCTAATATTTTAGGAACACCTAGTATTTTAGGAACAGGTAGCAACAAGCATATTTCGAGTAGGAACTAGTACGAGCCACTTTTTCATCCTGTATACTTCGTTCTGCGCAAAGAAACGAAGCTGTTTTTAATAAAGTGTGGGATCTAGCTTCCCATGGTACGGCAAACTCAAACTTCCGTCTCCTCGTTTGTACGTATTTTCCGTGTCCAGATTTCTACCGTATGTGTATTATTCGCAAGTAACTAATGGCAGATTATGGAGGTTATGTACGACAATGTAACTTAAATAAAATTTACTTTGTTAGTGTACATTAAAAAGGTGTACAGTATTTATTGGAAGTACAGAAATTAGTTTCCATTTCCCGCACATAATTACGGTACAGAGACGATTTTTGGAGGTTGTGTCTACGTTTAACAATGTAACAACCTTTTAGATTTTTAAAATTAATTAGACTTAACAAACATTTCCTTAGTTAGTGTACATTAAAAGGCTGTTTTTATTGTGTGGATAAAAGGCTGTATTTATTCGAAGTACCGGAATTAAAACCTATTTCCAATTTAGAACGTATAACCTAGTACGTTATTGGTACATACTTTATTGGGGTTTATTGATACATATTTTATTAAAAGGCTGTATTTACTGGAAGTACGGAAATTAATTTCCATTTATCGCACATAATTACGGTACAGAGACGATTTTTGGAGGTTGTGTCTACGTTTAACAATCTAACTTAACCTTTTAGATTTTTAAAATTAATTAGACTTAAAAACATTTTCCTTAGTTAGTGTACATTCAAAGGCTGTAGTTATTGTATGGATAAAAGGCTGTATATAACATTAAAGGCTGTATTTATTCCAGGTACCGGAATTAAAACCTACATCCAATTTAGAACCTATAGCCAAGTACAATCTAACATATAACCAAACAAGTACATTCAAATCCTTTTTTCAACATAATGCAATAAAAAGCAGTGTGCAGTTTCTGTTAACACGCAAATGATTAAGTATTAATAATGGGTTACAGTGGAATTTAATGTTACTACGGTCTGAATTAATGCAAATAAAATTGGACAATCTCGTAAACATATTAAAGAATGCTTGTATATTACACACAAAATTATTACAGTACGGACCTTTGTTAATGAATAGAAACAAATAGGACTCTATACTTTAGTATGTACCAATAAAATTCACCTTGTTTCAAGTACAGTGTCTATTGTATTTTCATACTCTTAAAAAAAGGCCATTAACAACATTTTAGTTACTTGTGAAGAAAACAGATATAACATTTCCAAACAAGAAATCTTCAATTCTCTCCCTATTTATTTTATAAAAACTGGAGTTTCTACTGCAGGTTTTTAAGTCCACTAACTACTTAATTTAATATACATAATTGTTCCTGATCTTGTTGGGTAGCATTATATTAATACATCTACTCCCTACTCATATCTCAAACAATGTTTTTAATGGTCGGTCCTAAACATCTTTAAAATTTAGACAAAGTCTAATGAGCAATTAGACCTAACCTGAATTACTACACTACATCTAAGAATATCTTATTCGGTCATTTAGCTTTATTTATACATTTAATGCATCTTAATTAGCACATTAACAGAACTGCTGTGTCTTACAGTAACACAATACGTTACACTAACTGTAAAGAATTTCTTGTTTTCAGTTTAAAAAAGTTGAAATTGTGTATTCTTTTCTTTTCCATTCACTTTTTGTGAAACAACCTACATTAATATGTGTACGCTTACTATATTGAAATCCAGTGTTCACTATCCAATAGTTAAAAATTTTGTGGAATTGTGAAATTAGTGACACTATGTACTAATGTGTGATTATCAGTTGAATTTCTGAATTCCTTTAATTCATTAATAAATTTTACTATTTTGTTCTTTATGTCTATTGAATGATTTCTTATTAGTTTTTAATCTTTGCGTTTTCATTATTCATTTGTAAATTGTTGGATTTTGTTGTCCATGACATGTCCATTGGTTAACTAATTATCATTAAAACACACAGAGGATTGATCCTCTTTTGCAAGATCACAAGTATGTTTCAAGACCATTTGCAGGTCAGGTATTGTTCTGTCTCTTCACTTTCTGAAAGGGGTTGAGGAGCAAGGGGGAAGATGTCTCCATTAAAACACACACACACACACACTAGCAGCACACAATTCCTTTTTTTCTTTATTTAATTTGAATTCTGTATTAGAACAAATGTTTTCAGAGTTTACAAGTTTTTTTTTTAATTTCTTGGATTAATTTTTTTTAATTTTATGCAATGTGGACACATACAGAGGAGTGTCAGTTTTTTATGTTTTTTCAATAAATAAAAATGAGGGGGAGAGAGAGAGAGAGACCAAAAATGACACGTACAGAAATTTCATCAGAACTTTTCCTGATATTAAAAAAATAACTAAATAATGAATGGCAAAGAACATTAACAAAATTAATGGAAATTATAGTTATAATTTCTTGTCTAATGAGCAGGTACTAGTAATGGCTTCATATACTTCACATCTTAAATTATAAACCTATTACAAACATTTGGTATACTCAGCTTGAAACAAACGTTCAGACCAACAAAAATGGTTTAAATGTTGCCATGCTGCATTATTAGTAGGTACTGTTGAAACAGCAGGTTGATTATAATTGTTTTTAGAACAGACTTCTGGAATGTTGTGTGCAAGTGTATTGTGTTCAAGTAGCAAGTTTTCACTACTTTATAAAACATATCCTAGAAGCAAACTTTGACATCCAGTTGCTGTTGCTGAGAAACCTTACTAAGGGACTTATAAAAAAAAGAAAAACAACAATTACACGCTTGCTCTTTTGAACATCTGATGAAAAGGTTTTGTAAAGTGTACCTAACCTAAAAATGTACAATCCTCGACTTGTCTTTGTATTCCATACTTCTAGCAGTTTTACATGATGTATTGCTAACACGAATAAGAAAAGTTTAAATCTGCTGAAGGTCTAAACGAGTGATAGTTATTTCCAGACTGACAGGGCCATAAAATAATTCTGAAAGAATTGTTGTTTTTACAACACCATCCTTTATCAAGTGACTACTCAAATCTGCCAGTTTTTCACAGCAAACTGAAGTTTGATGATTTGATCCATCATGTCCTAGTGATGGTCCAAACATTTCAAGGATTCTCCTAGCCTTAAAAAACTGGACTGGCGTCATTGAGTGACTAATGTTAAATTTACTTTGGGATACTTCCAAACATAATACAGTTACAATAAACAAACAAAACTTTATGCCTGTCTAATTTTTCCAGAACTCCATACACATAATTTGATCTGGATAGAACATTAATTAAACAATAATACTATTCGATGCAAATAAATAAAATATCGGTATGGAGAACCATACATGACTTCCATGTTTTAAGATTTATATTTAAAATCATTTTAGAAATGAAATATTTCCACAGAAACTACTTCTATCTTCAGCCTCAAACACAGAATTGTGGTCACTAACATATACCACCTCACGTTAGCGCACTCGATTTTCACTGATGATGGCAGTCGATGGCACTTCCGAAACGTCTGGTTTTGCAGAAAACATTGGACCACAGCCAAACAGCCCGTGAAGGAATTTTATCAACAAACTACTTCTTTGTTGCCGATAACGTAGTACACATATAAAAAATTATCCCCTCCCCTTCACCAATCATTTTCATTTATAGATAAATTTTATTGCTACAGCTATAAATACTACTATACTATAATTTTCCATTACATCCGTACTAATATATTATTTATCTATCTACTAATACTGACCATACTTAATAACATCTAAATTACTTGAAAATATAGTTCATAGTTTTTCTATATATAGTCAGTACATTACTTTTCAAAATTATGGAAACTTATAGAGTCAATCGAATGTGGGTTTAAAATTTATAAAAATGTATAAAATTTATAAAAATTAAATTAATAAAGCAAATTACTGAGAGTTGAGACGCTTGTCACTGAACAGTTCAAATACTAAAATAAAAAAGTAATATATACACTATGTAATTTTGCTTGTAAACTTTTGTGTTAATAACAACTTTCTTGTTTATTAATTATTAATAATTATATTTAATTATAATTTATTATAATTACAATTTAAAAAAAATGTGTTAATCACACATTTTATTTCTCTCAGTACCAAGTGTTTAACCCTTTTTATAATGACCCATCCTCAGTAGCTTGACAATGCCTCGTCACAGAATAGGTGAAACATTAAAGCAGAGAAAATTAAAATATGTAGGTCTATTGAACAAAAAAAAAACTGCAGAATTATTTAGTAAACGATGTAGTTCAAGTGACATAGTACACTACTAAGAGATGAATGGGTCAGGACACATTACTAGAACAAGGACCAACAGGTGAACTAAGTATTTACTAAATGGAACACTCCCTGCTATCTACAAAAACTCAAAGTAGTAACAGCCTGTCACTAGGAGAGCCTGAATCACTAATTATATAGTGAGAAACTGAGTAGAACTGTTTCGGAAGTGAAGGATGAAAGGACAAAAGTGGGAAAAGGCTTTGTTCTAAACAATAAAATGTATTTTCTGTATGTTAAATTATCTGTACTACTTTGGAAATAATAAAGCCAAGGTCACTTTGGAAGTAAATGATGAGGTCTGATTATAAATCTTTATAAGAGGTTTATATGAAATTAATTGACAAGTTGATATCATTATAGAGAGAGAGGGCGGAGAGATAGAGAAGGCTTGCATTATAACTCCACATACTGTATTGTAACGATGGAAATATATGGAACAGTTGTGAGTGTCGTTCTACCCATTTCTAGGCTAGCTGAGCAGGTACATGTTTCTGCCAAGGCCGGACTCAAGCATACTCTAGTTTTCATGTGCTTGTTAAGGACGCATGTTATGGAACATTGGTCTGGAACCCTGCAGGGTATACATAGGCGACAGCTGCCGCTTAGAAGTCAGTTGTAAGTGGTGATTTATTCAAGTGCAGTTCGAAGTATTGCGGTGAAGTGTTATTGTGTTACATTTAGTGTGGAACTGTAATACTTGACATTATTATTGTGTGTGGACAAATTTAACTAGAATTACTGTACAGGAGAATGATGTTGATTATAAATTGTTATTTGTGATTAATTAAAGCTGTTGATTTGTGATTTCACTGGTGTCTGTATTTGTTTTCCACTGTACCATATGACGATCAGCAAGACTGTCATAACAGTATATTACAAGAAAATATTTACCATAGCGACTATTCACCATATACGCAATGGTGACATCATTTTAAGCAAAAATTATGATCACACACCATTCCTTGGTCTCAATTTTAATCCGAATCTGAACCAAGGGACCCTGACTCTTTCATAACTGCTAAATGCTGTGTTTTTGAATGACTGAAGGATTTCGATTTTGCATTTTACTTTAAGTTTTCAGTCAGCCATATTTTTTCTGTCACTGACACTCTATTCAACATTCTTCAAACCAAAACGTCTGACTTGAAACAATATGTCAAGAATAGAAAAGAGACTGCTATCACCTCAGAGATTCTAGGGACAATTTTGAAGTTGTATAAAAAATTAGAAGACAATAAGTTGGAAACTACTAAGGAGAGATGTTCTGAAGATGCTCATTAAATCCAAAAAGCAAATATATGCATCCCTACAGTAAAATTATTTAAACTATGATTAGATAAATGGAGGTGAGATTTCAGGACCTCGATTAGCTGCACTTTCTTGAACTGTTAGATTCAAACAAATTTCTGTGCTTCAAAGCCCAATTTTCTTATAACTTCTTTTTGTCACTTAAATTAAGTTAGTTTTTTTTTTTTTTTAGGAAAACAAAACTTTTTATGGGTAAAAACGTAAAAGTTTTACCTTATAACCTGAACCGGTGTTCACTTTTAAAAAGCTTCTTCAGAGGTTTTTACATAAAAAGTTTTGTGTTCCGAGTCGTAGTGAAATAATTATATTTAGTTAAGTAACGGACATGTCATGGACAACGAAATCCAAGAATTTAATTTAGGAAATTTGCAGAGCGAAATAGTGTCAGTTTACAGCCTTTTCAAACAACTAAAATGATGGATATCTTGAAACAAACATGTTCAGCAGAAGAAGCATTCCAGAAACATATAAATTATGTTGTTTAGTATCAACAATACCAGTGAGCACTTCCACTGTCGAGTGCACCTTCTCTTGTTTTAAACACCTAAAAGATGTCTGTGCAATACCCAGTGTGAGAATAGGCTTTCCAAACTTTCCCTATTATCAATTGAAAAAGGCTTACTAGATGAGCTGCAAAGTCAGAGATACTTCTATGATGCTTTCAACATGTGAAATTCCTTTAGCTAGGTGACACGAGGATGCACTAATATACAAATTAAAGTAAAGTTTTCTTACTTATTCACTTATTTTATTTGTTGTCTTTTCTTAATTATTTTTACCTGTTTTGTTTAATTTATTAAATTATTTATTTATATCTTTGTTTATGTTTATTCCATTTCTAAAAATTGTCCCCGCTAATGAAAGGTGTATTTGAAACTAGTACCCTTTGACAGAAGCCAACTCCATGCCACTCCCAGTAACAGATATATTGAAACAGATGTATAGTAAAAGAGGTTGAGTCACTATTTCTGCCTCAGTGGTTATCAGTGTGAACCAGTGGTTACTTACAGACTGAAACAATAGCTGTTTATCTATGTTGGAGTACATACAACGCATGTGTATATTACTGCCAGTACTTTACACACCCACCTTAGAAATTTAAAAACATTCATACATTATATATCATAACCCATGTCATTCCAGTATCTCAGTGTTGTAAAACTACCACTGATTTCAGTATCCTGTTCATACATATTCTGATTAACCAATGTTTTACATTTTTAATCATTTCTTTATTTCTGTTTTTGATCATTTTACATGTTTTAATTTCAATTCACTTATTGCTTCCTCACAATACTTTTCATTTTGTTATACCTGTTTTTGTATTATGTACTTTGCTGTTTTTTGTCAACCAAAATAAACTTTTTGTTTGTTCTTTAAGCTGCTCTCATTTGTATTACCTTCAGATTGACAACAAATTCTTTGTACAATTCACTTTCAAATTCAATATCCCTAGAATACAAATTAGGTGAAACTAAGTAAGCTGCTATGTTGTGTTAGTTAGTAGTCATGTAGTTTGCTTTGGACCATTTTATAATCACAAATTGTGCAAAAACTGCAAGTCCAAATATTCAAAACTGTAAAAATTATAAAAACTGTTTTTTGCTTCATTTCTGAGCCAAACTTTGAGAACAAATCCAATACAAAGAAAATAAACTATAGGTTCTGTCTGTCTCATGCAAACCATGGTAGTCCAGATACTCTTAAAGTTATACTACCACATTATTAGTATACAATAGGGCATCATCTAACCAAATGACAATTAACTAGAATGTTAATTATTTGGCATATTTCTTAAGAGTGTTTAAAATTCTAAATTGGATTACATGGCTGGGAGATGAATGACTATGACTCAAGTATTTGTTTTTGATCACTGTGTCCCACTGTCTCTATACCAATTAATCTTCTTTATATTTCTCTGTGATTGGTATTCCCATTACACCTTCCACTGGTAAATTTGTCATGTTTCAGCATGATTTGTTCTACAAATAAATGAAGGTAAAATAAATTATATGATTCTACCAGGATAGCACGTTCAAAACAATAAATATATGCCAGTTTTTCAGTGTTTGTGACAACTGAGTTCATCAATTCATCACAGTACAAATTCCAAGCGCTATCTGAGTTGAGTTTTAACCAATTAAATGTAATGTAAGAACATACGTATATGAAAAATTTTTACTTTTTAACAGATCCTAATTTCAGATGGAAAGAAACTGTTGATCTAAACTAATGACAAGAGCAACTACGACTTTCTTTAAAAAAAAAAGACATCCCAGTGCTACTGCAGCTTCACCACAACAAAAATAATAAACATGCAGTCGTCATATTTGAGAGAAACACTTGAGAATGTATCCTCCTGAAAAACTCTTAATGTAAAAGAAATGTTGGAAGGCCTGTGGACCCAGATCCTTGAATTAGTGAATTCCACAATTAGAAAGTTGTTCCAATGGGTACAAACTGTTTGAAAGACAACTTCAGGAGGCGAAGATTCAACTAGGTTTACAATGCCCTTACTGAGTTATTATGATTACTATTTCTTATAATTCAATTTCAAGACTTTTCAATTCAGATGCTATAGTAAATAACCAACCACCAAATGTGAATACACGATAAACCAGACATACAATTTTATCATGTTACACTGAATACATACTATATCATCATTACACATCATGTTATCTAATAAAAATGTCTAACAAATTAAAACTTTCAGATTGAGAGTCTTTAGAAGTACTGATATAAACATTACAACCACATATTTAATTAATTACAAACAAAATTAATTAATGGCATTAGAAAACACATAAATAATATTAACAAAGACATTGACACATACAGCAAAACAGGGGTATATAAATTAAATTGTAATGATTGCCAACAATTCTACATTGGCCAGACAGGAAGATCTTTTTCTTCCAGATTTTCTGAACATTTAAAAGCCCTCACCACAAACTACATAAATTCCACATTTGCCACACATTTACATAACGAAAACCACAGTTACACAAACATAGAACACAACATGGAAATATTACACTACTTACCTAAAAGTAGAAAACTAAACACAGCTGAACAAAATGATTGGTGAAGGGGAGGGGATAATTTTTTATATGTGTACTACGTTATCGGCAACAAAGAAGTAGTTTGTTGATAAAATTCCTTCACGGGCTGTTTGGCTGTGGTCCAATGTTTTCTGCAAAACCAGACGTTTCGGAAGTGCCATCGACTGCCATCATCAGTGAAAATCGAGTGCGCTAACGTGAGGTGGTATATGTTAGTGACCACAATTCTGTGTTTGAGGCTGAAGATAGAAGTAGTTTCTGTGGAAATATTTCATTTCTAAAATGATTTTAAATATAAATCTTAAAACATGGAAGTCATGTATGGTTCTCCATACCGATATTTTATTTATTTGCATCGAATAGTATTATTGTTTAATTAATGTTCTATCCAGATCAAATTATGTGTATGGAGTTCTGGAAAAATTAGACAGGCATAAAGTTTTGTTTGTTTATTGTAAACTGTATTATGTTTGGAAGTATCCCAAAGTAAATTTAACATTAGTCACTCAATGACGCCAGTCCAGTTTTTTAAGGCTAGGAGAATCCTTGAAATGTTTGGACCATCACTAGGACATGATGGATCAAATCATCAAACTTCAGTTTGCTGTGAAAAACTGGCAGATTTGAGTAGTCACTTGATAAAGGATGGTGTTGTAAAAACAACAATTCTTTCAGAATTATTTTATGGCCCTGTCAGTCTGGAAATAACTATCACTCGTTTAGACCTTCAGCAGATTTAAACTTTTCTTATTCGTGTTAGCAATACATCATGTAAAACTGCTAGAAGTATGGAATACAAAGACACGTCGAGGATTGTACATTTTTAGGTTAGGTACACTTTACAAAACCTTTTCATCAGATGTTCAAAAGAGCAAGCGTGTAATTGTTGTTTTTCTTTTTTTTATAAGTCCCTTAGTAAGGTTTCTCAGCAACAGCAACTGGATGTCAAAGTTTGCTTCTAGGATATGTTTTATAAAGTAGTGAAAACTTGCTACTTGAACACAATACACTTGCACACAACATTCCAGAAGTCTGTTCTAAAAACAATTATAATCAACCTGCTGTTTCAACAGTACCTACTAATAATGCAGCATGGCAACATTTAAACCATTTTTGTTGGTCTGAACGTTTGTTTCAAGCTGAGTATACCAAATATGTTTGTAATAGGTTTATAATTTAAGATGTGAAGTATATGAAGCCATTACTAGTACCTGCTCATTAGACAAGAAATTATAACTATAATTTCCATTAATTTTGTTAATGTTCTTTGCCATTCATTATTTAGTTATTTTTTTAATATCAGGAAAAGTTCTGATGAAATTTCTGTACGTGTCATTTTTGGTCTCTCTCTCTCTCTCCCCCCTCATTTTTATTTATTGAAAAAACATAAAAAACTGACACTCCTCTGTATGTGTCCACATTGCATAAAATTAAAAAAAATTAATCCAAGAAATTAAAAAAAAAAACTTGTAAACTCTGAAAACATTTGTTCTAATACAGAATTCAAATTAAATAAAGAAAAAAAGGAATTGTGTGCTGCTAGTGTGTGTGTGTGTGTGTGTTTTAATGGAGACATCTTCCCCCTTGCTCCTCAATCCCTTTCAGAAAGTGAAGAGACAGAACAATACCTGACCTGCAAATGGTCTTGAAACATACTTGTGATCTTGCAAAAGAGGATCAATCCTCTGTATGTTTTAATGATAATTAGTTAACCAATGGACATGTCATGGACAACAAAATCCAACAATTTACAAATGAATAATGAAAACGCAAAGATTAAAAACTAATAAGAAATCATTCAATAGACATAAAGAACAAAATAGTAAAATTTATTAATGAATCAAAGGAATTCAGAAATTCAACTGATAATCACACATTAGTACATAGTGTCACTAATTTCACAATTCCACAAAATTTTTAACTATTGGATAGTGAACACTGGATTTCAATATAGTAAGCGTACACATATTAATGTAGGTTGTTTCACAAAAAGTGAATGGAAAAGAAAAGAATACACAATTTCAACTTTTTTAAACTGAAAACAAGAAATTCTTTACAGTTAGTGTAACGTATTGTGTTACTGTAAGACACAGCAGTTCTGTTAATGTGCTAATTAAGATGCATTAAATGTATAAATAAAGCTAAATGACCGAATAAGATATTCTTAGATGTAGTGTAGTAATTCAGGTTAGGTCTAATTGCTCATTAGACTTTGTCTAAATTTTAAAGATGTTTAGGACCGACCATTAAAAACATTGTTTGAGATATGAGTAGGGAGTAGATGTATTAATATAATGTTACCCAACAAGATCAGGAACAATTATGTATATTAAATTAAGTAGTTAGTGGACTTAAAAACCTGCAGTAGAAACTCCAGTTTTTATAAAATAAATAGGGAGAGAATTGAAGATTTCTTGTTTGGAAATGTTATATCTGTTTTCTTCACAAGTAACTAAAATGTTGTTAATGGCCTTTTTTTAAGAGTATGAAAATACAATAGATACTGTACTTGAAACCAAGGTGAATTTTATTGGTACATACTAAAGTATAGAGTCCTATTTGTTTCTATTCATTAACAAAGGTCCGTACTGTAATAATTTTGTGTGTAATATACAAGCATTCTTTAATATATTTACGAGATTCTCCAATTTTATTTGCATTAATTCAGACCGTAGCAACATTAAATTCCACTGTAACCCATTATTAATACTTAATCATTTGCGTGTTAACAGAAACTGCACACTGCTTTTTATTGCATTATGTTGAAAAAAGGATTTGAATGTACTTGTTTGGTTATATGTTAGATTGTACTTGGCTATAGGTTCTAAATTGGAAGTAGGTTTTAATTCCGGTACCTGGAATAAATACAGCCTTTTATCCATATAATAACTACAGCCTTTGAATGTACACTAACTAAGGGAAATGGTTTTAAGTCTAATTAATTTTAAAAATCTAAAAGGTTAAGTTAGATTGTTAAACTTAGACACAACCTCCAAAAATCGTCTCTGTACCGTAATTATGTGCGATAAATGGAAATTAATTTCTGTACTTCCAGTAAATACAGCCTTTTAATAAAATATGTATCAATAAACCCCAATAAAGTACTAGGTTATACGTTCTAAATTGGAAATAGTTTTTAATTCCGGTACTTCGAATAAATACAGCTTTTTATCCACACAATAAAAACAGCGTTTTAATGTACACTAACTAAGGAAATGTTTGTTAAGTCCAATTAATTTTAAAAATCTAAAAGGTTGTTACATTGTTAAACGTAGACACAACCTCCAAAAAACGTCTCTGTACCGTAATTATGTGCGGGAAATGGAAACTAATTTCTGTACTTCCAATAAATACTGTACACCTTTTTAATGTACACTAACCAAGTAAATTTTATTTAAGATACATTGTCGTACATAACCTCCATAATCTGCCATTAGTTACTTGCGAATAATACACATACGGAAAATAAGTACAAAAGAGGAGACGAAAGTTTGAGTTTGCCGTACCATCGTAGGGTCTTTCACTATAGCCTGCGGCCAAATAAACTTCCGTCTCCGATGTGTACTAGAACAGTTTTCTTCACAAGTAACTAATGCCAGGTTATGGAGGTTATGTACGACAATGTAACTTAAATAAAATTTTGTACCTGTTATTTTTTTGGAACGGTATTTTCATACCTAGTATTTTAAAATAACAGTTTAGCTCTAGCTGGAATGTTGTTTGCGCGCCTAGTCTATTCCGAGCCTTGACTCAGTCAATGGCTCTTTCCCGGAAACCCATTCCTTTATTCTCAGCCTCGGCTGCCATCTGCCTGCCACTTGCTACCCGCAGTCTGTGTTTGCGTGTCTTTTTAAAGAGTACAGTGTACAAATACAAATGCTAAACCAATAGAAACGTCTAAAAAAACACGTTCTTCTGTGTATCTTCTGTAATTGTTAATTATACTAATTGAGATTTTGAATACTTATAGAGCTTTAATTACTGAACACAATGCAGTTTTCAGAATTGCTGTATATTTATTGGTTTTGAAGTTATCGCAGGTTGAACTGCAAAAATGAATTGAGTAAAATTCACGTCTGATCCGACCGCGTGCTTCACTGTGACGAAGTTAGAGTGAGATAGGAGATAGTTGCATATTATACGCTCTCTGTCTTGCTTACGGCACACAGCCTGTCCCTTTCATATAATGCTCAAATATGACGACATATTATGAATCGTTATATATACCCCTCCTCGGTATAAAAAAAATTGATTATTTATTAGTTTACTCTATCTTATTATTAACATCATTAACTCCAACTTGCCTAATGTACTCTATTTGATTGTTCAGAAGAAAACTCAACCGTAATTTTACGCCAAATGACGATAACTTCAATGAGTTGAACTGATTTTGTGTATAATACAGTACAGTATATTTAATGTATCTTTTAAATGTCAATAAATTTCAAATGAAATTTGGGAATAAATCCTCGAATAATTTACGCACCCGAAATTTTCGCCGGTATTTTTCGTCAAAAAAGTGCGTTAATTATGCGAGAAAATACGGTATATTAATTATTTCATTTAGAATAATATTTATTTCTGGTATTGGATAATTATTGGTTTTATTCCCAATATTATACTTGAGTGTACCATTTCTCCCTTTTATATTTGTGGTGTTTCTTATCCCTTGGTTTCACTTCGTTTCCTCTTCATTTTTCTTCTTCTTCTCCTTCATTTTCAATTGGCTTCATTTTAATGTGGTTCTCCTCTTCTCGTTTGGTTTTATTTTATTTGGTAGTATGAATTCGTTCACTTCCTTCAATTGTCTTTATTCTTCTTTTGTTTTGGTTTTTTCCCTTCTTTGTCGTTTTCCTGTTTGTTTGGTCAATCACTTGGGTTAGGTCATGTCGTCGTTTGTCGTGTCACCGTCTTTATATTTTATTTATATTTAATCATTTTATTTAATATGAAGTATATTTATATTTATTATCATCTTTTTTATCCCTGGTACTGGGGTGGCTTGTTTGTGTTGTAACATAATGCCTCTCCTTCAAAATTGATCATTTTAATAAAACACTAACATAGTTTTTTATGAAATTATCAGTTATATATTATTTTTTCCTTTTCTCTCTTGTTTGTTTCTCCATTCTTTATTTTTATTCTTACTCGATTCATTCCATTTTATTTGGATCTGTTTTTCTTTATTTCCATTAGTGTGTTCTCCCTTTTATACAATTTTTTCCCTAACTTTTTAGTAGCTGGTTTCTTCCATTACTACTCATTTTTTCTGAGACCAGAGGAACATCATCTCTGCTCAGTTTATTTTGATTGCTGGACTTTTCAACAGTCAATCTTAAATACCTTTTTTGTCAACTTGTGACTTAAATTAATAATAATAATATATTTTGGGATTGTCCACCTTGTGGTTTGTTTTTAGATCACTTTGGCCTTTTATTCATTCTTCATTCCGCTGTACCTTTGCTATATACTGTCATTTACTCATACAGTTGATTGTTTTTTATTTATTTATTTGTTAATTTCATCATATCTAACTTCTCATTATTTTGTTTTTCTATTCTATTTCTACACTTGTGATCATTTTAATTATTTTAGACATTGTAGCGGGTCAATTTTTGGGTGTTTTTATTTTTACCGTATGGGGCATGTACATTTTTATGTCTTTCATTTTGGTGCGGGCTTGTAAAAAAGAAGTTGTGAAAATTATTGTGTAACGAAATTCATTCCATTATAACAGAACGCATGGCAACGTTATTTCCAATGTTAAGAAACAGTTTGAGACAAAGGCGTTACGCAATTTCAATTGTGTAAGTCGGCGAGCGAAGTATTTACCCCCTTCAAACTTCTCAGAAATCTGTACTTGTGTAGCAGCACACAGACGCAACTGTATCACCACAAACTCGAGTGACGCATCCAGCCACCAAACCGGATGTCCTGGGACGAGTAAACTTCAGCAATGCGCTATTGAGCGGCAGGAAGTGCTGTTTACGTCCGGTTCCTACCATGACGTCAGCAGAGCCAAAGCCAATATTGCACTTTGGTATCCAGAATACAACTCTGCCATTCCATATATAAAATGGTTACCGCACAACAACTGAGGCCTGAGCGACGAAAGTATAGTGGCAGTGAACAACCATTCCCGCCAGAGAAAGGAAGATGTACCTGTTACATTACAGTTCCCAGTCGACAAGCAACAGTTCCCGCTACCGGGTTGGCCTCTGTAGGCTCGTCACACATATTTAAATATTTTAAAGTTGTAGTACAGCAAAACTGTTAAGTGACCGCGGTCAATACGACTAGGGAGTCGTATCAAGAGTTTTTTTTTACTTCAGAACAGTGAAACCGTGTAAACGGACAATGCGTGTGCGGGGAGACCGCTTGGCCGGTGGAGGGGGCATTTGATTTGTATAAAATGTTAAGGGGCTTTTAATTTAGTATGAATGTGGGTGTGGCAAAGCTGGGCTGTTTCCGTTTGTGTTGATAATTGTGTTTGTGCTTTAGAAAAGATGGTAAGAGATAGTGAATAAGTTCTGTTACAAGACGCATGAGTTGCACAATATGTAACTCCATGTAAATCTATTTGTCAAACAGTAATTTCAACAATTGTGCATTAAAATTAATAATTCTCTTCTTAACGATGTGTAGAGTTAATTATTTCGAGAACCCATGAAACACATGTTTGTATCTAGCGTTCGTACGAAAGGATCCTGGCCCGAAATAAAACGAAACCTTCCAGGTATGTGGAAGTCAATCCATTATATTATATTAGAATAAATTTAAGTTAGTTAATCAGCATCTCAATGGCTTCCGTTAACAGGGACAGTTTTTGGTAATTAAAATATTAAAGACCGTACCTACAGTAGAGATACAAACATGTTTTTGGGGTTAGCGGAATAAAACAAAAGTGCGTTGTTAACGCAAAATTGGTTATATAAGACACTTTATTGATTATATTTTATTTATACACAAATATCAAGTATAAAATAAGGAATGGCAGATAACAGTGAAGTCGGCTTATCTGACAATCAGACCGAGAGTCAAGTAAATGCTGACTCCGGTATTCAAACAGAAGTAACGTCAATAAATGAGTATAACGCAGAAGGATCTGTATTTAGCTCACCAGGAGCGATATCAACTCCCGTAACAAATAAAGCTACAGAGTTGTCAGTGAACGATTTATTTAATTTCATGAGAACCATGTCTAGTGACATGAGAACCATGTCCAGTGACGTGAGAAATATGTCTAAGGATATTAACGTAAAATTTGATATACAGAATGATCAGTTTGATGAAATGGACAATAAATTTGCAAAAATGGACAATAAATTTGACATGTTAAATAGTCGTTTTGATGATAATGATATAATTTTAAATAAGATGAAAAGTGATTTTAACTATAAATTAGACCAATTAACGAAGGATTTTAATGAACAGAAAATAAAATGCGAACAGCAAAATATTCAAAATGAGATCAATTTTAAAGAAATTAAAGATCAGAATACTCAGTTTCAGCAGAGTATTAATGTACAATTCGATAACCTGAGTAGGGTACTAGACAAACACATTGATGAACGTTGTGAAAGTATGAAAGTACAATTGTCTGAGTCCATAAATGAGCAATTAGAGTGCCGTGTTTCTGATATTACCAATAATATAACTAATAAAGTAGAGAAACAGATCAAGGAGCAATATAGCATAATGAATACAATTTTTGAGAAACAAATAAGTGAATGTAACACCAATACTGAAGGTAAGATTGATTATGTTATGAGTCAGATTGAAAATAATAATAGTAAAGTAAGAGAAATTGATAATAACTGTAAGATTGAATTTAAGACCATACATGATACAATAAGTGACCTTGAATGTGATAATAACCTTAAATTAATGAATGTTAAAAATGAATTGAGCATGGCCATCAGCCAACAAGTTAACACTTAACGAGCGAGTAATTATGACTCGCGACGTAAGCAGTGAAGTTGAGTTAGAGACATTCAGTTGTGATAACAAAAGAGTACACCCTATGCAGTTCATAAGCAGAGTGAGAGAGTTTAATAAGTTTAGTACTAATAACTGGGAAGTCCAATTATTAAAAATTTTAAAATGCTTCAAAGGTAGTTCGGAGATATGGGCCGAGGTACATAAAACAGAATGGGAGTGTTTTGAAAGTTTTGAGTCTGCGTTTATAAACAAATATTGGTCTGAAGAAGACCAAGAAGTGTTACGAAGTAGAATCATGGGAACAGGGAATTTTGGGGGGCCCAATAATAATATAACAGGGTATGTGATGAGAATATTTAACGAGGCGAAATATTTAGAACCGCCATTGCCATTTAGATCCTTTGTGAGGCATATAAGCAAGCATTTGCCAAGGGAAGTGCAAATAACACTTATGACGCGGGAGGTAGCGAATATTAGCGAACTAGAAAATATTTTAGATGTGTTTCAGAATATCCGGGACCAAGAATTGAGTCGCCGTCAGAACCAGCAGAATGGAAATAATGGAGGTCATCAGGGACAGCCGAGGGGACCCACAAATGGACCGGCACACCCTAGACGAGAACAAAATAATCGAGGACCCATGTGGACTTGTCCGGCATGTTCACAAGAGAATTATGCGACACAAAATTTTTGTTTTAGATGCAGGAGAGAGAGACCGGGGCAGCGACAGGGTCCACAACCCGCACAGAACCAGCATGCATACCAACGAAGGGGAGAGGGCCAAGGAGGAGCGCCGAGAGGGCAAACTCATGAACCGCGAGGAAACCAACACGAACGAGGATACAACCATGCAGTGGCGAGCACCTCGGCGGGAAACTAAGAGGGACAATGGAACACCGGACCCGACCGTTGTCGCCAGAAGTTTCTGGGGTCCAAATGGATGATAGCTACCGAAACAACGTCGTTATTACAGATTTATCTGAGGAATTATTGGAGGAGGAAGACTTCGAAGCAGGGAGACGGGAGAATGGACTGACTGAGGTGAAAATCAACATAGAAGGTAAGGAGATTAAAACTTTAATCGATACAGGTAGTGAAATCTCTGTCATTTCGGAACATGTAATAGACGAATTAAGAGAAATAAATAAAAACATTCCGTCTTTACCAGTAGCGGGGGTGACAATTGTAGGCGTTACGGGAGTTCGAAGTAAGAGAGTCACGAAACAAGTACACTTAAACATGGTAATTAACGGGGTAGGGTACGATAATACATTTCTAGTCGTACGGGGATTAAATCTTGAGGTTATACTGGGAAATGATTTTCTGATTAAACATAAGGCGGTGATTGATTTTCATAAACGGGTGTTAGAATTAAATAGTGAAGGGGAAACGGTCCATATTAATTTTGAGCGGGTATTAGATGCGGTAAGGATTTCAGGGGTAAGGGTGATACATAATCGGGCCAATAAACAAGAAATGGAAGTTAGTATGAATGTATGCAGTGAGAGTAAGATAGAGTATGAGGAGAATGTAGAGCACTTATGGAATGAGAGAGCACTTAAATTTTGTAGTGAGGGTGGCGTAATAGGGAGTTCTCAATGTGAATCGTTGTGGCGGGTAGTAGAGAATTTTAGAGAAGTGTTTGCCGATATTCCAGGGAGGGCAAGAAATTATGAATGCGAGTTAAAGGTACGGGAACACGCACCCTATGTGCAAAGAAGTTATCCGGTGCCCTATGCGAAGAGAAGAGCGGTTCAGCTTGAGTTAGAGAAAATGTTAGAGGGAGATATAATTGAGCGATCTGTGTCACCATATTCTAACCCCTTAGTAGTAGTGATTAAAAAAGATGGTAGAGTTAGGTTATGTTTAGATGCCCGCAAAATCAATCAAATAATTATTCCAGACAGGGAGTCACCCGAAGCTATTGAAGAAATATTTCAGAAGTTCAGCGGCGTACAATATATGACCTCTTTAGATCTAACCGCCGGGTATTGGCAAGTTCCATTAGCAGCAAACAGTAGAAAATATACAGCTTTTTTATTCAATGGAAAGAATTATCAATTTAAGAGACTACCGTTTGGATTGAACACCAGTGTAGCTAGTTTTATCAAGTGTCTTGACGAAATTTTGCAACCACATAACTTAGATTTTTTAACCATTTACGTTGATGATATTTTGATAGCGTCCAGAACATTTGAAGAGCATGTAGAGCATTTGGAATATGTATTGGAGAAGCTATACCAGGGAGGTTTGACAGTGAATTGGGAGAAATCAAAATTTTTGCAAACGGAGATACATTTTTTAGGTTTCATAATAACACCTAGGGGAATACGTGCTAACCCAGATAAAGTAGAATCCATCCTGACGTTCCCGGAGCCAAAAAACATAAAACAATTGCAAAGTTTTCTTGGTCTCTGTAATTTTTACAGGAAGTTCCAGCGGAACTACGCCCAGACGACGGCCCGACTAAGCGCAGTGCTGCAAAAGAATAAGCAATGGAGATGGGGCGATAACGAAAGAGCGGCGTTTAATGACATCAAAATTAAGTTCGCAGACATGATACTAATGAATCATCCTAATTTTAATGAAAAATTTTATTTACAGACAGATGCTAGTAATATCGCACTGGGAGCAGAGCTTTACCAAGAGGACGAGGCAAAAGAGCATAAAACCATCGCCTTCGCCAGCCGGACGTTGCTAGCCGCAGAACGTAACTATACTACCACAGAGAAGGAGCTCCTCAGTATAGTGTTCGCCGTGAGGAAGTTCCGCACGTATCTGCTGGGTAACAGAACTATCATCAGGACGGACCATAAAGCGCTGTCGTTCCTGAATACTTGCAAGCTCACACACAGCCGGATAACCAGGTGGGTGTTAGCTCTTCAAGAGTATAATTTTTCTTGGGAATATATTAAGGGTGTAGAGAACAGGGTGCCAGACACACTATCACGAGTAGACACAGACAGAAATAGAACAGGTAGAGACATTAAAGAGATAGAGATTTATAGACTGTCCCGGGAAGATAAACTTTTTGGGGAAGAATTAAAAGATATAAATGTAATGCAAAGGGCTGATGGTAAATTAAATAAAATCATTACGAGCGTAGAGTCAGATGTAGATGAGTTTGGGTATAAACAATATTTTCAAGTTTTTAAAGGGAGTTTGTTTAAAAAAGTAGAGGGGAGAGAGAGGGATTGGAGGTTAGTTATACCTGAAGGGTTGATAGAGAAAATAGTGTGGGACTGTCATCTTAGGTACGGGCATTTTGGGGCACGGAAGTGTGTGAATGTGTTAAAGGAATCTTGTTTATTTAAGAATATGGAGAAACGCGTCCGAAGAATACTTAGAGTTTGCGAGTTATGTCAGAAATCCAAAGTTGTAAATTATAGGTTAGAGGGAGAACTAAATTATATTAAAGTCGAAAAACCATTCGATTTAGTCGCGGTAGATTTGTACGGCCCTTTGCCGAAAGGTAGGGGTGGAGTGATGCATATTTTTGTTGTACTTGATACTTTTTCCAAATATGTCAGGCTATATAGCGTGAAGCGAGCCACAAGTAAGGTGCTGAGTGAGAAGATTACCCGTGATTATATGATCAACGTGGGAAAGCCGAAGGTGATATTATCCGACCATGGGCCGCAGTTCATCAGCGGAAGATGGCGCCAGACTCTAGGATGGGAAGGTATCATCCCAAAGCACACCGCCGTATATCACCCGCAATCCAATCAGGCGGAGAGAGTCATGAGGGAGTTGGGCAGAATTTTCCGAACATACTGCCACGCCAAACATAGCGAATGGCCACTCTATGTGCAGAAGATTGAAAACTGGCTAAACTGTACCACCCACGAGTCGACAGGATTCACACCTTATGAGTTAATAAGAGGAAAGCGTCCACAGAGAATTTTGGAACAATTAATTGAATATCCACCGGAAACCAACACTATTGGCCACGATATTAAACTTAGGTTAGCGAATGAAAGTTTATTGACAAAGGGGGAGAAGAGAAAACAGAGACATGACATGAAAGGTAAGTGGACGCAGTACGAGGTTGGACAGCTGGTATTGATACGACGACATGACTTATCAAGTGCACAAGACAAGGAGATCAAGAAGTTTTTCTTATTGTACGAGGGGCCGTACGAGATAGCAGAAATAAAAATGAAAAATTCGTATGTGTTACAGAATAGAGAAACCAGGGAGATAGTGGGTACCCATAACACCACCAATTTAAAAAGGTATTGGTTAAAATAAAATAATACATTAAATCTTGTAATTAAATACAAACTAAATAACTACAAAACTAGGAATTTAATATATAAAAAAGTGGTAGCGGATAGAGGTTCCCCACTTGTCCCAGCGGGGTTCGTCTATTTCAGGGACGCGCCCCTGCCCACGCGAGCCTTGGTTTTCTCCATGTACCTTTATTTTCGGAGGAACCTTTGTCCCTACCTTTAGTCCTAGTTCGTGACCCTATAATAATCCTTATCCCTTTTATGTTCCCGATTTCCCTAACCCTCCCCTTAGAGTAAACACATAAACAATAGTTACACAAATTGGCACACTTTTTTGAACCAATGCCTTAATTCTAAATACTACATTAGGGTAATCCTCAAAATTAAATAAACTGGTGTTATTTATGAATTGTAAACTCATCCCTTAATTAGGTCGGTAGTGGAGAAGTTTTGTGGCTGAGTAGACAAACTAGATAATCAATTTTCTGTGTAATTCAACATGACTATTGTGGATTGAGATGGGGCTGTAGATTAGTGGTTGTGGTTTGTTTTTATGGGAAAGGAGGCAGGTAAGGAGTTCAGGGCTGCCAACAGGTTTTGTTTACATTCACTGATGTAGGGGTTCTGTTCGTCTTCCATCGCATCTCAATTCATAATAACCATGTACATGTAACATATAACCTATTTACAGGTAAATAAAAAAAAAAACAAAAAAAAAAAATTTTGGAAAATATTCTAAAGTGAACTTATGTAACCAAAAGGTTTAATTATTATTTTGCGGTACCTGCTATGTTAGGTTATGAGTACGGGATATTGGTAGTTGGAATTTGATTGTGGAGGAATTTAAAGAGAGATCAGAACCAATGATGTAATGTTTGTAAAATTTATTGAAATATTAAGAAAAACTGAACATTTAATCACGTAGAAGCATGTTGAAAATGGTAATCAAAGTCATGGAAATTGTTTTGAATGTACTAAGAGATGAAATAGAATTGTAACCGCCCCTGGAGTAACTTAATATTGTAGATGCTAGTGCTGTGTAAATTCATTTTGATTCAAATTGAAATTGTAATTTTACATATTTTATACATTAACTTCATAAAAGAAAAATCTAAGAGACAAATAGGTTATATAAAAGATTTATAAAACTTGAAGAGTGTAGTAAGCAGATATGGCAATATATGATGTAACCAGAATGTTTAGACTATGAATGCTGAAACTGAGAATGTTTATAACGGTTGTTTATGAAAACAAGTCTGGCACACAACTGTGTTTATGTAAACAGTAAAAAGGTGTGTTGTAGTGGTATGTGGTGACTAATGCATACAGACATACTGGGTGACCATAACAAGAAATGTTGCAGTCTGCTGAATCAGCATCTTGAGCAAAACCCTATTGTGACATAAAAGAATTAAAGTAAATTTTGTTAAAACAGTAATGAGGTAATTATTGTAACCCAGAGTTTGAGAAATTAAGTACCATTAAATTAATTTGGTATTCAAAGTAATAGAAACCATGATTTTTAACAATGAATTTAAATTTTTTTTGAATTTCAAAAGTTTTGAAAAAAAAAAATTTGGGATGTGTATAATTTTAAAATTAAATAAATTTTAGAATTAAGTGACCAAATATAATTGTCAAGTTTTAGTATCAGTGAGTATGGGAACATTTTGAAAAGATGTGTAACAAAATAAAAACTTGTCAATACAAGATGTGGGGATAATTTTGGGGGGTCGATTGGTGCTCAATGAAGTGATAGAACAATGGAGTGTTGAACTGTATATGTAGAAAGTTTAGTTCAATTGTTAATAAATTAGTTAGCCATTAAGTGGCTATTGTGGGGGTGGCCTATGCTCTCGCAAATAGCGAAATGGGTTGGGGGTAACAGTGAGTGTTACCTCCATCGGAGGCCAAAATGGCGATAAATGTGCGGCACACTTTATCCGTGTAAAGTAAAAATTTTACACACATTACTAAATGACCGTGTCGCACATAATGGTATTGATGTATAACAGGCAGTGAAATGAAAGCTTAGATTTCCTCGACTTTTCGGGCGGTTACTGTCTTACCAGCACTAACCGTGGTTTTGGCTAGCGGCCAGCTATGGTCATACCAAGTCCCTTGACCATAGCTGACTTGAAATTGGTACAGATTTGAAATTCATTGGGGGGTGACAATTAGAGGAAATCTCCCGGAACTATGGAACAGCGGCTGCCACTCTGCCCGCCTTGGGGTAGCAAGACAGGTGGTAGAACCGTTTTAAGGGTGTATCATTTTATAACAAGAACATGATGATGTTCACTATGTTTAAAACTTAATAGCGGAAGCAGAGACACGGAGAGGTAAACCCTGCTCCAAAATATACAGTCTCTGTGGAAGCGAATGGGCGCCACAGTCCACCATAATCTGAAATAGTGTGTGTGGCTGGGAGGTGACTCAAACGAGTCACGAACTTAAATTGTATAACATAAAGAAATTTTTTGCTCATTCAAAGTTTGATCCAATAAAAAATGTTTGCACCTGCTCAAATAACTAGATGCTCATATTTTCAATACAAGTTGTCCATATTATAATTTTAAATGTATTATTTTATTGTTGTATGTTAGGTATAGGCATTGATAAGAATAGGTGTTTTCATGATATGTGTATGCTTCAAAGTAAGCCAATAATTAGACGCCTGGCAGGCAATCAACATAATAGAAGTAAGTATTGATAATGTATTACATGTAATTGTTCAATTTTGAAAGGTATTCATGGTGTTTTAATTATGTTAGGATATCAGCTGATCAGCAATAACATGTCACTGGTGTGTTAGTTATAAATGTTTTAAGTAATTGATGTTCAATGTAATGTTTGATGTATTACAGATGTTTTGAAGTAATGATAAAAATAGTTTGCTACAATGAGAAATAGAGTAACGATTGGTGAAATCTAATAAAAGATAGTTTTTTGGGTGATAAATATTTTGTGGGACATGTAGATCTGTCCAAGTTAAAATCAAAGTTGAATTTGAAATAGTAGAGAATGTTGTTTTGAAGTAAGGTATGTTGTAGAATTTTAAGTAGTATTGATGTTGACACAGTGGTAATGGAGAATTTATGTAGATTTCGAATGATATATTTATGTTTATAATTAATGAGGCTATTTTGTTGTATTTGTAGTAAGGTTATGAGATTGAGATGTTTTGGGGATGGCAATTTTGTATTAGGGGGTAGTGTTATGTAGGAGTTCGCAACAAAATATGTTGGGACGGGAATTGGTATCGATTTTAGTGAGGAGGGGCCGCCTTAGGTAGAATCCAGGCCGCCAAATAAGGGAATTGAGTTTTTGGGGGCGGGGAAACACGTATCCTATGTACAAAGGGTTAGCGAGTATTTTTTTATATATGTGGAGAAGGTGGCGAATTGGGTTAAATGATAAGTTGGGGTTTAGAGTGTTTTGGGATTAGTAGATATTTTGGTAGAGATGGGCGTCATGATAATTGAAGTTGATTAATATTAGAGTCGGAGAGTAAAGTTTATATAGGCATACAGATCCAACAACAGTAAATGAGAATAAATAATTTACATCACCCACAGTAGATTGAAATTGTTAAATAAAGAGAGAGATTTATGATAAAGAATATAAAATTTTTTATTTTTTTCGAAACCAGTGACAGAAAGTTGACAGAATTTGGAAATCATGTAAAATTAAGAATTGTTTATTTTAAATAATTTAAAGGTCAACTTGATTATTTATATTAATATTTTGGTCATTTTAAATGTTTTATTTTATTATGTTTTGTATTTCAAGGTAGGATATTACAGATGCCAAAAGTGTTTTAGATAGAAATTGTGCATAACATATGTAGGTCAAGGGTTTTGGATTTGACCTAGTTTCGATCAGCTGATGAGGTCATACACCTACTGAGCTTGTATAGTAGGAAGTCAATTTTAATTTGTTTGTTTAATTAATTCAAACCAATTTAAATAATTTTGAATATGAAGAAAACATTTAAATAAATTTAAATTTTTTTGAATTTTAAATTTTTTGAAAATTTTAATTTTTTTTGAAAAAAAAAAAAACTTGATTTTTCGCCTGCCAGCGAATGAATATTTTTGAGTAATGATTATTCTATTATGTGTGTATTTAACATGTTTATTTTATTGTTTGATTGTATTGTATTGTATTGCTAGAAGCTAAGTATTTACATGTTAGAGTAAGTATATGTTTAGAGTAGGAGAAAGGTGTAAATTAATGTATTTTAACTAAAAACAGAGAAGAAAAAAGAGGAAGAGAATTTTTTGATAAAATATTATATTTTGAATTTTGAATTCTTTAAATTTTTTATAAATCTTAAAAGATAATTTTTTTATTTTTCTAGGTGCAAGTCAACATGTAATGTGAGTGTGTGAGCCCAGTATTTGCTAAAGGCAGCCCAGCTTGCAAAAAGGGGAAACATATCGGCGGAGGAGCTGGAATAATTTTAGCCAGGGATTGAGGATTTTTGGGGGTAGCATGTTAAAAGGTGAGGTGCGCCGTGGTACGAGTCTGCTCGATTTCTCGGTGTTGGGATCTCTGACGGAGAAGTCCAGTGATCTCGTTCAGAGGAGTCCATGGTCGCTGAGCCAGGGGGGTCATGTACCCATGAGATTAAGAACAAGGGGGTTGTTGGCACCAGTTCCTCACCGGTCCTCTTCGGGGTTTGTCGATGAGATTTCTTCTGTCGTGAACAGCAGAATTCTCATCGAGGGGGTATTGTAGCGGGTCAATTTTTGGGTGTTTTTATTTTTACCGTATGGGGCATGTACATTTTTATGTCTTTCATTTTGTTGCGGGCTTGTAAAAAAGAAGTTGTGAAAATTATTGTGTAACGAAATTCATTCCATTATAACAGAACGCATGGCAACGTTATTTCCAATGTTAAGAAACAGTTTGAGACAAAGGCGTTACGCAATTTCAATTGTGTAAGTCGGCGAGCGAAGTATTTACCCCCTTCAAACTTCTCAGAAATCTGTACTTGTGTAGCAGCACACAGACGCAACTGTATCACCACAAACTCGAGTGACGCATCCAGCCACCAAACCGGATGTCCTGGGACGAGTAAACTTCAGCAATGCGCTATTGAGCGGCAGGAAGTGCTGTTTACGTCCGGTTCCTACCATGACGTCAGCAGAGCCAAAGCCAATATTGCACTTTGGTATCCAGAATACAACTCTGCCATTCCATATATAAAATGGTTACCGCACAACAACTGAGGCCTGAGCGACGAAAGCATAGTGGCAGTGAACAACCATTCCCGCCAGAGAAAGGAAGATGTACCTGTTACATTACAGTTCCCAGTCGACAAGCAACAGTTCCCGCTACCGGGTTGGCCTCTGTAGGCTCGTCACACATATTTAAATATTTTAAAGTTGTAGTACAGCAAAACTGTTAAGTGACCGCGGTCAATACGACTAGGGAGTCGTATCAAGAGTTTTTTTTTACTTCAGAACAGTGAAACCGTGTAAACGGACAATGCGTGTGCGGGGAGACCGCTTGGCCGGCGGAGGGGGCATTTGATTTGTATAAAATGTTAAGGGGCTTTTAATTTAGTATGAATGTGGGTGTGGCAAAGCTGGGCTGTTTCCGTTTGTGTTGATAATTGTGTTTGTGCTTTAGAAAAGAAGGTAAGAGATAGTGAATAAGTTCTGTTACAAGACGCACGAGTTGCACAATATGTAACTCCATGTAAATCTATTTGTCAAACAGTAATTTCAACAATTGTGCATTAAAATTAATAATTCTCTTCTTAACGATGTGTAGAGTTAATTATTTCGAGAACCCATGAAACACATGTTTGTATCTAGCGTTCGTACGAAAGGATCCTGGCCCGAAATAAAACGAAACCTTCCAGGTATGTGGAAGTCAATCCATTATATTATATTAGAATAAATTTAAGTTAGTTAATCAGCATCTCAACATTTTTATTCTTTTTCTTGGTTATTTAGCAATACTCTGCTTTAGCCATTTTTTTGTATATTGTTTTATACATAATTTCTTTTTCTTCCTTGTACCAGTTCAGATTTTTTTTTTCTCTGACTACTTTAAATTCATTATAATTTCAGGTATTTATCTCAGCAGTTTTTGCTTAATTTTATTTTTGTTTATTTTAATTTGTTTTAAATATCATTTTTGATAATTTTTCGTAAGTTAGTTTTCTTACTTTATAGGAATTTTTGTAGCTTATTCCTTTTTAGGTACTTTTTGTTTAAATATTATCGTAAGTTTGTGATTCTTACTTTTTTATAGGAATTTGTGTAACTTATTCCCTTATTGTACTTTTTTATTTTATACTTCATATATCAACTTTACTTGACTGCAAGTTGATTTTACTTGGTAGGAATTTGTGTAACTTATTCCTTTGTTTTTATATTTTTATTCATTTATTTTATTTTTTTTTCATTCCTCATATGTCATCTAAATAAGGTAGTAAGTTGCTCTTACAAACTTTTTGAATTTTGTTTATTTTATTTCTAGTAATTTATTTTTCTTCATAAAACTTTTTTATTGAAGCTTGATTGTAAACTCCTTTTATCTTTTTTGTGTTTATATTACTTATTTGGTAAGTATTGTTACCATTATCTTCGGTGATGACATAGGGTTATACACAGGCCCTTGTTATTTATACTTTTTTGTAAGTTGATCTCCTTTTCTTTCATCATTATTGCCTTCTCTTGTATATTACACTCTTTGTTGTCTTTCTTCTCTACTCCTTCAAATGTTAGATGGTTGAACATTTATTCTGGATAATTTTTAAATTTATTTATTATGGTTTATTTTTTCTCATTTAATTCGTCTTGGTCGTTGAGTCATTTCTTGCTTTGGTGATTTTTATTGGTCTAATTAATTTACTGCTCCTCCCTCTCCATTGGTTTCCTTGGTCGGTAATTCGAAGATCAGTCCCTTTTCTTGGTGTGTGGTATCTTCGCTTAGTTTACCCATGGTCCATCAGTTCCTCTGCACTTGTGGTTCGGATAACCTTGGCGTGTAGAACTATTTTCTTCCTTGTGATATAGGTTTCTTCGGTCTCGTACCACAATTCCTCTACTATCATACGTTCGTTTGCCTCCATGACTGCTTCATTCACTACACTTTGATTAATCAAAGAAGTCGTTAATTGTACCTCCTTTGTTATTATTGATCTTTTATTCTGTATTTCCACTTCTGGTGTGCTCCAGTGTTTCAGGGACCTCCTTAATTTGTTATACACTGTTTTGTTGTCAGTCCTTTCTATTTCTGGCATCTTCCATCTAAGCATAGATTTGCTGAATTTTTCATCCACTGGTTGGTTGTGAATTCCTTTTATAATTTCCTTTAGATTCCTCCTACAATCTTTATATTTCATTATTTCTATCCGGTCAGTAATTGGTAAATTAAACACCTCAATCGGTCCATGCTTCATCATCTCCACTTCTTCTCTTGTTTTCAGTAGTTTCTTTTTATATATTTTTCCTATCTCCCTTGTTTTCTTCATCTTCTTAATTATTCGATTCTTCTTTCTTCCTCTTCTACTGTTGGTTTTTATGCGCTTGATTTTCTCGGTGTTATTGTTACCTTTATTTTCAGAAAACAATACACTTGTTTCTTCTACAATTTCCATCTCCTTACTACCTTCAGAAGTGGTGTCTAGTGTTTCATTCAATGGTTTGAAATCACTATCTAACGTTTCATTAAGTTGATCTACTGGGTAATTTGCTTCTTCCCATCTCTTGTCCATCCCCGTTTTTGTCTGTTTGACTTCTTCACAAAACTCTATTAGCATGAATCTTAATTCTTCTCTGCTCTTCTCACCACCTTCCTTCATTTGTCGTAGGAGTGTATCATTACTATTTTCAATCTTCTTATTCACTGTCTCCAGATCTTTCTTGATCTGTTTCTTCAGCTCTTCACTCTTCTTTTCTAACGTCTCCTGGCTTCTCTTCAAGGCCTCATGGTTGCTTTCCAATTTCTTATTCAGAAGTTCCGTGTCTTCCTTGAGTTGTTTTTTTAAGTTTTCACTTAAAATCTCATTTTGTCTCCTTGAATTTTCATTAAGTTTTTTCTCCATTTGGTTTATTTTTTCATCGAAGTTTTCGTTTATTTCTTCCTTCGTTTTCTTTTAAGTTTCTGCTATGAAATTCATCAGGTCTTGCAGGCTCGGACCTCCTTTTGCTGGTTCATGATCTCCCGACTGTTGTTCCTTCTCACTATCTTGAATTGGTTTCTCCGGTTGGTTGTCTACTATTACTTCTACTTCCGGTGTTGGTATTGTTGGATTTTCCGGTTGGTCCTCCTGGGGACCCTCTTCGAACAATCCTCCGATCATTTCTTCTATTTCTTCCATTTCTTCTTGGTTGGTTCCTTTCTTAATGTCGAATCTGGTAACCATATGATGTCTTTTCATAATCGCCGCTAGTCGTCCTTTTCTAGCCTCACTACGTTGGTCGCCAATCTGTAACGAGAGAATGAGTGACGTCCGTCTTCGTTTAAGCCCCGCGATGGAAGCCAATCTGTAACGAGAAGTCTCGGTCGTGTCTGTAAAATGTACACCAGTTTTGTATGTGTATAAAGTGTTAGTGCGGTGTGTTCGTCTCACACCTGTCGTTACATCAATGGTTGCTGCTAACGAAGTCCGTAGTGTTGTCACAATTATCAGTACAACCTAGTGGAAACCTTACCTGTAATTTCATAGGGGTTTGTGAATCCCGGGTGGCGCCAAATTGTTTGTTGAAAACAATTAAATTTATGAATTAATATGTTAGTATGGTGTTTTCAGCGGTGACGGCTGGAGTGTTCGAATCAGTTACCGCCTTTGTACAGCTTACTGTATTGCACAGATAGCGAAGCGCTAGTTGTCTGATCTGTAAGTTCGCTAACACACACATATATAATATAATTTCCTATGAAATAAAACAATGGTTACACTCTGTACTGTTTCTTTAATGATAGTTTGGTAATTAATTCATGTGACAATAATATTATAATTTAGTATTCAATAAATTTGCCCCGACATAAAACATGAAACGCACTATCTCAAGCTGATGAAATTGGTTTTGAGTGAGCTATTCTGATGCCATTATGGCTACTGTTTGTACATTATGTCAACTCGTCCAAAATCTGGAGTTCTTTAGATTATAAAGAAAACATTAAATATGGTTACAATAAAAAAGTACACTACCGTATATTCTCCGTACTTATGATATACAGTGTGTCTACAAATTGTTCTTCAGTGTAGTAATAGTTGTTACAAAAGTTCACCACTTTGTGCGAGGTTATTTTTTAGTTAACAAGTTTTTCTACGTAAGTTTATTTTATTCAATCCTTGAAAGAAAATTATTTTTAATTCATAGTGAGAGTTTGTATTGATATGAGAAATATTTAAAGTGCTTTTATTCCTGGGATTAGGGTGTTTAAATGATACTTATCAGTTCAGGTTTGTGATAGTTCGTTGTCCTTTGGATATGGAAAATTCATCAATTTTGAGTGACTTAGGCTGCTAGCGTCCTTTTCTAATTAGTCTTGGGAATTTCTGCTTTTAATTTTCATTTATTTAGTTCCTGGACATCAGTTAAACGTTAATCTTCTTCATCTCCTTATCACTGGTACATGTTTTTGACTTTTGAATATTTTTTAAACTTTTTAAAGTAAAATTTCGGTCATACAAAATCTTGCGTCCCTACTAACCAATACGAGTACTCAAAATTAACGGAAAATTAGTAACCAATGGCCCGTTTCTATGGAAACCAAAACCCTTTGATTGACTAAGGCCTAGATTATAAGCATTGTTATCATATTTGAAATTTTTATTCAAAATTACTATATATTTTCTAATATTACTATTTATTACTATTATTATTTCTAATATTACTATAAAATTACTATATATAATTTCCTGGATATCAATATAAAAATTGAAGATAACACACTCAAATTCGATATATATAGGAAAGAAACATACTCAGATTTAGTAATTCCACAAGAATCATATCATCCAGTTAATTATAAAATGGCAGTATTAAATTCATTTTGAAAATAAAGAAATAGAAAAGAACAAAAAAGAAAAAACAAATGAAGAAAAGAAATATAAAGGAGCAATAACATACATAGGATATCAAACAAAAATGCTTCGAAAAATATGAAATACAGATAGGAATAAAGAAAACGAAAAATGTATTCGAATATATAAAAAATGCTAAAACAGAAGAAATTCCATTAACAGAAAAAAGCGGTGTATACAAATTAAAATGTGGGGAATGTAATAAGATATATCTGGGCAAAACTGGAAGAAAATTTAAAATTCGAATGAATGAACATGCAAAAGGAGAAGGGGTTAGAGTAACGAACTCACTATATGCAAGACATTTCAATGAATCAGGCCATAAATTCATGAATCCAAATGAAAATATGGAAATAATCAAAATAGAAAACAATCCGCAAAAAAGAAAACTAATAGAAGAACTAGAAATACTTAAAGTCAAAAAAGAAAATAAGAATAAATGAATGAATATTGTAACGTTTAGATCGGTTCGTACCTGCAAAATGTGTACAATTTGTATGTGTTAAAGCTCTACGAGCTAATTAAAATTTATTATGTGTAAATTGATATTGCTCATTTTTCTTTTTGTTAACTACTTTTCCAGGGTCTCGTCAGGTGTACTCATTAGCAGAGAGAAACAGGTGAACGCAAATGACCAACACACATTTATGGTTAACGAACACTATTTATTTCCCAATCATAGTAAACAATATTATCGGCTTTATTAAAAAAAAATACAAATTTCCTTATTACCCCAGGTAGGCCAAAATGCCACGTTACAGTGTTTTGTATGATTAGTGCGTTCACCTCGCACCGGGTCGTTACAGTAATTTTGATGGCTAGCGATGTTCGTAGCATAGATATAATCACCTGTATACTACGGCAGTAACCTTACCTGTTATTTATAGGGGTGTGATAATCCCGGGTGGCGCCAAGTCGTTTTACAAAACAACTAAAATTATGGTTAAACAAATTATCAGCGTTGCGGGATGGTGCATTCAAATAGTTCCCGTTCGCACGGCCGTCCCAATCGTCGCTTCTGCTGTGTGACTGACAACCTGTTTACTGCTACGATTTATTCTTAACTACAAGTAATTGATATATAGCACTCCCTATGAAATGATAACGACGGTTACTCCCTGTAATAATTATTTTTTAATGGGTGATAACTGAAAACATTCACATTTACAATAATACAATTATAAATTCGCACCGACTGATTACATGAGATCTTGCCTTCAGGTTTGGCGAATATGATTTAGGAACCATTTAACCTTGCGTTGCTGCTTACGTTAAGCGTATTACAGTTATTATTGGTTTCCCAAATCGTGGATCCTTATGGCTATGAGTTAAAGAAATCCAATGGTTACAATAAAAATATATATTACCTTAATCTAAGTGTACATAAATAATAATGTGTGCTGTTACAATCTGTTGTGTTGTGTCGTAAAAGTGTTCTGTAAGTTCGTGTTTAATTCATAGGTTATTCAATGTTAACAAGTTTCTATTAAGTTTTAATTTGCTCAAATATTCTATGAAAGAGAAATAGTGTTTCTATAGTGCGGTAAATTTACCTTTTAAAATTATTTAAAGTGATTAGGGTTGGTGGAAAATAAATAATTTGATGGTACTTAACACCTCAACGTGTCTACGTGCCTTCGTTGTTTAATCGGGTAGGATGTGGCTGCATACGTTCAGTTTTCATGGATTTTGGGCTTCAAAAGATTGAGCGTCTGTTTCGTCATGGGTCTTGACATTCTTTTCAATGATATTTTCTATTTAATTGGCCTTGGGTCTTGAATTATCTGCTACAACGGTCATCTGCTTCTCCAACGATCAAGTTCAGCAACTTTTAACAACTGTTTGCATTAATTTACACTGAAAAATGTTCTTCCAAATTTTTGCATCTGCATTGGCTTAATGACGCTTCGCTTCTTTTTAATTCCAACGGTAATCTCGTCTTCAACCGCCGTTTCCATAGTAACGGTATAATTCTGATTGGTTGATTTTGGAGATGATGTATTGTTATCAAAATTCGAATTCTTCGTATATCTTCTGATTACTGTTATTCCTCCATCTTCCTTCCTGGTTATTAAATATTGTCACTATAGTGTTTATTCTCGTTCATAGATTATTTTGATACCCCACAAGCTTGGGTAATTTCAGATTTTAAGTTTTTACAATTATGTTAATGCTTGTTAATTGCATTTCTTTTTGTATAATAATGCTTATTACTATATTTTGTGTTATAAATGATTTACAATTTATTCTTGGTGATTCCTTCACCTCAGATTTTCTAAATTCTTATTCAATTTGTTATAATTTTTGGTTCTTTGGTTCTGACAGTTATGTTTTTTCTAGGCCTGAGTAGCCATTATAGTATTTTACTTATTTCATTCAAATCACATTTTGTTTCAGCCTATTGGGCTTTACTTTGTTATTTTTATTGGTTGTGTTGTATTTTGAGTCTGTTGGTGTGTTGTTTACTTGTCAATATTGCTTTCTCTATTTTAATCTTTAAAACATAACATTAGGCTTATGGACTGCAAATTTCAGTCAGCCATATCCTATTCATAACATTAACATGAACAATTGTTTATAAGTTATTAGAGTTATTATTTTGATTAAGAAATATCATCACTTCCTTCCAACTTATCCTTATTTGCTAATTTTTTGTTTACAACACATATTATTTTTGTTGTGATAAACAACATCACTTTTTATTAAATTGATAACAGTCCCTTATAACTTAGGTGTCTTTGTTAGTTTTTGATTTCTTAATCTCTAAACAATTTTTACATTCTCTCCATGTTAACACCTTCAATTTATTCTTTTCTGGAATCCTCCCTTTTTACTTACTACCGGCTATAATTAAACTTAACTCTACTGAACATCTTTTCTTAAATAATAAAGTCATCATCACTTCTAGTGTTTACCATACCTTATTCTATAATTCACGCTTAATACTATTTTTCACCAGCTATTTATTCACTGTTAATTTCCCACTTTTATCTTACCTTCACTTTTAAATTATTTATTGTTAATTATAATTTAACTAGCATAACACTTCACTTTGGGGTTTTTACACCTACACCATTGCACTGTATCACTGTTTATACTATTTGTTTTCTGGTGGGTGATCCCTATACGTATTTCTCTTTCATATCCTTAATACTAATGACAATTAATACTTAATAACTAATACTTAATAACTCATAACAATTTTATCTGTGGTTTAGGTTGCCTTTTTATCACCTTAATCCTTAGTAATGTTTCTTCACTAGGTCATTTTGCCTATTAATGGGTAGTAACCGTTACCTTTCCTTTCTCCGGATAACCATTTTTTGGTTTCAATATTCTTCTTGAGTGCTTTACTACTTGTTTTGTGAACCATTATTGCTTTTCACTTCTGCTTGTCTCCCTCCTTCTTCATTTTCATTATTTGATTAATACATTGGGTTTTTCCATCCTTTTCCTTGGGTATTTTGGGGTCGTTTAAACCCATGAACTTGTTTCCTTTTGGTTTGGGTTTATTACTTTCTTATTCTCGTTGGTTATTTGTGTGGTTCCCTTCTTCATTTGTTTCCTGTTGTTGGGTCAATCACTTGGGTTAGGTCAAAGTCGTCGTTTGTCGAGTCATATTCCTTATATTTTAATTAAATCAATCAGTTTATTTGATAAGAAGTATTTTTACATTGATAAATATAGTTTTTTATCCCTGGTACTGGGTTGGCTATTTGTGTCGTAACATAATGCCTCTCCTTTAAAATTGATCATTTTGATAAAACACTAGCATAGTTTTTTATGAAATTATCAGTTATACATAATCTTTTTCCTTTTCTTTCTTGGTTGTTTCTCCATTCTTTATTTTTCTTCTTACTGAATTCATTCCATTTTATTTGGATCTGTTTTTTATTTTATTTCCATTGGTGTGTTCTCCCTTATACACAATTTTTTCCCTAACTTTAGTAGCTGGTTTCTCCCATTACTACTCATTTTTCTGAGACCAGAGGCACATCATCTCTGCTCAGTTTATTTGGATTGCTGGACTTTTCAACAGTCAATCATAAATACCTTTTTTGTCAACTTGTGACTTAAATTAATAATAATATACTTTGGGATTGTCCACCTTGTGGTTTGTTTTTAGATCACTTTGGCCTTTTACTCATTCTTCCTTCCGCTGTACCTTTGCTATATACTATCATTTGCTCATACAATTGATTGTTTTTATTTATTTATATGTTAATTTCATCATTATTTGGTTTTCAATTCTCGTTGTGACCATTTTAATTATCTTAGACATTGGTATTCTCTTCTCAGTTATTTAGCAATATTTTGCTTTAGCCGTAGCTTGTATATTTGATTCATACATAACTTCTCTTTTTCTTTGTACCAGTTTAGATTTTTTTATTTTTTTTTGAATACCTTTGATTCATTATAATTTCAGGTATTTATCTTATCAGTTTTTTGGTTTGATTTTATTTTTGTATATTTCCATTTGTATTAAAAATCATTCTTTGTAAGTTAATTCTCTTACATCATAGGAATTTTTGTAGCGTATTCCTATTTTGGTACATTTTGTTTAATTATTTCATATACTTCACACATCAACTTTTTAATAAATTGTAAGTTGATTTCACTTAGTAGGAATTTATGTAACTCATTCCTTTGTTTTGATATTTTTTATTTTAGGGCTCATAAGTCATCGAAATGTTGTTGCAAGTTGTGCTCACATAATTTTTGAATTTTGGCATTTGTATTTTATTTACAGTTACTTGTCCTTCGTGATGACATGTGGCCGTACATTTTATTATATCTAAGTTTATTTTGGTATCAATTCAATTCTCACGGTTGTGGATTTATTATATAATCATTTCCATTCCATATTATAGCCTTCTCCTTTTTGTTCGACGCTTCGTTATTCTTCACCTCTTCTCCTTCAAGTGTTTGATATTCACACTTATTCTGGATGACTTCATGGCATTATTATGCGTTCCATCGATCAGCCGTTTCTTCTTCTTCATTGATAACTTGCCTTCCTCCCTGAGAGGTGTTTGATTGGTTCCCATTACTCCTCGGTGGAATCCAATGTTCTGGCGGGTTTCGCTGGTTGTATGTAGGGATTGCAATCCGGAAAAACGGACCGGGAATCCGGCATCATTAAACCTTTATCGGATCCGGCACCAATATACCGGATCCGGTGTTAGCAATTTATGACAAAATAATAGCGCTGTTGCAAGATTAGGTGCTTTAAATGCGATACGCGTGGTGTGTGTGCATGCGTGCGAGTCGTTCGACGCTGAGACGCTCCGCGCCACTACGCCGCGCAGCCCCCCCTCTCTCCGCAACACGCCAGCTGATCAGTTCAGTATTATTCGCCTCGCTCGAGACAATAAATATGTGTTTGGTTATGTCGGTGCTTCGTCAAAATGTAAGTAAATATATATTATTTTTTTGTATTTACGCTAGCGATAGTATCCGTTGAAAAGTGTTTTATTCAAATGGAAATAGACATTGTTTTTGCTCAATCGACAAATAAATTTTGTTGACTTATGAGTGTGTGAATGATATAAAAGATCATTAAATAAATAAATAATGCTGGATAGTTTACACAAATTGTCTGAATTATTAGATTTCGAAATGAATTAAATTAAGTTACGTTACGTACGAACAAAAATTTAAATTAATATTGTAATTAAATATGTTTTGTCTTTTGTTTGTTACAGGTATTACTCGTAGTATACTAATTTATTATTAGTTTATCCTAGTTGAAAAAAATTATAAAACATGTCACTTTCAAAACAAGTCAAAATGAGGAGGATTATGGTGGGGACAGTGAAAAAACTATATGGCATTATTTAAAAAAAAATGCAAAAAAACAAGTCTGTCAACGCCGACGCCGAATGCATATTGTGCTCAAAGTTAATAAAAATAAGTAAAGGTTCTTATAAAGGATTAAGAACATATTTGAGAACAAAGCATTGCATTTGCATTGATCAAAGTTCTGAAAATAGCCAATTAAAACGTCCGAATTCTGATTCATTCTCTAAACCATCCACATCAAGAACTGATTCAGATAATATTATTTGTGAGGAAGAAATACCCAAGAAAAAGTCTAAAACAATAGACAATTATTTTCAAAAGGAAAACTCGATGGAAAAGATGACCTCGAGAATGGTCTGTAAAAATGGTATGCCCTTCAATTTATTTTGTACATCGCCAGATTTGAGATATTTGTTTAGAAAAAGCGGATTCCAACTTCCTAATTCACCAAATACTATAAGATCTATAGTAACAAATTTCGCAAATACCGTTAAAGCAGACTTGATAATTGAGTTTGAATATCTTAGGAAACAAGGAAAACGATTCTCTTTGAGTTTTGACGAATGGACTTCCCAAAAAAATCACCGATATTTGAACCTAAATTTACACCACAAAGAAAAACACTTTAATCTGGGCTTGATTAGAATCCATGGTTCGTGTACTGCAGAACATACTATCAGTCTAATAAAAAATCGCTTAATAAGCTTCGGTCTTGATACTGATACTGATATTATTGGCATGAGTACTGACGGCGCAAGTGTTATGGTCAAAGTAGGTAAGCTCATTAATTGCTATCAACAACTCTGCTTCGCACATGGGTTACAATTAGCTGTGGTCGATGTTTTATATAAAAAAAATGAAGAGAAGGCAGAAAACCGCCTAGCAACAACATCTAATGAATCAGATACAGATACAGATGATGAAGACACAATGAATGATGAAGAACAACTTGAACAAGGGGTTATAGTTACAATAACGGATCCTGGGGATCCTTATCTTTCTAAGGCTGAAGTAGTTCCTAGATTCAATGATATTCTTCAAAAAGTGCGAAAAGTAGTAAAGCTGTTCAAAAGGTCGCCTACTAAATATGATATGTATCTGCAAAAGTATGTGAAAGAAGATATAGGTAAAGAATTAAGCCTGATGTTGGATTGCCGCACACGTTGGAATAGTCTTCTCTCTATGATCGAAAGATTTTATAAGCTGAAAGTGTGTGTCGATAAAGCTTTAATAGATATAGGATCTGACATTAAATTTAGTGACCTTGAATGGTCGAAAATAAAAGATTTGATTGACAGTTTGCAGCCATTTAAATTGGCTGTAGAGGCCCTATGCAGAAGAGATTCGACCCTGTTAACTGCTGAAACAACACTAAAATTTGTTTTAGAGAAGTTGCTCACTCATGACACGGTGTTAAGTAATGAATTATATGAAGCACTATGTACAAGGATTAAAGAACGCCACACTGTAGTATCAGGAATATTAATATATTTACAGAATCCAAAGAAATATCATGAAAATCTAAACGGATCCGATGATACATTTACTATGCCAAAGAAAAAAGTCATACGATTAGAAATGAAAAAAATCTTAGAGAGAGTTATTCAAGATGATAAGTCTAAAGAAAACGTGGAAGAAATAGTAGAGGAGAACGTAGATTCACCATTACTAAAGAAAGATTTTACATTACAGGAAGAACTACAATTACAAATCCAGCAAGAATCCACATGTTATAGCATAAATACTAAAAAAGAAAAAGATTTTGATAAAGTACTAAAAAAGGAAATGACTGCGTTTGAAAGTGAAGGAGTTCGAGGAGAATACTTATCTACTATTCATGATTATTTGCTGACAATAAAGCCAACAAGTGTATAAGCTGAAAGGGCTTTTTCGGCCGCAGGCTATATTTGTAGCTCCATTAGAAGTCGACTGGGAGATGACACAATTAACACTATTTGTTTTCTAAGCTCCTTCTTTCAAAATCAAAATTGATTTTTTGATAATATATATACTGAAATAATCATTACTTAAAATAATTATTTATCGTAAGTTGACTAAATTAAAGAGCTTTAATTATAATACAATAAAGATTGTGATAATTGTGCTATTCATCAGACAAATTCATCAAATCATGATGGTGTCTGTCATAACTATAAGACTTGTTAGTTAGCATTTTCAAATAAATACTTTAATAATTATTGTGATCTCAATTCTCATCTAAGTAAATTACGTAAGGTTAATTAAATTAGATTTTATAAAGTTACTTACTATGAAATTTAGGAAGTGGAAGATTGAACCACTCGTTACGTTGTTAAAATTTTACTAATTACTTACCCTACACTACTAGATTTTAATTGTTTGCTCGTTGTCTAATCTTAACATTGGAAATAAAGTTTATATATATATATATATATATATGTTTTTTTAATAAACTACCTATAATAAGTACAATTACACTCGATTAACTCATTAACAGTTCATTTTGAACCGAAAAGTGAAAATCATCCTGATTTGATCAATCCGGTCGGATTGCAAATGATGCCGGATTGCAATCACTAGTTGTATGCTATGCGAAAATTCTCCGCTGGATTATTACTGAAAGGTATCCAGTCATAGTTTTCTTCTTCTGGCTGGTTACTTCCGGATGGTGCGTCCCTTCTCTGGTTACCACTTCCGGATCTCACTCCAACAACATTGTTTACCTGTCTTATATTTTCTGCCGTCTCTTCCCTTGGGTTCGGGTTATCACTCTGACCGTTATCACTGTTTTGTTCGTTGGATGGTGGTCTCGTGTAACGCCTCTCTTGATTATTTCGATTGTTCCCTCTTATAAAGTTTACCCTCTGCTGATTGTTATTATTTCAGTTATCTCCGTTCCCTCTTCTATTATTATTTTGATAATTTGTATTATTACTATGATTCCCATAATTATGATTGTTATTGGGATAGTTGTTGGGATGCTGGTTTGGTTCATTGCACCTGTAATTGTTATTGTTTTGATTATTTCCGTTAAATGGTGGATTGCCCTGGTTATAATTTGGGCGGTTTCCCCTATATGGATAGTTACTATCATTCCGGTTTTGGTTACTCGGATAGTTATACTGGGGTTTGTTATAAGACGGATTGCTATTAGGTGGGTTTTGGTTTTCATTCCCCCGGTTATACCTCAAATTGACCATTCGATTACGATGATACTGTCTATCGTTTTCGTGGTCCTCCAGTAAATTGGCCATTCCCTGTATGGTCTTTATTTGTCCCTGTCTCCTGGCCCTCTGTATTGCGTCTTCATAGTGATATCCCAGTTGAATGACTAGGGACTCTTCGGGTATCTTCGGTTCGAGGTTTTGAGCTAGACAGACCTTGCCCAAGAAGTATGATGTTAGTGTATGCCCAGCCTGTGGCTCATATCTTCCGTTGCTTATGTCGTTCCTAACCACATTTTGGGTCGATTCTGACCAGTATTTTTCACGGAACAATGTTTTGAACTCTTGTGTACAGCTGATTTCTGGTCGTGTGGCTGTCCACCAATTGTCGTTCGTGTCTCGAAACATCTCATCGATAAGACTTCTCACCGTTGTCCTCTGGTATCTCTATTTCTCTCTATGAGCTCCTCCACCCTTTTCAGAAATTCTATGGGGTTTCTTCGATAACTCTTAAAGTTGATCACTTCCCTATTTTCGTTTGTAAAGATGTGAGTGCTACTGCAAGGCTTCTCCCTCAAAGCGTCTAGTTCCTCTTGCATCTGTTTCTCCTTCTGACTGATTTCTCTAATTTTTTCTTTATTTTCTTGCGTTTTTTCGTCAATCTTGTTGATAGTGGTATATACCCTTTCAACGCGTTCGCTGACATCAGTCTGGATTTCCTTGTGCCTCTCCTTCAGCTCCTGAAGCACCTCCTGTTTATTTTTGCTACACTCTTCGATGGTGGTCTTCTGCATTTCTTGGATCCTGAGAATTCCTTCCTCCTGGACGTGATTTATTTTTTCAGTCAGCTCTTCCTGGACATGTATAACTATTTCGTTCATCTCGGTTATAGTTTGTTTGATTTCATCTTTACATTCCGCTAATTGTTGCCTCCATTCATCCTTTGATTTCTCGCCTTCTTCCTTCAATTGTTTTTGGAGTGTTTCACGATTATTATCAATCTTGTTATTTAACACTTCAAGATCCTTTTTTATCTGCTTCTTCAGCTCCTCACTCTTCTTTTCTAACGCCTCTTGGCTGCTTTCCATTTTGTTATTCAGGAGCTCTATATTCTCCTCCAAAAATTTCCTGTCTTCCTTCCTTCCCTCTTGCAATGATTCTAATTTTTTATTCAATTCTTCTTTGTCTGACTCTAATTTTTTATTCAATTCTTCTTTGTCTGACTCTAATTTTTTATTCAATTCTTCTTTGTCTGACTAATTTTTTATTCAATTCTTCTTTGTCCTGTCTTCTCTCTTCCTTGTCTTGTCTTCTCTCTTCCTTGTCTTGTCTTCTCTCTTCCTTGTCTTGGTACATTTGTTCCATCATCCTCCTGAGCATCTCCTGCATGCTCAGGTCTTCTTTCTGAGTGGGTTTGCTAGGTTGGTCCCCTACCATTACTTCCACTTCCAGTTCTGGTTGAGATGGGTTTCCTGGTTGGTTTTCCTGAACGTCCTCTTCGACTAGCTCCCCGATTATTTCTTCAATTTCTTCCGGTTGATCTTCCCCTTCAATTCCTTTCTGTTTGTCCTTCCTGGTAACCATTGAGTGTCTCTTCATAGCCGCCGTTGGCCTTCTTTTACGGCCTCACCGGTTGGTCGCCAATCTGTAATGATTAGATCGGTTCGTACCTGCAAAATGTGTACAATTTGTATGTGTTTTGTATGATTAGTGCGTTCGCCTCGCACCTGGTCGTTACAGTAATTTTGATGGCTAGCGATGTTTGTAGCGTAGATATAATCACCTGTATACTACGGAAGTAAACTTATCTGTTATTTATAGGGGTGTGATAATCCCGGGTGGCGCCAAGTCGTTTTACAAAACAACTAAAATTATGGTTAAACAAATTATCAGCGTTGCGGGATGGTGCATTCAAATAGTTCCCGCTCGCACGGCCGTCCCAATCGTCGCTTCTGCTGTGTGACTGACAACCTGTTTACTGCTACGATTTATTCTTAACTACAAGTAATTGATATATAGCACTCCCTATGAAATGATAACGACGGTTACTCCCTGTAATAATTATTTTTTAATGGGTGATAACTGAAAACATTCACATTTACAATAATACAATTATAAATTCGCACCGACTGATTACATGAGATCTTGCCTTCAGGTTTGGCGAATATGATTTAGGAACCATTTAACCTTGCGTTGCTGCTTACGTTAAGCGTATTACAGTTATTATTGGTTTCCCAAATCGTGGATCCTTGTGGCTATGAGTTAAAGAACTCCAATGGTTACAATAAAAATATATATTACCTTAATCTAAGTGTACATAAATAATAATGTGTGTTGTTACAATCTGTTGTGTTGTGTCGTAAAAGTGTTCTGTAAGTTCGTGTTTAATTCATAGGTTATTCAATGTTAACAAGTTTCTATTAAGTTTTAATTTGCTCAAATATTCTATGAAAGAGAAATAGTGTTTCTATAGTGCGGTAAATTTACCTTTTAAAATTATTTAAAGTGATTAGGGTTGGTGGAAAATAAATAATTTGATGGTACTTAACACCTCAACGTGTCTACGTGCCTTCGTTGTTTAATCGGGTAGGATGTGGCTGCATACGTTCAGTTTTCATGGATTTTGGGCTTCAAAAGATTGAGCGTCTGTTTCGTCATGGGTCTTGACATTCTTTTCAATGATATTTTCTATTTAATTGGCCTTGGGTCTTGAATTATCTGCTACAACGGTCATCTGCTTCTCCAACGATCAAGTTCAGCAACTTTTAACAACTGTTTGCATTAATTTACACTGAAAAATGTTCTTCCAAATTTTTGCATCTGCATTGGCTTAATGACGCTTCGCTTCTTTTTAATTCCAACGGTAATCTCGTCTTCAACCGCCGTTTCCATAGTAACGGTATAATTCTGATTGGTTGATTTTGGAGATGATGTATTGTTATCAAAATTCGAATTCTTCGTATATCTTCTGATTACTGTTATTCCTCCATCTTCCTTCCTGGTTATTAAATATTGTCACTATAGTGTTTATTCTCGTTCATAGATTATTTTGATACCCCACAAGCTTGGGTAATTTCAGATTTTAAGTTTTTACAATTATGTTAATGCTTGTTAATTGCATTTCTTTTTGTATAATAATGCTTATTACTATATTTTGTGTTATAAATGATTTACAATTTATTCTTGGTGATTCCTTCACCTCAGATTTTCTAAATTCTTATTCAATTTGTTATAATTTTTGGTTCTTTGGTTCTGACAGTTATGTTTTTTCTAGGCCTGAGTAGCCATTATAGTATTTTACTTATTTCATTCAAATCACATTTTGTTTCAGCCTATTGGGCTTTACTTTGTTATTTTTATTGGTTGTGTTGTATTTTGAGTCTGTTGGTGTGTTGTTTACTTGTCAATATTGCTTTCTCTATTTTAATCTTTAAAACATAACATTAGGCTTATGGACTGCAAATTTCAGTCAGCCATATCCTATTCATAACATTAACATGAACAATTGTTTATAAGTTATTAGAGTTATTATTTTGATTAAGAAATATCATCACTTCCTTCCAACTTATCCTTATTTGCTAATTTTTTGTTTACAACACATATTATTTTTGTTGTGATAAACAACATCACTTTTTATTAAATTGATAACAGTCCCTTATAACTTAGGTGTCTTTGTTAGTTTTTGATTTCTTAATCTCTAAACAATTTTTACATTCTCTCCATGTTAACACCTTCAATTTATTCTTTTCTGGAATCCTCCCTTTTTACTTACTACCGGCTATAATTAAACTTAACTCTACTGAACATCTTTTCTTAAATAATAAAGTCATCATCACTTCTAATGTTTACCATACCTTACTCTATAATTCACGCTTAATACTATTTTTCACCAGCTATTTATTCACTGTTAATTTCCCACTTTTATCTTACCTTCACTTTTAAATTATTTATTGTTAATTATAATTTAACTAGCATAACACTTCACTTTGGGGTTTTTACACCTACACCATTGCACTGTATCACTGTTTATACTATTTGTTTTCTGGTGGGTGATCCCTATACGTATTTCTCTTTCATATCCTTAATACTAATGACAATTAATACTTAATAACTAATACTTAATAACTCATAACAATTTTATCTGTGGTTTAGGTTGCCTTTTTATCACCTTAATCCTTAGTAATGTTTCTTCACTAGGTCATTTTGCCTATTAATGGGTAGTAACCGTTACCTTTCCTTTCTCCGGATAACCATTTTTTGGTTTCAATATTCTTCTTGAGTGCTTTACTACTTGTTTTGTGAACCATTATTGGTTTTCACTTCTGCTTGTCTCCCTCCTTCTTCATTTTCATTATTTGATTAATACATTGGGTTTTTCCATCCTTTTCCTTGGGTATTTTGGGGTCGTTTAAACCCATGAACTTGTTTCCTTTTGGTTTGGGTTTATTACTTTCTTATTCTCGTTGGTTATTTGTGTGGTTCCCTTCTTCATTTGTTTCCTGTTGTTGGGTCAATCACTTGGGTTAGGTCAAAGTCGTCGTTTGTCGAGTCATATTCCTTATATTTTAATTAAATCAATCAGTTTATTTGATAAGAAGTATTTTTACATTGATAAATATAGTTTTTTATCCCTGGTACTGGGTTGGCTATTTGTGTCGTAACATAATGCCTCTCCTTTAAAATTGATCATTTTGATAAAACACTAGCATAGTTTTTTATGAAATTATCAGTTATACATAATCTTTTTCCTTTTCTTTCTTGGTTGTTTCTCCATTCTTTATTTTTCTTCTTACTGAATTCATTCCATTTTATTTGGATCTGTTTTTTATTTTATTTCCATTGGTGTGTTCTCCCTTATACACAATTTTTTCCCTAACTTTAGTAGCTGGTTTCTCCCATTACTACTCATTTTTCTGAGACCAGAGGCACATCATCTCTGCTCAGTTTATTTGGATTGCTGGACTTTTCAACAGTCAATCATAAATACCTTTTTTGTCAACTTGTGACTTAAATTAATAATAATATACTTTGGGATTGTCCACCTTGTGGTTTGTTTTTAGATCACTTTGGCCTTTTACTCATTCTTCCTTCCGCTGTACCTTTGCTATATACTATCATTTGCTCATACAATTGATTGTTTTTATTTATTTATATGTTAATTTCATCATTATTTGGTTTTCAATTCTCGTTGTGACCATTTTAATTATCTTAGACATTGGTATTCTCTTCTCAGTTATTTAGCAATATTTTGCTTTAGCCGTAGCTTGTATATTTGATTCATACATAACTTCTCTTTTTCTTTGTACCAGTTTAGATTTTTTTATTTTTTTTTGAATACCTTTGATTCATTATAATTTCAGGTATTTATCTTATCAGTTTTTTGGTTTGATTTTATTTTTGTATATTTCCATTTGTATTAAAAATCATTTTTGATAATTCTTTGTAAGTTAATTCTCTTACATCATAGGAATTTTTGTAGCGTATTCCTATTTTGGTACATTTTGTTTAATTATTTCATATACTTCACACATCAACTTTTTAATAAATTGTAAGTTGATTTCACTTAGTAGGAATTTATGTAACTCATTCCTTTGTTTTGATATTTTTTATTTTAGGGCTCATAAGTCATCGAAATGTTGTTGCAAGTTGTGCTCACATAATTTTTGAATTTTGGCATTTGTATTTTATTTACAGTTACTTGTCCTTCGTGATGACATGTGGCCGTACATTTTATTATATCTAAGTTTATTTTGGTATCAATTCAATTCTCACGGTTGTGGATTTATTATATAATCATTTCCATTCCATATTATAGCCTTCTCCTTTTTGTTCGACGCTTCGTTATTCTTCACCTCTTCTCCTTCAAGTGTTTGATATTCACACTTATTCTGGATGACTTCATGGCATTATTATGCGTTCCATCGATCAGCCGTTTCTTCTTCTTCATTGATAACTTGCCTTCCTCCCTGAGAGGTGTTTGATTGGTTCCCATTACTCCTCGGTGGAATCCAATGTTCTGGCGGGTTTCGCTGGTTGTATGTAGGGATTGCAATCCGGAAAAACGGACCGGGAATCCGGCATCATTAAACCTTTATCGGATCCGGCACCAATATACCGGATCCGGTGTTAGCAATTTATGACAAAATAATAGCGCTGTTGCAAGATTAGGTGCTTTAAATGCGATACGCGTGGTGTGTGTGCATGCGTGCGAGTCGTTCGACGCTGAGACGCTCCGCGCCACTACGCCGCGCAGCCCCCCCTCTCTCCGCAACACGCCAGCTGATCAGTTCAGTATTATTCGCCTCGCTCGAGACAATAAATATGTGTTTGGTTATGTCGGTGCTTCGTCAAAATGTAAGTAAATATATATTATTTTTTTGTATTTACGCTAGCGATAGTATCCGTTGAAAAGTGTTTTATTCAAATGGAAATAGACATTGTTTTTGCTCAATCGACAAATAAATTTTGTTGACTTATGAGTGTGTGAATGATATAAAAGATCATTAAATAAATAAATAATGCTGGATAGTTTACACAAATTGTCTGAATTATTAGATTTCGAAATGAATTAAATTAAGTTACGTTACGTACGAACAAAAATTTAAATTAATATTGTAATTAAATATGTTTTGTCTTTTGTTTGTTACAGGTATTACTCGTAGTATACTAATTTATTATTAGTTTATCCTAGTTGAAAAAAATTATAAAACATGTCACTTTCAAAGCAAGTCAAAATGAGGAGGATTATGGTGGGGACAGTGAAAAAACTATATGGCATTATTTAAAAAAAAATGCAAAAAAACAAGTCTGTCAACGCCGACGCCGAATGCATATTGTGCTCAAAGTTAATAAAAATAAGTAAAGGTTCTTATAAAGGATTAAGAACATATTTGAGAACAAAGCATTGCATTTGCATTGATCAAAGTTCTGAAAATAGCCAATTAAAACGTCCGAATTCTGATTCATTCTCTAAACCATCCACATCAAGAACTGATTCAGATAATATTATTTGTGAGGAAGAAATACCCAAGAAAAAGTCTAAAACAATAGACAATTATTTTCAAAAGGAAAACTCGATGGAAAAGATGACCTCGAGAATGGTCTGTAAAAATGGTATGCCCTTCAATTTATTTTGTACATCGCCAGATTTGAGATATTTGTTTAGAAAAAGCGGATTCCAACTTCCTAATTCACCAAATACTATAAGATCTATAGTAACAAATTTCGCAAATACCGTTAAAGCAGACTTGATAATTGAGTTTGAATATCTTAGGAAACAAGGAAAACGATTCTCTTTGAGTTTTGACGAATGGACTTCCCAAAAAAATCACCGATATTTGAACCTAAATTTACACCACAAAGAAAAACACTTTAATCTGGGCTTGATTAGAATCCATGGTTCGTGTACTGCAGAACATACTATCAGTCTAATAAAAAATCGCTTAATAAGCTTCGGTCTTGATACTGATACTGATATTATTGGCATGAGTACTGACGGCGCAAGTGTTATGGTCAAAGTAGGTAAGCTCATTAATTGCTATCAACAACTCTGCTTCGCACATGGGTTACAATTAGCTGTGGTCGATGTTTTATATAAAAAAAATGAAGAGAAGGCAGAAAACCGCCTAGCAACAACATCTAATGAATCAGATACAGATACAGATGATGAAGACACAATGAATGATGAAGAACAACTTGAACAAGGGGTTATAGTTACAATAACGGATCCTGGGGATCCTTATCTTTCTAAGGCTGAAGTAGTTCCTAGATTCAATGATATTCTTCAAAAAGTGCGAAAAGTAGTAAAGCTGTTCAAAAGGTCGCCTACTAAATATGATATGTATCTGCAAAAGTATGTGAAAGAAGATATAGGTAAAGAATTAAGCCTGATGTTGGATTGCCGCACACGTTGGAATAGTCTTCTCTCTATGATCGAAAGATTTTATAAGCTGAAAGTGTGTGTCGATAAAGCTTTAATAGATATAGGATCTGACATTAAATTTAGTGACCTTGAATGGTCGAAAATAAAAGATTTGATTGACAGTTTGCAGCCATTTAAATTGGCTGTAGAGGCCCTATGCAGAAGAGATTCGACCCTGTTAACTGCTGAAACAACACTAAAATTTGTTTTAGAGAAGTTGCTCACTCATGACACGGTGTTAAGTAATGAATTATATGAAGCACTATGTACAAGGATTAAAGAACGCCACACTGTAGTATCAGGAATATTAATATATTTACAGAATCCAAAGAAATATCATGAAAATCTAAACGGATCCGATGATACATTTACTATGCCAAAGAAAAAAGTCATACGATTAGAAATGAAAAAAATCTTAGAGAGAGTTATTCAAGATGATAAGTCTAAAGAAAACGTGGAAGAAATAGTAGAGGAGAACGTAGATTCACCATTACTAAAGAAAGATTTTACATTACAGGAAGAACTACAATTACAAATCCAGCAAGAATCCACATGTTATAGCATAAATACTAAAAAAGAAAAAGATTTTGATAAAGTACTAAAAAAGGAAATGACTGCGTTTGAAAGTGAAGGAGTTCGAGGAGAATACTTATCTACTATTCATGATTATTTGCTGACAATAAAGCCAACAAGTGTATAAGCTGAAAGGGCTTTTTCGGCCGCAGGCTATATTTGTAGCTCCATTAGAAGTCGACTGGGAGATGACACAATTAACACTATTTGTTTTCTAAGCTCCTTCTTTCAAAATCAAAATTGATTTTTTGATAATATATATACTGAAATAATCATTACTTAAAATAATTATTTATCGTAAGTTGACTAAATTAAAGAGCTTTAATTATAATACAATAAAGATTGTGATAATTGTGCTATTCATCAGACAAATTCATCAAATCATGATGGTGTCTGTCATAACTATAAGACTTGTTAGTTAGCATTTTCAAATAAATACTTTAATAATTATTGTGATCTCAATTCTCATCTAAGTAAATTACGTAAGGTTAATTAAATTAGATTTTATAAAGTTACTTACTATGAAATTTAGGAAGTGGAAGATTGAACCACTCGTTACGTTGTTAAAATTTTACTAATTACTTACCCTACACTACTAGATTTTAATTGTTTGCTCGTTGTCTAATCTTAACATTGGAAATAAAGTTTATATATATATATATATATATATATATGTTTTTTTAATAAACTACCTATAATAAGTACAATTACACTCGATTAACTCATTAACAGTTCATTTTGAACCGAAAAGTGAAAATCATCCTGATTTGATCAATCCGGTCGGATTGCAAATGATGCCGGATTGCAATCACTAGTTGTATGCTATGCGAAAATTCTCCGCTGGATTATTACTGAAAGGTATCCAGTCATAGTTTTCTTCTTCTGGCTGGTTACTTCCGGATGGTGCGTCCCTTCTCTGGTTACCACTTCCGGATCTCACTCCAACAACATTGTTTACCTGTCTTATATTTTCTGCCGTCTCTTCCCTTGGGTTCGGGTTATCACTCTGACCGTTATCACTGTTTTGTTCGTTGGATGGTGGTCTCGTGTAACGCCTCTCTTGATTATTTCGATTGTTCCCTCTTATAAAGTTTACCCTCTGCTGATTGTTATTATTTCAGTTATCTCCGTTCCCTCTTCTATTATTATTTTGATAATTTGTATTATTACTATGATTCCCATAATTATGATTGTTATTGGGATAGTTGTTGGGATGCTGGTTTGGTTCATTGCACCTGTAATTGTTATTGTTTTGATTATTTCCGTTAAATGGTGGATTGCCCTGGTTATAATTTGGGCGGTTTCCCCTATATGGATAGTTACTATCATTCCGGTTTTGGTTACTCGGATAGTTATACTGGGGTTTGTTATAAGACGGATTGCTATTAGGTGGGTTTTGGTTTTCATTCCCCCGGTTATACCTCAAATTGACCATTCGATTACGATGATACTGTCTATCGTTTTCGTGGTCCTCCAGTAAATTGGCCATTCCCTGTATGGTCTTTATTTGTCCCTGTCTCCTGGCCCTCTGTATTGCGTCTTCATAGTGATATCCCAGTTGAATGACTAGGGACTCTTCGGGTATCTTCGGTTCGAGGTTTTGAGCTAGACAGACCTTGCCCAAGAAGTATGATGTTAGTGTATGCCCAGCCTGTGGCTCATATCTTCCGTTGCTTATGTCGTTCCTAACCACATTTTGGGTCGATTCTGACCAGTATTTTTCACGGAACAATGTTTTGAACTCTTGTGTACAGCTGATTTCTGGTCGTGTGGCTGTCCACCAATTGTCGTTCGTGTCTCGAAACATCTCATCGATAAGACTTCTCACCGTTGTCCTCTGGTATCTCTATTTCTCTCTATGAGCTCCTCCACCCTTTTCAGAAATTCTATGGGGTTTCTTCGATAACTCTTAAAGTTGATCACTTCCCTATTTTCGTTTGTAAAGATGTGAGTGCTACTGCAAGGCTTCTCCCTCAAAGCGTCTAGTTCCTCTTGCATCTGTTTCTCCTTCTGACTGATTTCTCTAATTTTTTCTTTATTTTCTTGCGTTTTTTCGTCAATCTTGTTGATAGTGGTATATACCCTTTCAACGCGTTCGCTGACATCAGTCTGGATTTCCTTGTGCCTCTCCTTCAGCTCCTGAAGCACCTCCTGTTTATTTTTGCTACACTCTTCGATGGTGGTCTTCTGCATTTCTTGGATCCTGAGAATTCCTTCCTCCTGGACGTGATTTATTTTTTCAGTCAGCTCTTCCTGGACATGTATAACTATTTCGTTCATCTCGGTTATAGTTTGTTTGATTTCATCTTTACATTCCGCTAATTGTTGCCTCCATTCATCCTTTGATTTCTCGCCTTCTTCCTTCAATTGTTTTTGGAGTGTTTCACGATTATTATCAATCTTGTTATTTAACACTTCAAGATCCTTTTTTATCTGCTTCTTCAGCTCCTCACTCTTCTTTTCTAACGCCTCTTGGCTGCTTTCCATTTTGTTATTCAGGAGCTCTATATTCTCCTCCAAAAATTTCCTGTCTTCCTTCCTTCCCTCTTGCAATGATTCTAATTTTTTATTCAATTCTTCTTTGTCTGACTCTAATTTTTTATTCAATTCTTCTTTGTCTGACTCTAATTTTTTATTCAATTCTTCTTTGTCTGACTCTAATTTTTTATTCAATTCTTCTTTGTCCTGTCTTCTCTCTTCCTTGTCTTGTCTTCTCTCTTCCTTGTCTTGGTACATTTGTTCCATCATCCTCCTGAGCATCTCCTGCATGCTCAGGTCTTCTTTCTGAGTGGGTTTGCTAGGTTGGTCCCCTACCATTACTTCCACTTCCAGTTCTGGTTGAGATGGGTTTCCTGGTTGGTTTTCCTGAACGTCCTCTTCGACTAGCTCCCCGATTATTTCTTCAATTTCTTCCGGTTGATCTTCCCCTTCAATTCCTTTCTGTTTGTCCTTCCTGGTAACCATTGAGTGTCTCTTCATAGCCGCCGTTGGCCTTCTTTTACGGCCTCACCGGTTGGTCGCCAATCTGTAATGATTAGATCGGTTCGTACCTGCAAAATGTGTACAATTTGTATGTGTTTTGTATGATTAGTGCGTTCGCCTCGCACCTGGTCGTTACAGTAATTTTGATGGCTAGCGATGTTTGTAGCGTAGATATAATCACCTGTATACTACGGAAGTAAACTTATCTGTTATTTATAGGGGTGTGATAATCCCGGGTGGCGCCAAGTCGTTTTACAAAACAACTAAAATTATGGTTAAACAAATTATCAGCGTTGCGGGATGGTGCATTCAAATAGTTCCCGCTCGCACGGCCGTCCCAATCGTCGCTTCTGCTGTGTGACTGACAACCTGTTTACTGCTACGATTTATTCTTAACTACAAGTAATTGATATATAGCACTCCCTATGAAATGATAACGACGGTTACTCCCTGTAATAATTATTTTTTAATGGGTGATAACTGAAAACATTCACATTTACAATAATACAATTATAAATTCGCACCGACTGATTACATGAGATCTTGCCTTCAGGTTTGGCGAATATGATTTAGGAACCATTTAACCTTGCGTTGCTGCTTACGTTAAGCGTATTACAGTTATTATTGGTTTCCCAAATCGTGGATCCTTGTGGCTATGAGTTAAAGAACTCCAATGGTTACAATAAAAATATATATTACCTTAATCTAAGTGTACATAAATAATAATGTGTGTTGTTACAATCTGTTGTGTTGTGTCGTAAAAGTGTTCTGTAAGTTCGTGTTTAATTCATAGGTTATTCAATGTTAACAAGTTTCTATTAAGTTTTAATTTGCTCAAATATTCTATGAAAGAGAAATAGTGTTTCTATAGTGCGGTAAATTTACCTTTTAAAATTATTTAAAGTGATTAGGGTTGGTGGAAAATAAATAATTTGATGGTACTTAACACCTCAACGTGTCTACGTGCCTTCGTTGTTTAATCGGGTAGGATGTGGCTGCATACGTTCAGTTTTCATGGATTTTGGGCTTCAAAAGATTGAGCGTCTGTTTCGTCATGGGTCTTGACATTCTTTTCAATGATATTTTCTATTTAATTGGCCTTGGGTCTTGAATTATCTGCTACAACGGTCATCTGCTTCTCCAACGATCAAGTTCAGCAACTTTTAACAACTGTTTGCATTAATTTACACTGAAAAATGTTCTTCCAAATTTTTGCATCTGCATTGGCTTAATGACGCTTCGCTTCTTTTTAATTCCAACGGTAATCTCGTCTTCAACCGCCGTTTCCATAGTAACGGTATAATTCTGATTGGTTGATTTTGGAGATGATGTATTGTTATCAAAATTCGAATTCTTCGTATATCTTCTGATTACTGTTATTCCTCCATCTTCCTTCCTGGTTATTAAATATTGTCACTATAGTGTTTATTCTCGTTCATAGATTATTTTGATACCCCACAAGCTTGGGTAATTTCAGATTTTAAGTTTTTACAATTATGTTAATGCTTGTTAATTGCATTTCTTTTTGTATAATAATGCTTATTACTATATTTTGTGTTATAAATGATTTACAATTTATTCTTGGTGATTCCTTCACCTCAGATTTTCTAAATTCTTATTCAATTTGTTATAATTTTTGGTTCTTTGGTTCTGACAGTTATGTTTTTTCTAGGCCTGAGTAGCCATTATAGTATTTTACTTATTTCATTCAAATCACATTTTGTTTCAGCCTATTGGGCTTTACTTTGTTATTTTTATTGGTTGTGTTGTATTTTGAGTCTGTTGGTGTGTTGTTTACTTGTCAATATTGCTTTCTCTATTTTAATCTTTAAAACATAACATTAGGCTTATGGACTGCAAATTTCAGTCAGCCATATCCTATTCATAACATTAACATGAACAATTGTTTATAAGTTATTAGAGTTATTATTTTGATTAAGAAATATCATCACTTCCTTCCAACTTATCCTTATTTGCTAATTTTTTGTTTACAACACATATTATTTTTGTTGTGATAAACAACATCACTTTTTATTAAATTGATAACAGTCCCTTATAACTTAGGTGTCTTTGTTAGTTTTTGATTTCTTAATCTCTAAACAATTTTTACATTCTCTCCATGTTAACACCTTCAATTTATTCTTTTCTGGAATCCTCCCTTTTACTTCCATATTCCTTAAGGAATGGAAGTATGGTGATGGCAAAAAAAATCGTGTTCGAGATTATTGCAGATTCTGATTCTACTACACTCAAAACATGAAAAAAAGTCGTTTTCCGAAAAGTGTCTGTGTGTCTGTCTGTCTGTCTGTCTGTGTGTCTGTCTGTCTGTGTGTCTGTCTGTCTGTAGATTTTTTTTCTATGGCAAACGATAACTGCCGCAAATTCAAACAGAATCAAATAATTTTTTGCATACAGCCCGGTTTTGCAGAGTTCTCGCGACCTATTGTTTTTGGTGAAGATCGGTTGAGGGAAAGGGGTAGTTTACCTGCAACGGTTTTTTTTTAGCAAGGGAAATTTTGTTTGTTTGGCAAACGATAACAGCCGCAAATTCAAACAGAATCAAATAATGTTTCGCATACAGCCCTGAATTGTAGAGTTCTCAAGACCTATTGTTTTTGGTGAAGATCGGTTAAGGGAAAGGGGTAGTTTACCTGTAACGTTTTATGTTTTAACAAGGGTATTTCCTATGGCACACGATAACAGCCGCAAATTCAAACAGAATGAAAAGATTATTTGCATACAGCCCTAAAGTGTAGAGTTCTCAATACCTTTTGTTTTTGGTGAAGATCGGTTAAGGGAAAGGGGTAGTTTACCTACAACGTTTTTTTAACAAGGGTATTTTCTATGGCAAACGATAACAGCCGCAAATTCAAACAGAATCAAATAATTTTCTGCATACAGCCCTGATTTGTAGAGTACTCAAGACCTATTGTTTTTGGTGAAGATCGGTTGAGGGGAAGGGGTAGTTTACCAGCAACGTTTTTTATCATGCGTATTTTCTATGGCAAACGACAACTGCCGCAAATTCAAACAGAATCAAATAATTTTTTGCATACAGCCCTGATTTGTAGAGTACTCGCGACCTATTGTTTTTGGTGAAGATCGGTTGAGGGGAAGGGGTAGTTTACCTGCAACGGTTTTTTTTATCAAGGGAAATTTTTTTTTTTTGGCAAACGATAACAGCCGCAAATTCAAACAGAATCAAATAATGTTTCGCATACAGCCCTGAATTGTAGATTTCTCAAGACCTATTGTTTTTGGTGAAGATCGGTTGAGGGAAAGGGGTAGTTTACCTGCAACGTTTTTTTAACAAGGGTATTTTATATGGCAAACGATAACAGCCGCAAATTCAAACAGAATCAAATAATGTTTTGCATACAGTCCTGACTTGTAGAGTACTCAAGACCTATTGTTTTTGGTGAAGATCGGTTAAGGGGAAGGGGTAGTTTACCTGCAACCTTTTACGTTTTATTTTCTATGGCAAACGATAACAGCCGCAAATTCAAACAGAATCAAATAATGTTTTGCATACAGCCCTGATTTGTAGAGTACTCAAGACCCATTGTTTTTGGTGAAGATCGGTTAAGGGGAAGGGGTAGTTTACCGGCAACGTTTTTTTATCAAGCGTATTTTCTATGGCAAACGATAACAGCCGCAAATTCAAACAGAATCAAATAATTTTTTGCATACGTCCCTGAATTGTAGAGGTCTCAATGACTTTCGATTTTGGTGAAGATCGGTTAAGGGGAAGGGTTAGTTTACCTGCAACCTTTTACGTTTTAACAAGAGTAAAGTACTTGAAAATTTATTTAAACTTTTTGAAACAATGGTAATTGTTAAAAATAAAATAATTTTGTTGCCAGGCAATAAAATTATAATTTTTTCATTTTAATGTAATATAATATTTTTCATTTAATACATCAATAAAAAGGCAGGTAAGACACAGCCTGGCTGTTTGGCTGAAAATGATTTTAAATATAAATCTTAGAATATGGAAGTCATGTATGGTTCTCCATACCGATATTTTACTTACTACCGGCTATAATTAAACTTAACTCTACTGAACATCTTTTCTTAAATAATAAAGTCATCATCACTTCTAATGTTTACCATACCTTACTCTATAATTCACGCTTAATACTATTTTTCACCAGCTATTTATTCACTGTTAATTTCCCACTTTTATCTTACCTTCACTTTTAAATTATTTATTGTTAATTATAATTTAACTAGCATAACACTTCACTTTGGGGTTTTTACACCTACACCATTGCACTGTATCACTGTTTATACTATTTGTTTTCTGGTGGGTGATCCCTATACGTATTTCTCTTTCATATCCTTAATACTAATGACAATTAATACTTAATAACTAATACTTAATAACTCATAACAATTTTATCTGTGGTTTAGGTTGCCTTTTTATCACCTTAATCCTTAGTAATGTTTCTTCACTAGGTCATTTTGCCTATTAATGGGTAGTAACCGTTACCTTTCCTTTCTCCGGATAACCATTTTTTGGTTTCAATATTCTTCTTGAGTGCTTTACTACTTGTTTTGTGAACCATTATTGGTTTTCACTTCTGCTTGTCTCCCTCCTTCTTCATTTTCATTATTTGATTAATACATTGGGTTTTTCCATCCTTTTCCTTGGGTATTTTGGGGTCGTTTAAACCCATGAACTTGTTTCCTTTTGGTTTGGGTTTATTACTTTCTTATTCTCGTTGGTTATTTGTGTGGTTCCCTTCTTCATTTGTTTCCTGTTGTTGGGTCAATCACTTGGGTTAGGTCAAAGTCGTCGTTTGTCGAGTCATATTCCTTATATTTTAATTAAATCAATCAGTTTATTTGATAAGAAGTATTTTTACATTGATAAATATAGTTTTTTATCCCTGGTACTGGGTTGGCTATTTGTGTCGTAACATAATGCCTCTCCTTTAAAATTGATCATTTTGATAAAACACTAGCATAGTTTTTTATGAAATTATCAGTTATACATAATCTTTTTCCTTTTCTTTCTTGGTTGTTTCTCCATTCTTTATTTTTCTTCTTACTGAATTCATTCCATTTTATTTGGATCTGTTTTTTATTTTATTTCCATTGGTGTGTTCTCCCTTATACACAATTTTTTCCCTAACTTTAGTAGCTGGTTTCTCCCATTACTACTCATTTTTCTGAGACCAGAGGCACATCATCTCTGCTCAGTTTATTTGGATTGCTGGACTTTTCAACAGTCAATCATAAATACCTTTTTTGTCAACTTGTGACTTAAATTAATAATAATATACTTTGGGATTGTCCACCTTGTGGTTTGTTTTTAGATCACTTTGGCCTTTTACTCATTCTTCCTTCCGCTGTACCTTTGCTATATACTATCATTTGCTCATACAATTGATTGTTTTTATTTATTTATATGTTAATTTCATCATTATTTGGTTTTCAATTCTCGTTGTGACCATTTTAATTATCTTAGACATTGGTATTCTCTTCTCAGTTATTTAGCAATATTTTGCTTTAGCCGTAGCTTGTATATTTGATTCATACATAACTTCTCTTTTTCTTTGTACCAGTTTAGATTTTTTTATTTTTTTTTGAATACCTTTGATTCATTATAATTTCAGGTATTTATCTTATCAGTTTTTTGGTTTGATTTTATTTTTGTATATTTCCATTTGTATTAAAAATCATTTTTGATAATTCTTTGTAAGTTAATTCTCTTACATCATAGGAATTTTTGTAGCGTATTCCTATTTTGGTACATTTTGTTTAATTATTTCATATACTTCACACATCAACTTTTTAATAAATTGTAAGTTGATTTCACTTAGTAGGAATTTATGTAACTCATTCCTTTGTTTTGATATTTTTTATTTTAGGGCTCATAAGTCATCGAAATGTTGTTGCAAGTTGTGCTCACATAATTTTTGAATTTTGGCATTTGTATTTTATTTACAGTTACTTGTCCTTCGTGATGACATGTGGCCGTACATTTTATTATATCTAAGTTTATTTTGGTATCAATTCAATTCTCACGGTTGTGGATTTATTATATAATCATTTCCATTCCATATTATAGCCTTCTCCTTTTTGTTCGACGCTTCGTTATTCTTCACCTCTTCTCCTTCAAGTGTTTGATATTCACACTTATTCTGGATGACTTCATGGCATTATTATGCGTTCCATCGATCAGCCGTTTCTTCTTCTTCATTGATAACTTGCCTTCCTCCCTGAGAGGTGTTTGATTGGTTCCCATTACTCCTCGGTGGAATCCAATGTTCTGGCGGGTTTCGCTGGTTGTATGTAGGGATTGCAATCCGGAAAAACGGACCGGGAATCCGGCATCATTAAACCTTTATCGGATCCGGCACCAATATACCGGATCCGGTGTTAGCAATTTATGACAAAATAATAGCGCTGTTGCAAGATTAGGTGCTTTAAATGCGATACGCGTGGTGTGTGTGCATGCGTGCGAGTCGTTCGACGCTGAGACGCTCCGCGCCACTACGCCGCGCAGCCCCCCCTCTCTCCGCAACACGCCAGCTGATCAGTTCAGTATTATTCGCCTCGCTCGAGACAATAAATATGTGTTTGGTTATGTCGGTGCTTCGTCAAAATGTAAGTAAATATATATTATTTTTTTGTATTTACGCTAGCGATAGTATCCGTTGAAAAGTGTTTTATTCAAATGGAAATAGACATTGTTTTTGCTCAATCGACAAATAAATTTTGTTGACTTATGAGTGTGTGAATGATATAAAAGATCATTAAATAAATAAATAATGCTGGATAGTTTACACAAATTGTCTGAATTATTAGATTTCGAAATGAATTAAATTAAGTTACGTTACGTACGAACAAAAATTTAAATTAATATTGTAATTAAATATGTTTTGTCTTTTGTTTGTTACAGGTATTACTCGTAGTATACTAATTTATTATTAGTTTATCCTAGTTGAAAAAAATTATAAAACATGTCACTTTCAAAACAAGTCAAAATGAGGAGGATTATGGTGGGGACAGTGAAAAAACTATATGGCATTATTTAAAAAAAAATGCAAAAAAACAAGTCTGTCAACGCCGACGCCGAATGCATATTGTGCTCAAAGTTAATAAAAATAAGTAAAGGTTCTTATAAAGGATTAAGAACATATTTGAGAACAAAGCATTGCATTTGCATTGATCAAAGTTCTGAAAATAGCCAATTAAAACGTCCGAATTCTGATTCATTCTCTAAACCATCCACATCAAGAACTGATTCAGATAATATTATTTGTGAGGAAGAAATACCCAAGAAAAAGTCTAAAACAATAGACAATTATTTTCAAAAGGAAAACTCGATGGAAAAGATGACCTCGAGAATGGTCTGTAAAAATGGTATGCCCTTCAATTTATTTTGTACATCGCCAGATTTGAGATATTTGTTTAGAAAAAGCGGATTCCAACTTCCTAATTCACCAAATACTATAAGATCTATAGTAACAAATTTCGCAAATACCGTTAAAGCAGACTTGATAATTGAGTTTGAATATCTTAGGAAACAAGGAAAACGATTCTCTTTGAGTTTTGACGAATGGACTTCCCAAAAAAATCACCGATATTTGAACCTAAATTTACACCACAAAGAAAAACACTTTAATCTGGGCTTGATTAGAATCCATGGTTCGTGTACTGCAGAACATACTATCAGTCTAATAAAAAATCGCTTAATAAGCTTCGGTCTTGATACTGATACTGATATTATTGGCATGAGTACTGACGGCGCAAGTGTTATGGTCAAAGTAGGTAAGCTCATTAATTGCTATCAACAACTCTGCTTCGCACATGGGTTACAATTAGCTGTGGTCGATGTTTTATATAAAAAAAATGAAGAGAAGGCAGAAAACCGCCTAGCAACAACATCTAATGAATCAGATACAGATACAGATGATGAAGACACAATGAATGATGAAGAACAACTTGAACAAGGGGTTATAGTTACAATAACGGATCCTGGGGATCCTTATCTTTCTAAGGCTGAAGTAGTTCCTAGATTCAATGATATTCTTCAAAAAGTGCGAAAAGTAGTAAAGCTGTTCAAAAGGTCGCCTACTAAATATGATATGTATCTGCAAAAGTATGTGAAAGAAGATATAGGTAAAGAATTAAGCCTGATGTTGGATTGCCGCACACGTTGGAATAGTCTTCTCTCTATGATCGAAAGATTTTATAAGCTGAAAGTGTGTGTCGATAAAGCTTTAATAGATATAGGATCTGACATTAAATTTAGTGACCTTGAATGGTCGAAAATAAAAGATTTGATTGACAGTTTGCAGCCATTTAAATTGGCTGTAGAGGCCCTATGCAGAAGAGATTCGACCCTGTTAACTGCTGAAACAACACTAAAATTTGTTTTAGAGAAGTTGCTCACTCATGACACGGTGTTAAGTAATGAATTATATGAAGCACTATGTACAAGGATTAAAGAACGCCACACTGTAGTATCAGGAATATTAATATATTTACAGAATCCAAAGAAATATCATGAAAATCTAAACGGATCCGATGATACATTTACTATGCCAAAGAAAAAAGTCATACGATTAGAAATGAAAAAAATCTTAGAGAGAGTTATTCAAGATGATAAGTCTAAAGAAAACGTGGAAGAAATAGTAGAGGAGAACGTAGATTCACCATTACTAAAGAAAGATTTTACATTACAGGAAGAACTACAATTACAAATCCAGCAAGAATCCACATGTTATAGCATAAATACTAAAAAAGAAAAAGATTTTGATAAAGTACTAAAAAAGGAAATGACTGCGTTTGAAAGTGAAGGAGTTCGAGGAGAATACTTATCTACTATTCATGATTATTTGCTGACAATAAAGCCAACAAGTGTATAAGCTGAAAGGGCTTTTTCGGCCGCAGGCTATATTTGTAGCTCCATTAGAAGTCGACTGGGAGATGACACAATTAACACTATTTGTTTTCTAAGCTCCTTCTTTCAAAATCAAAATTGATTTTTTGATAATATATATACTGAAATAATCATTACTTAAAATAATTATTTATCGTAAGTTGACTAAATTAAAGAGCTTTAATTATAATACAATAAAGATTGTGATAATTGTGCTATTCATCAGACAAATTCATCAAATCATGATGGTGTCTGTCATAACTATAAGACTTGTTAGTTAGCATTTTCAAATAAATACTTTAATAATTATTGTGATCTCAATTCTCATCTAAGTAAATTACGTAAGGTTAATTAAATTAGATTTTATAAAGTTACTTACTATGAAATTTAGGAAGTGGAAGATTGAACCACTCGTTACGTTGTTAAAATTTTACTAATTACTTACCCTACACTACTAGATTTTAATTGTTTGCTCGTTGTCTAATCTTAACATTGGAAATAAAGTTGATTATATATATATATATGTTTTTTTAATAAACTACCTATAATAAGTACAATTACACTCGATTAACTCATTAACAGTTCATTTTGAACCGAAAAGTGAAAATCATCCTGATTTGATCAATCCGGTCGGATTGCAAATGATGCCGGATTGCAATCACTAGTTGTATGCTATGCGAAAATTCTCCGCTGGATTATTACTGAAAGGTATCCAGTCATAGTTTTCTTCTTCTGGCTGGTTACTTCCGGATGGTGCGTCCCTTCTCTGGTTACCACTTCCGGATCTCACTCCAACAACATTGTTTACCTGTCTTATATTTTCTGCCGTCTCTTCCCTTGGGTTCGGGTTATCACTCTGACCGTTATCACTGTTTTGTTCGTTGGATGGTGGTCTCGTGTAACGCCTCTCTTGATTATTTCGATTGTTCCCTCTTATAAAGTTTACCCTCTGCTGATTGTTATTATTTCAGTTATCTCCGTTCCCTCTTCTATTATTATTTTGATAATTTGTATTATTACTATGATTCCCATAATTATGATTGTTATTGGGATAGTTGTTGGGATGCTGGTTTGGTTCATTGCACCTGTAATTGTTATTGTTTTGATTATTTCCGTTAAATGGTGGATTGCCCTGGTTATAATTTGGGCGGTTTCCCCTATATGGATAGTTACTATCATTCCGGTTTTGGTTACTCGGATAGTTATACTGGGGTTTGTTATAAGACGGATTGCTATTAGGTGGGTTTTGGTTTTCATTCCCCCGGTTATACCTCAAATTGACCATTCGATTACGATGATACTGTCTATCGTTTTCGTGGTCCTCCAGTAAATTGGCCATTCCCTGTATGGTCTTTATTTGTCCCTGTCTCCTGGCCCTCTGTATTGCGTCTTCATAGTGATATCCCAGTTGAATGACTAGGGACTCTTCGGGTATCTTCGGTTCGAGGTTTTGAGCTAGACAGACCTTGCCCAAGAAGTATGATGTTAGTGTATGCCCAGCCTGTGGCTCATATCTTCCGTTGCTTATGTCGTTCCTAACCACATTTTGGGTCGATTCTGACCAGTATTTTTCACGGAACAATGTTTTGAACTCTTGTGTACAGCTGATTTCTGGTCGTGTGGCTGTCCACCAATTGTCGTTCGTGTCTCGAAACATCTCATCGATAAGACTTCTCACCGTTGTCCTCTGGTATCTCTATTTCTCTCTATGAGCTCCTCCACCCTTTTCAGAAATTCTATGGGGTTTCTTCGATAACTCTTAAAGTTGATCACTTCCCTATTTTCGTTTGTAAAGATGTGAGTGCTACTGCAAGGCTTCTCCCTCAAAGCGTCTAGTTCCTCTTGCATCTGTTTCTCTTTCTGACTGATTTCTCTAATTTTTTCTTTATTTTCTTGCGTTTTTTCGTCAATCTTGTTGATAGTGGTATATACCCTTTCAACGCGTTCGCTGACATCAGTCTGGATTTCCTTGTGCCTCTCCTTCAGCTCCTGAAGCACCTCCTGTTTATTTTTGCTACACTCTTCGATGGTGGTCTTCTGCATTTCTTGGATCCTGAGAATTCCTTCCTCCTGGACGTGATTTATTTTTTCAGTCAGCTCTTCCTGGACATGTATAACTATTTCGTTCATCTCGGTTATAGTTTGTTTGATTTCATCTTTACATTCCGCTAATTGTTGCCTCCATTCATCCTTTGATTTCTCGCCTTCTTCCTTCAATTGTTTTTGGAGTGTTTCACGATTATTATCAATCTTGTTATTTAACACTTCAAGATCCTTTTTTATCTGCTTCTTCAGCTCCTCACTCTTCTTTTCTAACGCCTCTTGGCTGCTTTCCATTTTGTTATTCAGGAGCTCTATATTCTCCTCCAAAAATTTCCTGTCTTCCTTCCTTCCCTCTTGCAATGATTCTAATTTTTTATTCAATTCTTCTTTGTCTGACTCTAATTTTTTATTCAATTCTTCTTTGTCTGACTCTAATTTTTTATTCAATTCTTCTTTGTCTGACTCTAATTTTTTATTCAATTCTTCTTTGTCCTGTCTTCTCTCTTCCTTGTCTTGTCTTCTCTCTTCCTTGTCTTGGTACATTTGTTCCATCATCCTCCTGAGCATCTCCTGCATGCTCAGGTCTTCTTTCTGAGTGGGTTTGCTAGGTTGGTCCCCTACCATTACTTCCACTTCCAGTTCTGGTTGAGATGGGTTTCCTGGTTGGTTTTCCTGAACGTCCTCTTCGACTAGCTCCCCGATTATTTCTTCAATTTCTTCCGGTTGATCTTCCCCTTCAATTCCTTTCTGTTTGTCCTTCCTGGTAACCATTGAGTGTCTCTTCATAGCCGCCGTTGGCCTTCTTTTACGGCCTCACCGGTTGGTCGCCAATCTGTAATGATTAGATCGGTTCGTACCTGCAAAATGTGTACAATTTGTATGTGTTTTGTATGATTAGTGCGTTCGCCTCGCACCTGGTCGTTACAGTAATTTTGATGGCTAGCGATGTTTGTAGCGTAGATATAATCACCTGTATACTACGGAAGTAAACTTATCTGTTATTTATAGGGGTGTGATAATCCCGGGTGGCGCCAAGTCGTTTTACAAAACAACTAAAATTATGGTTAAACAAATTATCAGCGTTGCGGGATGGTGCATTCAAATAGTTCCCGCTCGCACGGCCGTCCCAATCGTCGCTTCTGCTGTGTGACTGACAACCTGTTTACTGCTACGATTTATTCTTAACTACAAGTAATTGATATATAGCACTCCCTATGAAATGATAACGACGGTTACTCCCTGTAATAATTATTTTTTAATGGGTGATAACTGAAAACATTCACATTTACAATAATACAATTATAAATTCGCACCGACTGATTACATGAGATCTTGCCTTCAGGTTTGGCGAATATGATTTAGGAACCATTTAACCTTGCGTTGCTGCTTACGTTAAGCGTATTACAGTTATTATTGGTTTCCCAAATCGTGGATCCTTGTGGCTATGAGTTAAAGAACTCCAATGGTTACAATAAAAATATATATTACCTTAATCTAAGTGTACATAAATAATAATGTGTGTTGTTACAATCTGTTGTGTTGTGTCGTAAAAGTGTTCTGTAAGTTCGTGTTTAATTCATAGGTTATTCAATGTTAACAAGTTTCTATTAAGTTTTAATTTGCTCAAATATTCTATGAAAGAGAAATAGTGTTTCTATAGTGCGGTAAATTTACCTTTTAAAATTATTTAAAGTGATTAGGGTTGGTGGAAAATAAATAATTTGATGGTACTTAACACCTCAACGTGTCTACGTGCCTTCGTTGTTTAATCGGGTAGGATGTGGCTGCATACGTTCAGTTTTCATGGATTTTGGGCTTCAAAAGATTGAGCGTCTGTTTCGTCATGGGTCTTGACATTCTTTTCAATGATATTTTCTATTTAATTGGCCTTGGGTCTTGAATTATCTGCTACAACGGTCATCTGCTTCTCCAACGATCAAGTTCAGCAACTTTTAACAACTGTTTGCATTAATTTACACTGAAAAATGTTCTTCCAAATTTTTGCATCTGCATTGGCTTAATGACGCTTCGCTTCTTTTTAATTCCAACGGTAATCTCGTCTTCAACCGCCGTTTCCATAGTAACGGTATAATTCTGATTGGTTGATTTTGGAGATGATGTATTGTTATCAAAATTCGAATTCTTCGTATATCTTCTGATTACTGTTATTCCTCCATCTTCCTTCCTGGTTATTAAATATTGTCACTATAGTGTTTATTCTCGTTCATAGATTATTTTGATACCCCACAAGCTTGGGTAATTTCAGATTTTAAGTTTTTACAATTATGTTAATGCTTGTTAATTGCATTTCTTTTTGTATAATAATGCTTATTACTATATTTTGTGTTATAAATGATTTACAATTTATTCTTGGTGATTCCTTCACCTCAGATTTTCTAAATTCTTATTCAATTTGTTATAATTTTTGGTTCTTTGGTTCTGACAGTTATGTTTTTTCTAGGCCTGAGTAGCCATTATAGTATTTTACTTATTTCATTCAAATCACATTTTGTTTCAGCCTATTGGGCTTTACTTTGTTATTTTTATTGGTTGTGTTGTATTTTGAGTCTGTTGGTGTGTTGTTTACTTGTCAATATTGCTTTCTCTATTTTAATCTTTAAAACATAACATTAGGCTTATGGACTGCAAATTTCAGTCAGCCATATCCTATTCATAACATTAACATGAACAATTGTTTATAAGTTATTAGAGTTATTATTTTGATTAAGAAATATCATCACTTCCTTCCAACTTATCCTTATTTGCTAATTTTTTGTTTACAACACATATTATTTTTGTTGTGATAAACAACATCACTTTTTATTAAATTGATAACAGTCCCTTATAACTTAGGTGTCTTTGTTAGTTTTTGATTTCTTAATCTCTAAACAATTTTTACATTCTCTCCATGTTAACACCTTCAATTTATTCTTTTCTGGAATCCTCCCTTTTTACTTACTACCGGCTATAATTAAACTTAACTCTACTGAACATCTTTTCTTAAATAATAAAGTCATCATCACTTCTAATGTTTACCATACCTTACTCTATAATTCACGCTTAATACTATTTTTCACCAGCTATTTATTCACTGTTAATTTCCCACTTTTATCTTACCTTCACTTTTAAATTATTTATTGTTAATTATAATTTAACTAGCATAACACTTCACTTTGGGGTTTTTACACCTACACCATTGCACTGTATCACTGTTTATACTATTTGTTTTCTGGTGGGTGATCCCTATACGTATTTCTCTTTCATATCCTTAATACTAATGACAATTAATACTTAATAACTAATACTTAATAACTCATAACAATTTTATCTGTGGTTTAGGTTGCCTTTTTATCACCTTAATCCTTAGTAATGTTTCTTCACTAGGTCATTTTGCCTATTAATGGGTAGTAACCGTTACCTTTCCTTTCTCCGGATAACCATTTTTTGGTTTCAATATTCTTCTTGAGTGCTTTACTACTTGTTTTGTGAACCATTATTGGTTTTCACTTCTGCTTGTCTCCCTCCTTCTTCATTTTCATTATTTGATTAATACATTGGGTTTTTCCATCCTTTTCCTTGGGTATTTTGGGGTCGTTTAAACCCATGAACTTGTTTCCTTTTGGTTTGGGTTTATTACTTTCTTATTCTCGTTGGTTATTTGTGTGGTTCCCTTCTTCATTTGTTTCCTGTTGTTGGGTCAATCACTTGGGTTAGGTCAAAGTCGTCGTTTGTCGAGTCATATTCCTTATATTTTAATTAAATCAATCAGTTTATTTGATAAGAAGTATTTTTACATTGATAAATATAGTTTTTTATCCCTGGTACTGGGTTGGCTATTTGTGTCGTAACATAATGCCTCTCCTTTAAAATTGATCATTTTGATAAAACACTAGCATAGTTTTTTATGAAATTATCAGTTATACATAATCTTTTTCCTTTTCTTTCTTGGTTGTTTCTCCATTCTTTATTTTTCTTCTTACTGAATTCATTCCATTTTATTTGGATCTGTTTTTTATTTTATTTCCATTGGTGTGTTCTCCCTTATACACAATTTTTTCCCTAACTTTAGTAGCTGGTTTCTCCCATTACTACTCATTTTTCTGAGACCAGAGGCACATCATCTCTGCTCAGTTTATTTGGATTGCTGGACTTTTCAACAGTCAATCATAAATACCTTTTTTGTCAACTTGTGACTTAAATTAATAATAATATACTTTGGGATTGTCCACCTTGTGGTTTGTTTTTAGATCACTTTGGCCTTTTACTCATTCTTCCTTCCGCTGTACCTTTGCTATATACTATCATTTGCTCATACAATTGATTGTTTTTATTTATTTATATGTTAATTTCATCATTATTTGGTTTTCAATTCTCGTTGTGACCATTTTAATTATCTTAGACATTGGTATTCTCTTCTCAGTTATTTAGCAATATTTTGCTTTAGCCGTAGCTTGTATATTTGATTCATACATAACTTCTCTTTTTCTTTGTACCAGTTTAGATTTTTTTATTTTTTTTTGAATACCTTTGATTCATTATAATTTCAGGTATTTATCTTATCAGTTTTTTGGTTTGATTTTATTTTTGTATATTTCCATTTGTATTAAAAATCATTTTTGATAATTCTTTGTAAGTTAATTCTCTTACATCATAGGAATTTTTGTAGCGTATTCCTATTTTGGTACATTTTGTTTAATTATTTCATATACTTCACACATCAACTTTTTAATAAATTGTAAGTTGATTTCACTTAGTAGGAATTTATGTAACTCATTCCTTTGTTTTGATATTTTTTATTTTAGGGCTCATAAGTCATCGAAATGTTGTTGCAAGTTGTGCTCACATAATTTTTGAATTTTGGCATTTGTATTTTATTTACAGTTACTTGTCCTTCGTGATGACATGTGGCCGTACATTTTATTATATCTAAGTTTATTTTGGTATCAATTCAATTCTCACGGTTGTGGATTTATTATATAATCATTTCCATTCCATATTATAGCCTTCTCCTTTTTGTTCGACGCTTCGTTATTCTTCACCTCTTCTCCTTCAAGTGTTTGATATTCACACTTATTCTGGATGACTTCATGGCATTATTATGCGTTCCATCGATCAGCCGTTTCTTCTTCTTCATTGATAACTTGCCTTCCTCCCTGAGAGGTGTTTGATTGGTTCCCATTACTCCTCGGTGGAATCCAATGTTCTGGCGGGTTTCGCTGGTTGTATGTAGGGATTGCAATCCGGAAAAACGGACCGGGAATCCGGCATCATTAAACCTTTATCGGATCCGGCACCAATATACCGGATCCGGTGTTAGCAATTTATGACAAAATAATAGCGCTGTTGCAAGATTAGGTGCTTTAAATGCGATACGCGTGGTGTGTGTGCATGCGTGCGAGTCGTTCGACGCTGAGACGCTCCGCGCCACTACGCCGCGCAGCCCCCCCTCTCTCCGCAACACGCCAGCTGATCAGTTCAGTATTATTCGCCTCGCTCGAGACAATAAATATGTGTTTGGTTATGTCGGTGCTTCGTCAAAATGTAAGTAAATATATATTATTTTTTTGTATTTACGCTAGCGATAGTATCCGTTGAAAAGTGTTTTATTCAAATGGAAATAGACATTGTTTTTGCTCAATCGACAAATAAATTTTGTTGACTTATGAGTGTGTGAATGATATAAAAGATCATTAAATAAATAAATAATGCTGGATAGTTTACACAAATTGTCTGAATTATTAGACTTCGAAATGAATTAAATTAAGTTACGTTACGTACGAACAAAAATTTAAATTAATATTGTAATTAAATATGTTTTGTCTTTTGTTTGTTACAGGTATTACTCGTAGTATACTAATTTATTATTAGTTTATCCTAGTTGAAAAAAATTATAAAACATGTCACTTTCAAAAACAAGTCAAAATGAGGAGGATTATGGTGGGGACAGTGAAAAAACTATATGGCATTATTTAAAAAAAAATGCAAAAAAACAAGTCTGTCAACGCCGACGCCGAATGCATATTGTGCTCAAAGTTAATAAAAATAAGTAAAGTTTCTTATAAAGGATTAAGAACATATTTGAGAACAAAGCATTGCATTTGCATTGATCAAAGTTCTGAAAATAGCCAATTAAAACGTCCGAATTCTGATTCATTCTCTAAACCATCCACATCAAGAACTGATTCAGATAATATTATTTGTGAGGAAGAAATACCCAAGAAAAAGTCTAAAACAATAGACAATTATTTTCAAAAGGAAAACTCGATGGAAAAGATGACCTCGAGAATGGTCTGTAAAAATGGTATGCCCTTCAATTTATTTTGTACATCGCCAGATTTGAGATATTTGTTTAGAAAAAGCGGATTCCAACTTCCTAATTCACCAAATACTATAAGATCTATAGTAACAAATTTCGCAAATACCGTTAAAGCAGACTTGATAATTGAGTTTGAATATCTTAGGAAACAAGGAAAACGATTCTCTTTGAGTTTTGACGAATGGACTTCCCAAAAAAATCACCGATATTTGAACCTAAATTTACACCACAAAGAAAAACACTTTAATCTGGGCTTGATTAGAATCCATGGTTCGTGTACTGCAGAACATACTATCAGTCTAATAAAAAATCGCTTAATAAGCTTCGGTCTTGATACTGATACTGATATTATTGGCATGAGTACTGACGGCGCAAGTGTTATGGTCAAAGTAGGTAAGCTCATTAATTGCTATCAACAACTCTGCTTCGCACATGGGTTACAATTAGCTGTGGTCGATGTTTTATATAAAAAAAATGAAGAGAAGGCAGAAAACCGCCTAGCAACAACATCTAATGAATCAGATACAGATACAGATGACGAAGACACAATGAATGATGAAGAACAACTTGAACAAGGGGTTATAGTTACAATAACGGATCCTGGGGATCCTTATCTTTCTAAGGCTGAAGTAGTTCCTAGATTCAATGATATTCTTCAAAAAGTGCGAAAAGTAGTAAAGCTGTTCAAAAGGTCGCCTACTAAATATGATATGTATCTGCAAAAGTATGTGAAAGAAGATATAGGTAAAGAATTAAGCCTGATGTTGGATTGCCGCACACGTTGGAATAGTCTTCTCTCTATGATCGAAAGATTTTATAAGCTGAAAGTGTGTGTCGATAAAGCTTTAATAGATATAGGATCTGACATTAAATTTAGTGACCTTGAATGGTCGAAAATAAAAGATTTGATTGACAGTTTGCAGCCATTTAAATTGGCTGTAGAGGCCCTATGCAGAAGAGATTCGACCCTGTTAACTGCTGAAACAACACTAAAATTTGTTTTAGAGAAGTTGCTCACTCATGACACGGTGTTAAGTAATGAATTATATGAAGCACTATGCACAAGGATTAAAGAACGCCGCACTGTAGTATCAGGAATATTAATATATTTACAGAATCCAAAGAAATATCATGAAAATCTAAACGGATCCGATGATACATTTACTATGCCAAAGAAAAAAGTCATACGATTAGAAATGAAAAAAATCTTAGAGAGAGTTATTCAAGATGATAAGTCTAAAGAAAACGTGGAAGAAATAGTAGAGGAGAACGTAGATTCACCATTACTAAAGAAAGATTTTACATTACAGGAAGAACTACAATTACAAATCCAGCAAGAATCCACATGTTATAGCATAAATACTAAAAAAGAAAAAGATTTTGATAAAGTACTAAAAAAGGAAATGACTGCGTTTGAAAGTGAAGGAGTTCGAGGAGAATACTTATCTACTATTCATGATTATTTGCTGACAATAAAGCCAACAAGTGTATAAGCTGAAAGGGCTTTTTCGGCCGCAGGCTATATTTGTAGCTCCATTAGAAGTCGACTGGGAGATGACACAATTAACACTATTTGTTTTCTAAGCTCCTTCTTTCAAAATCAAAATTGATTTTTTGATAATATATATACTGAAATAATCATTACTTAAAATAATTATTTATCGTAAGTTGACTAAATTAAAGAGCTATAATTATAATACAATAAAGATTGTGATAATTGTGCTATTCATCAGACAAATTCATCAAATCATGATGGTGTCTGTCATAACTATAAGACTTGTTAGTTAGCATTTTCAAATAAATACTTTAATAATTATTGTGATCTCAATTCTCATCTAAGTAAATTACGTAAGGTTAATTAAATTAGATTTTATAAAGTTACTTACTATGAAATTTAGGAAGTGGAAGATTGAACCACTCGTTACGTTGTTAAAATTTTACTAATTACTTACCCTACACTACTAGATTTTAATTGTTTGCTCGTTGTCTAATCTTAACATTGGAAATAAAGTTGATTATATATATATATATATATATATGTTTTTTTAATAAACTACCTATAATAAGTACAATTACACTCGATTAACTCATTAACAGTTCATTTTGAACCGAAAAGTGAAAATCATCCTGATTTGATCAATCCGGTCGGATTGCAAATGATGCCGGATTGCAATCACTAGTTGTATGCTATGCGAAAATTCTCCGCTGGATTATTACTGAAAGGTATCCAGTCATAGTTTTCTTCTTCTGGCTGGTTACTTCCGGATGGTGCGTCCCTTCTCTGGTTACCACTTCCGGATCTCACTCCAACAACATTGTTTACCTGTCTTATATTTTCTGCCGTCTCTTCCCTTGGGTTCGGGTTATCACTCTGACCGTTATCACTGTTTTGTTCGTTGGATGGTGGTCTCGTGTAACGCCTCTCTTGATTATTTCGATTGTTCCCTCTTATAAAGTTTACCCTCTGCTGATTGTTATTATTTCAGTTATCTCCGTTCCCTCTTCTATTATTATTTTGATAATTTGTATTATTACTATGATTCCCATAATTATGATTGTTATTGGGATAGTTGTTGGGATGCTGGTTTGGTTCATTGCACCTGTAATTGTTATTGTTTTGATTATTTCCGTTAAATGGTGGATTGCCCTGGTTATAATTTGGGCGGTTTCCCCTATATGGATAGTTACTATCATTCCGGTTTTGGTTACTCGGATAGTTATACTGGGGTTTGTTATAAGACGGATTGCTATTAGGTGGGTTTTGGTTTTCATTCCCCCGGTTATACCTCAAATTGACCATTCGATTACGATGATACTGTCTATCGTTTTCGTGGTCCTCCAGTAAATTGGCCATTCCCTGTATGGTCTTTATTTGTCCCTGTCTCCTGGCCCTCTGTATTGCGTCTTCATAGTGATATCCCAGTTGAATGACTAGGGACTCTTCGGGTATCTTCGGTTCGAGGTTTCGAGCTAGACAGACCTTGCCCAAGAAGTATGATGTTAGTGTATGCCCAGCCTGTGGCTCATATCTTCCGTTGCTTATGTCGTTCCTAACCACATTTTGGGTCGATTCTGACCAGTATTTTTCACGGAACAATGTTTTGAACTCTTGTGTACAGCTGATTTCTGGTCGTGTGGCTGTCCACCAATTGTCGTTCGTGTCTCGAAACATCTCATCGATAAGACTTCTCACCGTTGTCCTCTGGTATCTCTATTTCTCTCTATGAGCTCCTCCACCCTTTTCAGAAATTCTATGGGGTTTCTTCGATAACTCTTAAAGTTGATCACTTCCCTATTTTCGTTTGTAAAGATGTGAGTGCTACTGCAAGGCTTCTCCCTCAAAGCGTCTAGTTCCTCTTGCATCTGTTTCTCCTTCTGACTGATTTCTCTAATTTTTTCTTTATTTTCTTGCGTTTTTTCGTCAATCTTGTTGATAGTGGTATATACCCTTTCAACGCGTTCGCTGACATCAGTCTGGATTTCCTTGTGCCTCTCCTTCAGCTCCTGAAGCACCTCCTGTTTATTTTTGCTACACTCTTCGATGGTGGTCTTCTGCATTTCTTGGATCCTGAGAATTCCTTCCTCCTGGACGTGATTTATTTTTTCAGTCAGCTCTTCCTGGACATGTATAACTGTTTCGTTCATCTCGGTTATAGTTTGTTTGATTTCATCTTTACATTCCGCTAATTGTTGCCTCCATTCATCCTTTGATTTCTTGCCTTCTTCCTTCAATTGTTTTTGGAGTGTTTCACGATTATTATCAATCTTGTTATTTAACACTTCAAGATCCTTTTTTATCTGCTTCTTCAGCTCCTCACTCTTCTTTTCTAACGCCTCTTGGCTGCTTTCCATTTTGTTATTCAGGAGCTCTATATTCTCCTCCAAAAATTTCCTGTCTTCCTTCCTTCCCTCTTGCAATGATTCTAATTTTTTATTCAATTCTTCTTTGTCTGACTCTAATTTTTTATTCAATTCTTCTTTGTCTGACTCTAATTTTTTATTCAATTCTTCTTTGTCTGACTCTAATTTTTTATTCAATTCTTCTTTGTCCTGTCTTCTCTCTTCCTTGTCTTGGTACATTTGTTCCATCATCCTCCTGAGCATCTCCTGCATGCTCAGGTCTTCTTTCTGAGTGGGTTTGCTAGGTTGGTCCCCTACCATTACTTCCACTTCCAGTTCTGGTTGAGTTGGGTTTCCTGGTTGGTTTTCCTGAACGTCCTCTTCGACTAACTCCCCGATTATTTCTTCAATTTCTTCCGGTTGATCTTCCCCTTCAATTCCTTTCTGTTTGTCCTTCCTGGTAACCATTGAGTGTCTCTTCATAGCCGCCGTTGGCCTTCTTTTACGGCCTCACCGGTTGGTCGCCAATCTGTAATGATTAGATCGGTTCGTACCTGCAAAATGTGTACAATTTGTATGTGTTTTGTATGATTAGTGCGTTCGCCTCGCACCTGGTCGTTACAGTAATTTTGATGGCTAGCGATGTTTGTAGCGTAGTTATAATCACCTGTATACTACGGCAGTAACCTTACCTGTTATTTATAGGGGTGTGATAATCCCGGGTGGCGCCAAGTCGTTTTACAAAACAACTAAAATTATGGTTAAACAAATTATCAGCGTTGCGGGATGGTGCATTCAAATAGTTCCCGCTCGCACGGCCGTCCCAATCGTCGCTTCTGCTGTGTGACTGACAACCTGTTTACTGCTACGATTTATTCTTAACTACAAGTAATTGATATATAGCACTCCCTATGAAATGATAACGACGGTTACTCCCTGTAATAATTATTTTTTAATGGGTGATAACTGAAAACATTCACATTTACAATAATACAATTATAAATTCGCACCAACTGATTACATGAGATCTTGCCTTCAGGTTTGGCGAATATGATTTAGGAACCATTTAACCTTGCGTTGCTGCTTACGTTAAGCGTATTACAGTTATTATTGGTTTCCCAAATCGTGGATCCTTGTGGCTATGAGTTAAAGAACTCCAATGGTTACAATAAAAATATATATTACCTTAATCTAAGTGTACATAAATAATAATGTGTGCTGTTACAATCTGTTGTGTTGTGTCGTAAAAGTGTTCTGTAAGTTCGTGTTTAATTCATAGGTTATTCAATATTAAGAAGTTTCTATTAAGTTTTAATTTGCTCAAATATTCTATGAAAGAGAAATAGTGTTTCTATAGTGCGGTAAATTTACCTTTTAAAATTATTTAAAGTGATTAGGGTTGGTGGAAAATAAATAATTTGATGGTACTTAACACCTCAACGTGTCTAGGTGCCTTCGTTGTTTAATTGGGTAGGATGTGGCTGCATACGTTCAGTTTTCATGGATTTTGGGCTTCAAAAGATTGAGCGTCTGTTTTGTCATGGGTCTTGACATTCTTTTCAATGATATTTTCTATTTAATTGGCCTTGGGTCTTGAATTATCTGCTACAACGGTCATCTGCTTCTCCAACGATCAAGTTCAGCAACTTTTAACAACTGTTTACATTAATTTACACTGAAAAACGTTCTTCCAAATTTTTGCATCTGCATTGGCTTAATGACGCTTCGCTTCTTTTTAATTCCAACGGTAATCTCGTCTTCAACCGCCGTTTCCATAGTAACGGTATAATTCTGATTGGTTGATTTTGGAGATGATGTATTGTTATCAAAATTCGAATTCTTCGTATATCTTCTGATTACTGTTATTCCTCCATCTTCCTTCCTGGTTATTAAATATTGTCACTATAGTGTTTATTCTCGTTCATAGATTATTTTGATACCCCACAAGCTTGGGTAATTTCAGATTTTAAGTTTTTACAATTATGTTAATGCTTGTTAATTGCATTTCTTTTTGTATAATAATGCTTATTACTATATTTTGTGTTATAAATGATTTACAATTTATTCTTGGTGATTCCTTCACCTCAGATTTTCTAAATTCTTATTCAATTTGTTATAATTTTTGGTTCTTTGGTTCTGACAGTTATGTTTTTTCTAGGCCTGAGTAGCCATTATAGTATTTTACTTATTTCATTCAAATCACATTTTGTTTCAGCCTATTGGGCTTTACTTTGTTATTTTTATTGGTTGTGTTGTATTTTGAGTCTGTTGGTGTGTTGTTTACTTGCCAATATTGCTTTCTCTATTTTAATCTTTAAAACATAACATTAGGCTTATGGACTGCAAATTTCAGTCAGCCATATCCTATTCATAACATTAACATGAACAATTGTTTATAAGTTATTAGAGTTATTATTTTGATTAAGAAATATCATCACTTCCTTCCAACTTATCCTTATTTGCTAATTTTTTGTTTACAACACATATTATTTTTGTTGTGATAAACAACATCACTTTTTATTAAATTGATAACAGTCCCTTATAACTTAGGTGTCTTTGTTAGTTTTTGATTTCTTAATCTCTAAACAATTTTTACATTCTCTCCATGTTAACACCTTCAATTTATTCTTTTCTGGAATCCTCCCTTTTTACTTACTACCGGCTATAATTAAACTTAACTCTACTGAACATCTTTTCTTAAATAATAAAGTCATCATCATTTCTAGTGTTTACCATACCTTATTCTATAATTCACGCTTAATACTATTTTTCACCAGCTATTTATTCACTGTTAATTTCCCACTTTTATCTTACCTTCACTTTTAAATTATTTATTGTTAATTATAATTTAACTAGCGTAACACTTCACTTTGGGGTTTTTACACCTACACCATTGCACTGTATCACTGTTTATACTATTTGTTTTCTGGTGGGTGATCCCTATACGTATTTCTCTTTCATATCCTTAATACTAATGACAATTAATACTTAATAACTAATACTTAATAACTCATAACAATTTTATCTGTGGTTTAGGTTGCCTTTTTATCACCTTAATCCTTAGTAATGTTTCTTCACTAGGTCATTTTGTCTATTAATGGGTAGTAACCGTTACCTTTCCTTTCTCCGGATAACCATTTTTTGGTTTCAATATTCTTCTTGAGTGCTTTACTACTTGTTTTGTGAACCATTATTGGTTTTCACTTCTGCTTGTCTCCCTCCTTCTTCATTTTCATTATTTGATTAATACATTGGGTTTTTCCATCCTTTTCCTTGGGTATTTTGGGGTCGTTTAAACCCATGAACTTGTTTCCTTTTGGTTTGGGTTTATTACTTTCTTATTCTCGTTGGTTATTTGTGTGGTTCCCTTCTTCATTTGTTTTCTGTTGTTGGGTCAATCACTTGGGTTAGGTCAAAGTCGTCGTTTGTCGAGTCATATTCCTTATATTTTAATTAAATCAATCAGTTTATTTGATAAGAAGTATTTTTACATTGATAAATATAGTTTTTTATCCCTGGTACTGGGTTGGCTATTTGTGTCGTAACAATATAAAAGTAGATTTTACAAATGAAGAAATATTTTATTTCTTAAACAATAAACAAAAATAAATTAAAATAATAAGAATAACACACTAAAAATGACGAAATGTACAAGGTTACAAAAAATTATAAGTTAAGAATGAAGAAATTAACGGGAGATTCTTAAAACCATTTGACGGACATTAGAAAAATGCCTAACGGAAAAATGTTGTAATGGGACAATTTTGAGGGATGTATGTTTTTATTTCATTTAATAACAATATTGAGAATGATCTGTTTGGACACCCTTTACGGCCACCGAGACCACTAACACTTGTTTGGACACCCTGTATACGATTCCGTATCAGTCTGTGCCTAGCGCACAACGATAACACCGTTGGAATGTCAGCCTATGCGCACATGTGTGTATCCTCCGTTGGGGAGAAGTAACAAAAACTTCGTAAATAACGCCCAACTACAATGGAATGTGGCGGTGAGTGTGCGCTCGTGTGCCGCTATCTGTACTCTCGACACCAAAGTCGATCACCGGAACCGGCCATATAAGAGCCGCAGCCAATCACAGCGCGAGCTGACGGAAATGTTTTTTGACCAACGCAACTGTAGGGTCACTAGTCGACGAAATCACCCGTTCCCGGCCAGGACAAGTTACGCAGTTCACGAACTTTAAATTTTGTATTTTAACATATCCCGAAGTGTAACAGAAAGTTTGAAGAGAAACAGTTAAATCCGACAGTTTAGACGAAGTTAGCGGAGTGGACAGCAAAAGCGAGAAATGTGACAAATAAACGAAACATTCATACACATACGAGATGCAGCACGTGGTCAGCAGAAGGACGCGGGTTAAGTAGTCGACTCAAATTTAAATTCATCAATCATTTTTCAAATTTATAAAAAAGGGGTTATAACTAAATTATGGGGAATTTTACAGTATGAGAGGGAGAGAGCGAGCAATTTGGGTCGTCTTAGTAGGTTAGTTAAGTAGTTTGTCAGTTTTTTAAGTTGCAACTAGTTATTTTAGTGTATTGGTTATGTAAAAATAATTCCAAGTTCTTATAATTCTTTAAGAAAAATAATAGTAGTAGTTTGAGTCGAAAATGAATATTAAGTACAGTAAAAGAAAGTAAACAGAAGAATGTCAGGAAACAAATAAAATACCATTTTTATTGTGCTTGCAAAATATGTGTTTGTCATTGCATTGCCTGTTGTTTTTCTCTGCCTAAGTACATCAGACGACACCCTGGTAAATAACTCGAATTTACTTAGTAAAGGTAAGTGATTTGGAATTTCATAATTTTAAACAACAATAAACATGTGCAACCTCAGTTGGTACCCTAAAAATGGGACAAAATTCAATATTTCAATAACTTAATTAACTCGTAACGTTTTAATGTAGACAAAGTTCCCGTGAAGAGCTGCAGCAGCTAGAACCAATAGGAGGGGCGATGACATAATGTAACGTGTCTAAATTGAGTCATTTTATTTCGTACAGTTGTGGGATATTTGCAATTTTATTTATTTCATTTTTGCGGGATGTTATAAAATTATTGTGCAAACATTAACTCTATTGGAACAGAACACGTGGTAAGAAACCGTGTTGAAACAAAGCAGTAAGACGCAGTTGCTGTTGAGTAACTAGGCATGGAATTCGTACCACCCTCAAATTCGCAGAAATGTGCATGAGTGTGACCACGCGCCCACGAGCAGTACAGGTACGAGCTCGACGCCTTCAGCCCGAAAAACAAAATGTCTGTAGAACAAATTTTTTCATCGTCTCCTTACCGATCCTCAGGAAATGCTGCTAAGGACTGCCCACTTTTAGTGACGTCAACCGTGCTTCACAAATATCGTCCACGGTCACCACACAAAAGGCACCTGTGTTGAATGTGCCACAGCAGTGACGATTAAATAGAAGGCATTGATGTCCGTCGTCTCAACTAAAATGCTCAAGGAGTGGGGAACTGAGAGACGCTAGCAGTCTATTGCCGACTCTCGCCTGCGCAGGCCGCCCGACCAACCGGGCTCAGAAATAAAACTTTTCTAATTTACAATTCAGTACAATAAATAAAAGGACGAAGTGCGAATAATCGGAGATTACAATGAAGAACTCACATAAACTACGTTCGGACAATAACAAAAGAAAAATCTAAAAGAACAATGTGTGCGCGCGCGATGACCGCGTGGCCGACGGGGGGGTAATATTATTAAAAAATGTGTTAAGGGATTTATAACTTTTGTGTGTTTGGGTGTGTGCAAAATATGCAGGCTGGGCAGTCTTGTGTGTATGGTGTGTGTAAAAAAGTAAGGTAAGCGTAGCGTAAGTTAGATTAAGGATGATCTTTATATAACAAGCAATATATATTCTCACAAAATTATTTCAGAGGTAAAGTTTATAAACAGTTTCTTAAATGATTCAAAATTAAATTAAAATGTAATTCTCTTCATAAAAGATGTGTTGTGTAAATCATTCACACAACCTTGAAAATTACGCATGTATCCTAACGTTCGTATGACGCAACACTGAAGCCGAGGTTACGGAGTGATGGTAAGTGGAAGTTTATTCGATTTTATTTTGTATTTTAATTATGTATTAATACAGAACATCACAATAAGGAGAGGGGCCTAAAGTATGAAAGTCTACTACGTACAGTTGACAGACGTTGTTTAAGACCTGAAGATGTCAGTGATGACGAAAAGCTTTGTCGAACAATAAAAATTGTAGCAGTTAGCAAATTCATAAAAGAAATAGTAAGGATGGCTGCTAATTTAAACAATACGAAGAATAACTATTATTACTCACACTTTAAAAAAAAAAACAGCAATCACTGAATTGATTTCTAAAAAAGCAACGGTTCAGCTCCATTAGAAATTTGTAGCTTCAGGCAAATACGAGTAATTCTAATACTTAAATTTACAAGCTGTATAAACACCAGTCTACTAATAAATAAGGGAATAATTTGCAGAATTTGGTTGTCAAGTAAATGAGTGACACAGTCATGTCAGAAGCAGAAAACACTCACACACATAATGCACAACACAGAGAAAAGACACGAGAGGTGTGCAACACAAATCTCAAGTACAGGGTGATTCAGATAAGTCAGAACTCCAACACTTATTTACCAACATCATTTAATACCGAACCGTAAATGTTTATGCAGTTTGTTTTAAAAGTAATAATGATTTCTCTGTGTTGTTGATTGTTATTCATAGCATTGACCTTGACCTTGGGAAACGTTGTGTAGTAATGCATCATTCCCCCACTCGCGCGCTGGTGTTAGGTGGCGGCTAGTCAGTCCACCACGATGCTCACGCAAGAGCAGAGGGTCGCATTATTGGAAGCTTACTTCGCGGTAACATCTTACAAGCGGTGCGTTGAGTTGTTCCACGAGAAGTTCCCTGATGTCCCTATTCCAGGGAAAACAACAGTTTATGACATTGTGAAACGTTTTCGTGAAACAGGAAGTGTTAATGAAAGGTCTCGAAGCCGTCAGCCTGATGTGTTAACACCGGAATTTACGAAGCGTGTTCAGCAGTCTCTACTGCGATCTCCCGGTAAATCACTTCGTCGGTTGTCTCAACAGCTTGGAGCATCTTATTCAACCTGCCACAGAGCCACTAAATGTCTGAGGTTGCGGCCATACAGAATTCGAGTAGTTCAAGAACTGCGTCCTTTGGATTCAGAAAAGCGTGTCGCCTATTGTCAGTGGTTTAAGAGATTCACTCTTAACGATGTGAATAATAAGCTGAACAATACGTTTTTCAGTGATGAAGCATGGTTCCACTTAAATGGATATGTTAACAGCCAGAACACTCGCATTTGGGCTGCCAATAATCCTCACACATTGCATGAGACCCAACTTCACCCACAAAAAATTGGAGTGTGGTGTGCCATGTCTAGGCAGCGAATTGTTGGACCAATATTTTTTAACACAACTGTTACTTCAGTTGTTTATGCAGACATCAATATGCATAAACATGCATGTTTATGCAGCAATTTATAGCCATGCTTGAAGTGAATGAACGTTATTGCTGGTTTCAACAAGACGGTGCAACGTGTCACACCTCCAATGACACGATGACGATGCTTCGTGAGTTCTTCGATGATCGATTAATCTCTAACAATCTGTGGCCCCCACGCTCACCAGACCTGACTTCCCCAGATTTCTTTTTGGGGGGCCATCTTAAGAAGGTGTACTGCAATATTCCGAGAACGCTGGAGGATTTAAAGAATAACATTACTGCTGCCGTAAGGGAAGTCACAGTTCATGTGCTGAGACGAGTATCTGAAAACATGTGCCGTCGAGTCGATATGTGTTTACTACAAAATGGAGGACAATTTCAGCATCTTTTATAAAGGTATTTAAATGTAAATACATTAAAAATGTATTAAATGTATTGATATTAAATGATGTTGGTAAATAAGTGTTGGAGTTCTGACTTATCTGAATCACCCTGTATTACTTGCTTATATACTACCACTCAAGTGGGAGGAGAGGGAGTTCTGTTCACTGCCCAAAACCATAAACAAACTGTCTGTAAAATGTTGTGTTTAAAGATGTTGTTTACTTAAAGTTATCCTAAACATCTTCCATACACAGCCTACTATCCTTGGCTCTCCCGATTTATTTTGATGGTATGAGAAGCCATTATTATTTATTAAATTAAAATTTGGAAACCAGTTTCTTCCATGCATGTAAAGAAATCCACATGATTGCTCATGTACAATGTCAACTTTGTCATCTTTGTTTTTTCAATTTATATGTCTGTGTGTGACTATGCGTTCAGAGTTAGGAGGTTTGTGCTTTCTATGGCACATCTAAAGAGCCTACACCAATGAAACAGGGGATTACAATTGTAACAAAAAATGAAATATTAAGAACCTGGAGAAAGGCAGTTTCATTTTGAAAGCATCTGACTTCATATCTTCAACTACTGGACTAACTGTAAATGGTAAAGTAAGGATAGACCATTTGAAAGGCAGTGCTCTTACGAAACCTTCAATTAGTACTAGAAAGTTAGCGGATGAAATACTGTAATGAAAAATTTATTTGGTTAGAAGATTAAATTATTAATATTTCCATTAGCAGTAGCAGTAGTAGTAGTAGTAGTAGTATCATAAAAGCACTCTTTATCAGGGATCAACGATATATATGTATGAATAAAGTGATGGATGATGTCACTATGCATTAAGCCCTAATATTATGCATATCTGTCAAAGCAGTCAGAGTGATAACTATCTCTTAATTCATCATTTAACCAGGCAGAATATTCAAAATTCAGGGTGATTCAAAATTGCATGGCAATCTCTTGGATGCTGATTCTACATCTAAAAATAAGAAAAAAAGTTCATATAAACATAGGTCCGAAAATGATTCGTTAGCGAGTTACGGCACGCGAACCAGTTCACCCTGATTTCTGCTCCCATGGTAAAATGACGCCATACTGAAATTCTTGGGGTAAGCCATAAAGGGTAAATTTAGTGGTTTCTTACGGTTTTTGATCTGAAAAATTGAATAAAAGAGGTCCCAGAGCTCTATCTCAATTGGTTTCTAAGAAAAACTGTGTTAAACCCAAAACATTGGAGTCGAAACACACATTTTTTTTAGATTTAGGATAAATAACTTTGTTAATACGCCAATAAACAAATACAAATTTATAACTAACTTTGTAAAGCATTTTTTATTATGAGAAAAGTGATGTGTATAAAGTCTATTAAAAGTAAATACAAATTTGAATAATTCCACTTTAATTAAAAACAAAACAGACCAAAATGCGCTATAAAGTGTTACAATTTTAAACAGAATAAAGGTTTTCACAACAAATATAATTGTAAACAAATTAAAAACTTATCATTGAATTTTTCCTTCAAATGATTAAATATCAAAGTTGTTAAATTTATAAAGCTGCAAACGTTAGTTCAAAGCAGTTCTTCAATGTGGCCATTTTGTTGAATGCAGAATTCAGCTTATAAGAATCCATGCCACCTTGTCACATCTTATACCATCAGGATTATTCTTAACAGTAGCTGCAGATTCTACTGTGCAAAGTCTCAGTTCTTCTTGTGTGCCAATACGAGCGGATTAAACTAACGACTTCATCCAATGCCAACGGAAAAAGTCTGCTAGCCTCGATCAGGAGATCGAGGTGGCCATTTTACTGATCCGTTTCGACCAATCCATCGCTTACCGAAAGTATTATTTAAATGGTTCATCAAATCACAACAATAGTTAGCAGATGCTCCGTCATTCAAAAACCACATCTGCACTCTATCTGAAAGTGGAATATCTTCCAAGAGCTCCATCAGATTCGTTTGCAAAAAAAGTGTAAGTATTGTCTTCCATTACGCCTTGGTGGAAAGAAAAAAGGGCCTAAGAGATTATCACCAAGAAGACCGCACCACACATTAAATAAAAAAGTATGTTGGTCATGTCTTGAACCAGTCTCATGTGGATTTTCTTCGGTCCTAGAGTGGGTGTTTTGAAAGTTATGCCATTTCTTGTAAATTGTAACACTTTTCTGGCGCATTTTGGTCTGTTTTGTTTTTAACTAAAGTCAAATTTCTCAAATTTGTACTTATTTTTAATAGACATTATACACATCTATTTTCTCATAATTATATTCTCTACAATGTTACTTAGAAATTTTTATTTGTTTATTGGCAAATTAACGAAGTTATTTATCCCAAATCTAAAAAAGTGTGTTTTTTGACTCCAATGTTTTGTGTTTAACAGTTTTTCTTAGGAACTAATTAAGATAGAGCTCTAGGACCTCTTTTATTCATATTTTTCAGATCAAAAACCATAAGAAACCACCAAATTTACCTTTTATTTTATACCCCAAGAATCTCAGTATGGCATCATTTTACCGTGGGAGGAGAAATCAGAGCGAACTGGTTCGAAAGCCGTAACTCGCTAACGAACCGTTTTTGGCCCTATGTTTATACTTTTTTCTTATTTTTAGCTAAAGAATCAGCATTCAACAGATTGCTGTGCAATTTTGAATCACCCTATATAATGCTTCACACTCTCTGGGCAATGTGAAATCTAGTTCAGTAAGAATTGTGAAACCAGACCAATGTGGGAAATAGCTTTGGCCAATCTTAAAAAGCAAGCAAAAATGATAGCTTAATCATTTTTAAAGTATTCACCCACTAAAACACTAAATAAAAATGTAAGGTTTGTGTATCAGATGTAGAGCAAGTATGCAGTGATGGAAGAAATATTTTACCTGTTGTTTGGACATTAAACATGAAAATCTTTTCAAACTGGACATTAAAAAACTGGCACTTTAAACCAATTTTATTCAAGAAATCAATTTCCTATTTCCAAAGAAAATTTCACTGCTGAAGAAGTACCACATATAGAAACTTCACTCTGGGCAAGCCATACATGTACATTTGTACAGCCAAGGTTACAGTACTGTAGATGTAGCTACATTTCTGACAGATGCAAATGTTGAAAAGAGAAAAGCTGTATAATTCTAAATGTTATCAAAGTCTGAATTGTTCAAATAAATAAGTTTTGCTTAAAAAAAAAAATAATAATAATAAGTACAAGATGATTCAAGGCAAATTTTTGAACAAATTAAAGACTTTCATTTGTGTTCATAGATTTTACTTTGTTTAAAAAAAAAAAGTTGTAACTGAAAGCAAGCAGTAATATTTTTATTTTTTTATTATATCTAAACATTATAGAAATTAAAGTTTCATTTACATAATTCTTTTGGTACAATTCAATTTTATTGACCATTTTTGTTTTCATATGGAAACGCAGTTACTACTTAAAAAATATTTCTGATTGAAGACTATATAAAAAATTATTTTAATTATGAGTAATCTTGATCATGTTGATATTTTGTATTTATATACAAATATTATGTATTGTTCTATACATATTGAAGGAAGTTTTAATAGATTTAAAAAAACAATTTGATTTAATTTTTATGTTCAAGCAAGAAATTACAAAAAAATATATAATAAAATAATATAAAAAAATATATAGGAAATTATAAATTGGAAAAATACATATTGTCCATGTAAATGGGAAGGATTATATGAAGTGAAAACTATAACACTGTAACAAAATTTTTACCACTTTGACTGCTCTGAGAATTATATCCAATACCCAAGCATTTTTCATAATACAATGTAATTGATTTTACTGTTATTTTTTGGCCCCTTTTGAAAAAAAAAAACAGTTGCAATTCAAAGCAGACATTCATATTTTTATTTTCAATTACTTGTCCATCTCTCTATTTGTGACACCTCTTTGTGCACAACATATAAAAATCTGATCTAAAATCATTCTCCAGAGGGTATCTCATTCCCAATTTGGGTACTGCCTATACTAAAGCAAGCATTAAAACATACGATATTAAGTGATCCACACAATGAAATAACCAAAGTTTTCAGGTTATACCCAAGCAACCAAACCGTTTCCTCACAATGCCTATGTATACAAAAAAACTAACATAGTGCAACATTATGCTTTACCTTCTTTATTACAAAATTAGTACCAATAAATGTCACAACTAGGAAAAAAATAGAAAATATGGCTTAAAACTGTAAAAAAGTTTGCATTTCATATGTCATTTACGAACATTACAAGATCATTTATAAATCATTTCTAAACAATACAGGTTATTATCTCTACAACCAACAACAATATGCGAATCATGAATCACAGGCGATGAGTACACTTCTCCACACAGCTGAAACCTACATTTGATTTCACCAGTATTATAATCCATAACGTGCACGCATCCATTACTGGATACACCGATGACATAATTATTACGGTCATCGAAGCACGGTGTGGCATACACTGGCGAGTCTAAATAAGTTTTCCACTTCAATTCCGGACCATGTCCACAACATCTGAGACAGTACACATTACTGTCATGGCACCCGAATATTATATGAATCGTTTTATGTATCATTTGATTGGTAATCACAGACGAATATATATTCCCTCTAGAATGGTAAGTCCAAATCTGGAAACAAATGTAAACATTAAGGCACCGTAAAAGACCATAAAAACAATTTACTTGATATAATATTTATCTACACATACCTCTTCTCCGTCACTCATACTGAAACAGTGCACCATTCCTAATACTTCAGCTACTATTACAAAACTGTTTGCATCATCTTCCACTATTCCAGGTGAAGAATATACAGGGCTCGAAACAGTTTTGTTCCATCTGACTTCACCGGTTTGTGCATTGAAAGCGTAGATACTTCTTTCAGCTGTTGGTGTCACAACCACAGCTGTGTTTTGAACATTGCAGTATGCAGGTGTTGAAGATACAGAGCCTCCTGTATCGTGTTTCCAAATCAACTCTCCTGTCTAAAAAATAAATTCATTTGTCATTGTGAATGTGGTGGCTTTGTTGAATTACTAAGATCTACAAGCACAAATTTTATAGAATACAGGAAATCCAGAAAACGCACTTTCCATTGAAGATTATTGTCCTCCCCTTACACGAAAGTATACAATTACAGCAACAAGTAATATATATTTTAAAAATTATTAAACTTATAAACGACTTTCTAGTATGAATATCTACAACAAGTAATAAATAGCATTTGATTCTAGCTTCAGTTAAACCATCTGACTATTTGGATGTGGATTTAACCTTATATAATACAGACTTCACGTAACAAATGTCCTGCACTTCTTCATTTGAAGTACAGTAAAGTTCACTAGAAATGAATCAACCTTTTTCGTGCTAATGGCGCATGTAACAAATTGCGCATGCGTCAGCAGAGAAACAAAACTCAGTTGCCTCCGAGACGGCTGTGGAGATTATTATGTGCATACTTTTCAAATAACATCAGTATTCATCAGAAGTGTAGCGTTTATTGCATTGTAACTGTTGCATTAATATTGTCTCTCCTGTTATTTATGGATAGTTTACATCTGCTTGTTTAAAAAAACACACACGCAGTCATTTCACATGCGAGGCTGTTGTTAATGTTACTCAAACAAATTAAGATGCCAGAGCAATGTGGATCATATATTACTACGTTTTTTCGTGATCATAACATGTACACAAAGTGTACACATTCCAAAATGTACAACTATTGTTGATGTCTAGGTACGACTTTGAAGAAACATTGCAACAGACAAAACACGCCAAGTCACTGTTTACAAAATAATGGCAGTATTAAACATTTTATAACTGTGTGAAAGCTTTATTACATTGTCTCTTTCTGTTGTGTCTGACGGTTGTTTCGTCTTAAAAAATGTCCACGTTTACTGTCTGGTCGTGTCGTAATCGAAATCAAAACTTACGTACAACCAAATTTTTTGTATTTAGTAACTTAGTAAAAAAGTAGTGAATTAAATATAAAACGTACTAAACTGTAAAAACCTTAAAAACAATTAAAAGAATAACAAAACAATTTTAAAATTATAAGAATAATTGGTTAGTAAAAAGTTAGGTAAGTTAGTAAAAAGTAAGTTACATATATATATATATATATATATGTGTGTGTGTGTGTGTGTGTGGTGTTGGAAGGGCTATAAAATTTAGTTGGGTAAATTTGGCAATATAGTTAAAAATGCAGCTAATGAAATGTAGAAAACAATAAACCCATAAAAACGTTACAAATTAAAAATAAACAATTGAAAGCATTATAAGAATGCATAGACAATACAAAATTAAGTAAATAAAGTTATAAAGATAATAAAAAGTAAATTATTGTGAATCGACAAGGCAGCATAACTGCTTTATTTCAGCTGTCATTATAAGCGATATCAGTTTTTAAATTTTTAGTACTTTTACAGGGAAAAACGTAAATTTTACTTTTCTTTCATCTTTAATTAAAGATGCGTAACTTCCCCACAATAGGTATAAAAAGTTAATCCGTCTCAAAATAGATTACTCATCTCACACATGTGTCTCATTCACAATTGAGAGAGTAGGTCGATATTTTCAGCTGCGTTAGTAGACATTTTCCTCTCTAGTGGTTCCACCGCTCCTGACTTCTCCCCATTAAAACCTGCGCGTTGCTTCATGTCTATTTAATATTACTGTAAATGCTTAATATTTCTGCCTTACTTATTAATTTTTTTTAAGAATTATGTATTTTTTGCACCAATAAGGGATGATGTACAAGTCACAAACACATAAATTCCTAATCAAATGATGTATAATACAAGTATAGAAAATATTTTTGCTTACTTCGGATGGACCAATTTTGCTAGTAATGGACCAGACCAACATGAGTCATCTCCTTCTTAACGCATTAATGTACCACCTGGAAACCGGGATCAGAAGGAGGCCTTGAATATTGGAGAACCATATTATGTTGGTCCTTGCAATGAATGTACAACTTTGTGACACATGGATAAAAAGAAAGTGACAGAAAATATAACATATTTTTTTGTGTATTTGTGCGGTCAGATAGCGCATGGCAGAATGGCAATGTTGTTTAAAACTGGCAGGCTTGAATCTAGTAATAGAAAAGTGAAAGTTACTGCTAATTTAGTTCGCAGTTTTCATCCCTTCTCCACCAGTTGTTTGTTTATATTGTAGACTTATAACTGTACTCTGTTGTAGTATTTGGTTACTGTACTTGTTTGTCGTTGTTAGTCTGTTGTTTCTTCAGTAGTTCATTGCTAGTATTGTGTGTGATGAGACAGACTGTACATTCATAATGAGTGGAAGAACATCTTGCTTGTCCTATACGGCTCAGTTTAAATTATCCATAATAAAATTTGCAAAGAAAAATGGTAATCGCGCCACACTGTGTAAATTTGATGTAGTGGAATCTAATGTTCAGGAGTGGAAAAAACAAGAAGGAAAATTAAGTGTTAGTACTCATGATTGGTGTTCTTTCCATGATAAAAAGCTAAGTTTCCAGAAGTAGAAAAGCACCTAATCAAGTTTATAAAAGGAAAAAGGGGGTTTTAGATGTGGTTGTTAATAAAACAGTTAAGGACTAATTACGGAAGAACTATAGTAACTGGTTAATTAATGGAAATCATGTATTGACTCTGGCAGGCAAGTTGAAGAAACCAAGCATACAGTAATACAGTTATTGGCCCAGCATATAATCACACCCTGGGGAAAAATCAAAAGAGAAGCCATTGAAAAGAGGTTTAAAAAAAGTTGTGTTTCTAATAACATGGCTGGGAGTGAGGATGACATTTTGTGGAAAGACTCCAGTTATGAATCAGATTCCAATACCAATTCTGAAGATGAACTTGGAGAAGAAGAAGAAAAGAGGATGATGACTGGAACTAAAAACAGTAAGGTACTTTAACACTTATAATTTCACCTTTAATGTAAAATAGCCATATCTTATACTATTAAGCGAGCAATCTTTGTATGTATGTATATCCTTATTTTCTCGGAAACGGCTCTAACGATTTTCTCGAAATTTGGTACTTAAGCATATTTGGATACTAAAAATCGATTGGGCTAGGTCTCATTTTCTGCAAAAATCGCCTAAGGCCTAAACCGTAGGGTCTTTTAAGTATAAATTTTAATTCATGTAGGTTTAAATATTCACACAACAATTGCTATTGTTATAACTCTGTCACCCAGCAACAAATATTTAAAAAAAATATTTTTTATTTGAAATTAAAACATTAATTTTAATTCTGTTCATAAAGAATAGATCTTATCGATGTTTATAAATAATATACAATAGCTGTTGCAATGAATTTTAATAAACAAACTAAGAGTTGAGACATACAATCCCAGTATCGATGTTTATAAATAAATATAAATAGCTGTTGTTATGAATGTAAATAAACAAACTAAGAGTTGAGACATACAATCTAATCTATGTATATCCTTGAAACGGCTCTAACGATACCGTAGGGTCTTTATAGGTCTTTAACCTGCAGCCTAAACGGTGCAGTATCGATGTTTATAAATAATAATATAAACAGATGTTGCTATGACTGTAAATAAACAAATTAAGAGTTGAGACATACAATTGTGGGTTTCTGTGCAACGATTTTTGTACAATCTATTGATATACATAATCTAAACTATTAAGTGTTCTCTATACGCTGTTGTGTTGTTTGCATTCTCTGAGGTATATACATAATCTAAACTATTAAGTGTTCTCTATACGCTGTTGTGTTTTTTGCATTCTCTGAGGTAAGTGGTATGCCTACCAAGGGACGTCCTGCAAAAAAAACGAACTTTTAACTTTAACCAGCGACCACAGGAAGAGCCAGAAGATGAACATCAGGAGCAAATGGAACATGTGACCAGTTCGGCTGATAACCCTGTTCCTGGTACCTCAAGGGTCTTTGGACCTTCGAACGAAGAAAATTTTCCCACTTCTGTAAGACCGGGCCGGAAAGCAAAGACGACATCATGTATCAATAGATTAGTTGGGATCATTAATGATCTGATCGATTCTCAATCTCAGGAGACTAATGATCTTAAAAGAAGAAAAGGAAATGTTGAACCTGCTGAGGATTGTCAACGACGCTTAGATCAGATGTGCGAACGTACACTTCAAAGACGACCAGGAGAACCAGAACAACAAAGAACTCAGTGGCTCCAAGACATGCGCGAACTAGCAGCTCAAAGACGATAAAAATAAATAAATAATAAATAATTTTTTTTTTAAATCTGTATATTTATAAGTAAATGTGAAAACCGAGCAAAGCTCGGTCACCCTGATATTTTACTTAATGTACTTCAAGGTATGATATTTAGACCAAATAATTATCTTTCTCATACAACACCTCAAAAAATTCAGTATCGTCTTATACGCAGGCCCTTTTTTTCCTGTAGAACACCTTCAAAAATCTAGGGTCGTCTCATATGTGAGGCCGTCTTATATTCGGTCCAAACCGGTATATGAGCAGCACTGGTGTAGAAAATCTGGCTATCTGTGGATGGTGTTAACCAGGGGTGACCATCCCTCCCAAAGGCTATGGCGCATGCCCCCCCAAATTCAGTTATTCCCTCAAGTTTTTTCCAAATAGTTTTTTATTTATTTGCCCCCTTTTATCATCAAAAATGCTGTAAAAACATGCCCCCCCCAATTTTGATGGCGCAACTTGCACCATGCACCCCTCTTCTGGGCACCACTGGTGGTAATTTCTGTATTTCATTAAAGAAATTGTGTGTGTGTGTGTGTGTGTGTGTGCATACTTTGCTCATTGGCAGAAAACTTGAAGTATGTCCAAATTTTGTCAGACCATTGCTCACAATATGGCAAGTTATGCTGTTAAGTGTTTACAGTAGAGTCTTGTTAGTTCGAGATTCGGTATTGTTCGAGGTACCCCGCTAGAAAAATAATATGTAGTCCAAAAATGGCGAGGTATTAGTACCAGAAAAAGATCATCAACTCAAAAACAAAAAGCTCTTGATTCATTTTTACTTCCATATTCCTTAAGGAATGGAAGTATGGTGATGGCAAAAAAAATCGTGTTCGAGATTATTGCAGATTCTGATTGTACTACACTCAAAACATGAAAAAAGTTGTTTTTCGAAAAGTGTCTGTGTGTGTGTGTGTCTGTGTGTCTATAGATTTTTTGTCTATGGCAAACGATAACAGCCACAAATTCAAACAGAATCAAATAATTTTTTGCATACAGCCCTGATTTGTAGAGTGCTCATGATCTATTGTTTTTGGTGAAGATCGGTTGAGGGAAAGGGGTAGTTTACCTGCAACAGTTTTTTTTATCAATGGAAATTTTTTTTTTTTTGGCAAACGATAACAGCCGCAAATTCAAACAGAATCAAATAATGTTTCGCATACAGCCCTGAATTGTAGAGTTCTCAAGACCTATTGTTTTTGGTGAAGATCGGTTATGGGAAAGGGGTAGTTTACCTGCAACGTTTCATGTTTTAACAAGGGTATTTTCTATGGCAAACGATAACAGCCGCAAATTCAAACAGAATTAAAAGATTATCTGCATACAGCCCTAAATTGTAGAGTTCTCAAGACCTATTGTTTTCGGTGAAGATCGGTTAAGGGAAAGGGGTAGTTTACCTGCAACTTTTTTTAACAAGGGTATTTTCTATGGCAAACGATAAGAGCCGCAAATTCAAACAGAATCAAATAATTTTTTGCATACGTCCTTGAATTGTAGAGGTCTCAAGGACTTTCGATTTTGGTGAAGATCGGTTAAGGAGAAGGGGTAGTTTACCTGCAACCTTTTACGTTTTAACAACAGTAAAGTACTTGAAAATTTATTTAAACTTTTTCAAACAATGGTAATTGTTAAAAATAAAATAATTTTGTTGCCAGGCAATAAATTATAATTTTTTCATTTTAATGTAAATTATGTATGAGTTAATATACATGTATAAAATAATATATCGTTTGTGGCAGGTAAGCATATCTCAGTTATGTAATGTTTACGTTTCCATTTTATTATTATGACTACAGCAATAAAAAGGCAGGGAACACACACACACACACACACACACACACACACACACACACACACACACACACACACACACACACACACACACACACACACACACACACACACACACACAAAATTCGCATTATTTCTGGCCTCACTCATGTTTATTTTCTTACATTTGCACACTTTTTAAATGGAAAGTGCCGAAACCCACACCAACATAACGCGTGCAAGCCGAAAAAATGGACATCAATTTGCTTCCTGTGGATCGCTGGGCAGTGTAACTGCACGTGTTTACAGAGGAACGATTCATAGACAGAGTTTTCGTCTTTAGGGAATGAACCCTCTGCAAGATGCTGAGGGTCCATGAGTGACTTCGGAGCGCTCCTTCTTTTTCACGTGTTTGTTCTGTGAAACATACACTGTAGATTCGCAGCTTTACACAACGCTCAATAGGAAATGTTGAAAATTTTTGTCCACGGTGTACCCTCATTCACACTAAACCTGCTCTGATGTTTTAATTACGGACATCATAATATTAAAACTTTGGAAACTTGAGCACTACTTAATGGAGATCAATCATTAACTTATACAAGCCATTAATTTTATGCATATTTTATATATATATATATATGTGTGTACAACGTTATCGGCAACAAAGAAGTAGTTTTTGTTAAAATTCCTTCCCGGGATATTTGGCCGTAGTCCAATGTTTTCTATAGAACCAGACGTTTCGGCAATGCCATCGACTTCCATCATCAGTGAACATCGAGTGCGAGAACGTGAGGTGGTATATGTTAGTGACCACAGTACTGTGGTTAAGGCTGAAGCAGTAAGTAGAAAGAAGTAGTTTCTATGGCAATATTTCATTTCTAAAATGATTTTAAATATAAATCTTAGAATATGGAAGTCATGTATGGTTCTCCATACCGATATTTTAAAAAGTAAGTTTCATGCAAAGTATTTTGTTTTAAATGTAACTTAATTAATAATTTAAGGTAATTACTATAATTTAAATAATTAATCGATATTGTTAGTAATAATAATAAGTCTGGATGCAAAAGCTGTATTAGGGAAGCAATGAATCTGCCTGTCGATACAAGTCGATCACGCCATACACAGTTGCGTCTGTGTACACGTGTATCTGATGTGTGTGTGTGTGTGTGACTGGTTGATTCATGCAAAAGCGTCCACGCTAAATAAACGCTGAATTATTTAAATCAAGATGAGTGTGTAAACACTATTACAAAACCAAATACACCACTGTGTGTATTGTATAAAGACACACGTGTGTACGAAAAAGTGTGCAAAAATAATAAAAAGTGCGAATGTAGTCAATTAAATATCAATAAATCCCATAATAAGTGAGATAATAAAAAACCGCCAACACTCGCTTATACACATAAAAATTACCTACCGAATGAAGATTGGGTAATTCGCAAAATGATTTCGTATATTGCAAAAACAAGTGCAAAAAGTGTATGAATATTCGTGTTTGTAAAAGTGACGCCACGACAAAACCATTCCTGCAGAGAATTGTCGAAACAGGCATTCTGCTCCCTAGACTATAAATAACCGACACACACCAGCCTCAATATCTTCCTTGTTTAACAACCGTAGCGGCCGGAGGTTCTGCCGGACGACAACTCTTCCTTGTTCAACAACCGTAGTGGTTGGACGACAACTCTTCCTTGTTCAACAACCATAGCGGCCAGAGGCTCTGCCAGACGACAACTCTTCCTTGTTCAACAACCGTAGCGGCCAGAGGCTCTGCCGGACGACAACTCTTCCTTGTTCAACAACCGTAGCGACCAGAGGCTCTGCCGGACGACAACTCTTCCTTGTTTGACCACTGATGCGGCCGGAGGCTCTGCTGGACGATAACATATTTTTGTCAGACTACAGCGGCGGTTGGAAGCAATTGCGGACAACAGCATCACTTGTATTCAACCACAGTTGCAGCCAGAGACCAATACGGAGGACGAGGAAGCACAACACTTCATGGCACAAACCCCAGACGTAGAGGATGAGTCATCTGAATTCTGAGAGGAGTACGGAGGACGAGGAATGGACTCGGGGCTACACGTCTACGAGGGATTCACCAGTAAAGGACTCAGGACCAGGACCAGGTGGGTACGCTAAGGAACCACTACTAATAAGATGAAAGAAAGCCATATTTTCATTTAGACTAAAGACTGAATAAAAGACAATTTAATCTTGTAAAACAAGTAGAAAATAATAAGAGAAAGACACTAATCTAATAAGAGTGTAAACTGTAAGATTAAATGTAACTTTTCTTGTATATTAATTAGGGTAAGATTAAAATAATCAAAAGTAATATTCACAGAAATATTTAAATTCTTTTACTAATAACTTAATGAAAAGATTGATATTTTATTTTGAAAAAATAAGAATTTTACTCAAGTAACGTAAAGAAGTAATGCATATTGTAACATGACATAAAATAGCACAAAACTCACTAATATAATTAATGGAAGAAAAGATGAAAACTGAAGGAAAATAAAGGGTTATAACATGAAGAATGATAGCACAACACTACTAACTAAAAAATGACTAAGACAATGACAAGGACTAAACCCAATAGATTGGATACGGTGAGACAAAAAACAAGGATGCAACCCACAATATGACTACAATCATGATAGCCCAAATACTAACTAAAACAATGTATAAAATAAAGGTACAAAATCAGATAGGGCAATAAATAATATGTAAAATATATGAAATACAAATGTCAACTAAATGTAATATGTTATTTAAAGAAAAGAGAAAAGAAAGATAAATGTAAAACCCAAGATATGAATAAAAAATACCCTGTTAAATAATAAGCTAGCAAAAGTAAATAAAATAAAATAAACCTTAGCAACAATAATTATGAGTACAGAGGTGACAAGTGAAAAAGTGATAATAAAGAAAACCAGTGTATAGGACCCAGTGATAGTTATATTAAACACATAAACACTATTTCAAGAAAGTGAAGTATGGGTAACTACAGAATAAGAAACTATTAATAACAGACTATATAAATAATATAGCAACCCAGTTAGATTAATTTGTTAGCATAGTAAGTAGGATATAAGAGATATTGTATTATTATATGAGGAACGTTATAAAGTTATATGAATTAAAAGACACTTAGAAAATAAAATAAAAAGTGATATGTTAGAGTGAAAATAGAGGGGAGTTAGACACTATATCCTATTAAATAAGTTTGTATGTGAATAATAGTATATAATTTAATGTTCAAGATTGTTATAAGAATTCTTTGATAGTAAACAACCAAAGTAGTATTAAATGGCAAATCATGTAAAAACAAAACCATTAATAGATAAAAAATTTAGATACAGGCATGGACCTATAAAGAAGAATTAAATAATTATATAATATGTGTGATGATTAAAAGCAATCAAATATTATGAATTAAGTTAGTTTGTTTCATTAGTAAGGTTTAGTAACCTTAATTTATTTCTAATAAATTAAAATCAATAACTATAAAATATTGTAAAGAGAATAGGGTAGAGGTATTATGAAATCTAGGCATTAGGCTTAGCATTGATGAGCAGAATTTTGTGAATTTTAAGATAAAACAATAGCCAAGAATAAATTAAAGAGTAGAATCTGTTTAGGTATCAAAGTAAAAGTGTAAGGTACAAAACTGGCTAGATAATGATTAGTTTAAATGTAATTAACTAAAGAAATACCAAATTGGAAAAATTAGAAATCTGTTATAAATTGACCAAATGTAACCATGAGTGGTATCAAATTAATCTGTAAGCAAAAAAGCAAAACCATGGTGTTATTGTATTTAATATTACAAATAGCATAAGGAAGTTATAATACTTTAAAAGATTTTGATAAATTTTGAACAGAAAAACGTTAGTTAATATAACAATGTTATAAGTTATAAGCCAATGGGAATTAGAGTTTCACAGAGAGTTGCCATGACTACAAAAGCTTGTTACATAGTGAACCGTTGAAAATTTATGATTCCATTATTGAAAGTTGAGAAGGGTGGATGCATGAAGCCCACGAAGATATAAAAAGTAAAGAAATTAACTTATTTTGTCTAAACATTGATGAAGAAGACCCAATTAATAACTATAATACAACTAATGATGAGGTTTACACCAATTCAACACAAGAATTGAGAAATATTCTGTAAACATTTTGCTGAAGAAGACCCAGTTCAGAGTTAACGACTTACCGAAGGAAGAATAGAAGAACACCTAACTGAACCTTGGAATCAACATTATCCAGCAGGACTGAGGGAATCTGAACACCATAACTGGACCATTAAGACCAATTGAACCTGGAACTCACGGAACCATACCAGAAGGGACAAGTAGAAGTATTCTAGAGAAGTGTATTCTAGGTCGGAACTACCAGTTCAAGCGACTACCTTTTGGGCTGGTAAATTCCGTGGCAATATTCATCTGATGTATGTACCAAATATTGGGTCCAGAAACCATGCATTATACCACTGTTTATGTTGACGATTTGTTAGTCACTTCTTCCAATTGGGAAGAGCATTGTGTCAGAGTAGAACGAGTACTGGAGAAATTATCTAATAGCAACATGACATTAAAATTAGAAAAATCTAAACTAATAGCTGATAAGTCCAATTCCTTGGTTTCAATCTTTCCAGACAAGGCATAACACCATCAACAGACAAAATAGATTCTATTCAACGTTTCCCAACACCAAAGAATAAAAAACAGTTACAGTCGTTCCTGGGCATCTGTAATTATTATAGAAAATTCCAAAAGAACTATTCCGAATTAACAGCCAAGTTATCACCACAATTATCATCCAAAACCAAGTGGATGTGGGGTCCGGAACAGGAAACAATTTTTAAAGCAATTAAGGACAACTTCCTCAAAACTATTATGTTGCAACACTCTAACTTCAACCGACCCTTTTTCATGAATTGTGATGCAAGCGATATCAGCTTGGGGTCTGTGTTATATCAAGAAGATGACGACGGAAACCACCAGATAGTGAGTTTTGCAAGTAGAACCTTGAACCATTGCGAACGCAATTATCATGTGACTGAGAAGAAGTTATTGAGTGTAGTGTTTTCTTGTGGGAAGTTTAGAACATATATCCTTGGTTATCCAATAACAGTAAGAACCGACCATAAATCGATATCCTTTTTGAAAAATTGTAAACTCAGTCATGGGAGGTTGACCAGATGGATACTTGCTCTCCAAGAATACCACATCAGTTGGGAATATATTGTAATGGGGCAAAAAGGAGTTTTTATTTTTATTGAAATTATTCAATGTCATCATTGTAAGTCCCAAGTAGAACGGCTGTATTCAAACAAAGAACAGTGACGTAACGTTTTGAACAGATTGTAGCTAGAGAACGCAATACTGTTGGGAAATGGAGTGTTTGTTACGTGTGGAATGTGAGTCCGCACGTACGAGCGCATCACCTGTGTCGCACAAGCAAAAAGGACGCCGTAACAAAAAATGGCTAAGCCAAAGGATTTCTTGCCACGTGTTGGAAGACGACGGAAGTGGTGAGCCACAGCCTGTTGTATTACCATAGAACAGCTTCGACGATCGAAAAGAACCAATGAGCTGTCTGAACGTCATTGTATTCCCGCCAACATCATGTAGGCGGTGCAAACGGAAATGCTCACCAGCCTTTAGGTAACGTAGTCCAGGGGTAGGACAGTTAAATAGGAGTTTTGGTCATAAGTTTTGTCGTCTGCTAAAAACTGCGCCACACAGTCACTACGAGCGCTAGTGCAGCAGCTGGCAGCGCTGAAACGAGAAATTGGTGTTAGCGAATGGTTGGCGCTTCTTTTGGGCTTTGCACGTGGAAGACGCCATTTTGGTCATTGTTTGGGTTGCGTTATATTCACGGTCCTATTTTGTGTTTGTAAAAATGAAGAAGAAGAATTGTACAGTGAGAGGCTGTTATAATATTGATGATGGGAGAAGACAGTTTTTTATTTTCCACAACGGAAACAAGAAGCACGGTAAGTACCTTATAAGAAACTTAATTTTTAAGTAGGTTTGATAATTACTATACATAATGATAGGTTAATGAAATGTGAGTCATAATTATTTAGTTTTCGTAATTAAATAGGTTGTGAATATTTTCGGATCACAATAGTAGGCCTATATGTTGAATATAATTGTTGATACCAAGAGTATAAACAAAATCGAAGAGTATATATTGTTTACCTGTTGTTGATACCTTCAGTTATATCTGTAACGAAGGCTTAAAATTGAAAGACCAGGTATTTACTTTCTGCATTGAACTAGACATTTCAACAGGCTTTACTATATTAAATATTAAATTAGTGCCAGTATGACTAAGTACGAATAGTAGCTGCCATGTAATCTGTTACTGATGTGTTTACAGAAAGTTGGAAAAGAAATTTAATCTATATGAAATGTGTATAGATTTATTGTAGTATAGTTGTACTAAATTATTTTGAAAGTAGAGTAAGAGATTTTTGGTGTATATTTATTTATTTATTGTATCTTAAACAAAACAAGTAAGACGATTGAAGACAGAATATTATTGTATGTCAACAATACACCCTATAACATATGAGGAGAACTTATTTTCTGGTGAGTTGTAAATTAACAGTAGGCTAGATATTGGTGAGCCTATTTCTTTGTAAGGCTCAGAGTATAAAACTGTTACATAATTTTAATATTTATCACAGTATAATCATTATTATCAGAGTTAGTAGAACCAAGAGTAGTTCATATCAAACGTGAGCATCTCACAGCTGAATAAAGGAAAATATATATTAAAGTATTTGTACTTTATTCTTATTAAAATATATATTATTCTCTATATGCTGTTGATTAAGGAAAGTAGATTATTTTTATTTATTTGTATATTGATTTTATAAATTTACATATTTCTGATTTTACTGATTAACTTATTTAAGTTATATTAAACTTGTATTTACTGTGACAATTTTATTTGTAACTTTGTAAATGTAGTATATTTTACTTAGTGTGCATTTGGATTGACACGGTTCACACTAATCACATTACGCTGTATGTCTTCAGAATGTTTATATATCTTTCATAATAATATATACTTATATTATACTTATACTTATATACTTATATATACATATATTATATTTTTTTCTGTTCACATATTTTATTAATATTTACTTTTGTTGACTTGTAAAGCTCATGAGACAGTAACTGAATTAGTGTCAGTGATTGATACACTTACCTTGCTATGATTTTTTTCAAGTGTATAAAAGTATAATCAAAATCAGCCAAATAATTTTACCAGTTTAGTATATACACTTGTGTGTTGCAGGCTTCAGCAGTGGGTGGACTTTTGTCAGGACAAAAGTTTTGAAAATATAGTAGGCCGCGTATACAGGGTAGTCTGTGAGGACCATTTTACGCCAGAGGATTTCATTGGAAATAGACTGCGGCCTACTGCAATACCAAAACTTCGTGGTCCTCCACCCATTGCTGAAGAAGTAATGCAAGTGCCACTTGCCACAGGAGATCAGCCTGCTGAGACAAGGAATCAACAAGTTCCGAGTACTTCAACTCCTCTCGAATTATCACCAGAATACAATTGATTGGGGATTTAATTGATGTTTGTAGTGTCCCAGCCAATTTATACAATCTATTATGCAAATGCTGTCGTTTGCATAATTTAATTAATTTGTGATTGTAGTGAATACAATGTGCAATTATACTAATTTGTGGAGTTTAATCATGTAATCACCCAATTAGGTTAGTTATACCAAATTACTTGAATTTACGTGATTATTTAGTTATTTGATGGTTAGTATAATCACTGCAATGAGACTCTAAATTGTTGTATAAATATTTAAATTTACTATAATTTATTCAAGTGACGTTAATGTCTGTTATGAGGTAAGATTGACAATGATGAACGCACAAATACTGAATAAAATAAACACTTATTTATTAACATCATTCAAGTAAAGAAACTTCAATATATATAGAAATGATGTCCTGTAAATACATCCATAAAAAAAAGGAACACATATATGAATCAAATTACAATATGAATCCAGTACGTCGTTCGCTGAAAACATACATATACATATATAACACAATCAACATATATAAACATAGATAAACAACATATAAATCTTATACTAATGCGTTCATTTCTTGCCTCAGATGAATAGCTTTATTTAAATTTTCCATGATAATTAATCTAAATTCTCAAAGGGTGTTTTCTTTGAAAAGAGACAGGACAGTAGAGTTCTTATGACAAGAATAACATAAAGATTTACTTGTAAAAAGGATTATCCAATATTTCCATCGGTGAAACTCCTTCCTGCAGATGATCCATATGTATGAGGTTGCGTAGCTTCGATGTCACTATCACTCATCACACGCGGATCAGATTCACTCGCGGTGTATGTGTTCCATTGATGTCGGCCGTCCTATCAGAGTCTATGAAGTCGTGTGTTGTGTGAGTACGTTCATTGTTAACTAGTGTGTATATATATGACTGTCTATTATCGAACTTCTTCTTGTATATTATAATGTATCGTGTTTTCGCTTACATGGTGTATTGTTCCAGTCAATCTTGTAACACTTCGCACTGTACAACGGTACGTTTTCGTTGTTCGATAAAGTATTAACAAAAGTTCTGCGAGTCTGTTATTAATGAAACTGTGAATGATTAGCTTGGTTCTTAATAAGCGGTAGCTGAGTAAGATAAAGTACTTGAAAGTTATTAATCACTGATGTATATTGCGTGATTGAGTCACTGTGGATACACTATTACTGAATAACTTGTCAATATTGAAATGTTAAGTCACTGATTAAAGTATCGCGTAACTGAGTTTCAAAGTCAAACTGCTATACGTATGTTAACTGAAATGTATTAAAACTGAGAACTTTGACTGAGAAAAAATAAGTTTGAAAGTTTATGTAGACTGACCAGAATAAGATTGCAAAGTTTATGAAGACTGCCCACTCGCGTGCTCTGTAAATAGTTTTTATTAAGCGTCATTTACCACAATGCAATTTCCTGACGAACACGCCTTTGGTCAACCATGATAGGTCAGATAAACTCCTACCCTTATGCAGAACTATGGTTCTCTACTTCTGATTCGTTGTTCGCGTTGCTATTATGACAACGGTCCTCTCCACCTGTGGTCTGGGAAGATGCCGGACTCTGGTTGGTTGTCTGGTCTCCCCTCAAGTACTCGACGAAGGGCCTCCGTACCTTTTCCTGGAATGTAGAGCAATTCTGCGCCTGTCGATCAAGCTTTTGACTAAGCATACTCTGGAAGTCTGCTGCTGTTCTCACGCGAACAATACGTCGCATTTTGTTATTGTCTGACTATCCATGACCCTTTTCCGTCAGTTATCAGGACACAGCGTGTCGTCGTTTCCAAGACGGCACTCCTCTTCCTTGTCGTAAATATTAGTTGTCACCAGTAAGATGTCCTCCCGCTGTGCGCACACTCAGTTCTATTCATTAGATAGACGTTGTTTGTTCTCATACAGGGTGAGTACAATTGTGTGACTACTCCTTTTTTTTACTGCTGGCACGCTTCAAATTAACCTTGTAGCGTGTGCTCATTACAATTTCTCCGTAACTATGCCACTGTGCTATGTCTCATTGTCTGGCTTGTTGTGGGCTGTAAATCTCGGTTGAGAGGAGTCTGTCACATGCGAACCTTGCTTCCTATTGTAATGTTGTGTCGAGCATACTTCACTGTTCCTGGCAAACATCTAGGTGACACTTCGTTAAGTTGCTTCTTTATTTTTTGCTTCTGGCCCGTGTTGGGGTGTCTTGGCTGGTTGTAACGTACTTTTGATCAAAATTTTAAAATTTAAAATTTTTGGTCATTACGAGGTCCCCAAATCGGATTGGATGTTGGATTAGCAGACATTCTAATCCGATTGTCGTGGGAGTTTCTGAGTTTGTCGTGGGAGTTCTCCTTGAGAAGGTCACGGTCATTGACCCACTTTCCTCTGCTTGGCGTATACTGGCATATATTCCCTCTATTTTGTTATTAACTGACTCTAGGAATTTATTGCCGTGCATCTGAGTAAGAATGAACGCATTTTCACATATGGTGCATATATAATAAGGCATATAATTATTTTGTAATAATAATAATAGCTGTGGATACCTATGTTATCCATTTATGATATAATACATGAAATAATGGTTTTTTTAACCTGAAATGTAATTAATCATGTATCGTCTTAATAATGTTATCATAGTTAATGTCTTTAACTTATCTCAAACCTTTAAAAAACAACAATTTATGAACATGTAAATACATATATATAATCTCTAATCATCATTGAGTATCACTCATAATACGCATTACTAGTACTTATATTGATTAACAAATTATATACACTACCTATGAACAATTAAAGGTTCATTTTATATCATCATCATTACAGATGATCTCACTCTATACTGCTCATATTTTAGTAATTGATCTTACATCATTATATGTCTATTAAAATGTTCGTTATAATGTCTTATGCAATTTATTGCTGCACACCCGATCAAACCTTTCGCACTATAAGTGTCTTTTATATTGAAATTCTTCATTAATATTGGTCATTTCACATGTAATTAATATCATTAGATAGACATATCATGACTTACATAATTAATGTGAAAATTTTTAAATTACATGTTAACAAGTTACACATCTTATTGTCTAGCTAGCTGGACTGGTTTTCGCGGGACATTCACCCTATGCGCTTGCTCCCCTTTCCGTAGTCCACTAACCGTTGACGTAACTTTCACTTTCCCGTGTGGCTTGTATCTTCGCTTCATAATATTTCTTCAACTGACGCATGTTAAATTTCCCTCTCACCCTGTCGCTGTTATCGCAATCAGCAAGTTCGTATGTTGCATCGCCGAAGACACGATTAACCTTATATGGTCCTGTGTACATCTCAAAAAATTTATCGATTTTTTTTCATCGTGGCGTCTGATTGATGATTGCTTCTTATCAGCACCTTGTCGCCAATAGTGAATTTAGTAATTTTCTTGTTATCATTGATGTGCTTCGCATACTTCTCCCCTTTTTCTTTGATTTTTACGAATACATTGATATTCGAACTGCCTTTAATGTCAATGATTTCTTTGTCTAGCCACTTCTCCCATGTGCGAGTCGGTCTCTTTCCTAATTGCGCCTCGTGAGGGGTTATCTCTATCGTCTCATGGTACACTTCATTAATACACGTCTCGATTAATCTGACGTACCTCGACCACTTACTATGTTGGTTGTGTACAAAGATTCGGAATAGGTTCCCAAGTTGGCGGTTAATCCTTTCGGCTAAGTTTGAGCAAGGATTCCTTATCGCCATATACCTCGGTTGTATATTCAGCTCCTCGAGACCTTCAATCCATTTTTTTGCGGTAAACTGCGTGCCGTTATCAGTCAAGATGACCTTTGGTCGTCCAAACTCCGCACAGTAGTCTCTGATTCTTCGTAATGTAGTGGTGGTTGTCGCTCTTCTTAGTGTAAACAATTTGACAAACTTTGTGAAATTGTCCACCATAACAAGTAAGTACTTAACGCCTCCTGTACCAGTTGGTAGAGGTCCATAATAATCGACACTCACGATATCACCTCTAGCTGAAGGTATCATCGCTTTGGTACCGCCAAATAGTATCCTGTTGTTTGTGTCCTTGTATCTCTGACATGAATCGCAAGTCTGAATATATGTTTTTACTTTCTTGAGCATGCCATCAAGCGTGAAGTGCTCTTGTAGCATTTTTACGCACCTTTTCGGGCCTAGGTGTCCGTACATTTGGTGTATTTCTGCAATTAAGTTATTTGACACACTGTCAGGGATGTATAGTTTCCATTCACCGCGTTGTCGTCGGTATAACTTATTGTTAACAACTTTATAAAATTTGCTTAATTTATCATCTATATCATTATTCCTAATCTTATCAATAAGTATGCCGAGTTTGCCATCTTCACTCTGGTACAGTAATCCCTTAACATTCGCGAGGGTTACGTTCGCGGAAACCTCTGCGAATGTTGAGACTATCTTCCCGTGTATAAAAGGGGGTTAGGTTCTGTAAAATTTTAATTGAAACGAAAAAAATATGTACGTACTATGTTTATTAAGCAGTAATATTAACATACATGGATATTGATTATACTGTACTTTATACATATTGAAAGTTAAAGTTTATTTGCTAATTGATGGTTGAAAATATTTTGTGATCTGTGATTGTTTGACAGAACAATTATACATTTCAGTGTAAGGAAGGGTCGCTGCCTCGATTTCTCTTTTAAATTTAAGGCTTCTCACCAGTGAAGTGCCGTTTTCTATGGCTTTCTCAACAAGCTGTTGTTGGAGCTTTCAAATTTCTCCAATAACTTTTGAAGAAAATATTTTACTAGCAATAAAAAATGTTAAGTTGTAGAAAACTTAAAACAATTAGAAAACCTTTACAGAAAAAAAAGAAAAACTTTTACCTTCTGTTTCCGGATTCTCAGTCTCGTCTTCAGTGTCGTTGTCGGTCTCTAAGACGTTTTCTTCAATGATCTCTATTAGTTCTTCTTCAGTAAGACCATTCTCTTGAGATTTTATTAATTCTTCAACATCATCTCGCGTCATATCGTCGAAACCATCACCTCCGACCTGATGAGCCAGTTCCACAATCTCTTCAACTTGTTTGGAAATTAAAGGCATTTGGTTTTCCTTTTGTACCACTTGAGGCCAAAGATTTCGCCAACAAGCATTAATTGAACTTTCTTTCAATTCCATCAATGATGCATCGATTTCGGCAATACAATTTGCTATGTTGAATTTTTTCGAACTATATGTTACTGTAGCTTCTTAATTTTCTTCGATGGAGTTCAAAATTCGTTTTAAACATCTTCTTGTGTAGTAGGCTTTGAACGTAGCTATGATTCCTTGATCTAGCGGTTGGATTAGCGACGTCGTATTCGGGGGTAGAAAAACCACTTCAACATTGGGATGGGCCTCTTTTAAACTAGATGGATGACAAGATGCATTATCAACTATGAGGAGAACTCTGAAACCAAAGTTTTTATATGAGAGGTATTTTTCCACCTCATGAATGAAGCAGTCATTAAACCATTCCAGAAACAATGCACTAGTTACCCATGCTTTCTTATTTGATTTCCAGAAAACAGGCAACTCGTTTTTATTTTTGTCTTTGAGAGGACGAGGATTTTGCGATCTATAAATCAGCATCGGCTTTACCTTAAAATCGCCTGATGCGTTGGCACATAACAGAAGAGAAACTCGGTCCTTTGCGGCCTTGAAACCTGGAGCTGAACGTTCTGTTTTGGACAGAAAAGTTCTACTCGGCATTTTCTTCCAGAACAACCCTGTCTCGTCAGCGTTGAACACTTGTTCTGGATGATATCCTCCAGTTTCAATAATTTTAGCAAGTTCTTCCGGAAATTTTTTAGCACTTACATGATCGGCGGAAGCCGATTCGCCAACTAACTTAATGTTGTGCAAACTATGCCTATGTTTGAAATTGTCAAACCAACCTTTACTCGCCTGGAAGTTAAACGATGATTCAGAAGGACCCAAGTTGATAAGGTCATATATTTTTTTAGCTTTGGCCCGTATCAAAGCTGAACTTAGCGGAAGTTTCTTCTGGTTCATATCTTCTATCCAGACACTTAACGCTTTTTCAGTTTCTTCCAAACACTTGTTCCGCACTTGAGATACGGTTTTTGCACTGATTGGAGCACTTGCTGCAACACTGTCTCTTATAGCCTTTTCATTTTTTTTAATAGATCTAACAGTAGACTCGTTAATATCAGAAAAGCGACCTACAGCAGATGCACTTTCTCCTGCTCGTAGCCTATCTAATATTTTAATTTTTTCGGAAAGGTGCAAAACCTTTTTCACTCTTTTCACTGGAGGCGGCATCACAAACCTTTTGTCACTCACGCTTACTAACAACTGAGAGAAATGTAAACAGAGGGGTACATAAACCGTAGCCTAGTCTATTTTCTCAGAATTGTTTACACAATGTGTGCGGCACGGAGTCAGCCAGAATTCTCAGAATTGGCTACACAAAGAAAGTCTACTCATACCCCTTAAACAATTTTATTTACGTATTTTGCAGGTGGTCTTAATGTTTTTTGTAAGCTTGATTAGTACAGTATTATAATATTCTATTGAAAAAAAAAAATCAATTTAATACAATATTTTTTTTAATCCGCGAATAACCAAGTTGCGTATACGCGAATGTTAAATTTGTTTCTCATTAGTAGGTTCGCGAATAGTTAAGTTTCGCGAATGTTAAATCCGCGAATGTTAAGGGATTACTGTATTTACCAATGTCTCTAATGATCTTACCTATGTGTTGATTCATCTTAACGACTAAATGATTAATTAGGTTCTCGTGTGCTTCCTCGTTTGTCTCTCCTTGTTTCGCATCGGCCAGGTATCTGCTCAATATGTCCGCAACTACATTATCCTTTCCTTTACAGTGGATAATGTCAAAATTGTATTCTTGTATGGCGAGAATCCATCTCGTAATTCTCGAGTTGTTTAAGTGGCACTTGTGCATGAATGTTAAAGCCTTATTGTCTGTTATTATCGTTAGAGGTTGTCCAAGTATATACATCCGAAACTTTTCCAAACATCTAACAATACTTAGGAGTTCTTTCTCCGTAGTGAAATAATTACGTTCAGCACCCTTAAACGTTTTGCTCGTGAAGGCGATTACACCAATTTCTCCTTCTTCGTCTATCTGGTAAAGCTGGCCACCATACGCAAAGTTACTAGCGTCGCACTGGATGTAATACCTTTGGTTCGGCCGTGGGAACTGTAAAATTACTGTGTTCACAAATAAATTTTTAACTCTTTGGAAACATTCGTTTACGTCTCTTGTCCACAAAAACTTCCGTCCTCCTTTCAACAATTCGTGTAAAGGCTGCGTTGTTTCCGCGTATTTACTCGTGAATCGGTTATAAAAGTTGGTAAGGCCAAGGAAACCTTTAAGTTGCTTCATATTCTTTGGTGCTGGGAAATCCATAATTGCCTTTACCTTATCATCGGTTGCTTGTATCCCTTTTGTCGTCAGGCGATATCCAAGAAATGAGATTTCTCGTCTAAAGAATTGTGATTTGGTGAGGTTGACGGTGGGTGATATTCGCTTTGTTAAGGTTGTTTAGCAGTGTTTCTAACTGGTCTAGGTGCGTTTGGATATTGTTGGAGTAGCACAAGCAATCATCCACGTAGATAATCGTGTTCTTCTTGACTTCTTCCTCGAGAGCCACGTCCAATCCACGTGTTAAGGCTGCAGAACTGGTGCTAAGTCCAAATGGTGTTACTGTGAAGCGGTAGCACCTCCCTTCGTGCATGAACGCCGTGAAATCCCTACATTCTTGCTTCAATGGGACCTGCCAGAAGCTACTGGATAAGTCGACCGTCGACAAATACTGCATCTCTCCACATCTAGCCAATATCTCGTTTACCGGGGACACTCCTTCGTAATCGGGTACTGTTACACTGTTCACTTTCCTTGCATCAAGGCACAGGCGAACCCTCCCATCCTTCTTGATTACCATTACAATTGGATTGACGTACGGACTGGCGCAACGTTCGATCACTCCATATCGTAACATTCGGTTAATTTCTTCGTTCACCTTACCTCTGTAAGCAAGTGGTACAGGCCAACCTCTTTGAAAATAAGGTGTCCTGTCCGTAACATGAAACTCATGTGTGTAACCCTCTATTCTTCCCGGGCATTCCCTAAAAACATTCCGGTTCCTTACTAAAATCTCCTTCAGGCGTTGCAGTATTTCTTCATCCATGCAATCTATACTCCCAATCTTTTCGTCTATGCATGGCAGTACTTCCTCTTCTTCTTCACTGGTTATCACTTCAATATTCATGATCGGTATAACGTGCTCCTCTTCATCAGTTTCGTTCTTTACGTTAATTACCTTGTTTCCGATGTCGATGCGACACCCAACTTCTTGTAGAAAGCTAATCCCTAGTATGCATGGTTTAACTAATTCTGGTATTATTAAAAACACACATTCATATTGAACACCATCAATCTCGATGTCACACAATATTTGCTTCTTAACTAATTTGGATTTATTTCCTACGGCACTTATGATAAGCGTATTCGTTACAGGTAGTGTCTCATACGGTCCGATGCTCTTCTTATGGTTGTTAAACCACGTCTCCGACAAACCGTTAATGAGGCAGCCCGTATCAAGCAAGGCTTGCACAATTACGTCATTATTAAATTTGATAGCAATCTCAGGACATTTTAATACTTGTTTATTAATAATTTCATCATCTTCTTATAACAAATCATTTCGTAAGTCTGGTAGTAGTATATTTACATTCTCGGTCGGGACTAAGTCGTTCAAAATTTCTATCTTATTTACTAGGTTCACATATTTTTTTTTTGCTGTTGTCATTATTACCGTTCGCCCTAGGAGTGGTGTCATTGACCGTTCTACTCAGGCCCGCTTCTCCGGGTGTAAATTGTATGGTGTTGACATATTGTTTGTTGTCAAAGCGACCCCTCGGCTGTCGATCGTTTTCGCTTTTGTTGTAATGTCCTTCCCTCTTTCTCTGGTTAACTTTCCCTTCGTTGTAGGGCCTATAGTGCGGCTTTTGGCTGTTTTCCCCACTGGACTGGATACTTGTGTATTCTGTAATTAGTGCCTCGAAATTCGGTATGTTTGTAATACCGCGCATAATCACAGCGAGCTGCAAATCCTTCCCAAAATGGCGGGATATCTTCCTAATAAGCTGTCTATCCGTCAATGCAGGTGATAGTTGCCGGCTTTCTAGTAGGATTCTCTCTATGTATTGGATGGCTGCGACTGGCCCATTCCATTCGTACCTGCCATACTCGAGGTTGTCGTGGATGTTATCTTGGCGTTCTTGACCCCAGTACGTCAAGGTGAAGGCTTCCTTGAATTCTTCGAACGTGGATATTTGGTTTCTTATGACATGCCACCATATCCCAGCGTCCATCTCCAAGTGCCTCCCGATCCACTTAATGTCACTGTTGTTGTAATATAGCTCTTGAAGCTCTGATAACTCCTTCAGGAATTCCATTGGGAACCTATCAGTGCCGTTGTATTTTAATTCGGCATGTGTATGCCCGTTAATCCTACTGATTATCCCAGACTCACCTTCGATTAGTTGCCGTTCTATTTGAGACTTGAGTTCATTGATACGAGCTGTTTTCTCCCTGGTACTCTCATCCAATCGTAGCTCCGTCGTCTTCTGTCTCCCATCTACCTCATTGATCTTCTGCTGTATCGTGCTGTTTACGTCTCCCTGTTCCTGTTGTAGCTGTCTTACTGTCTGGAATAGTTCGACTTTCAGCTCCTCCTGTTTCTCATGGTTTTCTTTAATGTGTGTTCCTACTCTATTGTTAATCATCTTGATGCTTGTTTGTGTGTTTTGAGTAATATTCTTTAATTCTTGACGGTCTACTTCTCGAGTTTCTCGTATCTCTTCGAACTTCCTGTCGGTGTCGTTCTTTAACTCTCTCATGGTCTCGTCCTGCTGCTTCTGGACTTCGTTTATCTTCTGGTCACAATTATTCATATATTCATGCATTTCCGTGCGTATTTGTGTGATCTGCTCGGCCACTTGTTGCGTGACTTCCTCCTTGTGCTTGTTGAGCTTTTCGCTGATTACCTTGTTGTTTTCAGCCTGTTCTCTCCTGACCTCCTCGAACTTCTCATTCTGTTCTCTTCTGATCTCTGTAAAATTTTCATTAATTATTCTAAGATTGTTCTCATTAATTACTCTGAGGTTTTCACTAACTTCTTCCTTCTATTTGTCGAACTTCTCATTCTGCTTCTCGAACTTCTCGTTCATGAAGTCCATTAGTGCTTGCAATGTCACCTCCTGTCGTGGCTGTTGGGACTCCTGTCCCCGCGCTCTGATGTCTGACGTCTCCTCAGTCATTTGTGATTCGATTGGTGATTCTTCACGTTCGTTATCAGGTACACCCTGCTGGTTGTTGATATCGAAATTCATGGAATCGGAACTACTAGTCGTCATTTTTGCAGCCTTACTCCGCGTTAACATTCAGTCCAACTAGCCTCACACTAATAATATTTTGTTCTTACAACTAACATGAAATATATATGCTTATCCTATCTACTGCCTGCTCTTTGCCGTGCGATGGGCGCCAAAAATACAATTGATTGGGGATTTAATTAGTGTTTGTAGTGTCCCAGCCAATTTATACAATCTATTATGCAAATGCTGTCGTTTGCATAATTTAATTAATTTGTGATTGTAGTGAATACAATGTGCAATTATACTAATTTGTGGAGTTTAATCATGTAATCACCCAATTAGGTTAGTTATACCAAATTACTTGAATTTACGTGATTATTTAGTTATTTGATGGTTAGTATAATCACTGCAATGAGACTCTAAATTGTTGTATAAATATTTAAATTTACTATAATTTATTCAAGTGACGTTAATGTCTGTTATGAGGTAAGATTGACAATGATGAACGCATAAATACTGAATAAAATAAACACTTATTTATTAACATCATTCAAGTAAAGAAACTTCAATATATATAGAAATGATGTCCTGTAAATACATCCATAAAAAAAAGGAACACATATATGAATCAAATTACAATATGAATCCAGTACGTCGTTCGCTGAAAACATACATATACATATATAACACAATCAACATATATAAACATAGATAAACAACATATAAATCTTATACTAATGCGTTCATTTCTTGCCTCAGATGAATAGCTTTATTTAAATTTTCCATGATAATTAATCTAAATTCTCAAAGGGTGTTTTCTTTGAAAAGAGACAGGACAGTAGAGTTCTTATGACAAGAATAACATAAAGATTTACTTGTAAAAAGGATTATCCAATATTTCCATCGGTGAAACTCCTTCCTGCAGATGATCCATATGTATGAGGTTGCGTAGCTTCGATGTCACTATCACTCATCACACGTGGATCAGATTCACTCACGGTGTATGTGTTCCATTGATGTCGGCCGTCCTATCAGAGTCTATGAAGTCGTGTGTTGTGTGAGTACGTTCATTGTTAACTAGTGTGTATATATATGACTGTCTATTATCGAACTTCTTCTTGTATATTATAATGTATCGTGTTTTCGCTTACGTGGTGTATTGTTCCAGTCGATCTTGTAACACTTCGCACTGTACAACGGTACGTTTTCGTTGTTCGATAAAGTATTAACAAAAGTTCTGCGAGTCTGTTATTAATGAAACTGCGAATGATTAGCTTGGTTCTTAATAAGCGGTAGCTGAGTCAGATAAAGTACTTGAAAGTTATTAATCACTGATGTATATTGTGTGATTGAGTCACTGTGGATACACTATTACTGAATAACTTGTCAATATTGAAATGTTAAGTCACTGATTAAAGTATCGCGTAACTGAGTTTCAAAGTCAAACTGCTATACATATGTTAACTGAAATGTATTAAAACTGAGAACTTTGACTGAGAAAAAATAAGATTGACAGTTTATGTAGACTGACCAGAATAAGATTGCAAAGTTTATGAAGACTGCCCTCTCGCGTGCTCTGTAAACAGTTTTTATTAAGCGTCATTTACCACAATGCAATTTCCTGACAAACACGCCTTTGGTCAACCATGATAGGTCAGATGAACTCCTACCCTTATGCAGAACTATGGTTCTCTACTTCTGATTCGTTGTTCGCGTTGCTATCATGACAACGGTCCTCTCCACCTGTGCTCTGGGAAGATGCCGGACTCTGGTTGGTTGTCTGGTCTCCCCTCAAGTACTCGATGAAGGGCCTCCATACCTTTTCCTGGAATGTAGAGCAATTTCGCGCCTGTCAATCAAGCTTTTGTCTAAGCATACTCTGGAAGTCTGCTGCTGTTCTCACGCGAACAATACGTCGCATTTTGTTATTGTCTGACTATCCATGACCCTTTTCTGTCAGTTATCAGGACACAGCATGTCGTCGTTTCCAAGACGGCACTCCTCTTCCTTGTCGTAAATATTAGTTGTCACCAGTAAGATGTCCTCCCGCTGTGCGCACACTCAGTTCTATTCATTAGACAGACGTTGTTTGTTCTCATACAGGGTGAGTACAATTGTGTGACTACTCTTTTTTTTACTGCTGGTACGCTTCAAATTAACCTTGTAGCGTGTGCTCATTACAATTTCTCCATAACTATGCCACTGTGCTACGTCTCATTGTCTGGCTTGTTGTGGGCTGTAAATCTCGGTTGAGACGAGTCTGTCACAGGCGAACTTTGCTTCCTATTGTAATGTTGTGTCGAGCGTACTTCACTGTTCCTGGCAAACGTCTAGTTGACACTTCGTTAAGTTGCTTCTTTATTTATTGCTTCTGGCCCGTGTTGGGGTGTCTTGGCTGGTTGTAACGTACTTTTGATCAAAATTTTAAAATTTAAAATTTTTGGTCATTACAAGACACATCCTATGCTACTACCTCATATATTTCTGCTACGTCCACACCTGTTCCTAACTGTAAAAGGAGATTACCTTTTAGCACTCCTAGTCCTGCTGACCAAATATTGACAGAGCCATCTTCTTATTCTGGAGTACAGTATGAGGACTCTTATGCTGACCAAGGCAAATTTGATGAACGTTTATCTCACACGGTTACTTCATCAGATCTGTCTTATCAGGTTGATTCACTAACCTTAAAAAAAATTGCAATGACAAGGAATTCACAGTTGGATACCCCCAGGAAGAAGTTCCTATACAAATATGCAAAGAAAAAGGAGTGAAATCAAAAAATTAACTAAGAAGTGCAAGAAAATGAGACGACAAATGCAGAACCTATGTGACCCAAAGAATTTAACTGTAAATGCAGTTCATTCTTTGAGTAAGCATATGTCTGCTGCATCTCTTCTTTGCTTGTCTTCTTACTTAAAGTCCTCATGGAAAACACCACGGGCAAGGAGATCAACTGTTGAAGAAAAGACGTTAGCTTTGTCTTTGTACAAAAGAAGTCCAAAAGCTTACACATTATTTAGTAATATTTTGGCACTTCCTTGTAAAAAAACATTGAAGCGTCTAGTCAACAAACTTCCTTTCAGCTCTGGGATAAATGATCAAATGTTCACCACATTGACCCAGCATGCTGATCAATTGAACAAACGGGACAGAATATGTACTCTTATTTTTGATGAAATGTCTATAAGAGAACATTTACAGTACAATTGTTCAAGTGATAGAATTGATGGGTTTGAAGATCTTGGACACAAAGGTAGGACTAGACGTGTTGCTAATCATGCCCTTGTGTTCATGGTTCGTGGGCTGTTTTGGATGTGGAAGCAACCTGTTGCTTACTACTTCAGTCACAGTAGCATGAGATCAGACATACTTGCTGAACTTATATTTTTCATCCTTGACGCTTGTTGTAAAGCTGGTCTTTACGTTGTTGCTACTGTATGTGACATGGGAGCAACAAATATTAAGGCTTTGAAAATTATGGGTTCAGCAAACTCAGAGCATCCCTATTTCCTTTTCAACAACAGACCTGTCTTTACCATCCTTGACCCTCCTTAACTTGTTCCTTAAATATAATGTTAAATGCCATGTGAAGACTGGAAGTCTTGCTTTTGATGGAGAGGCTAAGTGGGACCACATAAAAACAGTGTTTCACTGGGACAGAGGTGTTGCAATTTTCCGGCAGCTCCACCATCTGACAAAAAAACATGTGCAGCCATTGGGGAGTCAGAAAATGAAGGTGCGTCTTGCAGCACAGGTTCTGAGCCATAGAGTTGCTGCATGTATTAACTCTGCAGTGTCATGTGGTAAGTAAAACTGTTGAGGTGACAAAAACTATAACTATAGCAAAATACCATTTTCCCATAAAAATAAGTTTTCAACAAGTATACATTTTGAATAGAAATTTGATATTATTTTGACAGCATTTATTCTGCCAGTTACAACTATTAACACTTATGATTTAGTATAATATATTCTTGTTGAAAAGTTTTATTAAATTAATAATGTAATTTTATAGAAAGTTGAAGAATTTTTTATATCTAGCAAAAAAATTTTAGAACAAATAACTTGTTTTTACCAAATTCAAGTCAACTTTGTAATGTACATGGAAGCAGGAACTTTTGTAGGAAATATTAAAGGGCATAAACTGTCTAATTTTTTGCATGTGACCATAAAAGAGTTTATAAAAATATGGTAATGGACCTTAGTTCCTTACAATATATGTACTTAATGTGATACAAAATTAATTATTTCTGTATAAGTATTGACATAATTTGATTTATTCTATTGGATTTTTTCTTATCTATTTCTAATCTTTATTATTTTTTAGGAATTGTAGAACCTTCTGCAATGACAACTGCAGCATTTGTCAAAGAGTGTGACAGCCTGTTTGACTCTTTCAATGGCTGGATCAAAAACAAATCAGGAAAACCTCTTCGGTCTCCACTTAGCGATGCCAGCAAACACATGGCATTTTGGCAGCAGGCTGTACACTTCATTAACTCGTGGCAATTCCAGAGGCCAGATCGGCGGACATTTAGGCCACCTTCACAGGAAGGCTGGCTGACAACCATAAATGCAGTAATGCAATTATGGAAGTCAGTCAGGGAAGAATGTGAAGACATTCGATTTTTATCAGTCAGATGTCTGAATCAAGATCCACTGGAGAATGTTTTTGGTTCTGTTCGAGCGAACTGTGGAGCCAATAATAATCCTACTGTGCCACAGTTTGTTGATGCTCTTAAGACCTGCATCATCAATGGGCTTGCATTTCAGAATCTTAAAAATGCTAACTGCCTGGATGATGATGCAGATCTTTTAAGTAATCTTCAAACTTTCCTTGGTTCTGACATTCTGACTGATAAACGCAGTGCATTTACTCCATACACTGCTGACACCAATTCTGTTACTTGTGACAAAGAGCCTGACATCTCATTTAATGTGAATCAGTTGTCCACAGCGTATGTAAGTGGATTTACTGCCAGAAAACTTTTAGGCAATAGTACATGTGACGACTGCAGAGCAGGTCTCTGCTCCAATGACACAAATAAACTTTCTCATCTGGGTATTCTATTCAGAGAGTACACTGAGGGCACAGAAACACGGCTTACATATCCAACAAAAAATTTGGTTACCTGTGTTTCTCAATGTGCTAACGTTGTGGATGAAATACTGGATGAGAAATGCTATTTGGACAAGTTGACAGAAGTTGTCATGTGTGCAATGACACAAAAAGTTAGTTTCACATGGCTGATGAACTGCTGTGAAGTCCATTATGAAACAAACTTACAAAATTTTTTAAAAATTATATTTAAACATGTGTTAGGTGGTGGGTTAGGAGAAGAAACAATGAACTGCATAACAGATAAATCTGTACATGTTTTAAATATTTATATTAATTTTATATGAAATTTAAGTAACATAATATATTCATTAATGGAAAGATGGTATCTGCACCAAATGATATGCTGTACTTTTTAATGTGGGTATTAAATTCTGAGAGTACAGAGTCTAACGTATCCATCAAAAAATTTAGTCATGTGTGTTGCTCAGTATTCAGGTTTGTGGATAAAATACTTGATAGCAAAAGTCATCAAATTTGATCGGCAGAAGTTGTATGTACTATTAAATGAGCTAGATTTTAATTAATTTGGGCTGTTGTATAGTTCATTATCAGACATGTAAAAACATTTGTAGACTCCTATAAAATATGTATAGTCTCATGGTGCGGCCATAAAAACAATTGTTTAGTTAAAACAAAAAGGTATGTTAAAAATCACTAAATAATTGACCAATAATTGATTATGACAATGTATTGCTTTGGTGTAAGGATGGTCTCTGCTCTATAAGGATCAGTGTGTTAATCTTGTGAATGAAGTACTTTATGTCAGTATATCAATTTAATTAATTGGCAGAATTGACAAATTTACTATTCAGGAACAATGTAGGTTTTAAATTCATATTGGGCTTCTATGCAGTTCATTAATCTAAAGGTTTTCTGGGTCTTTTGCCAATAAACTTCTTAGTCTGATGATTTCTGTATTTCAAAATAATGTTTATGTTTATATATATGTATACTGTAATTTCAAATTGTCTGTAGTGTTTAGCTGTTAGGTCTTGTACATAATGTGTAGTGTTTATAGATTTGTGTTGAGTTTTGCATATAAGTGGTAAAACTGAAATTTGAATGTATTATGTGTTATGTCATGTTTTGTGAATTTTTATTGATTAAGTTTTTGGATAATAAACTTCAAGTCTGTTCATTTGTATAATATTTCAAAATAATGTTTGGGTTTATATATTTATATTATTTCAAATTGTTCTGGCGAAGTGTTTGTAGATTTGTTTGACTATTGTATATAACTAGTAGAACTGGAATTTGAATGTATTATGCGTTATTTCATGTTCTGTGAATTTTTATTGAGTAAGTTTTTTTATAATAAACTTCAAGTCTGTTCATTTGTATAATATTTCAAAATAATGTTTGGGTTTATATATTTGTATTATTTCAAATTGTTCTGTAGTGATTAGCTGTTAGGTCTTGTACATAATGTGAAGTGTTTGTAGATTAGTGTTGAGTTTTGCATATAAGTGGTAGAGCTGAAATTTGAATGTATTATGTGTTAGTCATGTTTTGTGAATTTTTATTGAGTAAGTTTTTTATAATAAACTTCAAGTCTGTTCATTTGTATAATATTTTAAAATAATGTTTGCGTTTATATATTTGTATTATTTCAGATTGTTCTGTAGTGATTAGCTGTTAGGTCTTGTACATAATGTGAAGTATTTGTAGATTTGTTTGACTTTTGTATGTAACTAGTAGAACTGGAATTTGAATTATTATGTGTTATGTAATATTTTATAAATTTGCTTAGTTAATTCTACTCACTGTATGTATTTTTGTAATTTAAAATGTTTTTGAGTAAAAATAAAAATAAAATACTTAAATTTGTTTTTCCTTGATTTTTACCTAAGTGTTTATCAACTATTTGTGACCTTATGTCAATAAAATGCACAGTGGTTTTCAAAAACAAATGATTAATATCCTTGAAACCAAAGGCAATTAAAGTGTATTTTCATTAAAGCAAAGTAAAGACATTTTCAATTATTTGTAAACAAGTGTTTATTAAAAGATAAATCTTTATGAACGTTTTATACACAGAATGTTTTGTGATGCCACATGTTCTTAAAAATTGTAAAAACCTAATTACTTTGTTGATGTAACTAGTACAATTAATGGTTTGTAAATATAAGTTTTCTAATTTTTTAATTCACTTTTCATGCATTTGCTTACTAAATTTTGATTAAAATGTTTTTAAGTTTTTAGACATTTTACATGTCTACCTTGAAACATTGTAATTGTTCTTTTTTTAAACATTTTTCTGTAATTACAATGACATGAAAATATGTCTGAAGAAACTAAACGTTTAAGAGTAATTTCAAATAAAGCCTAGCAGCATTTCCTTTTTTAGATTTCCCGCCTATGCAGCAGAGGATAATACAGTATACTGGAGTCACGTGACCATACTGCATTATCATTTAGCTCCACTTAGTGGGCAACGCAGTCACCAGGAGCGCTAGAAACTACAGTCAAAATTGTAACATTGGCTTTCCCCTCTCTATATATTCGTACTCTGTGGCGTAGTCAGTCATCGACACATCATACCCCTGGCCAGGTGTGTATCAAGACTCGTGAGTCGAAAACCTTTTCAAAATTTAAATAAATGTGGGAAAAGTCCAGTTGAGAGTTTAATTTGAAGTGAGACAAAACGGAAGGGAACATACGACATCAAATTTAATAACTAAAAGTGCGGGGTGACTAAAAATGTGGACGAACTAGATCAACAAAGTGCGACGCGTGGTTGGAGGAGACGCCGAATGAGTAACTATTTATCACATAACAATCAATTATAAAACATGTCAAAAGAGTAACTATTTATTACATAAAAAATCAATCATAAAACATGTCAAAGTAAAGAGTGCTATATTTTGGGGAAATTATTTACGTATGTCTGAGTGTGAGAAAGCAATCTGGGTTGCTTTTCATAATTTTAAATAAATGATTTAATTATAAGAAATAAGAGATAAGTTTGTTATTTCAATCAGATGGTGTTGTCACCTCAATATGTAGTTGTGTGTAAGTGAAATGTTAGCAAATAGAGAAGAAGAGATGAAAACACAATAAAGTAGTGGGTTGTATGAATTATAACTATGTACTTGTTTATTTTGCAAGTACATCAGACGACACCTTGGTACATTACCTTTAAAGGTAAGTAATACGAATTTACAGATTTTAATAACCTAATTAACTTGTAGTACTTCAAATGGCGCCCGAACAGGGACGTTGTGAATTAAAAATTAAAATAAATTAATTTACAACCTGATCGAAATGGCAGAGAAAAGCAAGAGTGCAAATTTATGTGAAGATATTGTGGAGGGGTCAATTTTAAATGTTATGCAAGACGATTTAATTTCGACAAATATTAACGAGAGCGTAGACAATACAACAGACAAATTAACGAATGAGACGGTAGATGCTAAGAGTAGCAGAATCGACAATGCAGACGTACTTAGTCAATTAGCATTATTTATGGAAATGATGAGTAGTAAATTTGACTGACAAAATGAGAAATTTGACCAACAAAACACGAATTTAAATGAGTTTAGAACGGAAGTAAATGATAAACTTGACAAACAAGACAAGAAAATGAAAACAGAAAATGATAATTTAAAAACGAGTTTGAATGAATTTAAGATTGAAATTAAGTCAGAAATAAATGCTAGTAACATAGAACTGAAAACGGAAATAAATAAACAAGACAAAAAATTAAGAGAAATAGACAATAAGTTAGAAGAACAGAAAAAAACTATTGCGGGAGTGAAAGATGAACTGACTATAGATATAAATAAAATACAAACCGAAATAAGAAACAATATAAAAAAATTAACGAAAAACAAAATGAGAAAATGCTAGAGACAATTTATGAAGCTGTTGTTTTTAAAAAGACAATAATGAAAACAACAGTTTCATAAATAACTTAATTATTATAATAAGAAACATATGTAACGAGAATTATTTTACTTTTAATAGCAAATATTATACACAGACCAAAGGATTGGCAATGGGTTCATCCATATCATCAATTATGTCAGAAATTTATATACAGGATTTGGAAAACAAAATTATTTTAGGTATCATAAATATGCATAATGTGTTATTATGGAACAGATATGTGGATGATATATTGGTCATATATAATCCTAGCATAAAAAATGAACATTTAATAATACTAAATAAATTAAATACATACAATGATAATGTGAAGTTTACATTTGAAGAAGAAGTTAATAGAAAAATCAATTTTTTGGACATTGATATTCAAATTGGAAAAATGATAACGAAATAATTACTAATGTATATAGAAAGGAAACAAATAATAATACAACAATACACAAGAATTCATCACATCCTTGGATACACAAGATAAATACATATAATAATATGATTAATAGAGCATACAAAGAGCATTAATACATAAATAACAAAGAGAAATTATATCAAGAACTGAACATCATAAAATAAATAGCAATAGAAAATGGATATGCCAGTAAATTTATAAACAAATTAAATAAAAAGTACAAGGAAAAACAATATTAAACAACAGAACCACATTAAGTAGTATAAATACAGGCAGAAAAGTAGAAAATATAACATACCTAACTTACAAATACACATATCGAGATCTCCAATATATTATAAAGAATACAAAATTGGATAAACATAAATATAAATATGCATACAAACCAAATAAAAGTATATACAACATAATAATAAATAGAAAAGACTATGATATATACAAATTAAGTGGCATATACAAAATAAAGTGTAATGATTGTGACTACATATACATCGGTAGAACATATAGAAATTTCAAACTGAGATTTATGGAACATATCAGAGCCTTTAATAATAATAAAACGGGAATCTCTAATATAGGAGACCACCTTATTGATATGAATCATAGTATAACAGATATAAACAACAATATGGAAATAGTAGAAGTAAATAATAATAAAAATGACATTATACAGTTAGAAAAATTATATATATACCTACATAAAAAATATAACAAATTGATGAATCAGCAGACTATATTCGAAAATGATCAACTATTTCAATATATGACTTGCTTGGTTTCACCAAATAATGATGGCAGTGGAAGATTCAATATGAAGTGAAGTGAAATATAATGAACACAAATAACAACATTTTATAGTGTAAACTGATGATGAAATTATAATAATTTCGAAAAGGCATTATTTATAAAAATATAAAAAAAAATTACTGATTTTGGTGGATGTACTGTCTATAATAATATTATAACAAATCAGTGGCATAATGTTTAGCAAAATAAAATAAACCTTAGCAACAATAATTATGAGTACAGAGGTGACAAGTGAAAAAGTGATAATAAAGAAAACCAGTGTATAGGACCCAGTGATAGTTATATTAAACACATAAACACTATTTCAAGAAAGTGAAGTATGGGTAACTATAGAATAAGAAACTATTAATAACAGACTATATAAATAATATAGCAACCCAGTTAGATTAATTTGTTAGCATAGTAAGTAGGATATAAGAGATATTGTATTATTATATGAGGAACGTTATAAAGTTATATGAATTAAAAGACACTTAGAAAATAAAATAAAAAGTGATATGTTAGAGTGAAAATAGAGGGGAGTTAGACACTATATCCTATTAAATAAGTTTGTATGTGAATAATAGTATATAATTTAATGTTCAAGATTGTTATAAGAGTTCTTTGATTAGTAAACAACCAAAGTAGTATTAAATGGCAAATCATGTAAAAACAAAACCATTAATAGATAAAAAATTTAGATACAGGAATGGACCTATAAAGAAGAATTAAATAATTATATAATATGTGTGATGATTAAAAGCAATCAAATATTATGAATTAAGTTAGTTTGTTTCATTAGTAAGGTTTAGTAACCTTGATTTATTTCTAATAAATTAAAATAAATAACTATAAAATATTGTAAAGAGAATAGGGTAGAGGTATTATGAAATCTAGGCATTACGCTTAGCATTGATGAGCAGAATTTTGTGAATTTTAAGATAAAACAATAGCCAAGAATAAATTAAAGTGTAGAATCTGTTTAGGTATCAAAGTAAAAGTGTAAGGTACAAAACTGGCTAGATAATGATTAGTTTAAATGTAATTAACTAAAGAAATACCAAATTGGAAAAATTAGAAATCTGTTATAAATTGACCAAATGTAACCATGAGTGGTATCAAATTAATCTGTAAGCAAAAAGCAAAACCATGGTGTTATTGTATTTAATATTACAAATAGCATAAGGAAGTTATAATACTTTAAAAGATTTTGATAAATTTTGAACAGAAAAATGTTAGTTAATATAACAATGTTATAAGTTATTAGCCAATGGGAATTAGAGTTTCACAGAGAGTTGCCATGACTACAAAAGCTTGTTACATAGTGAACTGTTGAAAATGTATGATTCCATTATTGAAAGTTGAGAAGGGTGGATGCATGAAGCCCACGAAGATATAAAAAGTAAAGAAATTAACTTATTTTGTCTAAACATTGATGAAGAAGACCCAATTAATAACTATAATACAACTAATGATGAGGTTTACACTAATTCAACACAAGAATTAAGAAATATTCTGTAAAAAGTTTGCTGAAGAAGACCCAGTTCAGAGTTAACGACTTACCAAAGGAAGAACACAAGAACACCTAACTGAACCTTGGAATCAACATTATCCAGCAGGACTGAGGGAATCTGAACACTGGACCATTAAGACCAATTGAACCTGGAACTCACGGAACCATACCAGAAGGGACAAGCAGAAGTATTCTAGAGAAGTGTTACCCAAGATAAGCCTAAATGAAGGAGTGTTAAGTATATTTTAAATGCTTCACCGAAAATAAAACACTAAACAATCCACATTAATTGAACAAATTTTTTCACTTCACCAATCACTTTAATAAGTTTTTGGAACTTAATTTTATTTAATAAACACCTCTAGTAGAATAAATATACCACTACAATTTGAATTTATATGAATTTGTTTCACAAACGTGAACTTGCTAAGCATAAATAACCTATCAAAACACTAGTTCCCATAGCGGTAACTTACTATCAATACTTAAGTATATCACCTGTTGTAGTCCAAAGAACTTTCCCCTGAGATTAAAATAAACAAGAAAACTAAATGCCATTACAGAGCGTCTACATGCGGACTAAGTGAGCAGACAGCCAACTGCGAAAAAGTAAACACGCCGGCGCAAGATTAAATATTATATTTTGCAGAAATTGTAAGTGACCACTATATTCCGAATTGTTAATACATTCTCGTACACATGGTAACTGTATGTTTGATTTGTTCAAAGTAATAAGACAAAAGTTTGGGCAAATAAAATATAGAATACATATTATTTGACGAAGTTGATTCGCTAAGCAGTGTTGGTCAACCAGGCGGCGATGCAGAAAATTTGAATTGAATGGCGAGCTGGTGAGCAGACGTTCGACTTTCGTAAGTATTTTAAAAACCGGTAACGAAGGCTCGTTACAAATATACGACAACCAAATAGGACTGTACTAACGTAATAATTAACTCAATATAAGTATTACTACAAATTGATGCTAACCACGCAGGGCTGTACAAACATAATTACCATATTATTACAAATTCGCAAACAAAGTAGGGCTTTTAAATTAAATTAACGTAGTAAAAGAATCGTTACAATATGCAACAAAAATAAGAAATTATTTTAAAAAGAAAGATTAGAAAAGTCGGTAATAATTTAAACACACTATACTCAGCAAACCATGAGCAATATAAAATAACAACCACATGTTTATTATAGTTATAAGTGAATCTTATGTTTTTATGTTTCTGTATAATACACATATACATAATAATGAGATTTTTAAATCGCAAATTAGTTGAATTTGTGAAACAATAAAAGTTCAAAGGTCATTCTATTATATTGTACATTGTTATTACGATTACACCTACCTATCTATACACACATTTGTTAGTAGTGTTGTTGTAAAGTATTTGGCGCTCCAAAGCGTGGGGCTTCCAAATAAAAATAAATGTGTTGTAGTACATTTAATAAACAGATTTGTGAGTGTTAACGAAAAACGTTTTGAATTTTTATTTAATCCTCATGAATAAAACCTAATTAAACGAATGACAATTTGTCATCAATTTTTCATTTTCCTTTCACTTGCGAATGTTCTCGAAAGCTCACGCAAATTAGTAAACAAAACTCACATACATAGCACACCAGTTTGCAGATTTTGTATACCATTTCTTTTAGATAAATTTCCAGCATGCACTTTACACTATCATGCAGGGACACTCCACATTAGAAAGCACCGCACAGGGTGCTCAGCGTGCCAGCAGAGTGCGGTAGATCCGCTAATAGCAGATAATACCAGCATTTTGCATAGTTCGTGGTTGGTTTGGTACCAATTACCTTGAACTATCGAAAGTCTACTGTAATACCAAACACTCACCTGCCCATTGATGCAATACACAAAATGATCATACGATCCGACAATAACAGTGTTTCCAATGTAGACTGGAACAGACTTCACCATGCCATTTGTTTTGAAAATCCAGCGAGTCTTCCCTGAGTCTAGACATATGCAGTAAACATTTCCATTGTAGCAACCTGTAACATAATCTAAGATTAGCGAAACACTGGAGAACATTGGGAGGAGGAGTAGGAAAGGAGGAGAATGCACCTGTCCCTGAACAAGGAACTATCAGTTAGCCTGAACTATCATTTACTATACAAGGAAGGAATATAATAAAAATGTAACAACAAACATTTACACTAAAAGCTACATTATAGTTTTATAAATTGTTTTCTTAGTAGACACTGCAGCTACCAAAAAAAAGTGAATAAGAGCAACTTCTAAGGCAGAGATCGTTAAACTCCCAAGTCACTTAGCTACTCACTCAACTTGAAAATATGTGGTGAGTTACTTACGCTAAGTTAAAGTCTGTTTGATGGTATATCTCATCAAATATTAAACGGTATATTCTCAGTAAAAAATCCAAATGGTTTCATATAATACTCAACTGAAATATATTTCTTTTCACATACAAGTACAGAAATAATTAATTTAGAATTTTTTTATTTACTAATGTTCTAAACTTATTTAAGCATACACAGTATATATATATATATATATATATATATATATATATATATATTACATTTAATATTTATAAATAAATTTACTTCAAGATATACCTTTTTTTTTCCTTATTAGGAAAGTGTTTCGGGTACTATCTTGTACCCATCCTCAGCCTTCCGGTTTTTTTGTCTGGTGAAGTACATATGTGTTGTTGGTTGACTATTATTATTGTGGCTTCCTGTTGGCTTCTGGTATTTCAAATTGGTTTTATTGTGTGTGATTGTGGTGTATGTGTTAGTTTTTTGTGTATTTTCAATGTTGAGTGCTTTGAATATTGTGTCATGCTTTGTACTGATTTGTATTTGTTCAGGTATTAGTTTGTTTTCTGTTTTATGTTTGTATATTTGTAAATTTTCCCAAATGTTCATTATGGTGCCTTTGTGTGGTATATGTTTTATTAGCGTTACATTGGTTATGTCTGGGAATTCATGTCCTGTGTTTATTGCATGTGTGGCTAAATTGGATTTATATATTTCTGGTTTTTTGTATGCATTTAGGTGTTCAAAATAACGTTTTTTCAGCTGTTTTTTTGTTTGTCCTATGTATGAACACCTAAATGCATACAAAAAACCAGAAATATATAAATCCAATTTAGCCACACATGCAATAAACACAGGACATGAATTAATTCCCAGACATAACCAATGTAACACTAATAAAACATATACCACACAAAGACACCATAATGAACATTTGGGAAAATTTACAAATATACAAACATAAAACAGAAAACAAACTAATACCTGAACAAATACAAATCAATACAAAACATGACACAATATTCAAAGCACTCAACATTGAAAATACACAAAAAACTAACACATACACCACAATCACACACAATAAAACCAATTTGAAATACCAGAAGCCACAATAATAATAGTCAACCAACAACACATATGTACTTCACCAGACAAAAAAACCGGAAGGCTGAGGATGGGTACAAGATAGTACCCGAAACATGTTCCTAATAAGGAAAAAAAAGGTATATCTTGAAGTAAATTTATTTATAAATATTAAATGTATTATATACATCAAGAAACGGACTGTAGCAGAAAGTGATTGAATATATATATATATTGTAACGTAACAAAACCAAGGTCCCCTACGTTACATAAAAATTTATAATTATCATAATAAAAAACGCTACCGGTAGTTATTCGTGGTAATAAAGGTCAGAAGAGTAAACCCTTATTAAGTAAATAAATAAATAACATCAAATAAGATTACAAGGTAATAGAGTCAAAAATAAATGTTTATAAATACAAACTATGAAGTGGTCAGTGCAAAGTGTGAGTGATAAATACAGTGTCAAGTAATGTGGAAAATAATATAGACGGTTTAGTCAATGATCAAAAATGATTACATTGAGAGTAGACTAATTAATGGATGTTAATTTAATTTATAATAATGAACATGTTATCATGGTAATTATGTTGTATTTTGTATGTAGGACGTGTTAACCAATCGCTTTAAGAGGATATCAAATAATTGATGTTAATTTAATTTATGGTAACGAACATGTCACCATAGAATTTGTGTTAAACTTTATAAAGAGTAGATATTTTGGTACTCACATTAAATAGATAATGGAGGTATTGATCTAGATTATAATTGTAAACTTGGCCAGGAAGGCAATAATTGGTGATAAGATGCTAAAGGGTTTATTGTAACTATGTTGTAAACAGATGAAGGGTTCTATACTAAACTATGTAATAATAAATTAAAATCAGAATGGAATAAAAATTGAATGATTGGCCATAAGCCAGTGACACATTGTACAGGAAGTCATGTCAGAAAAGTTAGGTAACTAAAAAATGTAAAAACACTAAATGTAATATAATGAATTAGAAGAAAGCAGTAGTAGTTATTAATAACAGATAAGTGACTTAAATTACAATAAAATCATAATATATGTAATAGAAAAATAGGCCCAAAATTAGTATTTTGTAATGAGAAGATAGTACTTGTTAGACTAAGGAGATTAAGAGGAAAAGGTAGCAAAATGTATGCAATTTTATAACAAAGGATATGTGAAAATTTAATATGATATAATGTGACTTTAGTAAAGGAGTATTTTTATTAAGTAAGTGCAAGAACATTTTTTTAATTATGGCCCTAGGATTACAAATATTAACCAATAACAGAAGAAAGACTGGTTGTCAAGGATGACAAAATGCAAGAAATTTTGTTTATTCAATTACACTCAATTGTTATCTAGGAACGAGGACAGTTCAGCTTCATGAAACGAGAAAAAAGAGAAAAATCTAAAGAATAAATTGTCTAGTAAATTCAAATAACTAATAACTAACAAAAAGGAAAGTTTGCTGACTTTCGATGGTTATCTATAAGAGAGTATAGTTCAGCCTATCAATAAAATTAAAGAAAAATCTAAAGGAATAAATTTACCAATTAATTCCAGTAAAATGATTAATAATGAAATTTAAATAATAAATAAATGAAGACAACAAAAGACCAGAAGAAATTAAAGTAATCAAGTATTACAAAAGACGAAAGAAAAATTAAAATTGCACTTTGAACCTCACTTTTTTCTGACTAAGTGAAGAAACTAATACTACACAAGATCCACTGGAACCGGTAACCATCAGAACCTCAAACATTAGCGAAGATTAAGAACTGGAACTTCCACTACATCCTGGGACACAAACACCAAACTTTTATTTCGAAGCTGGAGACCGGCATATTCCAGACATTTGTACATTATTTGGCCAACCATCATGAGTCTATCGGGGCGCTGCCATTACAAGTAAACTTCGCCAACAGACGGTAAAACTCAACTTACATTTACGATATTAATTAATAAGATTTTATAATTAAATTGTAATACCTTGTACTCTTATTTTGCATTTTCTGACCTTCCTAATAGTCACAAGAACCCTTCGAACCCTGAGATTAAGAAAAAAATAACAATATAATTAAAATTAAAACATCTAAAATTCGAATTCTGTAACTAATCGATTCATTCAAGTGTGATTGATTTGTTGGATCTTAGTGAAGAGAGAACATCTGTTTTAAAAGAAAAAAATATATAAATAAAGAATCCTTCCTGAAACTGATGAATTATTATTATTTGTTGATGATTTAGTGTGTTTTGAATAATTTATAGCGTACAGAGAGAGAAACGAGAGGAATACAGTGCTTAGAACAACTTAACCTATAATAACCGGCTGACTATAAACCACAGCGCAAGCCCATGTCCAGCTTTCGAATTACGAGAGAAGAGAAAAGCAATTTACGGCTCCTACTCTCCTCTCTTAACGTTGTGTACAGACTAGGCCTGAATATTAACGACATAATCATCCAATATACTAACTAATATTGTACGCTATTCCTTCAGAATGGAGTTAATTATTATAATATATTACGGATAAGAACATATTATATCTCCCAATAATTTTTATTACAAATTAACGCATACAGCAGGTGACTTGCCACCAACAGAACAACATTACATTAACTTATTAATAAATTATATATTAACAAACAAAGTGGATAAGGACAAATAGAAAATTCTATATCACTAATTTTCTATTTGTAACTATATATATATATATATATATATTACTATAATATTTATAACTAAGTTTACCTCAAGATATACTTTTTTCCTTTAGGAACATGTTTCGGGAGATCTTGTTCTCCCATCTTCAGCCTTCGCCATCTTGTTTCTGGTGAAGTATTTGTGTGTTGGCTTCTGGATGTTATTAAGGTAGTTTGTTGGTCTTTGGTCCTTCCAGAAGCCAACACACAAATACTTCACCAGAAACAAGATGGCGAAGGCTGAAGATGGGAGAACAAGATCTCCCGAAACATGTTCCTAAAGGAAAAAAGTATATCTTGAGGTAAACTTAGTTATAAATATTATAGTATTATATACATCAAGAAACGGACTGTAGCAGAAAGTGATTGAAATATATATATATATATATATATATTGTTTTATATATATTATAACATCGCCAAATTCAGATCAATTTTGCTAACAATAAGTATGTATAAAAAATGCTAAATAATACTATATTTGAGTAAATAAATAATGTGGAGAGTAAAAAATATATAAAAGGTAATTAACATGGAAGGAGAAGAAGCAATAAACAAAAAGTGATTAATAAAGAAACTCAAATAATAGACTGACAGACAAACGACATTGACCCAACCCCAGAGACTGGCCAGTTAAGAAACCTAAATAAAGAAAACAAGACGAACGAAGGAGAAGAAGAATGAAAACCAAGAGAGAACAAACCCACGAGGAAGAAAACAAAATGAAACATGTCAAGAAAACTAGACATGGAAAAAATAGAGAAGGGAGAAATAATGTAATCCAAAATAATAAAGAAAATGAAACCGGTTAAGAACCAAAACTATTAATGAATGTTAATATTGATTGAATGACAGTTACAAATAGTGAGTAATATGAAACAATAGATAAAAATACACTAACCAAAGAGTTAGGGATATATGTAATTTGTTAACAAAGAAAGACATAATATTAATAATTTTATATAGATAGTGTGTAGAGAAAGAGAATAAAATGATGAGAAATAAATGGAAGTTGAACTAGTGAAAGTGATTTATCCTAGAGTGATATAATACTAAAGAAACACTAAGTAAATTATAATGAACACTAAATAATTTAAGAAAGTGCAAGTGAGAAATAAATACAAATATTGTCTATCATAAAAATAGTAAGAGGAGAATAGGCTAAGATAAAGACTTAGTAAAATAACCTATGTTTAAGTTTTAAGAGTGAACAATAACATTTAACAAAGTTACAATGAATAATATTTAGAATAGAACATTGATTCAGTAAATAATGAACACTAAGTAGTGATATTCACTGTGATGACTAGGAAATAGTATTGTTATAACTTAAGAATGTATTGGAAAAGTTTAAAGGTGTGATTCACAAGGAAAAGTAATAAGATGGTGTTAACATGGAAGGGAGAGCAAAGAGCATTAGAAAATAAGTATGTATTAACATTAAGTAAATACCTATGTTATAAGGGAAGTTTAATGAAAAAAGTTCAATAGAGGTGAGATTGTTTAGCACCAGAACAACAAATAAGAAATAATGAATTGTATAAACTATTGTTTATGAATTGGATATGGCTGTAAGAATCATACAGACCATAGACCTAGATGTTATATGTTATATTGGAAACGAATAGTAAGTAATTAGCCAGTAATATTGAATAACACAATTGTTACATACAAAGATCACAAAAAGACTAAATTAAAACACCTCCAGAGACATTAAACCTAATTATAAAAGCAAAATAACGATTTAGGACTAAATGAAATATATTGTGTATGAAGCCATAAAAATCCAGTAATGGCTACTTAAATGTGAAACAGGCCTAACGGTCAAACATAAACAATTACTGATTGTATAAAAATCACCATGTAATGGGCAAATCCAAGGTGACTAATTCACCACGGATGAATAGTAGTTATTATTAAAAACCAAATATTAAATTAAGGAATTATATAAACAGAGAAATGTAATTAGTAAGTACGAAATTAATTGTAAACTTAGAAAACTTGAAAAAACCCAATATTGTGGGATACCAAAATAATCTTTGTGAGAAAATATAAATGACAGTGCAAATAGATAATAACTAAGAAGGAAGAAAAGAGGAGGAAGGGAGTCAGAAGATATAGGAAGATTTGAAAGGAATTCAAATATTGATAACAATGTATTCACGTCGAGCTCGCCCAATGAAAATAATGATGTAACCATGGAAACGACGGTTTGACGAGGTAATTACCGTTGAATACAATTACTTGAAAAGTGACACTCACGCAAACCAGAAGCAAAAATTCTGTACAACACATTTTCATATTTAAAAATCTTAAAAGTAAAATAATGTATAGAAATTGATCGTAAAGAAGTCTGATGAATACTGAACACCATTACCAGATGGAGAAGACGTTTAATTGAAGACGAAATATCTAAATAAATCCAAACAACTTTGAAAAAGATGCCGAAGCTTGAATAAAGAACAAATGAATTATATTGATGCCACAATCCTTCCTTCCCGACCTACAGAGTAATTCCGTACTACAATGCTGTTAAGTATCAATTAAATTATTTCAACTTCCAAAAATAAACGCACTTTGAATATTTCTCAATATATGTTGAATACCACTGAATCACTTTTATTCTCTTGCAAAGACTAAATCGTAATATTAAGACACTGAAAGTTTGTTAAACTACAGAACTAACCTCATATTTATGTACGACTTTTAAACCACTTGTACGACACTCAAACAAAACAATTACCATTACACATTACCATACTTAAGAAAAAACATTATAAGGTTGTGTATTTTTAATATTGCAATTGCATCTGAACCTTTTAACGTGATCCAAAGAGCCCATAACCGTCGAATGAAATATTTGTTGATTGGCGTCATAACACACCATGCTGTGTTTATTTGTATTCAAAATTGATTGGTTAACCCTTGAGTAGAGTCTTATAAAGAATTATCCGGTGCAGAATTGTATATAAAAAATTAATTACAACTTGTGTCTATAAAATATTAACTTCAAATTAATAATAAATCTATACTGTGTGTGTTAAATTGTGTTTTATTTTCATTAGAAAAGTGTATGTTTAAAATTATAATGTATAGCGAATGTTTCTGATGCGACGCCTAGTGCGCAAGTAGCGAATACTGTAACTGCTAACTCGATTAACAAAAATTGAGAAAAGGCGGGACGGATTGAATTCATCGCATCGTTCGAATAAAACATTGATAAGGAGACAATTTTAATTGTTTTATACAAACAATTTGGTGCCACCTGGGGATTATCCACTACGTTTGAACCTCAGATCGGGAACCACGATACCTGGTCACCAGTACGTTCGCTACAGACCCAAACATCGTGAGTTACATCTCCGTGCGAGGACGAAGTGGTACGAAACACAGACACAATTTACACTCAGACAGACTGTTACATTTTACAGAGGTATATTAACGACGGAGAACATCAGTATATATTATAAATTGGCGACCAACCGGTGGAGCTTGAAAAAAGAAAGATACGAAGTTCTAGCAGCGGTCACGAAAGGAGATCAAGATGCACACAAGAGGATTATCGAAAAAATTGGCGAAGGAAAAGGAAATGGAAGAAAATAGAGGGGAAGAAGAGGAAGGAACATCGATTGAAGAAGTGGAGTCAGCAATAACCGCAACAGAACCAACCCAAGACGAAGAAATGGAACCACAAGCGCGTGACAAGGAAGAAGTTAGAGGAGACCCGAACATACTGAAATTAATGGAACTGATGAACAGTATGAACGAAAAATTGGACAGGAACAAGAAAGAAACCAGTGAAAATTTTAAGAAACAGGAGGAGAAATTCGACAAGAATGAGGAGAGTTTGAAACAGATGAAGAAAGAAACTAGTCTCAGTCTAAAACAAATTAACGAAAAATTTGACAAGAGTGAGGAGAGTTTGAAACGAATCAATGAAAAAATAATTAGTACCAATGAAAGTACTAAGGAAGAGCTGAGACAAACCATTAACCAGAATAATGAAACATTACAACACCAATTGATGGAATACTGGCTAGAAACTATACAACAGATAACTGAAACGAATGAAAAATTAGAGGAAACGTTGGAGAAGCTAGAGAAAACCAACGAAAATGTTTCTGAAGTCCGTGAGGAAGTGCTCAATAAAATGAACCATCTCGAACGAGAAAATAAAAGGAGAATTGAGGAAGGTCATGAAGAAACAGCCAGAAGATGTGCCCAGATGGACCCAGGACATACATCAAGTCCGGGAAGAAAACCAGAAGGAGATAACAACTGTACGAACAGACTTGGGAGAAAGAATGGAAGTAGTTTACAGTAATTTAAATAAAATAGACAGCAAGGTAGACCAAAACAAACAAAGGATTGATGAGATGCACAGAATGGAAGAGTCATTACGGGAGGAAGTGGACGCCTGGTGTGACCGGCCATGTAACAGTAATCATGTCATGAACACGGACAACAGAGATACTATTAACTTCCGTAATTATAAGAGGAACCCTATTGATTTCCTGAAGAGGGTGGAAGAGTTAATCATAAGGAATCGAGAGACCCGGTGGACAACAATAAGAGGAATGCTGGACGAAATGTTCAAGGAGACTTACGACAACTGGTGGACTGCCACCAGACCAGACACCCAAAGCATTCAAGAATTTAAGACCCAGTTCAAGGCTAAATACTGGTCTGAATCGACTCAGAACATGGTCCGCAATAACCTAAGCAACGGGAGGTATGAAAATCAAAATGGACACTCTCTCACCTCCTACTTCTTGGGAAAAATCTGCATGGCCAGGAATTTGGAACCACGTATACCGGAAGAGTGTCTTGTAATACAGTTGTCTTACCACTATGACGACGCCATACAAAAAGCACGGATGTACAGCCAGGTAAAGACCATTCAAGACATGGCTAGCTTATTGGAAAGCCATGAGCACGAGTGGCAGTACAGAAAAAATAGCGTGTCCAGTTTCAGGAATAATAGAACAAATGATGGACAATTATCACCAAACCAACGGGGGGATAATAAGCCACCGGTAAACAACCCTAACAATTATCAAGGGAACACACGGGGCAATAACGTGCCCAGAAATGTTAACAGAAATGGAAACAATAATAATAACAACTTCGGGAACAACTACAGGGGTAACTACCCATCGAATGGTTACAACAACTATTATTGCCCTGGAAACAATAACAATAACAATAATCAAGGATACTGACCTCAGGTAAATTACATGAGGGGACAAAGACAACGGAGTCCAGGAAGAAACTATCCCCCATCTACCTATCGGCGAACGTACGTTAACCAGGTACCCGATACTAGAAGCCACCCATTCGAAGAAGATCCCAGGAACAGCATAGATGACCGGAACAATCGACAGGAGCCGAACGCTAACCAACCAGTAAACACTAATGAAGTTAGACACAATGAGGCTAACCCTCATTTAAACGCCTAAGGTCAGTGAAAACTGTGGACAGCCCATCACTGGACCAATCTCTTGGGGAATGCACGACGACGAAAAATATAATCACTATAATACAAACGAATTATCTAAAAAATATAAGGGAGGAATTGGTCGAAGAAAGTAATCAACCAATGCCCAGCCGAAACAGTGGGATAGTGTACGTAAATGCCCAAATCAATGGAGTAATGTCAACATTAATGATCGATACTGGATCCAACATATCTTTAACTGACCAAATAGAGTTAAACAAACTACAACAAGAAAGTAGTACACCTATACCAACTCTACCAATAAATAACGTAACAATTATCGGTGCTACCGGCAGACAAAACAAAACTGTCCGGAAACAAGTGTCCCTGGAACTTAAAAGTGAAGGACTAACATTCACTATGTCTTTTCTGGTTGCCAGTGGCCTACCATTCTCAATACTTGTGGGATGTGACATACTCCGACAATATTCTGCCATAATTAATCTAAAGCAAGTAAAGCAAGGAGAAGTGTCATTAAACACAGAAAATGGAATATGGACAACAAGTATAGTGAAGGGTGTTAACTTACCTTCAATAAACCACTGTTATGCCATATTACAGAATAATTACTGTCAACAAGCACAGGTAAAAATAATGAATGAATGGGAGGATGAAGAGATATGGTCAAACAAGTTGGAGGAGATCAGACAATTCCAAAGAGAAGTACGAGATCAACAGATTAGTGCTCACCAGGCAGAGGATATCATAAAAATTTACAATCAATATCGACACATTTTTTCTGATGCCCCGGACAAGGTAAAAGATTATCAATATCAAATAATATTCAAGGAGCCCGTTGATTTTAAGAAAAAATCATATCCTATTGCATACTCTCAAAGAAATGCAGTGAAGGCAGAGATCAACCGGATGATGGAAGAGGATATAATAGAATTAAGCCAATCCCCATATACAAGTCCAATAGTGGTGATACCAAAGAAGGACGGAAAGGTAAGAATATGCCTCGATGCTAGAGAAATCAACAAGATGATAGTAAACGATAGAACGTCCCCAAGCGTAATTGAAGAGATCCTTAAGAAATTCCATGGCATGAAATACATCAGCGCATGGGATACAGTCTGTGGATACTGGCAAGTAGAGCTACACCCGAACAGTAGAAAATACATAGCTTTTCTGTTCGATGGGAGAAACTACGAATTCAAAAGACTGCCATTCGGACTAATTAATTCGGTTGCCGTATTCATCCAGTGTATGGATCAGATATTGGGACAAGAGGTACTTAACTTTACTACTGTATAAGTAGATGACTTGTTGATCACCTCATCAAATTGGCAAGAACACTGTAATAGAGTGGAGACAGTTTTGAAAAAATTAACAGATAACCATATTACCCTTAAGCTGGATAAATCAAAATTCATAGCCAGCAAGGTACAATTTTTAGGTTTTAATCTGACAGAAGAAGGTATCACCCCTTCAGCAGAGAAGGTTGAAGCAATACAACGATTCCCAACACCTAAAAATAAAAAACAGCTACAATCTTTCCTTGGAATATGCAATTATTATCGGAAATTCCAGGACCATTATTCCAAGCTGACAGCACAATTTCAAAAACAGTTATCCGCTAAAAATAAATGGACATGGGGAGCTGACCAAGACAAGGTATTTGAACAAATAAAAGAAAAATTTTTAGACACCGTCATGCTACACCATCCGGATTTCCAAAAGCCATTTTTCATGAATTGTGATGCGAGCGACGTGAGTGTCGGTGCTGTCTTGTATCAAGAAGATGATAAGGGGCAACATATGGTCATAAGCTTTACAAGTAGAACCTTAAATGCATGTGAAAGGAACTACCATATCACGGAAAAGGAATTACTTAGTGTTGTATTCGCCTGCGACAAATTCAGGACTTACATTTTAGGGTACAACGTAACCGTGAGAAGTGACCATCGATCCATATCTTTCCTTAAACAATGCAAGCTTAGTCATGGAAGACTAACCCGATGGATATTACTACTGCAGGAATACCATATTAACTGGGAATACATACCAGGAAAGAAAAATACTGCTGCTGACATATTATCACGTATTAACATCCAGCAACAAACATTCGAGGGAGAGAAAGAACTGCTAGTCAAAGTATATAACATCATTAAGGATAGAACAGATCTGGAAAAAATAACGCTGGAAATAAGCAGACACCAAAATGTGGACCCAAAGATAGTGAGTATCAGAGAAAGAATACTGAAAGAAGAAGAACCCATTGTACAGAATTATAGAGTACACGACAACTTATTATTCATCAAAAATAACCCTAGCGTCGGAGAATGGAAACTACTAATCCCATCTATAATAGAAGGACAAATAATCATGGACTACCACATCCGGTACGGCCATATGGGTGCCATGAAAGTAGTAAAGGCACTAGAGGAGCAAGTGTATATCAAGAGTATCTATCGAAAGGTAAGCAAAACCATACAAAAATGTCACATCTGTCAAATGGTGAAATGCAACAATGCTAAAAAGGAGGGTATGATGATACCCATAATATCAACCCAAAAATTAGAGAGAGTATTTCTTGATATTTGTGGTCCATTCCCTCGCAGTGGAGGAAGACACCGACTTAAATTCATAATCATCATATTCGATCACTTCACCAAATATACCAAATTATATTCCATTAACCGTGCTACTACCAAGAAAATTATTGAAATTATATTGAACAACTTTATACCAGAAGCGGGAAAACCTATGGCCATAATAACCGATCATGGGACCCAGTTTAAAGGAAATCTGTGGAAAAATAAACTCTGGGAACATGGTATTAAAACATACAAAACATCCGTTTATCATCCCAGCAGTAACCCAGCTGAGAGAGTGCTTAGAGAAGTGGGTCGAATTCTGAGGACCTACTGCCATAACAAATAAAAGGAGTGGCACAATTACCTAAAGTCCACTGAAGAATTTATAAATCTGGCTTACCACAACTTCACTGAAACCACACCATACTCAATGATGTTTGAACGACCACCACCTAGAGAGATAAACGATCTAATTAAATTTCCCACCAATACCGAATACCAATTTGAAAAAAGAAGAATTTATAACAAAATTGCAGAGAAAGTAGAGCAGCAAAAAAAAATACTCTAAGAACCATCCACATACGATCAAGTACCAGATAGGAGAGAGTGTATTAATAAAGAACAGGGAATTACCCAGCTCCATAGAAGGCATTACAAAAAAGTTACTATTGCTATATGTAGGGCCGTACACTATCACACAAGACAAGGGCAATAACACATATGAAATCACCAACCCCACCACTCAGAAAATAAAGGGGGTATATAATCAAGCATCGATTAAAAAATACTATGACAGTCAAACTTAACTGAAAAGAATTCAAATTGAAAAAGCCAACCAAGTTAGCTGGAATAAAAAGAAAGAATAATACAAACAAGTAAGTTTGCTGATAAATAATAAACAAAAAATAAATATAAAAAATGAATTTCAAAATTCAAAAAAGGTTATGTAAGGACAGCTTACACAAATATTTCGAGAATATTTTAGACCAATTATAAAATGGAGAAATAAAATTACCAAGAATCCACATAAAGTAACAAACACAAACTTACTATAATCTTTGAATAAAAATTAATAATATGGGAGTGAAGTTACAAAACATTCCTACAAAATAAGATTAAGTTACAATAATCTTTAGCCAAAATATGAGGCACAAAAAAGCAAAACATACTATAAAGGAATAAGCTACAAAAATTCCTAACTAGTAAGAAACACTAACTTACTATGATATTTAAAAAGTTATGAAAAAAAAGGTATCAATCAAAATGATTAACTTCCACTACTATTTAGAAAGAAATGGGAAGTAAGATTAAGAAAACCGATGATCAAAAAATGAAATAAATAAAATACACATTGTAGCATGACAGATAATCCACTAAGTTATAATTCAAATATGATCATAATTACATTTAAATTAATTAACTCAAAAGAAGGTTCGTAAGAAAATAATGAATTATCAAATAAAAATAATTAACTATCAAATTAAAATAATCAATATCAAATGAAAAGAATTAAAAATCAAATGAGAATAATTAAATATCAAAGTGAACAACACCACCATAAAAGAAAAGTATAATTAAATTAATAAAATGCAATGATAAAGTATCAAGGAAATTAAATCCAAAGGAACTCATATAAAAAATCAGGAGGATACCCAGAAAGGTTAGGAGCAGGTGATAAAGAAGATACCCCGAACTCCAGAAGTAACAGGAAGGTTAGGAACAGGTGATAAAGAAGATACCCCGAACTCAACCAAAGGACATAATGAAAAACTTACCTTGGAAAACCCAAGACAGAAGAATGAAGAAAAAGAAGATGTAGGATGGGAGAACTACGAAGAATACCCATGAAAAACCTATTAATAAAAATAATAAACCCCGAAACAAATATTAATATAACCCCAGAAAGTATAACACCCCAAAACCTCATGTAAAATAATTATAAACAAAAGTATTTAGTAGTAAATAGAAGTACACAAAAGAAAGTTATTATGTAATAAAATAAACAAATCTTCACCGTCCCTTATAACTAAAAGTTTGGTCTTAAAATATTGTAGAACTCAAATATAAATAAGAACCAACAGTGTTACGTGTACCAGTGCAAGTGATTTCTATTTAATAAACTTCAAGTGTAAAGGTGTAACTTATATTTTAACTATGTACAATCAAATAACTTAAAGTTTTATAATAAATACAGAAATGAAATATCATGAAGTATTATTATGGAAATATGTTAAAAATTTCATAAAACAGGCCACATCTTTTTATCAAAAGACATTCATAGAAATGCAAATGATAAAGAGAGCTGAGGGGAAATAATTACTGTGACAGGGGATTAAAAAAATGTAATATACAATTAAACAGAAAGGACTGTAATTAGTTTAAGTTTAAAGAAAAATTTAACAATCAATGGCTAATTATGTTCATGTTTAGAGCCTATGAACTCCACATTTCAATGTGAATATTATATAGAATAATAAGTAATATAAGAATGTTTATTATGTATAACAGTATGCATACAGCCTAAAGTGTTTCTGTATGCATACTAGACTAATTTATCAAATGTTTGTTATGTATTTCTGGAAATAGTTAAAACCCAAAATGTCTAGCTTTAAAGACTGTTCATTAATTTTCAATATTGTTTTTTATAGTATGAGCATGAATACTATGCTACATGTTTCAATAGTTGTATAAGGAATTTTTATTTGATATTATGTTAAGTTTAGACAGTCAGAGAGGGTATATAATTGATAATATTAAAAAACCAATATATGTAAAACAATAGAATCTAGGCCAAAATGGAAATTTCAATAACATTATATTTGAGTAAGGAAGTTAAATAAACCAAGCAAACTAATTAGATTTATATAAGGTAGATCAATCACCAACTACTATAACTGAAACTATACTTTAAAAGAATCATATAAAAGATTGTATAAAATTATTAAAAAATTTCAAAATGTAATACCTAACCATTTCAAGGATGTAACGTGTCAAAATTGGGTAATTTTATTTATTGCATTTATGGGGTATTTGTATTTTTTTTTTTTTCAGTTTTCGGGGTTTCATAAAAAATATTGTGCAAGTTTTAATTCCATGGTAACAGACCACGTGTTGACTGAAACAGTTTTAGAACAAAGGCAAGACGCAATATTCCGTTGCGAAATTAGTTGAAGTATGTAGCCACCCTAAATTTCTCAGAACTTTGTTTGAATGTGACAGCGCACGCACGCGCGATACAGGTCCACGCTCGGAGTGACGCTATCGGCCAAAAACCAAGATGTCAAGAAACCAAAGTTAGGCAGTCTCATTTACCATGACGGCGGATACGAAAACTTAAGAACCGCCCATCTGGTGACGTTGGCCAGTGCCTCACTGAGATCGTTTACTGTCATCACCTCAACAACTAAATGCATAGCATGGGACGAAACTCCTGCGACGAAGCCCAAGGCTGTGATTTCCACCAAAAAGTATGAGATCACGTTAGCTACACCTGCGACGTTTTCCTGCCCAGTTAGTCGTTGACTGTGTCGGCCGACACAGCGCAAAGTGCGCTCTGCTAACTCTTATCAGTTTTTTTTTTTGAAGCCACAGTGAAATAACAGTAACAAATTATGTGACTGCGGTCAATTAAAGGTGTAGAACATATTCATATATTTTTTTTTCGGACATTAAAGAAGAAATCTAAAAGAACAATGAGTGCGCGCGAAAACCACGTTGCCGGCGGGTTTCATTATAACAAAAGTGTAAGGGCTGTGGGGTGTAAAAATGGTCTGGGGCTTTTAAAATATTAAATTCTAGGTATGTGAGAGTGTACGAAATTGCAGGCTGGGCTTTGTCTGTATTTATGTATTAAATTGTGATCACTAAGGTAAGATGTTAGAATAAGTTAGTATGTAGCAGATAATAAACCGAACAAGGAAACTGTAATGGAATCTATAAAACAATGAGCCAAACTTTTGAACCAAATTTTAACTAATTCTGAATAATTAAAAATCATAATTTCTTTTCAAAAAATGTGTCGAGTTAGTTATTTCGATAACCTTAACACAGGTTTGCATCTGACGTACATGTGATAGAATTCTGGACCCAAATAGAAGCTTTACAGGTAGGTAAAAATAAACTGTATTTTTGTATTTTATATATTTTAAAATGTATTTGAATGTAACATTGGCGCCCGAACAGGGACGAATTTAATAAATTAATAAATTAATTAAATTCCACATCTACAAAGATGCAAATGTGTGTTGTTAGGTTAGCGGAATAAAATAAAAAGTGCGTCATTCGCACAAAATTGGCTATATAGTAGATTACATACTGATTATAGTATATGTACGCACAAGTATTATAAAAAAGTAAGAATGGCAGATAACAATGAAGTCAGCTTATCTGACAGTCAGACCGAGAGTCAGATAGACTCCGGTATTCAAACGGAAGCAAGGTCAATAGACGAGCAGAATGTAGAAGTATCCATAATTAGTTCGCCGGGAGCGATTTCTACTCCCGTACCAATTAAAATAAATACAAGAGAAAAAGAGTTGTCATTAAATGATTTATTTAATCTCATTAACAATAGATTTGATATGAACAATAGCGATTTCAATACAAAATTTGATGAACAGAAAAACGAAATTCAAGAATTTAAAAGCAGTGTAAATGAGAAATTAGATATACAGAATGACAAATTTGACAGACAAAACAGGGATTTTAATGAGAAATTTGAGGTTCAAAAGAACAGTTTTGATGAGTTAACAAACCAAATTAAAGAAATGAATAAATGTTTTGAAAATAATAAGGAAACAATAAGAACCAGTTTGAATAAATTAGAACAGAGTGTTGAGCGAATGGGAGTACATGTGATGAGTACAGAGAAAATAAAACAAATGAAAATTGTAGTGACAAGTGTAAAAACATGATACCAGAGAAAGAGTTAACAAATGATAATGATAATATCGAAAATAATGAATGTAATACTGAGAATAGTAGTGTGTTTGAAGAGTCGGTATCAGAGACTGATATGGTAAAAATAAATAATGAGAGTACTAATGAAATTGCAGAATGTAGTGATAATGAAATGTTAATGTGTGTGTATGAGTTGGAGAGAGAGAGGAAAAATAGCATAGTGGTAGAATGGGGACAGAGGGTAAATTTTCCCTTTATTATTTATGATGATGATTTAATGTGTTCACAAGTATTGTTTAAGAAGGGCAAGAGTCCCGTGTTGGTAGATGAATTGAAGTGTTTATTTTTGTTGTGTAATTTTGTACCCTCTGTCTGGAATAATTTTGAGAGTGTGATTTGGTATTATGATGAGAGAGGTTTAAGTAGAGAATTGTATGTGAATAAAGAAACAGAATTGTATAATTTGAATAGAAAGTATGACGAGTGGAAAATAAGGTTAGAAGTGTGTCTAGATAATAATGATTTGATTGAGAATACAAGAGTAAATAACCCGATAATGAATATAATTACTGATGGAGACTTAACAGATGTACTTAACGTTGACTTGTTGTATGATTATTTTGGTAAAATGAATGAATTTGGTTTTTATGGTTACAACACACAAAACAGTAATTTGTGGGGTAATAAAATTGAACAGTGTTACATAAAACAAAGACTTATCTGGGACGATGGAGGGTAGACTATAAAACAATAAAAGACAGTTATAAACAATTTTGTTTTGTGGTTTTGACATGGCAGATTTGGACAATGAAGTGCGGAAAAACTGAACAGTTAATAACAAAAGTTTGTAAATAATTGTAGTGAATTTTTGTGTGTGTGTATTGTAGAAGGTCAGATAAACAATGTATGTATGTAGGTAAGTGACAGTAATAATAATATTAAAATATTTGCAAGTTAAATAAATAAACAGAATTAATTTTGAAAAACAGTAATTGACTAATTGTAATTGTTTTGATAGCTAGGTAATTTGTATTTTCAGTAATTAATTTAATTAAACCAATTTGATGTTTTAAATATTTTGATTGATTATTTAAATGTTGTGTAATTAAATTTTCTAATGAATTCAAATTATTTTACGAGATTTGTGAATGTGGCAATTAAATGATAAATTGTTTGATGTAAACTAACATGTGTGTTAAATGTTTCAGAGGTGAGGTGAAAGTATTGGGGTGTAGGGGGTATATATTTTGTGTATGTCAATTTAAATGGACTGTAAGTATAAAAATGTTATAGTATGAATCATGTATAATAAAAATGTTTACAGGTGTAACTTAGATGGAAAAATTATATTCAGTAATGAGATGTTTTGAAATAACTGTGTTAAATAAAAATGATAATTAAAAAATTTAATAATAACTGAAAGATGATCTATAATAATTATCAATAATAAATTTCAAAATTTTAAGAAAGTTCAATGGTAGAAATTTATGAATGATTTGAATGAGTCAAATGCTAAATGATTAATGAAAATGTTACGTTAGATTGTATATAAAAAATGTTATTATATAGTTATGAAGGTGCTATTGCGGGGGTGGCCTGTGCTCTCGTAGATAGTGAAATGGGTTGGGGGTAACAGAGAGTGTTACCTCCATCGGAGGTCAAAATGGCGACAATGGGCAGCACATTTTTTTTTTTGGTACACATTCAATTGGTACCCGGATAGATGCTCGTGTCGCACATAACTAAAACGATGTAGAACAGGCATTGAAATGCAAGTTAGATTTCCCCGACTTTTCGGGTGATTACTGCCTTACCAGCACTAATCGTGGCTTTGGCTAGTGGCCAGCTATGGTCATACCAAGTCCCTTGACCATAGCTGACTTGAAATTGGTATATAGTAGAAATTAAATGGGGGGTGAAATTTAGGGGAAATCCAGGTACTATGGAACAGCGGCTCCCACTCTGTTCGAGTAGGAACAGCAAGGCCAGGTGGTAGACCCGTTTAAGGGCGTTTAATTATAAACAAGAATATGTTGATATTCAAAAACATTAAAATGTAACTGCCGAAGCAAAGACACGGAGATGTCAAATTACTCCAAAATATACAGTCTTTGTGGAAGCGAAAAGGCGCTACAGCCTTACATAACTTGCAATAGAGTGTGTGGATGGGAGGTGGCTCAGATGAGCCACGAATTTAAATTTTATAACATAAAAATTGCTAACTCAAATTTTGATCTAATAAAAACGTTTATATTCCGCTTAAATAACTAGATGCTCATACATTCAGTATAAGGTGTTCATTCTATGTAAATGTAATATTTTATTGTAGTAGGTTAGATATAAGAGTTGATAGAAAGTATGTGTTTTATATAATTTGTGTATTTTTTAAACTAAGCAGATAACTAAACCGAGGCGGTTCACATAAATTATCAGAATCAGAAAAAGGGGAAACAAGGAGGTTAGAAGTAAGGATTGATAAAATATATATATTTCATGTAACCTGTTCAATTTTGAGATGTGTTTTCATTGTGTTAGGAATGTCAGCTGATCAGCAATAAAATGTCACTGTAAAATTGGTTGTAAATGTTCCAGGTAATTAATGTTTAATGTAAAGTTTCAATGTATTACAGATGCTATTTAAAGTAATGAGAAAAGTAATTTAATGTGGTAAGATTTTAAAGGAATTGTCAGAAATAATAGATAGTTTTGGGTGATGAATATTTTGTGGGACATATAGATCAGTCCAAGTTGAAATTAAAGTTGAAATAGTAGAGATGAAAATAATGTAATGTTGTGAGTTAATGTAATAGATATTGAGAAGTATTGATGTTGACACAGTAGTCATGGGAAATATATGTAGGGTTTTGAGTGATATATTGTTGTTTATAATTGATGATGTTATTTTGTTGTAGTTGAAGTAAGGTAATAAGATTGAGATTTTGGGGATGGTAATTTTGTAATAGGGGGTAGTGTAATGTGGGAGTCCGCAACAAGGTTGGGACGGGATGGGACCGATTTAGGGGGAAGGGGTCGCCTTAGGTAGAATCCAGGGGCCAGATAATGGGAAATGAGTTTTTTTTGGGGGGGAAACACGTATCCCAAGTACAAAGGGTTAGAGAGTATTTTTTTTTATATATATAGGGAGAAGGTGGCGATTTGAGTTTAATGATAAGTTGGGGTTAGAGAGTGTTTTGATAGATATTGTGATAGAGATGGGTGTCATGTTAGTTAAAGTTGAGGAGTATTAGAGTCAGAGGGGTAGAGATTATGAGGGTAAGCCTACCAAGTGGTAAATTAAATTGTTATAAGTATTTAAATCACCCACAGAAATGGAGAATAAGATTGTTAAATAAAGAAACAGATTTATAGTAAGAACATGAAATTTTTAGTTGCAACCAGTGACAAAAGTTTGATAGAGTTTGGAAAAGTAAAATTAGAAAGTGTTTATTTTGAATAATTTAAATGTCAATTTGACTATTATTTATAATAATATTTTGTTATTTTAAATGTTTTATTTTATTATGTTTTGTGTTTCAAGTTAGAATGTTACAGATGTTAAATGTATTTTCAGATAGAACTTGTACATAACGTATGTGGGTCAAGGTTTTGGACTTGACCTAGTTTTGATCAGCTGACAGTGAGGTCATATACATACTAAGCTTGTTTAGTAAGGAAATTGATTCAACTTTTGTTTTTTGATCAATTTAAACAAATTTTAAATAATTTCTATATGTAAAGGAAACATTTTAATAAATTTAACTTTTTTTGAATTTTAAAATTTCTTAAAAAATTTTTTTGTAAAAAAAATCTTGATTTGCGCCTGCCAGCTAATGGATAATTTTAAACTTTGATTATTTTATTGTTGGTGTACTAACCATGTTTATTCTTATTGATTTATTTTATTGAATTGTACTGTTAGACTTTAGGTAATCACATGTTAGGTTAAGGATGTTCTTAATTGTAAAAAATGTTTAAATCAATTTATTTTAAATAAAACAGAAAAAACCAATGAAGAGAATAATTTAAAATATATACAAAATTTGTGATTTGATTTTACATGGAAACAACCAGTGAGTTGTAATTTTAACGAATTTTTAAAGAAGTTTTCAATCTTCAATATGTAATGTGAGTGTGTGTGAGCCCAGTATCTGCTAAAGGCAGCCCAGCTTGCATATAAGGGGAACATATCGGCTGAGGATCTGGCATAGTCTAACCCAGGGTGTTGGATTTTTTGGGGGTAGCATGTTAGAAGGTGAGGTGTGCTGTGGTACGCGTCTGTTTGATTTTTCGGTGTTGGGATCTCTTAAGGAGAAGTCCAGTGATCTCGTTCAGATGCGTCCATAGTCGCCGAGCCAGGGGGGTCATGTACCCATGAAGTATAAGAACAAGGGGGTTGTTGGCACCAGTTCCTCACCGGTCCTCTTAGGGGTTTTATCAATGAGATTTCTTCTGTTTTGACAGAAGAATTCTCATTGAGGGGGTATTGTAACGTGTCAAAATTGGGTAATTTTATTTATTGCATTTATGGGGTATTTGTATTTTATTTTTTTTCAGTTTTCGGGGTTTCATAAAAAATATTGTGCAAGTTTTAATTCCATTGTGACTGCGGTTAATTAAAGGTGTAGAATATATTCATATATTTTTTTTTCGGACATTAAAGAAGAAATCTAAAAGAACAATGAGTGCACGCGAAAACCACGTTGCCGGCGGGTTTCATTATAACAAAAGTGTAAGGGCTGTGGGGTGTAAAAATGGTCTGGGGCTTTTAAAATATTAAATTCTAGGTATGTGAGAGTGTACGAAATTGCAGGCTGGGCTTTGTCTGTATTTATGTATTAAATTGTGATCACTAAGGTAAGATGTTAGAATAAGTTAGTATGTAGCAGATAATAAACCGAACAAGGAAACTGTAATGGAATCTATAAAACAATGAGCCAAACTTTTGAACCAAATTTTAACTAATTCTGAATAATTAAAAATCATAATTTCTTTTCAAAAAATGTGTCGAGTTAGTTATTTCGATAACCTTAACACAGGTTTGCATCTGACGTACATGTGATCGAATTCTGGACCCAAATAGAAGCTTTACAGGTAGGTAAAAATAAACTGTATTTTTGTATTTTATATATTTTAAAATGTATTTGAATGTAACAAGGAGAAATAGTAAATTCATGAATTACAACTAAAAAGACAGATCAAATGTTAAATTTATAAGGCTTAAGGAAAGGTAAGGATTTATTTATATCAATCAGAAATTTATTATACTCATATTTATAACACCTAACATGGCTAATATTTTGGACAAGAACAGGAACCAGATAGTAGGCCTATATTTCCAAAAAGACAGAAATATAGCAATTTTAACAAAAATCTTTATAAATATGGACTATGGCATATCAAATTAAACAGAAAGAGTTTAAGAAACCAATTTTGTAATTAATAGTTCACGAAAGTAATCCATAAACAAAAAATATTCTGAATATAATGTATTTTATGATCACATGAATAGGAAGTGAAAAATATTTAAACAATACTTTTTTCATATTAACTTGGCAAGATATTTCATAAGACGAAGGAAGTAAGACAGTTCTTAATTAACATTCAACGCGTACGGTTGTTATAAAATCGCTCTAAGAACCTATCTCGAATATATTAAATGGCGTATAAGGTTATGCAGTAACAAACGAGAGTACCGAAATTGTCATTTTAACTTAAAATCAGTGAGACACACCACCATAAACAGTGAGAACAATCAATACTGAACAGAATACTTGTGATATAAACCAGTAAAACTATCACACATTAAGAATTCACGTTACAACGAAACTCACAATTTTGCTACACACAGACGAGAGTGAAAACACAATTATACCAAAACAATTAAAGCCAGTGAACGAAGAACACTTAAACAGGACACATCAAACAACACAATAGACATTATACACTATTCCGGAGACCAATAAAACAGTTGTGAAGGTGAATTTATTATCAGAATTTCCAGCAACCATTTATACGTTAACTTCATCAACTCAGCTAGCCGCCATGATGGTTCTGTGATGCACTGCGAACTATCCAGATTGACTTCGTCGACAGCAGCATTGGTTTGAAAACGTAACAATTATAAACATTATATTTTATTATAATCTTTGTTATTTATGAATTATTAAGAATTCTTTTGTACGTGTTATACTTTCTATGCTTGTCCCTTCTCTGACTATATAACTATAACCGTTAAAAGAATCATTCTGAACATTCATATAATATAACCTGTTTTGTAAAATTGATTTATCCCTGTACAAGAGTCAACATCATATCAATATCGATTTTCAATCGATATTTTACCAGTAAATGTTAATAAATCAAAATAATTTTATTATTTTGTTTTAAAATTATTTCACACATTAATATTAGAGTGTTTATGAACAACAGGACTTACTGGAAGACGACCTTTACTAAAGGAAAGTGATAATCTGGAGTATAGAAGAAAATCATCAATCGATTAGGAAAGTAAGACAATCTGATTAACTCCAGATTCATTTACGGTCAACCAGAAGTGCAGATATTAACATAATAGACTCAAAGAATTTTAAAATTTCGACGGAATTTCACAACAAGAATTATTTATAAATTATTCAACAACAAACATAAAAATTTTTTTTTTAAATCAAATTAAAATTTTATTTTGTACATTACAGAATTATTTATTTGTAACAGCGTATAAAACGCGTTTGGTTACAACATTCTAAGAGTTGTAATATGAAATGAAATGAAACAAAGAGTAATTAAAAATGAATAAAAATGTGAATTGTATCAATAAAAAACAATGTTCCAAGTATTAACAAGCAGTATCTATAAAGAAAGATGAAATAATATATGACTCGAACTGAGCAATAATGAAATACAAAGGTAAAAGATTCCCAACAAATGTTATGATTATTATTATTATGTTGAGTCACGAGATGACTGTATTAAAGATTCATTAATTGAGATTGACTGTTGAATAAGTCCAGCAATCATGTAACTGAGCAGGGATGATGTTCCCCTGATCTCAGAATAAGAGGAGTTTTGAACGACGGAGTTAGGTAAGCCAATAGAGCCCATCCGAATTGATTGCAACTACAAAGTAAAGATAGTTAGGGAAAATAAGATTTATAGGGAATAATTTATAATAAAAAATCAATAAGCCAGTTCGTAATAAGAAAAAAAAATGAAGAAAAGAATCAGAAGAAAGGAAATATAAGATACAGAATTAAGCATAAAAAATCGAGTGAGAAGCAGCACAGTTTAAGAAGAAAATGATACAATACAATTGATAATTTCATCAAACTTAGAATCACATTTTATAAAATGATCAATTTTGGTGGAAGGGCATTATATAACATCGCCAAATTCAGATCAATTTTGATAACAATAAGTATGTATAAAAAATGTTAAATAATACTATATTTGAATAAATAAATAATGTGGAGAGTAAAAAATATATAAAAGGTAATTAACATGGAAGGAGAAGAAGCAATAAAGAAAAAGTTATTAATAAAGAAACTCAAATAATAGACTGACAGACAAACGACATTGACCCAACCCCAGAGATTGGCCAGTTAAGAAACCTAAATAAAGAAAACAAGACGAACGAAGGAGAAGAAGAATGAAAACCAAGAGAGAACAAACCCACGAGGAAGAAAACAAAATGAAACACGTCAAGAAAACTAGACAAGGAAAAAAATAGAGAAGGGAGAAATAATGTATTCCAAAATAATAAAGAAAAAGAAACCGGTTAAGAACCAAAACTATTAATGAATGTTAATATTGATTGAATGACAGTTATAAATAGTCAGTAATATGAAACAATAGATAAAAGAACACTAACCAAAGAGTTAGGGATATATGTAATTTGTTAACAAAGAAAGACATAATATTAATAATTTTATATAGATAGTGTGTAGAGAAAGAGAATAAAATGATGAGAAATAAATGGAAGTTGAACTAGTGAAAGTGATTTATCCTAGAGTGATATAATACTAAAGAAACACTAAGTAAATTATAATGAACACTAAATAATTTAAGAAAGTGCAAGTGACAAATAAATACAAATATTGTCTATCATAAAAATAGTAAGAGGAGAATAGGCTAAGATAAAGACTTAGTAAAATAACCTATGTTTAAGTTTTAAGAGTGAACAATAACATTTAACAAAGTTGCAATGAATAATATTTAGAATAGAACACTGATTCAGTAAATAATGAACACTAAGTAGTGATATTCACTGTGATGACTAGGAAATAGTATTGTTATAACTTAAGAATGTATTGGAAAAGTTTAAAGGTGTGATTCACAAGGAAAAGTAATAAGATGGTGTTAATATGGAAGGGAGAGCAAAGAGCATTAGAAAATAAGTATGTATTAACATTAAGTAAATACCTATGTTATAAGGGAAGTTTAATGAAAAAAGTTCAATAGAGGTGAGATTGTTTAGCACCAGAACAACAAATAAGAAATAATGAATTGTATAAACTATTGTTTATGAATTGGATATGGCTGTAAGAATCATACAGACCACAGACCTAGATGTTATATGTTATATTGGAAACGAATAGTAAGTAATTAGCCAGTAATATTGAATAACACAATTGTTACATACAAAGATCACAAAAAGACTAAATTAAAACACCTCCAGAGACATTAAACCTAATTATAAAAGCAAAATAACGATTTAGGACTAAATGAAATATATTGTGTATGAAGCCATAAAAATCCAGTAATGGCTACTTAAATGTGAAACAGGCCTAACGGTCAAACATAAACAATTACTGATTGTATAAAAATCACCATGTAATGGACAAATCCAAGGTGACTAATTCACCAAGGATGAATAGTAGTTATTATTAAAAACCAAATATTAAATTAAGGAATTATATAAACAGAGTAATGTAATTAGTAAGTATGAAATTAATTGTAAACTTAGAAAACTTGAAAAAACCCAATATTGTGGGATACCAAAATAATCTTTGTGAGAAAATATAAATGACAGTGCAAATAGATAATAACTAAGAAGGAAGATAAGAGGAGGAAGGGAGTCAGAAGATATAGGAAGATTTGACAGGAATTCAAATATTGATAACAATGTATTCATGTCGAGCTCGCCCAATGAGAATAATGATGTAACCATGGAAACGACGGTTTGACGAGGTAATTACCGTTGAATACAATTACTTGAAAAGTGACGCTCACGTAAACCAGAAGCGAAAATTCTGTACAACACATTTTCATATTTAAAAATCTTAAAAGTAAAATAATGTACAGAAATTGATCGTAAAGAAGTCTGATGAATACTGAACACCATTACCAGATGGAGAAGACGTTTAATTGAAGACGAAATATCTAAATAAATCCAAACAACTTTGAAAAAGATGCCGAAGCTTGAATAAAGAACAAATGAATTATATTGATGCCACAATCCTTCCTTCCCGACCTACAGAGTAATTCCGTACTACAACGCTGTTAAGTATCAATTAAATTATTTCAACTTCCAAAAATAAACGCACTTTGAATATTTCTCAATATATGTTGAATACCACTGAATCACTTTTATTCTCTTGCAAAGACTAAATCGTAATATTAAGACACTGAAAGTTAGTTAAACTACAGAACTAACCTCATATTTATGTACGACTTTTAAACCACTTGTACGACACTCAAACAAAACAATTACCATTATACATTACCATACTTAAGAAAAAACATTATAAGGTTGTGTATTTTTAATATTGCAATTGCATCTGAACCTTTTAACGTGATCCAAAGAGCCCATAACCGTCGAATGAAATATTTGTTGATTGGCGTCATAACACGCCATGCTGTGTTTATTTGTATTCAAAATCGATTGGTTAACCCTTGAGTAGAGTCTTATAAAGAATTATCCGGTGCAGAATTGTATATAAAAAATTAATTACAACTTGTGTCTATAAAATATTAACTTCAAATTAATAATAAATCTATACTGTGTGTGTTAAATTGTGTTTTATTTTCATTAGAAAAGTGTATGTTTAAAATTATAATGTATAGCGAATGTTTCTGATGAGACGCCTAGCGCGCAAGTAGCGAATACTGTAACTGCTAACTCGATTAACAAAAATTGAGAAAAGGCGGGACGGATTGAATTCATCGCATCGTTCGAATAAAACATTGATAATGAGACAATTTTAATTGTTTTATACAAACAATTTGGCGCCACCCGGGGATTATCCACTACGTTTGAACATCATATCGGGAACCACGATACCTGGTCACCAGTACGTTCGCTACGGACCCAAACATCGTGAGTTACATCGCCGTGCGAGGACAAAGTGGTAAGAAACACAGACACAATTTACACTCACACACGCTGTTACATTTTACAGAGTTACCAGTAAGAAGACGACACACGAGTTACGTAATAATATATATATATATAACACAAATAAGCCACCCCAATACCACGGATAAAAATGATGAATCAACTATATAAAGTGTTTAAACTAATGAAAATAAAAGGACAATGACGCGACAAACGACTACATGACCTAACCCAAGTGATTCAATGAAGTGATTGACCCAAAACAACCAAATAAAGTGAAACCAAATGAGCAGGGGAAAACCAGAATAAAATGAAATCGAAGAAGAAGGAAAATGAAACAAAACAAGTATAAAGGAAATAAAAGGAAAACAAATGATAAGACACAAACAAATAATATAGAATAGAAAAAGGAGAAATGATACACTCAAATATAATAATGGAAACGAAACCAATAACTAACAAATGTAAAGGATAATTATTATTATCGATTAAATGATAAATGTAAATGATAATACCCGATAAAGTAATGAGAAAAATAAAAGTACACTAACCAAATAATTAGAGTTTAAATGTAACAAAGAACTCTATAAAGACATGAACTTATTAATCGCATAAATAACATTTGTAAAGAGAGGGATAGTGAGATAGTGAGAAAGTAAACATAATTAAGTGACAAAGAGAATGTAATGTTAGGGATTACCCACTAATAACACTTAAATAAAATTTAAGAAGTGCAAAAGTGAAAGTGTAAAACCCCAAAATAATGAGAAACCCTATTGATAGGTGTAAACACTTAATAATCTGTGATAAACACTAAATGATTAATAGTGAACAATATTATTTAATAAGAATCTTGTTATTGATAGCATTAAGTTTAATTGTAAGTAAGGGATACAATAGTATTCAAAGGGGGGATCCCATGGAAGGTTAAAAGTTAGGGTTACCATGGCTAGAAGGTAAAGATTGTATAAGAAAAAATATAATAAAGAAAACAAGAGCAAAATAAAATAAACACCCCATGTTCTAAGGGATAATCAATTAAGTAAGTTTAAATGGTGTAATGATGTTTATCACCCAAAAAATAATTAAGAATGAAACGAATTGTAAGCAAACATTACCTAATAACTGTTAAAAAATTGTTTGATTTAATCTATGAATAGGATATGGCTGAAGGAATTATACAGACCATAGGCCTAGATGTTATGTTTTATGTAATAGAGAATAGTAAGTAATAACCAAATTATAAACAATGGCAAAATAAGTAAATAGAAAGGTAAATTAATACAGATCTAATAACACTGGAAAATCAGTTAGGAAATAATTAACAAACCTTAATGTAGAAACTAATGGTAACATACAATTATTATAAAAACAGATCCAAAACACATCAATAAGTAAACAAATCATTTATAATATCAAAACAAAACATGTATGAGGGTAAATGAAAATGTAATTTGTATAAAATAAGTAAATATAGTCAGTTACTACTTAGGCCTATGAAATGCCTAACTGTAAAAAAACAAATAACTACAAATTGTAAAAAATTAACAAGAATATTAGCAAATCCAAGGCAAATAACTAGTCAAGGATAATTTGTGAATCAGATTAAAAGATAAATGTTAGAATAAGGACTTAAAATAAAAAAGAAATGTAATTAACAAATATCAACATAATTGTCCAAACAATAATACATTAGAAAACCCAACCTTATGGGATGTCAAAATGATCTTTGAAAGAAAATATGAACAGTAGTGATAATATTTAATACGTAGAGAGGAAGACGGAAGAATAATAGCAATCAGAAGATATACAGTGATTTTGAATAAAAATTCAAATGTGATAACAATGGTCTTAAGTCAAGATCAGCCAATCAGAATTTATTAGTAACCATGGCAACGAACGTTGGTTACGAATTTTCCATTAAATCTTATTATTCAATAAGTGACGCTCATTCAGAATAGACGCCAGGCCGTGAATGACCAAAATTTTAATATAAAATGTTTAAAAAGTAATCAAAATTCAAAAAGATGAAAACGTAAGAAGCAGACGAAGGACGAGAACATTTAACTGATGCCAAGGACCAATTTAAATAAATTTTAAATGAATAAATCTCTACAACTAACATGAAAATGATGCCAGACGTACTTAAGCCCCAAGATAATTGAAAATTGACGACTATTGAAGCCCTATTCCATTTCGACTGAATGACAGTTCACAACAAGTCGACTGATTTGATAAGTATTATTAAATTACCCAAATTTCTGAAATAAATTCACTTTAAATTTTTCTCACAGTAATCTGAACTCTCACTATAAACTGAATATTATTCCTTTGAAAGATTAGTTAAAAACATAAAACACTGAAATTTTGTTGACTAGAAAAATAACCTGTATGAAAATTACGAACTTTTGAAACACACTTACCACACTTCAGGAACAAATTATAATTACACATTATATTATTTAAGTACAAATAATGTAAGGTAGTGTACTTTATTGTAATCATTATTAATATTTCTTTCGTAATCACAAGAACACAGGACTTTGAACGGAACAAACTGTAAACAAACCAAGCAGTCGCCATATTTGACTAGATAATTCGTTCAAAGTCGATTCGCCGAAACCCCAATATGTTGTCTCATAATAATTGTCGGTGCAAATTTGTTGAATAACAAAATATAATTTTGTGTCAAACTGAGTAATTACCTATCACCAAATAAATAAACTAGTACAGAGTGTAACCACTGTTTTTTTATTCCACACAAGCATATTATAAATTGTGTATTATTTAGCAAAGAACGAAAATGATGGTAAGCGCTCACGTCGCAAACTCGGCGAACTAACTGCTCGATTAAGAAGGTCGAACGAAGGCGGGAGTAAAATTTGAATACTCCAGACCGTCATAGCTAAGAACGCTAAACCACCCTATTTGTTAATTTAATTGTTTTAATTAAACAATTTGGCGCCACCCGGGATTTATGAACACCTAACGAAAAACAGGTAAAGTTTCCACTCGTGTTGTACTGGTAATTGAAGGATCGCTACGGACATCGCTAGCACAACCTATAAGCAACGACACCAGTGTGAGGCGAACACACGAAATATACACTTTTACAGAAAACGAAAGAATCGCTTCGTTACAGATTGGCTTCCATCGCGGGGCTTAAATAAGGCGGACGTCCTCACATCGTTACTATATATCTATATCTATATAAGCCAAATACCAGTGACTGACTCACTGATCACGATATCTCTGAAACCACTGAATGGATATCAATGAAACTTTGAACATAGCTTCATCATAGGTCTTAGGTGCTCACTAAGAAACGGTTTTAAAAACTTTCACTCCTAAGGGGCAAACCCCCCTACCCTATTGTATGTATGTATCTATGTATGTGTGTTCCACATCTCCTCCTAAACCACTGGACCGATTTCAACCAAACTTGGCACAAATATATTACACGACGGGAGAACCAACATAGGATAGGTGTTTTCTTCGATGGGGTCCTTTGGGGTCTTCCACATCTCCTCCTAAACCACTGGACCAATTTCAACCAAACTTGGCACAAATATTTTACGCAACAGGAGAACCAACATAGGATAGGTGTTTTTTTTGATGGGGTCCTTTGGGGGGTTCTTTCACATCTCCTCCTAAACCACTGGACCGATTTCAACCAAACTTGGCACAAATATTTTACGCAACGGGAGAACCAACATAGGATAGGTGTTTTCTTCGATGGGGTCCTTTGGGGTCTTCCACATCTCCTCCTAAACCACTGGACCGATTTCAACCAAACTTGGCACAAATATTTTATGCAACGGGAGAACCAACATAGGGTAGGTGTTTTTTCGATACGATCCTTCGGGGGTCCTTTGGGGTCTTCCACATCTCCTCCTAAACCACTGGACCAATTTCAACCAAACTTGGCACAAATATTTTACGCAATGGGAGAACCATCATAGGACAAGTGTTTTTTCGATACGATCCTTTGGGGTCTTCCACATCTCCTCCTAAACCACTGGACCGATTTCAACCAAACTTGGCACAAATATTTTACCCAACGGGAGAACCAACATAGGACAGGTGTTTTTTTCGATACGATCCTCTGGGGGGTCCTTTGGGTCTTAAAAATCTATTAGATCTGGTTACTATGGCAACCCAATAGAATAGATTCTGGTTACCATAGCATCGGTGGAAGTCTCCCGCGTAGGAAGTAGCGTGGGAGTCGTCCGACGGGCCTTCCCCGGAGTCCATCCACGGAACCCGGGGAGTCTTAGGTCGGATCCCACGAAAGATGTCGGGGCCAGAGTCCACGGTTCTTATAAATAAAGATATAGGTTATGATATCAAAGGTGGTGTATGCAAAGTGGTGAGAAAATACAATGAAAAGAGGTCACTTATTCCCTGGAAGATAAAATCTTTGTTGGGCTTTAAATATGACTGTAATACTGACTACAACAATGACAAGATTTTATCTATTGGTGATTTTATACAGTGTAAATGGTGTAATTCTAAAAAGTGGAAAGAGGAAAGTCCTGGGTTATGTTGTAGCAACGGAAAAGTCCACCTTCCTCTCATTAAAGAACTACCAGAACCTCTCCACAGCCTTCTCACAAGTGAACATCCAGAGTCTGAACACTTTTTGGTAAACATAAGAAAATATAATGGTTGTTTCCAAATGACATCTTTCGGAGCCAAAGAAATAAAAGAAGGGAACTTCACGCCAACTTTTAAAGTACAAGGTCAAGTCTACCACAGGATAGGGAATTTGTTGTCTTCACCTCCAAACAATCCCTCATTTTTACAAATATATTTCCTTGGAGACGACAAAAAGGAGACAAACACTAGATGTAACAATTTTCCAAACGTAAAGCCTTGGTTAGTTGCCAAACTTCAAAGAGTGCTTCACAATCACAATTCTTACATAAACGATTTCAAAACAGCATTGGAAAGTATTCCAGAAGGCCAGGAGTTCAAAGTAGTAATCCATGCAGACAGAAAGCCCATAGACGGACATAGGGGTCAGTTCAATGCACCCACAACAAACGAGGTGGCTTTAGTGATCGTAGGCCAGGAGTTTGCAAAGAGGGACATCATTCTCCACAGCAGAGATTCTAAGTTACAGCGCATAAGTGAAACTCATCGATCTTATGACGCTTTGCAGTATCCACTTATGTTCTGTCGTGGGGAAGATGGTTACTCCATTGCCATTCCACAGTGCAACCCAAACACTAAAGCCCCTCTAAAAAAAACTGTTTCAGCTTCAGAATTTTACTCATTCTGCATAATGGAGAGAGATGGCCAGCAAAATTATTTGTTACTTTATCGCAGTCTCCTGAATCAATTTTTGGTTGACATGTACGCCAAAATTGAGACAGAAAGACTCAACTTCGTAAGGAACAATCAGAGTAAGCTGCGGACCGAAAACTATGTGCATCTGCGGGACTCCATGTGCAAAAATGATGGGCAAGCCAGTAATATAGGCAAAATGGTTGTTTTACCTTCCAGCTTTACAGGTGGACCCCGTTACATGCACAAGCGGACTCAGGACGCCATGACATATGTACGCAAGTACGGCCGTTCTGATCTGTTCATCACATTTACATGTAACCCTAAATGGACCGAAATACAAGAAGCATTAAGTGCATGACAAAGGCCTCAAGACAGACACGATATTATTGCCAGAATATTTCACCTCAAAGTAAAGAAAATGATGCATGTCTTGACAAAAGGCAATGTTTTCGGTCCAACAAGGTGTTACATGTTAACTGTGGAATGGCAAAAAAGAGGTTTACCGCACGTGCACATACTGCTCTGGGTGCAGGATAGGATCATGCCCCATCAAATCGACAGTGTGATAAGTGCAGAGATCCCTGATCCTGAAGTCGATCCTGCCCTTCATGACATTGTTAAGTCCACAATGATTCATGGACCTTGTGGAAATGTTAACAGAAACTTGCCCTGCATGGTAAACGGCCAATGCACCAAGAGATATCCGCGGCCTTTAGCAACACAAACTCAAACTACGGATGACGGTTACCTCCAGTATCGCCGACGGTCTCCTGCCGATGGTGGTTTATCGGTCAACATTAAAGGAGTTGATCTAGACAACCAATGGGTGGTACCGTACAATCCTGTTCTTTCCCGCTCTTTCTTAGCCAACATAAATGTTGAACTGTGCAACTCCGTCAAATCGATAAAGTATATTTGTAAATACGTGAACAAAGGCAGTGATCAGGCAGTGTTTAGGTTGGAGAATGAGTGGGATGAAGTTTCTAAGTACGAATCAGGTCGCTACATCAGCACTTCCGAAGCGGCTTGGCGTATTTTCTGTTTTCCTATTCATGAAAGGTTCCCACCTGTAGTGCAGTTAGCAGTCCACCTTGAGAACGGCCAGAGGGTATTTTTCACTTCCGACAATCTTCTGGACAAAATCCAACATCCACCAAAAACCACATTAACAGCATTTTTTGAACTCTGCAAAACCGATTCCTTTGCCAGAGGCCTTCTTTACTGTGAGGTCCCACCATACTATGTCTGGAAAAATAACCAGTTTTGCAGAAGAAAGCAAGGAAAAAGCGTTCCAGAACATCCAGGAGTAAAAAAAGATCATGTACTTGGGAGGGTATATACTGTACATCCTAACAATGTCGAGTGTTTCTATCTGCATCTCCTGCTACACGAGATTCGAGGACGAACGTGTTTCAATGATCTTAAAAAGGTATCTGGTATAGTTCATCCTATGTACCAGTCTGCCTGTAGAGCATTAGGGTTGTTGGAAGACGACATGCAATGGGACATAACCCTGCAAGAAGCTTCCATTTCAGATTCGCCTCACAAAATCCGAGAGCTGTTTGCTGTAATATTGGTGTTTTGCCAAGTTGCAGATCCCTTAGCACTTTGGGAAAAACACAAAGAAAGTCTATCAGAGGACATAAGAAGGCAGATTGAGATTGAAAGTCATGGTTTAGAGATTGAACTTTGCAAGGACACAGTTTATAATAAATGCTTACTATGTCTTGAAAATATGATCTTTTCTATGTCAAACCAATCTCTCCAAGACTTCGGTTTACCTCCACCAACTCAAGACACAAACATTATTACAGTCAATCGCGAGTACCTGAAAGAGCTCTCCTACTATACAGTTCAGCTTTCTGATATGGTTGCTGAGAACTTTCCTAAACATAATGCGGATCAGAAGAACGCTTACAATGAGCTCATTGCCAATATTAATGATGGACTCGGTCAGCTGTTTTTTCTCGACACACCTGGTGGCACTGGAAAAACGTTCCTACTAAACCTACTTCTTGCCAGCGTTAGGAAAGACAGAAAGATTGCCATCTCTGTGGCTTCTTCAGGTATAGCAGCTACATTGCTGGATGGAGGTAAAACAGCTCACTCTGCCTTTAAACTACCTCTGAATTTAAACATCTCCCAGACGCCACTCTGCAACATTTCAAAACAAAGTGACACAGCCAAGGTCTTGAAAGAGTGCAAGTTGATAGTTTGGAATGAATGCACCATGGCTCACAAACGAGGGATAGAAGCCCTAGACAGAACTTTACAGGAAATTCGTAGCAGTAAAAACCTGATGGGTGGAATAACAGTACTACTGGCCGGAGACTTTAGACAGACTTTACCTGTTGTGCCTTGGGGAACACGAGCAGATGAAGTTAAAGCCTGCCTGAAGTCATCTTACCTCTGGCCCAAAGTTCAAGTTTGTTCCTTAAGAGTAAACATGCGGGTGCATCTTAAAGGTGATTTTAAAGCGGAAGAGTTTTCAAGCTTACTGTTACAGATTGGCGATGGAAAGTTAAAAGAGGAAGATGGAAAAGTTAACATTCCAAACAACCTATGTGAAGTTGTAAAAGACCTTAAGACTTTGACAGATAAAATATACCCAGACTTAATGAATATAAGTGACTCATCTTGGCTCAAAGAAAGAGCTATTCTAACCCCAAGAAATGAGACAGCAGCAATCATTAACAACTTATTGTTAGAAAAACTTCCAGCCGATGTTGTAAAATATCAGTCGGTAGATTCCGTAGTAGAGGTAGAAGACCCTGTGCATTATCCGGCAGAGTTCTTCCACACGCTCAACCCTCCAGGAATACCCCCACATAACCTTCACCTAAAAGTTGGGGCTCCCATTATGCTGCTGCGGAACTTAATACCACTGAAACTTTGCAACGGTACCAGACTGCAGGTAAAATCTTTACATAAGAACGTTGTTGAGGCAACTATATTCACTGGCTGTGGTTCTGGAGAAACAGTTTTCATACCTCGCATTCCTTTGATCCCGTCAGACTACCATTTTCAGTTTAAAAGACTACAATTTCCCATCAAAGTCTGTTTTGCAATGACAATCAACAAAGCTCAAGGACAGTCTTTGAAAATGGCTGGCGTAGATCTGAGGGAAGAGTGTTTCTCTCATGGGCAGTTGTACGTTGCCTGTTCAAGAGTTAGCACTCCTGACAGTCTGGTTATTCTTCAGCCAGAAGGAAAAACTAAAAACTTTGTGTACAAAGAAGTTCTTTAATGATCCGATGATTAGTTCTTCATTACAAGTTCATAAATTGAAGAAAAATCTGAAATGTTTTCATACTCAACACAACTTCATATAACAAAAATGTATAATGTTTATTTTAAATAAAATATATAAGAGGTTTTAATTATTTATTTATAAGAAACCTACTTTAATTGAACTTTGTTAATTAAATAAGATTTTCATTACGTACAACGTGAAACTCCGTAGCGAAGCATGGGTATTTTGCAGGAAATTTGCGGGTATATATATATATATATATATATATATATATATATTACAGTCCTCTGTTGTGGTTTACATTTGATTTTTTACAAGTACATACTTCTATTTACTGTTTACACAAGTGTTTATAACCACATATTTGAAACAGATGATGACATGGAACTAAAGATGATCAGAATCATGTTTGGAAAAAAATGTTTCTGTTATTGAAATAATAAAAAAATGGCAGTGCCATGTGCCTTTAAGGACAAAGTTAGTAGTTTTTAAAGGAGTGCACCATAGGATGCTCATTCACACCTTATAAATTAAGTTATAAGATGTAAACTCTTAGATGGGCTTATCCCAGTCTCAATAAAATAAACAGGAAAAATTATTTATAATATTGTTTCTGATTATATACTTCCACCTTTTTCTTTTTTGCTGCTGACTGAAATTATCAGTTACAAACCACTACTTCAGTGTATAAGTAGTTAATGTACACTGAGTCTGTGTTTCAGTACAGTGAATGAGAGATATCTGTGATTCAATTACAATTTTCATTTGCTCATTCCTACCACACACAATTCATATTTCAAGAAAATCGATATAACGTATTCTGTCTATAATGCTCCTGTCAATATGACAAGCCTCTAATCTAATTCAGGCAGCAAATAGTGGTTAGTTGTGGTATGTAGTTTTGTTTGGATAAGGATTCAAGTAAATACACAGAATACAAACTTTTTTTGATATCTGCCACTAGTATGTACCCATATTTCAACTGCATTGATAAGTCAACTGTTACATGGAATGACTGTGTAGTGTAGATAACCTTACAAAAACATAAAAGCATACACCTTCAAACCTTCACACACCAAGTTATGTTATAAGGATTAAGATAAATAAAGCTTATAACACAAAAAGTGACAGAACAAAATGGGGAGACTATGTTACGGCTATATCGAAAAGAGGTCAATGGAATCTCATCTGAGGAAACATAAAACGGATGAGAATGAAATGAGCCACTTCTTCATTATATATGCACAACATTTTATAGAGGAGAAGCATAATTATAAAAGTATGGGATAATAAAAATAAAACTTAATTAAGAGATAGATAGTTATAGAAAGAATCAGAAATCTAAATCAAAGGAAAAAAGATTTCATTAATCTTAAAATATTAATTTTAACAATATTACCTCCTCCTCTACCATGATACACACTATACGGTAATACTACACATTATCCATCTTTAGTGATAATAGTGTACTAACCAAAATGCAATGATCAAATTGGACAGTATAGAAAAATATTTCCTTTATAAATGTTATAAGTAAGCCCTCACAAATAAGGGCAGTATACAATATATTATATTGTCACTTAATAAATTAAAATAAAGTTATAAAACAAATTACCAACAGCTCCATATTTCCCGCAGGGAGATGGGTACAGTGAAGACTCGATTCTGTCAGGCAATTTAATGTTAAACTTTTCCTTACCACTGTACATATTCACGGCAGCCACCTTCCCTGAATGAGAGCCAACTGTCACAATGTTCTGATTGCTATAAAACACATTTTGATTAACAACAACTTCATCTGAACTATCTCTTTGAAAAATACAGTGCTGCACAGTGGCGGCTGGTGACTCTCGCCAAAAACTGGCAATGGTCATAATTCTACTCCCTTTCCCATGATATCAGTTTGATCAGTTAATCAGTTTGATTAAATTCATACATTCAGTAGCATGTGGTTATAACAAAAAAATTTCTATAAGCAAAGGAAGTAATCTTCCTTGGCTGTTTTCTGTGTTCAACTAATAAAACAGAATATGGCGATGTAATACTGGAACGGGGATAATAGTATGCATGAATTATGATGTTAGTGATTGATGACTCATTGGCCACTTGGTGAAACATATTGTTACGACATTACAGAACAATATACGTGTTTCACGAATGTTCCAGTAGAACCGGCTGTAATGTTGTGTGCGTACGTGATTCTCAACACATTAGCTAGATTGTGCCAGAATTTGTGCGGCTGCGCACACTGTGTCAAGGGCGCAATAAATTACGCTCTAATGTTTTCCTTTATTGCTTATGCGTAGTAGTATCGACTATTCTGGAACAATTCTGCTATCTATTTAAACGATGACAGCTGCACTTCGCAGTCAGTTTGAGTTGCGATATATTCGAGTGCGGTTCATAGTATTGTGGCGAAGTGTTATGTGTTTTATAATTGTGCAGGACAATTGTAATACAATTGTGTTTTATATTACTTGACATTTTATTACGTGTAAACAATTTTTATTTGATTTGTTGTAAGAGGCTACCTTGTTGATTACAAACTGTTTAATTGTGATAATAAAGCTGGCAATTAGTGACTTAATTGGTGTCTTGTATTTTGTTTTCCACTGTACCATACGACGATAAGTAGACCGTTGTAACAGTGGGTCAGAATTGGGATAGAACGGTTAACAGTGGAAACAGAGGACACTTCGCAGAAGAGTGGTGTTAGTGGTAGTTGATAAAAATAAAATGGATACCAGTCAGATGATAGAAGCATTCCGAGCAATGTTACAGCAAAGACAGGAACAACAAAAAGAAGAACGCAGACAGGAAAGAGAAGAAGTAGAAAACGACAAGACAAAAAATGTAGGCGTGAAAATGAAACACCAGAGAGACGGCAAAAAGAAGAAATTAGTCATCAAGCAGACAATGTTAAGGTGTTTGTACAATAGGACACCACTGCAAAATGTGTCCTGTTACTAGGTGAGCTGAACAAACAAGTTCACAGAATATCTGACATAGAAAAATCTGTGTCAAATATGAAAACAAATATTTCAAGTTTAGAAGTTTCTATTACAAATTCAATAAAACAAATTAAAAAGAAAGTCAAATATTTAGAGAAAGAAAAAGTTGAAAGATCATTAATAAATGCTGAAGAAGATTCATAATATCAGAGAATCAAACTGTAGTAGGGCTGCGAAGGCCCCAACGTTTGATGGAAGCACTCACTGGGCAACTTATATTCGCCAATTTGAAGCTGCCATTCGCTTAAATAAATGGACGGAAGAAAAGAAAGGACTTTCACTAATTCTAACTTTAAAAGGGCCTGCCACAGAGCTAATACAGAGTGCCATCTACGCCGAATTAACAAAAGCTCTGGAATTATGGTACGGTGACCAGCATTTGTGCGAAGTATACCGTGTTCAACTTAAAGCAAGGCGACGGTGTTCAGGGGAGAGCCTTCAAGTTTGAAGTGAATGTTGATCGACTAACGAGATTGGCTTATCCCAAAGAATCGGAGGACTTCTGGAAGTGGATTTCTCTCATTATGTTTATTGACGGTATCAGGGATAGTCAATTGCAACAAATGTTAAGAATGGGACAGCATGATAATAAATCAGACGCTCTTGTTTGAAGTGTTTAGTTGTTCACTGATCTCTTTGAGAATAGCTTAATAAGCTGAAACAGCTGTCACAGTTAAATAAAAACTGTGAAACGTACCAAGTGTATATATATATTTTTTTTTAAATCTTTGAATTACCATGTGTTCATTTGACATTACATGTTACTACACCTGAACCAATATTTAAATCTCATCCAACTAGATATCATAAGACAATGTGACCACCCAATGCTTAACTGTTTAGGTCTTTAAACAACTACTGACTGAAAACAATTCAGAAAACACATTACATTTAATTCAGTACAAATATCAATGTTTTACAGCACAGTAGCACATATGTGCCAGCCACCACTGATGTTGCACAAAGTAAAACATAATGCAGACATGTGTTCTGTTTAACTAATTTTAAATTTAGTGAAAATGACACGACTCATGTTTTAGTCTTTACACCACCACAATCAGGAATAATGCTGCCTATTATGACTATGGAAACATAACATTATGAGATGATGTTACAAACGGAGAAGTATGAAATAAAATTGCATGTTTTCTGTTCTTTTTTTTATACACAAAGAATTGTTCTTTTTTTAAGTACAGTAAGTTATACTTAGAATCACGTTGATTTTGGGAGCTGATCTGATCAGGTGGCTGATTTTTCAGTATGTAGAGGCAATAAAATACAGTACCGTGGTTTGTGATATGAATAATCAAGAGACTGACAAATTCAGCACTTACTGTACTTGTCAGTTTGAAAACCATTGTTGAGTAATTTTACTGATTGTTATAAATACAATTTTTCCTGTTCACAATTTAATTGTTATACAAAATACAACAAATTTAGTACTCAACACAAATGATATGTGAAAATTTACAAAACAAAACAATGTTTTTTTGTGACCCTTTCATATCTGAAATCCTACACAAAAATACTTATTTTTATTGGCTACACTGGTTACTAAACCCAGGTTTCCTGTTTATTTTGTGCAAGTGTATAGATAATAGAGAAAGCTGCAGAACTCAGTTACTGCTATGAACAAAATAAATTTATTATTAGGTAATTTTTTAACTTGATCAGAAAACTGCGATTACTCAACTTTCTTTAAAGTAAAATAACAATTGTAAGCAAACAATCATATAATTAACACTAAAAAGTCCAACCTACTTTACTAGTTTTAACCAACTGATTATAAACAACATGCCTAGTAATTTAGTCCTAGTTTTTAAGTTTACCCAGCTCCCACAGATATCTATAAGTCTATATCTAATAATTGTCACAAATTTATATAACAGACAACAAAGTACAAAGTTTTTGTGTACATATAGCTTACAAATGTTTTGAAGGAGGTCCAAAACTTATTAATTTTGTCAAATTATTAAAGATGAGAAGTTTTATTTTGAACAAAATTTCTCACAATTTGATCCCCCCCATAACAATTTTACAAATTTTTTAAGATCCCCGAGTTCTGAATTGTTAAAAATACTGTCCGGTGTTGTCAGTACTATGGTGTTACTGACAGACATCTTGTCAGTATGTTTTTTAAGTCCTTTGTGACACTGAAGATGGCCTCCAATGGCAAGGTTGAAACATCTGTTGTTGAAAATAGAAGATAAATCTTCTATCTGGCTTTACAGCCCGGACAGTAGTTTTAACAATTACTATGCTAGCCATGAAAGCCTAAGGAATCAATTCTGAGTTCTAATTTTGACCTGCGACACCCCTAAAGAAAAACATTTTTATAGTAAACTCTATGTTAGGGTATGGGTTAAAATTCCCTTTAGTCTGACACCTGGCTGGATTTTTACATTTTTTTTTTCAAATTATTTATCTCTTTTTTGGGACTGGTGTCCTGATTTTAAAATTTCTAAAATTAAACACTATATTTATATTTTGGATAAATCCCCTTTAATTTGATTGCACATGCATTCTTGTGACTTTTTTCATAACTCTGACCCCGTCACATTTTTCTCTCCTCCCCCCCTATTTTGAGGGGACCTATCTCAAAAACAATAGGGGTCTACAGCGTAAAGGTAAGGACATGCATGCCAAGTTTTATAAAATTCAGTTGATGGGATTCAAATGTTGTCACGAGATATACCCCAAAAGGCAGGCAGACAGACAGACAGACAGACAAAATTCAAATGGTACAGTTAAAACTGAGAACTTGCTCTCCTCATTCAATAATCTAGAAAACTGTAACTGTATACTTGTGACTTCTAAGTTTGTCGTTATATAACAGAATGCCGAAAATCCCTACATCAGTAATTTGAATCATCAAAAATTAGAATTAGAAACTTGTTTTTTTTATATGCTGAATTTTTTATTCATGTTGAAATTCAGTATTACAACGTCTTTCCTTAGGCCCACTGCCAACAGGACAGTAGTTAGCTTTTGAGGATGTTGTTAGCAGCAGACATTACACTCTCCTTGGTTGTTTGTGTGAACCAATCACACACATGCTTTGTACCAAACAGTTACACAGCGATGTTGTCCTCAAGGTTTCCAATTTTGCTGTTTTCAGTATTGTGACATATAGAAACTAGGCCCCATTATTAGAGATGGTTGCTACTAAAAAGATTAGCAAAAACACCACCATCTTTAGCCTACATAATATAACAGTCACTGCAGAAAATGTATACGCATATGATATTGCATCAACTAAAATTTTAACAGGCTGTATAGAATAGCCAATATAAACATAAGGCAACAAAAATATTTCTGCACGTGTGCATGTACATACACACACACACACACACACTTGTTCTTACAAAAGTGGATTAAGTACAACAGTGTTAACAAAAGTACACTATAAAGAATTTGAAAATAATTTAACAAACAAATGTTCTAATAAATAGCACTGCCTCCATTGTAATATATTTTCACCGAAATGTGAGTGGTGGTTGGAAGACCTAACAACTGTTGTTCTCAGGATGAAACAATATCAAGTGGAAAAATATTAGTAGAGACAGCCTGAGTTACCTAACCTGACACAAATAATCCATTGCTCAGGTGTTTTAAAGAAGAGTAGTACTCTATGGATAAGAAATGATGAGAGCAATAGAGACAGAAATGTAAATATTTTCAGAGACCAAATATGTATGTTGAATGGGTGGAAGAATTCTATAAATAATTACCTGAAAGTAAATACAACACACTGGATAATTCAAATATATCCACCAATAAATGAAATAATAATGGATGAAGACATTCCAAATATTTAAATGAGGTACAGCGTTAGTAGTATGAAAAAGAAAATGCCCAGGAAATGACACAGAATCTTCAGAAAAGAGAATCTACCTCTGCCCACATTCTCAGACAGTCATGTATGGTTGCTAGAAAGTCCTGTGGTGCTTATATAAAATAATGGAGTTTACTTCCAGCTGATTATAAATTTTAGATCTTATCTCAGTAGTAGGACTGTTTACAAATGTAACCAGTCCTATTATTAATCTTTGCCACTTTAGTTTTTTGCTTTTTTGTATGTACTATGGGGTTAAACAATGTGGTTGCAAAAATCTGTTGTTTTGCATGTCGATAAAAAATAAACACACAAATTTTTAAAACTCGTACACACGTGCTATATATTTCCATCGGAATAACAAGCTAAAACAACCTTATCTACTCCTGTTTACTGCACACTTTTTATTATGAATACTGATTTTTAAATATCAAGTTAAAAATTTTAGTAACTTGCCATACTCACCATAACATACATTTTCTACCTAGATAATTTACACAAATTTTCTTCCAACATTACTTAACCCTTTCCAGCCTGACCCCAAGTTTATGTTGACAGTACAGCATTGCCTAGCACATGGCGAACACTGCAATTTGGGTTACATGTTTATTCATATTACCTTTATGATATGGGTGCATTTTGGTTTCTGTAGGTACAGAATATTTTAGTACTGACACATGATGGAATATAATACTCCCTAAATTGATTTCTTATGCTTTCATGGCTGGCGTTGTAATTACTAGAACTACTTTCTGGGCTATCAGGCCATGGTCGTATGTTGTTTTTCACATACATTTCAACTTCGCCACTGGAAGCCATCTTTAGAGTCTGAAGGACTTAAACCACTGCCATCGGGTCTCTAGTACCAGAGGAAGATTGAAGAACTTTTGAATCCAGGAATATACAAGATACTGTGGAGAGGCCTGAAGGGAGTGGTCCTGAAAAGGACCGATTTCCTGGTTAAGCGATCTTGCCTGGCACCTGATGTGAAGGCTGCTGACTGATGTTCAGAAGCACTGCCTCCCAGGTCGTATGGGCTTCCGATGATACATAAACCTGAAGTTCAGCTGCGAACCATCGTCAGCCCTATAGGCTTGCCTACCTACAACTTGGCCAAACATCTGACCGAGCTGCTCCGGCTGTACATCGGGCAGACGGAGTCATACGTGCGGGATTCCTCACATTTCCTACAGAAGCTCGGCGGGTTAATATTGCACCCTGATGACTTGATGGTAAGCTTCGATGTCATCTCATTGTTCACGATGGTGCCTGTACAGGAGTCCTTGGCCGGATCGCAATTTTGTTCCCGGCACACATGACAGCTCTATTTTGGCAGGTCCTCATAGGAATGATGACATAATTCCAGTACAGCAGCAAGTACTACAAGATGGTTATTGGTGTCGCTATGGGTAGCCTGCTCAGTCCATGAAAAATTTGAGCGGCAGGCCATTTCATCTCCCCCACTGAAGCCGAGATGCTGTTCTGCTACATGTACAATACTTTCGTTGTCTGGAGCCATGGTGAGGAGGAACTTGGAAGGTTTCTTGTGCACTTTAACAATGTTCACCTGTGGATCCAGTTCACCGTGGAGAGAGAAGTGGCCGATCATCTGGCCTTCCTTGACATCTTGGTCCTTAGAAGGGCCGATGGCAGCCTGGGCCATAAGGTGTACAGGAAGCCAACACACACCGACAGATACCTCCATAAGCTGTCCAATCACCATCCTAGACAGAAGCGGGCAGTTTTGAAGGTCTTGTATTTTGGACTGCCCCTGTATCTTGAAGGCGGGTGTGAGCCCCTGTATATTGACAAGGAGCTGCAGCATCTCGAGCAAGTGCAGGCGAATGGGTATTCCATTGGGGAGGTGAGACGTCTAGTCTGGCCGAAAGAACGGCTACGCTGGCAGAGTCGGTGTTCCAGGAGAATGTTGGCTTCGCTGTGTTTCCCTATGTCTGTGAGGTGATGGATCACATTGGTAGGTTGTTGAGCCGGTGCAGCATTAGCCCTATCTTCAAGTCAACCAGGAAGATCCATCAGTTCCTGAGACCGGTGAAAGACACCAGAGATCCACTTTCGTCTTGCGGAGTGTATGGCATGCCTTGCTCATGCGCCAGATGTACATCGGTACTACAAAGCACAGCGTCTGCACCTGCGTTGGTGAACACTGGCGCTGTTGTTGTCTGGGCAGCCGGAGAAGTCTGTGGTGGTTGAACATGCACTCGCTAACGCCAACCATCGCATCCTCTTTGAAGAGATGAGGCCCCAGTCCTCGGTGAGTGCGTACTTACCTTGCTTCCACATGGAGTCCGTGCCAATTCAGAAGCATGCTGCAATAGTAATGAACCGGCGGGGAGAAAGCCTGTCATTAAGTAGTATTTGGACACATGCCACGGTGAATCTGTGTCGTGTTTTCGTCTGATTGGCTGGACATGGTTTGCGAGTACATCGTGCAGACTCTGAAAAGTTATATATATATATATATAATTTAAAATTTATATTTATATTACCTCAAGATGTTATTTTTCCTTATTTGGAACATGTTTCGAGAGCTCCCGTGCTCTCATCCTCAGCCTTTGTGATCTTGCGTCTGGTGAAGTATTTGTGTGTTGGCTGGATGCTATTAAGGTTTCTTGTTGGTCTCTGGTATTTTAAAGTTGTATTATTGTGTGTGATTGTGGTATATGTATTTGTATTTTGTGTATTTTTGTAACGGTACAGACCTATAGGGCTTTGTAACTTAAATCCTTTCAATTTTATTTGCAACCAAGACGTGTGGTGAATGGACTGTATAGTCGAAACTGCCGTGGGGTGATACAGGAATGTGAAATTTTAAACGAGGGTGCGTACGCGCCTTCACACGCGCACTCAGGTGGCTAACATTCTCACGCTAACGGCACGAACAGGTACATACTTTCGCACTGTGTGCGCACAAAACACTGCCTGTTGCATCCCAGCAAGGGAACCGCACGGTTCTCCATAAAAGGCTGGCGGGCTGAAACTTATTAAAACTTCCAAAATATGGACTAGAGAGTGATACAAATAAAGGTAGAAGCAGTGCTAATTCAATGAAGTACTAATTTTAAAACGCAATTTTTGTTTTGTTTTGGACAGAACACAGTGAAAGTTTAAAGTGAGAACGTGACTAAATTTCAATTAAGAAATTTTTTTTTGGACAAAACAGTGAACCATTAAAACAACAGAACCACAAAATTTGGCGTCTGGATCCATATTAAGGAAGTAGCCACACGTAAATCCATTTTAATTGATTATAAAAAATTTTCTAATTAAATGAGCTCAATAACATAAACGGGGTGTAACGGAATGAGTGTGTGTGAGATCAAAAAGCTGGGTTGTCTTTAATTAATTTAATAATAATATAATTTAGATATAAGTAGTAAAATATGTTAATTTTTGTTGTTGATTAAACGGGGCTTCACCTCCATGTTGAATATAGTGAATATAATGTTGGAGAATAGAGTGAGAAGTCATGATTGTAGTTGATTCAAAAGAAAAAGGAGAATAATGAAAAAGAAATAAATCTAGTGAGTTAGATAACTATATAATGTGTGTAGTCATTGAGTTAAATAACCTAAATCACGCTTGTATTCACAGTTCGTGTGTAGGATCCTGGCCTGCAAGGTAAGTTTATTGTGTGGCATTAATCATTATTATTAATTAAAAGATGGCAAAGAGAGAATAACACGACAATTGGTGCATCTGAACTAGGGACAAATTTATAATTTTAATAATAAATAACACGACATTTTCGATTTTGAGTGCTTTGAATAATGTGTCATGTTTTGTATTGATTTGTATTTGTTCAGGTATTAGTTTGTTTTGTGTTTTATGTTTGTATATTTGTAAATTTTCCCAAATGTTCATTATGGTGCCTTTGTGTGGTATATGTTTTATTAGTGTCACATTGGTTATGTCTGGGAATTCATGTCCTGTGTTTATTGCATGTGTGGCTAAATTGGATTTATTTATATATTTCTGGTTTTTTGTATGCGTTTAGGTGTTCAAAATAAAGTTTTTTCAGCTGTTTTTTTGTTTGTCCTATGTAACATTTATTGCAATCTTGGCATTCAATTTTGTATATACCGTTAGTTGTTGTATTATCTTTGTTGTGTGGGCTATTTAGTTTTTGTATATTATTTTTATTAGTTTTGTATGCTATTTTTATATCTGTGTTTTTAAATAGTTTTGTTAGCTTTGTCATTTTATTATTTATGTATGTGAATGTGGCCCATTTTTTGTTGTTGTTATTATTTATGTGTTGTTGATTTTGATTAATTCTTAATTGTTCAGTTTTTATTTTATATCGACAAAACAATACTAATCCAATACTATCCAATTTTATACTAATTTGGAAAATCACAGATAAAGTTCCTCAGACGGAAAGACGGCATATTATTTCTGCGGATGGTGTTAGTACGGACCTGGAGAAAATTCAGGCCATTACGGAATTTCCAAATCCAACAAAACCGAAAGATATCAGGGCGTCCCTTGGATTGACTGGATATTTTCACTGTTTCACATCGGAATATTCAAAAACCATAGAACCGCTGCTGGAATTGTTAAGGAAGAACACCAAATGGAGATGGGAAGAGCGACATGAGGCAGCTTTCAACGCTACAAAAGAATTATACAGCAAGAGCTTACACGTGTTCCACCCGGAAAAAGAAGGAACGTATGTACTCAACTGTACTGCACTGTGTGTTCGTCTTTTATGAATGTGTATGCAGACAAATCCGAGATATTAAAAAATTTTAAAGTGCACTTAGATACTGATCACTGTGAAAACTTGATGAAAATAATGTTTGAGATGATACCAGAGAAATTTCAATCAAACAATGAGTTCATATTGTACAAAGATTATATTATGTGTAGCCTGGGTAATACGGTACAACTGGCAATACATATAAACCTTTAAAAATTAAATAAAAGTATCGGCAATTACCGAAACAAATGCAAGCGAAGAGCAATCAAAAAACGAGAAAGGTTGCGCGGCATGAGTCTGTGCGATAAATTAAAAATTAAAATAAGGATAATACAAATAATTAAACTAGAATGCCAGGATATAGGTGGAATGACTGGTAGGAAATTTTATAAAATTATGTGTAAAGTAAGAATAATTGTAATCATGTTGGAAAAATGCTTTGGGTGAATTGTAGATATAGCCGAATGACGTCAGACATGGACAGCCTTATCAGTGTTCAGGAATGTTTGGTGATGTCCAGCCATATGGGGTTGTTTGTTTACATTTAGTGCTGTCAAAGTGACAGTTGGGGAAATGTTGTTTGATAGAAGCTATTCAGTTATTTTGATTTTTGAACTTATTATGTATTAGTTGGATGATTATGATTATTGGGAGAAAGTTATGTCAATTTAGGTTAGGAAAAAAAAAATTTGTATTCCATATAAAAAAATTTTTTTTACATGTGGTGGGGTTAATCCTGCAACAGAACACATGATGATAAGCTATGTTGTGTATATCAGAGCACATGGATGACGAGCATTTTCTTGTTTAAATTTGTTTTTTGTAATATTTTGTCTTTTAGTCGTAAGTTTTGTATTTAGATAAATAGCTTCAATTTGTGTATACTCTGAGGTTCATAACTATTTTAAAAATATGGTTTTTTGAGTGAAGAAAAACTCAATTGTAACTCTTATCAATGACAGGGTAATAAAAATTGTAATTTCCATGCAGGACTTTGCTAAATTATACAAAGTTTTTCATGAAATTCGTATATCTGTTTGTTCCATCAATCATGTGACTTGGGCTTAGCCTATCAGAATACACTAAATTCAGTGAGATTCATACGTTGTAGAGCTAGGATGGACACAGTCTGTCTGTAGAAGTTGCAAGCGGAAGTTGTGCCGGTGAAGAGAGTTGTTCTCTTACGAACGTAGAAATATCATATATAAAATAAACCGTGGTAATTCTTAACGAAGTTTTGCGTTAAGAACCGAGTGGGTAAAATATTTAGATAAAATTTAAAATATAATATAGTGCTGTTTTCGTGTAAGTTAAGATATCCGCTTAGGAAATTTAAAGACACTTCAAGATATCGTGGAAGGTGTACATTAAACGCACCACATTAAGTAACACCCATATTAATCCTGAGATTACGAAATTATAAAATATAAATTAATAATAAACTGTACCAGTGAAATTTATAATCATTGTGAGTGAACAATTTATGAACAAACTAATTAATAAGCAGAATGATCACTGTTGCATACTGACGATGAGCTGTGAAGCTTGAAAGTACTAATCGGGATAATTTTTATATAGTGGTGTGCAACAGTGATCATTCTGCTTGTGATTTCAACCACTAACACAACTTTCTTCATTAAACTAATTAATGTTAGCAGTCAAACATAACAATCATTGAAATATCGCCGCTGGAGCCGCCTGCCGTAGAAGAGGACGACAAGATGAAGAGGACACCAGGAAGGAGTGATGCTGTAGAAGAGGACGACGAGACGAAGAGGAAACCAGGACGAAGAGGACACCAGGAAAGAGTGACGCTGAAGAAGAGGACGCCAGGACGGGAGCGACGAAAGGAGAGGAGGACGTTGCAGAAACCAAGTAAAATCGATTTATATTATCGAACAATACAAAAAATTAATTCTATTATCAATACATGACAATTTAAAAAAACAATATACAGTAGAGTCTCGGTAATTCGAGCCCCGGTATTTCGAGGTTCCGTGTAATTCGAGCTGGAAAAAAATAATAAATACAGTCAGTAAATGTAAACAACATTCCCGCCATATCGTGACTCATGCCAGACCAAGTGTCTACAGCATGAAACGCTAAAAATAAATATGTAAATAAATCAGTAGCGGACTGACCGCCTCAGCTGATACAAGTGTTGTACCTGTGCGTTACTACTAAGCTTCGTTACTAGTGTTTGCTTGTTGTTTTAGTTATTTTACTGTACAGTATATTCAACGTTTAGTTTTTGACTACAGTAAATTATTATTTATACTGTATATAATGAGTTACAAGAGTAGGCCTAAGAAGAAGTTTGTGCCGCTAAGTGTTAAATTGGAAGCCTTAAAAAGATTAGACAGAGGTGAAACGCTAAAAAAACTTGCTGCTGATTATGGAGTCGGCAAAGTGACTGTTGGTGACTGGCGTAGAAACAGAGACAAGATTGAAAACTATTCTTCTAAAAAGTGTATGGGGATTTTAACCTGTGAACGCAAATCGATGAAGAAATCTGATTATGAAAAACCGAGTGCAGCTTTGTTCACTTGGTTTAGTCAACAGAGGCAAAAACGAAGACCTATTTCAGGCCCAATGTTGCAAGAAAAAGCAATGTTCTTCAGGAACCAGTTTAAGGAAGGCAAGGATGATTTTACAGCAAGTTCAGGTTGGATAGATGGAAAAAACGATACGGCGTAAGGCAGCTTGAAATGTGTGGTGAAAAGCTATCTGCGGATTCTGAGGCTGTCACACAGTTCTGTGAGAGATTTAAAAAAATTATAGAAGAAGAAAAACTTACTCTCGATCAGTTGTACAACTGTGATGAGACAGGACTAAATTTTAAAATGCTGCCTACTAAAACTTTAGCTTCAAGGGAAGAAAATGCTGCGCCAGGCCACAAAAAATCTAAAGAAGGGTGACAGTTCTTGCTGCATTGAATGCAAGTGGAGAACATAAACTGAAGCTAATGTTAATAGGCAAGTCTGCAAAGCCTAGAGCTTTAAAAAACATCACTCCGTCTGCGCTTCCTGTTACAAACATTAACCAGAAATCTGCTTGGATGGATAAAAATATTAAGAAGTGGTTTTTTGAAAGTTTTGTTCCTGAGACCAAAAAGTACCTAAAGGAAAAGAACTTGCCTCCCAAAGCAATATTAACCCTTGACAACACTGGATCACACGCTGACGAAGAAGAACTGAAATGTGGCGAAATTAGAGCATTGTTCTTACCCCCAAACGTGACGAGTTTAATACAGCCGATGGACCAAGGCATTTTTGAGTGCTTGAAAAAGAAATATCGTCGTCGTCTGCTGCAGAGGCTCCTACAAACTACAAAAGGCGAGGGAACCATAGTGAAATTTCTAAAGAATACTACAATGAAAGACGTAGTTTACTGGGTGGCGGAATCATGGGATGACATAAAGACAGAAACATTAAAGAAGTCTTGGAACAAGATTTTAAAAGAAGAAAATAACAGTTGTAACACCACAGACGAACATGACTTGGTCTTAGCACGACTGATAAAAAAACTTCCTGGTTGTGAACAGTCAAATGAAAATGATGTTTCAGAATGGTTGAATAGTGATGAACAGTTTGAAGTGACCGATGATTCAATCGTTGAAATGCTGAATGAAGCGGCAGAAGAAAATAGTGATGAAGACGTGACTGCAGAGACTGTACCCGTGATGACTCACGCTGAGGGGTTGGCAGCGCTAGACACTGCATTGCGTTATGTCGAACAGCAAGCAGAAGTTACACCGACCGACACGATGCTGCTTAGAAGATGGCGTGACATTGCTGCTAAAAAACGAGGCTCTATTTTAAAACAAAAGACTCTGGACAATTTCTTTAAAAAATAAATTTGTGTGCCTTTTATCTTTTGAGTTTAAACTAGTTCAGGTATGCACTACATTGTTTGTGTTTTCTTATCCGTAAGCAATAAACGTTTGTTTATACATTACTCTTTGTTTTTTTCTTCATCCGTATAATCCAAGTTTTTCCAAATTCGAGGTTGCCTCAGCCCCACTCTACTGTACATCTTTAAAAACTATATTTATGTATATAATAAATAATTTTTCATTTCCTCCATAATAGACTTGTATGTGATTTTTACACACTCACTATATCCTTATTAGTATAATAAAATTTGATCTGTTGCAATATATATATATATATATATATATATATATATATATATATATATAGAATAAATGTCAATCCTATAATTATAAAACTCCCTATTTTCTTAGACGTCTGACAGAATGTAACATACCATTTTTAAACCACAAGGACAGCTGTAAAAGAGAGAGTAATTATTTACATACAATATGCAGGTAGAGCACAATGAAGAACAAAAACATAACAACTTTGGCACAAATTACAGTTTACCTTTGGTATTGGACAAAAACGGGCGAACCATCTATACATTTTCCAAGATTTAGTTTCCACTTCTCTTTCAGGTACCCAACATTTACATTATGGTATTTCTTTCTGAGGTATGATTCTTCTCTGTTTCTAAACATAATATTCCTTCCTCGAAACTGTATCATTGACACATTTATATCACAGTCTTCAGCAGGTTTGAATTTCTTAAACAATGGCTGTTCTTCAGAGTTCCTGTCACTATTCAAATTGGCTTTGGTTTCGTTTACAATACTACTAGCTAAATTTGGTTCGACATCAGCTTGACTCAATGATTCGCAACACCTATCATGATCACAGTTTTTTAATAACAAATTGATCAAGTCTCTTGGTATTCTAGAAAACTTTGCTGATAATTCTGTTACAATCTGTAATGCTGAAATTGAATTGCCACCTAAATCTAAAAATCCATGCTTCTCTGACATATTTTCACATGTGTACCGAATCCATAATTCATTGAAAGTCTCAAGTATATCTTTCCTCCATTCAGTATCAGGTTCTAGTTGCTCTTGGGCAATTTTCACCAATATGTGACGATCCACTTTACCTGAAAGAATACAAATTATATCAAATCAAATACTTTTTGTATAGCTGAATTCAGTATTGAGTAAAAATGGTGTGAAGCTTATATCTGTGGTATGACAAATTTATACTTTAACAAACATGCTCGCACACGCACACACCACAATAATTTTATTATTTATACTTGATATGTATCAGACATATGGATATTGTCTCAATTAATAGTTATTCACTTCATACAAAAAGTTTAAAAATAAAAATTGTCTTGCTATGTGAGTTTGGCTTGTCATACAGAGGTTTTTCCAACACTGAAGTGTGCTTCATCATCCGATTTTTGTGAGTAAAACAGTGATGTGAAATTCATTGCCAAATTGTCGAGGTGTATGGTGACAATGCAATGTCATGCCCCATGATCACAAAATGGTACCAAATTTCTAAAAGGGAAGAACCAACGTGAATGGCAATCCATGTATTGGGTGCCGTGCGCCGTGAATACCATCAGACATGTGATGAAATGTTTCTTTCCAACCGCTGTGTTAAAATTAAAGAGATTGCAACTGAACTAACATGTCTACGGTAGTGCATCTGCGATCTTAATCAGAATCAGCTGGGATACAGCTACACACATGGGGGGGGGGATGCCACGTGTTAACCAACAACCATAAAAATCAACAATGTTTTGTGGTTGTGCGGTCCTTTCTTCAGCATTATTCCACAGTTTCTAAAGAGAATTATTATGCGTGATGATGAGAGTTGACTGCACAATTTCACTCCAGAGATAAAATGAGCATCCAATTAATGGAAACTCAAGAATTCACCACAGCCAAAACAACTCTGACATTTCACAATGTAACATTCACAGTGTTTTTCAATTCCGAGAGATTTGTTTACAGCGACTTTAAAGAGCTGAGAGACAACAATCAATGCTGAATCATACTGTGAGGCTTTAAAAAAGTTGTGAACAGCCATTAAAGATTGAGGGCCCAGAAGACTGAGTGATGGAGTCGTTCCTCCACAACACGACAATGCCACACCCATTCGGCCAGGTCATGCAGGAGTTGCTACGATAATTCAGGTGGGGAATGTGGTGCCATCCACCTTACAGACCTGACCTGGCACCCCATAACTATTACCTTTTTGGCCCTCTCAAACAAGACTTGGGAGGCGAGCGTTTCACTACAGATGATGAAGTGGGAGAAGATCTTAAAGTGGTTAAAAAAAAATGGAAAAAATTTGGAATTTTCCACTTGCATGTGGAATTGAGACATTCATCCCTCGGTATTCAGACAAACTTGGTCGAAAAATTTATAAAAGTGTCTACTTTTTGCTCAATAAAAAAAAAGTTCTTTTCAATGTGTTTGCTTTTTAGAATGAGGGGGGCCATGACTTACTTTCTAATATACCCTTATAAATACGATGGGAATTACACATTAAGTTTATGGCCATAAGACAGATAGCTCACGTTAATTCTACACATTAAGTTTATGGCAATAAGACAGATAACACACGTTGATGCCTGTTGGAATTATTTCAACAAATTATACTTGGCAGTTGACACAGATGACATTTTATTAAAACTTACCATGTTTTGTCAAAGGCAACTTAGGCATTGATAAAATTAAATCTGGTATCGATGGGTTGGGTAGTGTGTTAAACAGATGAAACTTTAGATCTTTTTTGTATGTGCTCTCATCCAGTGCTGAGTCAATCACAACGAATAAGACCAGTCTATCCTTATCATCAATAACACAACACGATTCCTCTATACCCATACACTGTAATGAGACTGTCTCAGTGTGTTCCAAACTGATTCGACTTCCAAACCTCTTCACGATGTTATCTTTGCGTCCCATGTATTTATACATATTATCTTGTATCTACACAAAAGTAACACAAATTAGTTGTGTATTAGAATGTGTGAGAGAGAGATCACAATTAACTTAAAATGTGGAATCACTTGATGCCCTACCTGTTTGGGTGAACTGCTTACATCACACTTTACCCAATACAGTTGGACTCCAACTTACACATGTCCAAGTTAGTAATACATACTTATGTATAAGAAAATAAAATACGAATAAAAGATAGAGTTTTTTAAATAGATTATTAAAACAGAAGAATCTGCTCACAATATAAGTATTTGTCAAGCCTCAGAAGAGGAGTCTTCTATTAGTTTGCACTGAATCTTACTTTTGTAAAAGTTATTGTACTTTGTGATTACTATACACCTTACACTTACATAAATATTTTTGTTAACATTTTTACCTTTGAAAATTTATTAAAATTGTGAGTTACGGCTAAATGCTGGCTTAGGCAAATGTAAAAATTTCAACCAAAATGTTTATTCAATTGTTTACCACTTGCTCACTCTATTCCAATGAAATTTTCTATAACCCCAATTTAAATTCCCCAAACAATTACCAATGCTACACACATCACTTGTGACAGTACGAAAATCTCGATGTCAGAATTATGGTATGAGTGGTAACAAATTATCGTATTTTATTGTATCACCCACACACACATACATGGAGAGAACAATTTCCCTTTGTGAAGAGACAACTACGCAGATTCTAATAGATCAAAACGATTCCAAGGTCAGGAGTAGACGTGCGGAGATGAGCATACAAAATGGCCATCCAAGTGGAAACAGATTGTAAATAGCCACTCTCATTGGTCCAGAAGACAGGACATCATTAAAATCAGTGATGACCTAACAAACAATGACATGACAACAGGGCGTGAGCCAATTTTTAACAAAAGACAATGACGTGGATGCGCTAACACATACACAAAATATGTGCTTTGCATCCCCCCCAGTCAGCATCAGACCATCAAGGCGTCAACACGCTGTGAAAATCGCCGGCAGTTTGTGCCAGCGAAAGTGTTTCTTAATCAAACTAACAATGTGGTAACATATAGTAATAACTCTATCAGAAATATCAAAGTAACTAGTAACAATGTAAATTAGAATCAGTGCAGCCAAAGAGACCTTTGGGAAGATCGGCCGAATGCCTGCTTGACCATGACGGCAATATAAGGACAACGGAGACTTTATACGCAGATACAGGAAAGTCCAACTATTTCTCTATTCCATTCTTTATTATTATTAACGTTGAGCTCAAAATTACAAAAATTCAATGTATGTGTAAATTCAAGTTTGGCGAAATGAGTGAGTGTGAGTGTGTATAGGCCGTACGGTACTTATAAATAATGTTTTTTCTTATGAGACGTTGGTTTGTGTTCTGTTAAATATAAGAATCGATCAATTACAAGGTGGTAACATGGGCAGTTGCAGTTAAATATAAATTCATTAAAAATTCCATAACAAGATTAATGCCTGAATAATCGAAAATAACAGAACTGTAATACAAAATATGTGTCCGCCATTTTGTCAATTTAGTATAAGAATTCCATTTGTTTTATTAATGCTGATATTGATCTTAATTTTCTATGTTATTAAACGGCAACTATATATGTATTACGCTGTCTGATTTAACTATTCCGCACAATTATCCTGTCTCTGACAATCGCTTAATCGAACCCTGGGACCCGAACACAAAAATTTTGAATCACGAAGTTGGCACTACAAGATGGCCGCCGAACCAGTATGAAATACACAATAATTATGGTAATGAAAGGTAAACACCAAAACATACAATCACAACACCAAAATAAATACGAAGTTGGTTAACAAATGGTGCCCGAACTGGGACGTCATATAAATAAAAGTTTATACAATAAGCCGGAGTCAGAGATGGAGGATTGTCGGAAGAAAGGAAGAAATACGTAAGATATACCTGGTACGTAGATAATAGGTTATATTATTGTTTAAGTAAAATATAGAACAATTACTAAAAAATAAAATTCATTATAAATATGAGTAAAATGCCAGAAAGTAATAACAGCATAGAAATAAATAATACAGCTACAGAGTCAATTTTATTAGACGGAATAAGCGCAAATTCAACGCCTAGGGCAATCGAGAGTAAGATATCATTAGAAGATCTGTTTATACTAATTAAAACACAAAATAGTGTATTAAAAGAACAAATTGACGAAAAGTTTGATAGTCTTGAGAACGAACTAAAGAAACAAAACAACGTACAAAAGGTAAAATTGAATCAATTAGATGAGAAACTTGAAAAATTAAAAAATGAAATGCAAAAACGAAATTTTAATGTCGACAAGAGAATTAATGAGATAGAGTTAGAAAATAAGAGTAGAGAAATAGACAAATTAGATAGAAACAAAGACAAGGTAAGCAGTAGTGGAAATTATGATAAAATAAATAAAAATATGGTAATGGGAGATAATAGTGTGGATGTTGGTAGTGATAGTGAGATTTTAATGAGAGTAGAGGTTAATGGTGAGGTGACAGTTGTAGATGAGAGTGAAAGTGGGGGTAAGGAGAGTTTAAGTGAGTATAGTGAGCAGAGGGCAAATTTTCCCAGTGGTATAGTTGGAGTAAAGACTCCGAAATTGTTATTTGAGGATGAAGGTTCCTCTAGAGTTTATGTGGGAGACGTGTGGTCTCCAAATGATCCCTTAGTTTTTTGTGTTAGTGTACCTGGTGAGGCCAGGGGGTGTTTTTATGAAATAGTAGTGCCCTATGCAAATATAGAGAGAGAGAATGTAGCTTGGTGTGATAGAAAGAGATGTTTTAAAAGTGAGAGGCATTGTGAGAGAAAAAGAGAAGTAGAGATTTTTAAGATATGTAGAGACTATGAAGAGTTTATGGAAAGGTTAGGAGGAGAGATGATTGATAAATATAATAAGAACTTACCTTGTAATGAAACTGAAGTAGTAGGAGATAATGAGAATGATGACTTTACAAAATACCTAATTATGACTGATTATACTGAAGGTGACAGAACTATACCCAATCATGACAGGTTAAATAAGTTTGAGGATAATGATGAACATTTGAATTGTATATGTATTTATGATGTTAGTATAAGATATCTAATAATAAACAATGTATATAGTTTTAAGATTCGACTATTATTTGACGATGGAGGTTAATTATTTTATTGTATTATGAACATTTAATTATGTGGACAGTGTTGTGAAATGGACTGTTTATGACTGATTTATGGTGAACGATTAATTGGTAATTTGGATTGTATATTTTTGTGTATTATGTCAATGTATTTGTGTAATTTTGCTGTTGTGTATTTCATGTATTTTTTTGTGTAAACTATGTACTGTGGAATTTTAAATAATTGATAAGGAATTTAAACAATTATGAGATTCAGAGTCTAATGGTTAGTAAATGATTATATATTTGGATATTGAGTTGTTTTAGGATTGTAAGATAAGTGATGAATTTTCTAGTGGTATATTACGGTGAAATGTTGTAAAAGAGTTTGGGTAATAATGATAAATAAGGGCATGGGAGTTAGTTAAATAGAGTTAATGGGAGTTAGTGAAAATAAATGTTGAGATACAGATAATATATAAAGAGGTGTTAGATATTTTCGGGACACAGTGGTTAGTGATTATATGTAGAGTTGAGTAATGTGAATGGTAATTATATTTGTTGATGGTGATATTTTGTAGTAAGGGTAGTGGTGTAGGGAGTCCGCAACGAAAGGTGTTGGGACAGGAAGGGACCGTTTAGTGCCGGAAAGGGTTACCTGAAAGGGTCAGGAACCGATAAGGGAATGAGTTGGTTAGAGTTTGGGTACACACCTACTAGTACAAAAAAATGAGCGGTGCCAGAGGTTTTAAATGGGATTAGTGAAGGGGGTTATTATAGAGATATTGGTGTCATAATATGTTAATGGTTAGAAGCGGTTGTTAGTAAAAAAAGAGGTGAGTAAGGTTAGATTGACAAATGCCAAAATAAGATATAGAGAATAATGAATAATAGAGAGTCACCCAAACTAATAAGGATAAAAGGTTAGAAAAAGAAAATTCATGGTAGGAAGGTAAATGTAACTGAAAGGCAAATGATAAATTGGAAACTGTTTTATAGAATCTGATATAAACAAATGTTAAATAACTAAAAGTTAATAGAGAATTGTTGATAGTAATGATGTGATAAAGTTTTGGTACAAGTCATGTAAATGTAAATTGTTTAATGTAAATGTAACAATGTTAATGTGTAATGTTCAATGTTCTATGATGTTTTTATTATGTTGATGGCCATAGTGTGTGTGGTTAGGAGGTCGCTACAGGGGTAACGACGGTAACAAATGTTAAAAGATAGTAGATTGTGGATGTTAAAAGTATAAGGTTAGCAATGTTTGAACAAATATAGTATGATGTAAATTGCAAAAGAGATAAAATGATTATAAAATTGAGTAATGAAATTTGAATAATGAGCTTGTCTGCCATAGTAGTTGTAGGTTGAATCTTATTGAAATAAATAGGTGATGGTGTTTTGGGGAATATTAAAGAATTGTTTATGTATTATGTTATTTGTAGGAATATATGTATTTTCTCTTACAAGGAAGAGACTGAATTTGTGTTGGTGGAAAAATCAGTCTATGTTGAATTCTTGTTGTTGTTGTGTTGGAAAAAATTTTAGTTGAACAAACCAACGTCTCAAAACACAAACCAATGCATCTAAGGGGAGAAATATCAGTTGTGGATATGGGAATGGATAAGGCCACTATATTAAAATTTTGTATTCGATGTTTCAGAGTTTTGTGGTGTTGTGACCGCGGTCCTGAGCTGGCCGGAGCGTCAGAACAGGAGCGTTAAGTGCCTCATGGCCTTATGGTGTTGGGATCTCTCCTGAGAAGTCCAGTAAGGTCAGAGGGTGCGATCATCAGACCAAGGGTAAGTAATTGTATTTCTTTTATATCAATGTTAAGGGGGTTGTGGCGACATATCTGAACTGATCCTTTTAGAAAAGTGTGAATGAGTCAATGAAAGTTTTTATGTTTCGACATAAAATCTTTCATTGAGGGGGTTTTGTGACAGTACGAAAATCTCGATGTCAGAATTATGGTATGAGTGGTAACAAATTATCGTATTTTATTGTATCACCCACACACACATACATGGAAAGAACAATTTCCCTTTGTGAAGAGACAACTACGCAGATTCTAATAGATCAAAACGATTCCAAGGTCAAGAGTAGACGTGCGGAGACGAGCATACAAAATGGCCATCCAAGTGGAAACAGATTGTAAATAGCCACTCTCATTGGTCCAGAAGACGGGACATCATTAAAATCAGTGATGACCTAACAAACAATGACATGACAACAGGGCGTGAGCCAATTTTTAACAAAAGACAATGACGTGGATGCGCTAACACATACACAAAATATGTGCTTTGCATCCCCCCAGTCAGCATCAGACCGTCAAGGCGTCAACACGCTGTGAAAATCGCCGGCAGTTTGTGCCAGCGAAAGTGTTTCTTAATCAAACTAACAATGTGGTAACATATAGTAATAACTCTATCAGAAATATCAAAGTAACTAGTAACAATGTAAATTAGAATCAGTGCAGCCAAAGAGACCTTTGGGAAGATCGGCCGAACGCCTGCTTGACCATGACGGCAATATAAGGACAACGGAGACTTTATACGCAGATACAGGAAAGTCCAACTATTTCTCTATTCCATTCTTTATTATTATTAACGCTGAGCTCAAAATTACAAAAATTCAATGTATGTGTAAAGTCAAGTTTGGCGAAATGAGTGAGTGTGAGTGTGTATAGGCCGTACGGTACTTATAAATAATGTTTTTTCTTATGAGACGTTGGTTTGTGTTCTGTTAAATATAAGAATCGATCAATTACAAGGTGGTAACATGGGCAGTTGCAGTTAAATATAAATTCATTAAAAATTCCATAACAAGATTAATGCCTGAATAATCGAAAATAACAGAACTGTAATACAGCGTGTCCGCCATTTTGTCAATTTAGTATAAGGATTCCATTTGTTTTATTAATGTTGATATTGATCTTAATTTTCTATGTTATTAAACGGCAACTATATATGTATTACGCTGTCTGATTTAACTATTCCGCACAATTATCCTGTCTCTGACAATCGCTTAATCGAACCCTGGGACCCGAACACAAAAATTTTGAATCACGAAGTTGGCACTACAAGATGGCCGCCGAACCAGTATGAAATACACAATAATTATGGTAATGAAAGGTAAACACCAAAACATACAATCACAACACCAAAATAAATACGAAGTTGGTTAACACACTTAAGTTACAGCCACCTTATCAGTTTTTACAAATACATGGTAATATATTTCTTCACTTCATTAGGTTTTTATTTTACCAATCCGTGCACATATAGATTCTCAACCTCAGGGCATGTAACATATATAATACACAGAAAAATTTACAAAGAATTAGTATAATTTGATTAATTTTATTTTTTAATTTTCTATAACGATTTATAAATTTTCATTCTGTTAATGTTTTCAAAGTTGTTGGGCAGAGCCACCATCTTGTCAATGCTAAAGTCTTACTTACGTAATGGCTGACGCCTAATACTGACGCTAACTTACTGTATCATTCAAACTAAAGTTCAATTGTGAATGTTTGTTTTATGTTGTTTAGTTTTACAGTTTACTGTTAGAGCTCATACTACTAGAAAAATAATGGAAAAAGTTCATAGGTCCAGAAACGGCTTGTTTTCTGTCTGACCAGCATTTTGTGTTTTTAAAGAAAACTTATATCACAAAAAGGGATTGAGATATTTTTATGACATTTGGTACACGTGAACACATTACTGTTCTTTAATAAATAAAAAAATACCGTTATTTTGCAATTTAAAATTTCCAAATGGAGGCTGGTTCACTTTAATGTTTGACCACCCATAACTCTGTAAATTTTAAGTTTATTAAATTACGGTTTATTACATAAAATAAGCCTTCTATTATGAACACAATGACATCTTGTATGTTCAAATTTGTTACTAAATGACCGAGTAATGGTGGAAAACATCCTATCTGTAAATGCTGACTGCCTAATTTTTTGTACCAGACTAGGATTCCTCCAGTATAAGAAAAATTTATTTAAAGTTATTACTAATTTTTTTTTTGCAAATTAACTCAGTAACAGTAATCTATAACAGAAAGGATCAATTGTAAATGCAATTAACATTAGAAAATTTATCTACAACACATCATAATCTGAATCTCTAGTATTAAAATTATTTCAACGTAATGAAAAATGATAATGGCATGTTTTGATTTGTAAATAATCTGTGTACTTTAGTGAATTCAGTAATAATGTATTATATAATGCACAAATAATACTGTCAGATAGTTTTCTTACAGGCAATTCTTAAATTCCCTTTGCTTGTGTTTCTTTACTCTTGTTTATCGTCAGTGGCGCGCTGACACTTTGTGCAAAGTGTGGGATGCACACAGATGCCAGGATAGTAAAAGGCACCAAAAATTTCAGGCAACGAGGAAATATTTGAAAAAAAAAAATATTATTCATTAAGTTAATTGTATTGACCTTTTTGGTGCTCTGGACGAGTATGACGCCAATAATTTATGCAAAGAAAATTTACACTGTCAACCACTTACTTTAATTTTAAAAACGATGTACATCTGATAATTCAGTATATTTATTCAAATGACTTAATCACAGTTTATCCAGACTTCACAATTGCTCTTTGGATTCTCTTGTCATTACTGGTATCTGTAGCATCTGCGGAACTATCATTTTCTAAACTTAAAATTATGAAAAACTGCTTGTGCTCCACAGTGGTACAAGACAGACTTTCAAATCTTGCCATTATGTCAATAGAGTCAGATATTTTCCATTAACTTGATGTATATGCAATATTATTCGAAAATTTTCATTAATGAAAGCTAAAAGTTCACTTCACTAAATGATTTTTATTTCTCTTTGAATATTTACTTACCTATTTCTTTACCAAATAATGTTTGTAATATGTTCCTATTTTATATACTTCTTAGATTATCTGTTTCTTATTTATATGATATCTATACAAAGTACAAATGTCAAAGTGATTTTATTGCCAAATAAAAAATAGTAAGTTTAATTATGAGTGTCATTCAAATATGAACCGGATTTTTTACGTGTCGGCTCAGGAAGAGGAGTGAGAGAGTTGGGGTGTTTGAGGTAGTTAGGTGGGGATGTATGGAGGTGAGGGAACGCCCAGCTATCCCTGCAGAACAATTTCCCGTGTAAGTAACACAATGTCTGAGCATGAGGTACCTTTGTCTGTTGCGTAACAGGTAATTATCCGATTTCTCGCCAATGAAGGCGTCAAATCAGCTGAGATTTTAACCAGACTCCAGGCACAGTTTTGATACGCTACTCTGTCAAGAACGCAAGTGTTTGATTGGACCAAAAAATTTTGAACCGGTCGTGATGCAGTGGAGAACACAAGACACAAGCGTCGTCTGCGGTCCAGCATCAATGCTGACAACACACGGGCTGTTTGTGACCTTGTGGAAGGTGACCGCTGCATAACTGTTGCCGAAATTGCATCAGAGGTGGGCAAAAGTGTTGGAAGTGTGCACACAATTCTTTCAGATGAGCTTGGATTCAGCAAAGTCTCGGCAAGGTGGGTTCCACGTCTTCTCACTAAGGCGGAGAGAAATGTCCGAAAAGACATCTGTCAGTGGCTTCTGAATCGCTTTGATGAAGGAAAGGCGTTTTTGAACCGAACTGTGACATGCAACGAAACGTGGGTCCACCACTACACCCCGATGAACAAGAGGACAAGTATGGAGTGGCAGAAAAGTGGAGAGGGGGCGCTAGGCAAGGCCAAAACTCGCCTGTCAGCAGGGAATATTCTGGCAAATGTGTTTTGGAACTCAAGGTATGTTGCTGATTGATTTCCTTCATAATCGAAAGACAGTGAATGCGGCATACTACTGCCAGCTGCTGGATGACATCAGGGCCGCTTACCACAACAAACGGCATCAGCAACCAATTCATGGCATTCTGCTTCTCCATGACAATGCATGGCCGCATACTGCAGCTCAAACTCGCAATAAACTCATTGAAATTCACTGGACACCTCTTGAACACCCTCCTTACAGTCCAGACTTATCTCCATGTGAATTCCACATGTTTGGTGTACTGAAGGAAGCATTAGGAGGGGAAAAATTCAACAACAATGCAGAGGTTGAGCAGTATGTGCGCAATTGGCTGCTGGAGCGCCTGTCTTCTTTTTGTGATGAGGAGATCAAGAAGCTACCTATCTACCTAAAATGTATTTCTGCTGAAGGAAACTATGTAGAAAAATAAGATATTATTTTTGTAATTTTATTTGTCACCAATAAATCTGTGTAAAAAAAATCCCGTTTAACGTAAACCGGATGTACCCTCGTTTGGAATGGCCCTCGTATGTACCAAAGAATATTTAATTTTTATTTTTATAAAACTGTAAGTATATCTGTTAATTTATGTAAAACTATATAAGGTGCAATTGGAAAATTATTTTCTTGACAAATAATACAAATTACTTTATTTTCTTCCAAATTATTTTTGATGTTTTTGTTTTTGTACCCTTCTTGTATGTTAACTGTTTTTTATACATTTTTTGTAGTTATCAGTTTTTGTTCATTTAACTTATATTTAGTATATTTCGTATTTCATTTGTACTCGCTGATACATTTTTATGAAGTGAATTTTTATTTTATTTATTTTTTGTGGGGAGGGGGTATAGGTGTGTCTTCTAAACACAGGCGCCGGACACTACTGGCGCACCTCTGTTTATCATATAATTGTTGAGAATGGCTAACTACAGTTTTGCTGAAATGTCAGATGTAATTGTTGAGAATGGCTAACTACATTTTGCTGAAATGTCAGATGTATGTCTCATGTGTGCTCTTTCAGATTACAAATCGAAACATGCTATTATCATTTTCTATTAATTCAAAATAATTTAAATTCTTGTGCCTCAAATTATGACGTGTAAGTAGTTTTAATTTAAGTTAAATATTAATTTCTTTTAAAATAGACCATTTACTTTGTTATAAATATTGTTACGACGGTCTACTCGATCGTCGTAGGTACAGTGGAAACAAAATAAGTACAAGACACCAATTAAGTCACTAATCACACCTTTAATTGTTACAGTAAAACAGTTCGTAATTAACAACACAGTCTCTACAACAAACGAAATGAAAATTGTACACACGCAATAAAATGTCCACAAATATTAAAACTCAATTGTATTACAATTATACCATCCGAATATAAAACGCAACACTTCACTACTAACTACTTGCACGTACACAGTAATAACCCGAACCGCTCTGTAAATATATCGCACTAATACTCTCGAACCGCACTATCCAAAATCTCGCATGGAACTGAAAACTAAGGCCACTACCCGATGTATTTATAGTCACGCTCACACACCAGAAGCTTCCAAACTGCGTCTTATCTCTCGTGCACTACTAATTACTACGGCCTTGACACAGTCCGAGCGCCCGAGCGAAGCCCGGCACAGTCGAGAAAATTCTCGCAAAATGCGTCTAGTAGCACGTACACCACACGCTTACATCGAGATCTTTCTGGCACATTCGATAAACGCGTAGATTGTTCTGTGCTGTCGTAGCACTGCCCCCTCCTTAAGCCTGTTCGTCCCGAACTGGCAAAGCGTCTCCGAAGTAACACTCGACCAGGCGATCTAGGTGGACGTCCTTGCGAAGGATAATTTTCCCGTTCTTCGAATTCAGTCTCGTGTGATCCGAACACCACGTTCCCAGGAATGCGAGTCTTTTGCGCAACCACTAGTTTCGCTGGAATCACTCCCGTTGCGTCATGTAGACCTACTGATGACCGAAATACCACTGGCTGATCCAAGTCTGTTTGGTCCTCGTCAACAACCTCTTGCTTAACCTCATCTTCAGCCACTTTACCCTCGGGCGATTCTATCAGCTCAGGAACAAACAAGAGTTTTGTCTCGACACCCATAGTTGGCTTTCCAATCACTTCTTTTGTCCTTATACTTATTTGTACTTCCTCTGCTAGTTCTTCCTCCATTTCCGCTGGCAACAGGGAGGGTTCCTCTTGACCAGACTTGTTGACTTTTTCTTCGACTAATGCCACTCGCTTAATCGACTGGTTGGTAGACCCTGTCGTTTTAGCCATGGAAAGCTTTATCTCCTCTTGGCCGACCTTCAGGACATTCTCTCTTAAGTCCACAACGAATCCGTAGGCATTCATAATGTCCGTGCCAAGAATCACTTCATCGACAATGTCTGCAACGAGCATTTGGTGGTTAAACTCGAGAAGACCCAGGCGTACACGTACATCTACCTTTCCTAGCACCTTGACGGGGCTTCCAGTCACAGTCTGTATTGTACAAGAGCTAATTAGAGGCTGGCGGTTGCTGACCACGTCAGGGCGCACAATAGACACTGTAGCGGCCGTGTCAACTGTAAATGATCTTCGTTTACCTTCCGCAAATCCATTAACGATCAGGTTTCCACTAATCTTATGTAGCGTGGAAACTGTGTGCTGTTCTGTGCCTTTACTTCTCCAATTGGTGCGATCAGTCTCTTCTCTCGGTATCTTCTTCTCCCAACAGTCTACCTGTAGATGACCACGTTTTCCACAGTTGTAACATTTCGGTCTTCTGTCTTTTTCAAATCGTTGCGACTCTCTTGAACTTTTGAATTGTTTGTCCGACAACACTGTTTTTCTGCACCCACCGTAACGGTAGTGTGATACAGGGATCTTCTGACTGCAACGTGATGGCACAAACCCATTAATGTAGCGGGACGCTGATTTGGCAGCTTCAAACTCTAGGGCGTGAACAAGAGCTTCTGAGCTATCTCGGTGTCTTGCCATTCGTAACACTTGCTGAAGTTCACAATCTCCGATGCCATCAATAAATGTCTGCACCGTAAACCTTATTCGGAAGTCTTCTGGTGCATCAGGATAGGCCAATCTAATCAATATGTCGATACTTGCTTCAAATTCTTGAAGACTTTCCACGGAACGTTGTCGTCTTGTTCTCAACTGAGCGTAGTACACCTCTCGCAAATGTTTATCACCGTAGCGTAATTCTAGATCTTTTATCAACTCGGCATAGATGTTCTGGCTGTCAGGTGGCACTTTCTGTAGTAGTTCTGCTGCGGGTCCTTTTAATGCAAGAACAAGTGAAACAGCCTTGTCTTTTTCTGTCCAATTATTTGCGCATACAGCAGCTTCAAATTGGCGGAGGTACGTTGCCCAGTGACTGCTTCCGTCAAAGGTTGGAGCTTTGACATAAACTGTCCCTACTGTAGGCAAAGTGACTTTCTCTGTTAACTTATTTTCTGTGTCTTTTTCTGTCTTGATCATTGGTACAGTCTGTTCAGAAATTTGTTTTGGTTGAATCTTCATGCACTGTTCAACTTCAATTTTAATTTGTTCTCTTATGATTGCCATTGAGTTTTCTACTGCAGATATTTTTGTTGACATAACTTCTTCCACAGTCAAGACAGATTTTTCTACTTCAGCTATTTTTAATGTCATTGATTCTTGTACCTCCGATATTTTAGTAACTTGTTTATTAAGCTCACCTCGTAGGATACCCAATTCTGCGGTACTGTGTTCTTGCAACTGTTTCTGCATAATTTCAAAGAGAGCTTCCGTTTTATCTGCTTCTTGCTTACGTTTTTCATCCTGTCGTTTTTCTGCTTCTTCCGCCTCCTGCCTGCGTTTCTCATCCAGTCGTTTTTCTGCTTCTTCTCTTTATTGTCTTCGTTCTTCTTTTTGTCGTCTTTCTGCTTCTTCCGCCTCCTGTCTGCGTCGTTCTTCTGTCTGCAACAACAGCGCCTGGAAATTTTCCATCATCTGACTGGCATCCATTGTTTTTCGATTAATTACGAATTACACTCGTCTTGTACACAGTATCCACTGTTAACCGTTCTATCCCACTTCTGACACCACTGTTACGACGGTCTACTCGATCGTCGTAGGTACAGTGGAAACAAAATAAGTACAAGACACCAATTAAGTCACTAATCACACCTTTAATTGTTACAGTAAAACAGTTCGTAATTTACAACACAGTCTCTACAACAAACGAAATGAAAATTGTACACACACAATAAAATGTCCACAAATATTAAAACTCAACTGTATTACAATTATACCGTCCGAATATAAAACGCAACACTTCACTACTAACTACTTGCACGTACACAGTAATAACCCGAACCGCTCTGTAAATATATCGCACTAATACTCTCGAACCGCACTATCCAAAATCTCGCATGGAACTGAAAACTAAGGCCACTACCCGATGTATTTATAGTCACGCTCACACACCAGAAGCTTCCAAACTGCGTCTTATCTCTCGTGCACTACGTAATTACTACGGCCTTGACACAGTCCGAGCGCCCGAGCGAAGCCCGGCACAGTCGAGAAAATTCTCGCAAAATGCGTCTAGTAGCACGTACACCACACGCTTACATCGAGATCTTTCTGGCACATTCGATAAACGCGTAGATTGTTCTGTGCTGTCGTAGCAATATCGTTACCAAGTTAATTTAAAAAAAAAAAAAAAATAGTAATAACTTTAATACAATTTTCCTATACTGGAGGAATCGAAGTCTAGTACAAAAACAAAAAATCAAGTGATCAGAATTTATGGATAGCCTGTTGTCCACCATAACTCGGTTATTTGTTAATAGATTTAAACAAATAAGATTCTGCCATGTTTACAATAAAGGCTTATCATTTTATTTAATAAACTATAATTTGATAAACTTAAAATTTACAGGACTATTAGTAATAAAAAAATTTAAGGTCACTTAAGTTTCTTGTTTATTAAAGAACATTAATGTGTAATGTGTAAGAAAATTCCATTAAAAATATCTAAATTTCTTTTTGAGATATAAAGTTTTCCTTAAAAAACACAAACTGACGTCCACACGGTAAAGGAGACGTTTAGAACCTATGTTTATGAACTCTGTTCATTATTTTCACTAGTACAATGGAGCTCAAAAAGTGCCAGAAAATCTTTGTGAATCACCCTGTATATTACTTGGTCAAATTGTTTTTTAACTGCTATTATATATAAGCTGCTGAGTCACTCATCACACATTGTATCCTGAAATAGGTTTTTAATCTCTTAAGGCACATGGAATTTTCTCACAGGATTCAGTTATTTCCTGAACAGTAACGGCTATTTGTGCCAACACTAACCTTTTGCCTTTTGCTGAAAACACACACACACACACACACACACACACACACACACACACACACACACACACACACACACACACACACACACACACACACACACACACACACACACACACACACACACACACACACACACACACACACACACACACACAATGAACTGTTAATGACTTCAAAATACAGATTATGTAAATCTGTACATATGAAGATGAGACTCTACTTTCTTTTTATTAATTGGTTAATTGAATAACACTCACAAAATTCAAATTTCCCCTTTTTATGTGTTAATTCTTACCTTGTTTGGGTCCAGGGTTTTTTGCATGAACTCACGACCTGTAAAAGTGGTTGCTGTGTTCTACGGCATAATAATTACTCTCATTTACTACGTTAATCAGTTTTGCTTATTAATTAAATTCAACATTTTTTCGTTACTTTTGTTTTACTTTCCTTACTACAAATTTGTTTCTTATTTCTGATACGTTTCCCAGAAGTTGTTTATGAACAACTGTTTTACATTATTTTTGGTTCTACATAATGCATAGCTTATGAATTCATAAAAACAGGGATTAATGGATTATATCTTAACTTCTATGTCTTAAACAAGATTAAATATATTGAACAAGGCAACCCAGCACTTTACTCATTCATTCTTTCCCTTTCACACCTTTAACCCCCCTGAATTTAGAGCTCTTTTTTATATTGGATTGTTATTTATTTCATATTCATAAAACGTACTTTCCTGTGGTGGAATCCGTCACATAGTGGAAACTCTACCGGGTTTTGTTCTTTGTTCACGTTGTTTGTCCGAAATATTCTTTAAACTGGTTAAATTTTGCTCACTTTCCTTTTGAGGTGGTTAAAACACTTTACACCATATCTTCACATTTTCGGCCAGTCGGTTTACATTGTTCTGAAGTCTGTTTTTTATGAACCGCGCGCCAACGCAACTGCGCGGTTTCGAGTTTAGACGCCGACTGACTGTTTTCAAGATGGCCAAGCGTCCCTCTGTGCGTGACAACTTGCCTTCTCATTGGCTGAGCGCATTTCCCACAAATTCTCGCTATTTATCGTCATCTCGTAGCCGGCGACCAGGGAAACTGTACGTGCTCTTCACGATGTCAAAATCGGCACACGCGCGCTCAGACACATTCCGATGCTACAGATTTCGTCGCACCTCACCTGGCTGATTATACAAACTGACAACTGGGTGGTTCAAAAGTAAACTTCGATTATTAAATCCGAGGCCCAGTGTGGGTGACACCACAATGTTACAGTTACACTTGGTGAAAGAATAAAATAAATCCCATAACTTTGTCCCGTTACAAAGGTTTCACTGCTTAGATTAGATCATTTATATAATTAAAAATGTCCAAATTGCCACTGACACATCTCTGAAGTTCTTGACTAATTAAACTTATAATTCTGGAATAAATATTAGACTTAAAGTCTGATGAAGAGTAGTCCAGACTTGGTGATCAGATAATCTTATAAATGCTTTGGTAATGTTTTCGTTCTTCTTTCTGTAGAACAGTCAGTTGGATGTCAGCACATACGTACAGTTTTGCAAGTTCAACACAGCATTGAAATCCTACATAGTGTTGAGCATAGTTCACACAGTATACATTCCACACAGTTTTTACTTTCTCTCAAATTTTGAAATCTGTGGATGTTCCAAGATATTCTGAGTAGCTTAAACCAAGCTTAAAACATGGATTATATTGTAATTTTTTCCTTCAAGAAAGGAGGTAACCACTTCCATGTCCATGGATGTGTATGAATAAAAACAATAGTTTCGATCTGTGCCACTATTTGATTTGATTTAAATATTTGTTTTGCATTTCAAATTGTTCTATTTTAAACATTCTCTACCAATTTGAGTTACTCTAAATCTATTCACATTGTACTATTCACACTGTACGCTATGGCGCAGCAAACATTTGGGTAGGATTAACCCAACACACAGTGCATATAGGATGATAACGTGTGGAAATTTCTATAAATTGAAAATCAAATATATTGCAACTTACCATCTGCGGCTTTTAGAAACAACGTCTTCACAAAGTTGACATGTTTCGGGACACTTGTCCCATCATCAGAACTTAAAATAATCGTGTATCATTTAAAGTAGATACATTTGTCAATTAATTAAAATATTAAAATCCAACATGAAACAAATAACTTAAAAACAATATGAATACTTAAATGTTTAAAGCGAGCGCGAAGGTTTAACGATGTACATCGTACGGAGATTGACCGCGCACTGAATTACGTTTTGCTCCCACCACGACAATAGCCCAAGGCAGTGTCGTACAATACATTTGACTTGAAAAGCTGTTTATCATTTAAAACACGCGGCTTGGTATCAGTATTGCTATATGCTTTATAAATTTCGTACTCTTCACGAGCGTTCAAATATCGCCCTTTCTTACATATGTGAAGGGGTATTTAATTAGTTTTAAAATTAGTGTAATTATGATTCTCAGAAATGAGGTGTTCTGCAAATTTTGACTTGATATTGTCCAAACTGTGAAGGTGTGTAGGCGGCCTATGTTCTGTAAATCTTTTTAAAAAACTACGTCCTGTCTGGCCCACATAAAAGGCGTCACAATCGTCACATATCAATTTGTAAACACCAGTTTTGTGTTCAAGGCTGGTAGTTCTGCGGACACGAAGATTATTCATAATATTATTAGTGGTTTTGTAAGTAACCTTTATATTGCTGGTTTTATTAAAAATTGACCCAAAAATCTTAGGCATAAGGTATGTGTACGGTGTTGCAATGTATTTGCGTGTTGTATTCTCGCATGTTTTATGTCCGTTAATGTTACTATGTTTTTTCTTATGTTTTCGAAGGATGTTGTTCACCATATCGACATCATAACCATTAGCAACTACAATGTGTTTAATGGTGTCTAATTCCTCACGGTATTCTTTATCACCGAGCGGCAAAGATAAAAGTCTATAAATCATACTGTGGAAGGCAGCCAATTTCTGGGATAAAGGATGAAAGGACTTAGCATGTATTACAATATCAGTCGTTGTGGGTTTTCTGTAGATGTTAAATTGTAATTTTTTATTATTGTCCTTGGCAACAGTTAAATCTAGAAAAATCAGTTTACCATTGTCTTCACTTTCAAGCGTGAACCGCATTTTGTCATTGATATTATTCAAATAACTATGTAAATTATCAATTTGCCTTTGTGTACCTTTGTATATTAAAAAGGTATCAACATACCTGCCGTAAAATATTATGTTATTCTTGTGTTTGTTATTAGTGAAAATGAATGAATTTTCGAAATTATTCAGGTATATATCTGCGAGAAGACCTGAAAGTGGAGAACCCATTGCTAACCCATTTTGTTGGCTGAAAAATTGATTATTGTGGGTAAAATAATTTTGATCAAGAACTAACTCCAAAATGTGCATCAATTCATTTATACTATCAATATCTAATTTATTAGTATTAATAAGGTTAATCTTAAGTATACGCAGGGTCTCAGCTACTGGTATATTCGTATATAAGTCTACAATATCAAAGGAAACAAGTTTGTAAGCCGGTTCAACTATTAAGTTTTTAACCTTATTCACAAAATCAACACTATTTATTAGACTATGATCATTAATTATTTGTATATTGTGCTTTATTATGTCGACTAGTTTTTTAGCCGTTTTATACCCCAGAGCAGTGGTGAAATTTACTAATGGTCTCAAGGGGATAGCATCCTTGTGGAGTTTGGGTAATCCCATCAAAACGGGTGCTTTTGAATTTACAGGTTTCAAAGATCTTCTTGTTTGTTCATCAAACAAATGGGCGCATCTGTTTATACACTGATTTAATCGTTTTACATAATTTTCAGTTGGGTCAGAATTTAGTAAACCAATGTTGTTGTTAATAATGAAATTTTGTATTTTATTGTTATAACTTTCTCTGTCCATAATAACCACTGTGTTACCTTTGTCAGCTTTAGTGACGAGAGCATTATTGTCAGATAATTTTTGTTTTAATCCTATTAAAATTTTCCGTTCTTTATTATAATTAATATTTGTTAAAGGAATAGAGGAATGAACATTATTATACCGATTTTTAATGATTTTATTGAATTTTTCGTTTATTAAGAAACGTGTCTGGTCTTGATCTTTTTGGTCAACCATTGCCTTAACAACAGTCTGTGCATTGATAATTTCTGCAATAATGTGCTTACGATTGAGACTCGATTTGTGTATGGGAAGATTATATTTCAAACCTTTGCTCAATAAATCAGTTTCATCAGTATTTAAAACAAGGGAAGTTAAATTCTGCAATCGCGTATAAAATTTGTGTTTACATTTCATATTGCTGGATATCAGTAACTGATCATTCAACAACCTTTGTAGTTTATCTGATTGCTTTATACGCATTTGATGAACTATTCGCCTGACGTCATTGTTTATAAAATCCAGATAATAATTCAGTAAGGCTGGATGCGTGTTATCTAATAATTGTAAATGTAATTTGTATAATGTATAATTTAGATTTGACTTTTTAATGTATAGAGATTTAATTTCTTCTTTAACTCTGTAAATTTCTGCATATTTTTGGTTTTTGATTCAGCAATAGATGAACCTTTAAGTCTTATAATAGCATAATTCGGTATAACATTGTTCTTCAAACAAGATTTGTTGAACTTAATGTGTAAAATAGTTTTGTGTAATTGGACTTTAATATTTTGAAATTTTCGTACTAAGTTTGCACGACTTGCAGTATTCATGTTTAAAAGGAATAAATCCCAAATGTTTAGTACCAAGCCACGTGTTGTTCAATCAAATATATTGCAACTTACCATCTGCGGCTTTTAGAAACAACGTCTTCACAAAGTTGACATGTTTCGGGACACTTGTCCCATCATCAGAACTTAAAATAATCGTGTATCATTTAAAGTAGATACATTTGTCAATTAATTAAAATATTAAAATCCAACATGAAACAAATAACTTAAAGCAATATGAATACTTAAATATTTAAAGCGAGCGCGAAGGTTTAACGATGTACATCGTACGGAGATTGACCGCGCACTGAATTACGTTTTGCTCCCACCACGACAATAGCGCAAGGCAGTGTCATACAATACATTTGACTTGAAAAGCAGTTTATCATTTAAAACACGCGGCTTGGTATCAGTATTGCTATATGCTTTATAAATTTCGTACTCTTCAAGAGCATTCAAATATCGCCCTTTCTTACATATGTGAAGGGGTATTTAATTAGTTTTAAAATTAGTGTAATTATGATTCTCAGAAATGAGGTATTCTGCAAATTTTTACTTGATATTGTCCAAACTGTGAAGGTGTGTAGGCGGCCTATGTTCTGTAAATCTTTTTAAAAAAACTACGTCCTGTCTAAAACGGCTAAAAAACTAGTCGACATAATAAAGCACAATATACAAATAATTAATTATCATAGTCTAATTAATAGTGTTGATTTTGTGAATAAGGTTAAAAACTTAATAGTTGAACCGGCTTACAAACTTGTTTCCTTTGATATTGTAGACTTATATACGAATATACCAGTAGCTGAGACCCTGCGTATACTTAAGATTAACCTTATTAATACTAATAAATTAGATATTGATAGTATAAATGAATTGATGCACATTTTGGAGTTAGTTCAGAGTTTCTGTTATTTCGTTGATAAGTTCGTCTGGTGTGTTGTTCTGTTTGAGTTTGTTTTGTTTAACAACATCCCCTTAGACGAAAAAGACTACAAAGACGAACTAAACACGATAAAATATCTAGCAGAATCTAACGGATATGACAGAACAATAGTCAGTAAGCTACTACACAAAACACAAAACAAACAACAGACAAAGAGAGAAAACAACAAATTCATAACACTAACATACATCAACAAACAAACTGAAAAAATAGCCCACAAATTCAAAAGAGCAGGATACAGAATCGCTTACAAAACTACTAACAAAACAGAACACACACTATCAAAACACACACACAAAGCACAAAACAAATTCGATCTACCCAGTGTTTACAAGCTAAATTGCTCAAATTGCAATAAATTCTACATAGGCCAGACAGGACGTAGCTTCAAACAGAGATACGTTGAACACACAAAAGCACTCCACTCCACTACAGAATCCACCTTTGCAAACCACCTCATTGAAGCAAACCACACATATAAAAACATCGACAATAACATGAACATTCTACACGTACACACAAAAGGCCGAAAACTAGACACTCTAGAACAACTGGAAATATACAAACACACAAAAACAAATAAAAACAACATCCTAAATGAACAGACACATTTCAAATCGCACGCATTATTCGAACATATCTCACCCCACACACACAGCATCGATCTTTCGAAACTCAATTCCGTCGCCTACAACAAGACGGACAGCGCTACCAACGGCAGCCTCTGAAGAAGCCTTATAAAGGAGAAAACCGGTTTAGGCTGTAAGGTAAAACTTTATGCTTTTACTTATAAAAAGCCTAGTGTTTCGAGTCGTTAATGCAATAGTGATATTTAGTTCAATCAGTTCTTGAAGGCGGAAGTTTGTCAGTCAATCAGACAACCTTGTGAGTTTGTCTTAAGTAAAACTGGTTAACAAAACCCAGTTGCAATTGTTATTTTCTCAACTGCAAAATGTTAATCAATTAACAGTACTAGATGATATGTGCTTTCAGGTTGACTACAAAATATCATCTTCTACCATCCCATTAAATTATTCCCAATCATCTGACAGCTCAAGTCCAAGCTCATAAATTGGCCTCTCCACATACAGTCTTTGTATTATTAAACATAGAATACACACGTGACCAACTTTATACATAATTAATTACCTGGACAATGTCTCCAGTGGATCTGAAAATTGGTTTTTCAAGGGACGACCATGATTCATTGTCGATCAGACACACTCTCGTAAGACTTCCTATAAAAGAAAAATGAAGTATATTATAATGATATGTTAGAGGGCAGTAGGGTTCATATTTAAACACTTTCATAAGGGAAGCTATAAAACTTATGTACAACGGGACAGAATTGGGTGAATGGTTTTAATTTAATTGTGAGTGTGACGCAGCGGAGTCACCCATATTGGGCCTCAGTCTTTGACAATAAACATTCCTTGTCGGGCCACCTAGTTACACGTTCGGTCTGTCTGCCCTGCAATAAGCTACTTTTTCAGGTGCGCTGGAATGTGAAAGCCTGCGGACGTGCGTGTCCGAGCATGGTGATAATCACGTATTTTTTGTGAGCCCTAGGACTACGGTACGCCAGCCAGCTTACGGTAGACTTGCAATCAGAAGTTAACCAATTACTGTGTGACGTGATGCCCTTCTTAGCCAATTGCAAAGCAAGCTGGTCAGCATGAAGGCGCCTTGGCCATCTTGGACACCTGGTTTTGGCATCTGTCGATCTACCGCTGCGGCTCCGGCCAGTTCGGCACAAAGGCTCGAGAGCCGAAAATTTATTAAAACGTAATAAAAACAAAAAAATGTGAAACAACTAAAGTAAAACAGTGAGCTTTAACATTTTGATGTAGTGAACACATTTAAATAACAGAAACTTTACGGACTAAAACAGTGCACAAACAAAATGGACGAATTACAACATCTGGCATCCAGGTCGCCAGAAAAGGAAGTAACTATATGTAAACTCCTTTTAAATAAATATAAAAAAAAATTTTAAATTAAAAGAGCTCTAAATTATGGGGTAATAAAATGAATGAATGTGTATGTATGAGCAATTACTGGGCTGCCTTTATTTAAGCTAAGTAATTATTAAGCAATAGTTAATAATTTAATATGGAAAAATTAATGTGCCTAGATTTTGTGTAAATTCACACAAATGCTAAATTTTGTATGTTTATGGTAAATGGGGTCTCGGCCTCAAAACTGAAATCTGTTGAATTAGAGTTCTGAAGATTATTATCAAACGAAGTTATATTATTGTTTCACGAAAATGCTTAATAAAAATGTTTAATAAAAGCTGAGTTAGTTAGCAAGAAATGAGAGTCGAATACATTAATAACGTAAACCCTAAGTCACGCTTATAAATCACGAGTTCGTGTGAAGGACCTTGGGAACCCAGAGAAGGTAAGCAATGAGTTTTATTATTAATTAAATTGTGGTAAAGTGTTTGTACGATTACATTTGGCGCTCAAACTCGGACAGTTTTTACAAATTCAATTTTGTACAAACCACACTTACTCGTGGGTATAAGCGTGATTTGGAGGTTAAATGGTAATGCGTACTAATTACGTATAAAGAAGTGATGTTAAGTTATAGTTCAGTGGTACTTATATTATACTATACTGAATACATTTAAAATTGAATTTTTACGTAGAGCAAAATCTCATAAATAAGATCAAAATGGAAAATGAAAATAAAGTTAGTATGATTGATGTAACGGTCACGGGGGAGGTAGAAATTCATTCAGACCCTAATGTGGTCAAAGAAAGCGTTTTAAATGAATTAGATGATATAAACGATTCAGGAATGGAGACAACTCCAAGCCTGATAGATGAAAATAATTTGACACAATCTGTAATAATAAATAATGCAGAAGCAAAATCTACTCCCGTAGTAACAAAAATAAAAGAAAAAGAATGGTCAATGGACGATATTATGAATTTTATGAGTAGACGTTTTGATAGTAGTGATGAAAAATTTGATAAATTAAGCAGTGATGTTAATGAATTGAAAGAACAAAATAAGAAATTCGATAGTAAATTTGATGAACAGAGTAGAAATGTTGAGGAAGTAAATGTTAAACTTAATGAACTTAAAATTGATATCAATGATGTAAAGAATAAATTTGAAAGTAACTTTAACGAATTAGAACGAAATATTGAGAAAATGGGAGTGTGGAAAATAAATACAGGTGAGTGTAACAAGAACAAAAATAGTGAAGAAACAATTAATAACAAGGTAGGTGGTAATTACAGTAAGGAGTCCAATATTGAAGTAAAAAGTGAGAATAATAATGATATAATTAAAAATGTGGTGCTAGAGAGTAAGGTGGTTAATGTTGAGAGTGATAATGAAGATTTTGTTGAAGTAGAGTTTAGTAATGTGTTAGCGAGTGCTGAAAAGATTGGGAGAGTGTGTGAAGAGAGGTTAGGTGGGCAAAGGGCAGATTTTCCCCAAGTATATGGTGAAACAGAGTTTTCACAAGTGTTGTATGAGGACAGAGTTTCCTCCAGTAGTTGTGTGGAAGACAAGGTGTCTTCAAATAGTCCCTTAATTTTTTATGGAGTTCTTCGAAGAGCCAAGAAGTATAGTAACTTTGTTGTGCCCTTTGTATGGAGTGAAATAGGTCAGTGGTGTTGTGACAGGTATTGTGATGAAGTGATTATGAGAGAGAGAGAGAATGATAGAGGTATTTAAGTTAAGTAGAAGTTATAAAGAGTTGATAGAGAGGTTAGAATTGGAGAAAATAGATGATGTGAAAGACTTACCTTGTTGTGAAGATAGTGCAGAAATAAATGATGATAACGTTGATAATTATATGGGAAGCTTACCTGTGCTTAGACGGGGAGTATTAGTAGTAGATGATTCTGAAAATGAGAGGTTAAAATGCTTAAAGGTGATAGAAAATAATACAGATGGTGACAAGACCAAAACTAATGATGTAGAGAGGTTATATGATTTAATAATAATGGGGGATAATCCAGTAGATTATTGTGGGTTTTACAGAACAATTTGAAATATTAACGGGTTATTATATAAATAACAATGATGTAAAGAGTGTAATTAAAGATGATAATTGTTATGTAAAAGTAAGACTAGTTTACGACGATGGGGGTTAAACAAACAAAGTGAATGAACATTTTATTATTTTAGTTTATGGTGATGACCTAGCTAAATTAGGTAATGAGGTGTGGTAAACAGAAAAATAATGACAAACAAAACTGTAAATAAATTTATAGTGAGATTAATTGTGTTTGTGTTGTAAAATGTATTTTATGTAAACAATGTGTGTATGTAGTAGGAATTGATTGAATAATAATAATATTATATTAAACTAAACAAATAATGAGGATAATTATGAAGATGGAAATAAAGAAATTGTAATTGTTTTGGAATAAGGTAATTAAAGTAACGTTGTGTTTAAATAACTGATTGAATTAAAATAAATTGTGGATGAATTAATTGATTTAAATGTGGTAGAAATAAATTTTGATAATGAATTTAAATGATGTTGCTGAGATTTGAACCTGATAATAGATAGTAAATGAATAAATGTAAAATGTGTTTAGTTGTGGAGTCATATGATTGTTATAATGTTTCAGAAGGTACATATGGTTGTACGTGATATTTGTGGTGATGAATTGTTTATATTTGGAATTAATGACAGTAATCATGTGTTTATTAGATGGAGTGATTGACCATATGTAAGTATGAATTTGATAATGACTTTGAAAGAAGTTAACGTAGGTAAAATATTATTTTGAAATGTTATATATAATGAATGTTAATAATAAATTTGAATTTTTTGGAGAAGTTAATGGTACAATAAGTGATAAATAATTAGAGGTTGAGAAATACAAAGGGCCAATTAAAATTAAAATGTATGTAGAGTTTATTTAGACACAAATGAGATGTTTATTTTAATGGAGTGAGTATATTCTGTATGAATGTTTACTATGTTAGTGGCTAGGAATTTTAAATATATCACATATATTGTAACGTTTAGATCTTTGCGTTCCTTAGAGCCACACGTTGTGATCGTTAATTTGTAACGATTAGCTCTGTATGTGCTCTATAAATGTGTATTTCATGTGTTCGCCTCACACGTTGTAGTCGTTACTTTAGGTTTATGCTGAAGATGTCCGTCTCGATCTCACGAATTACCAGTACTCGCGAGTGTGAACCTTACCTGTCCTTTAATATGTGGTTGTATTTCCCAGGTGGCACCAAATTGTTTAATCTGAAAACAATTAAAAACTAGGACTATCGAGCGTTCGTTCTATGACGGTATGGTGAATTCAAATTACTCCCGCCACGTGCGGGTTTATGAATATTGCTGGTAGTTCACAGAATTTCCGATGCCTAGCGCTTACAGTCACCTTTCGCTCGTTGCTAAAATACACAAATCATATAATGCAATTTCCTATGAAATAAAGAACAGTGGTTACAACTCTGCACTAGTTTATTAACTTGTAATTAGTTATTTAATATTATACAAAATTATATATTGTTTTTAAACAAATTTGCTCCGGCAGTATTTAAGACAATTAATTCCCAAGGTAGGCGAAAGTTGATTCAGAACGATTTAGTCAGACATGGTGTCTAAAAATGTTTAATTTAATTTCGTTCCATAGATCTGGATTCTTGTGATTACAAAAAATATTAATAATGATTACAATAAAGTACACTACCTTACATTACTGGTACTTATATACTATAAGGTGTCATTACAATTTGTTCCTGAAGTGTTAAAAAGTGTGTGTCAAAAGTTCATAATTATTATACAGGTTATTTTCTAGTTTCATATAAATTTAGTGTTTTATCTTTAATTAATCCCTGAAAGAAATTAGATTATCAGTTCATAGTGAGAGTTAAAAGTGTTGTGAGAAAAAGTTAAAAAGAATTTATTCCATAAATTCGGGTAACTCCGCAATACTTATCAAATCTGTTGAATTAAGGTGAACGGTTCTTCTGTTGAAATAGGTTGGGTCATCTTTTGTCATCAATCTTCCATCATTTGGGAATGTAATTACACCTGGCGTCCTTTTCGGATAAGTTGATCTAAATTATTAATTTTGAATTTAATAAATTGGTGTTTGGCCTCGGCTGGATGGATTAATTACTCATCAGACTTCTTGTTTCTTCATTTTCAAAATTTTGATTACTTTTTATTGTTTTAAATTAAAATTTGAGTCGATTACGGCTTGGCGTCTCTTCGTCTTGAGCTTCAATAATGAACTAACTGTTTCTAACGGGATAATAATAAATAACGTTTGGTTGTTATTGCAACTGACTGCCTCTCATTGGCTATTCATAACTTAAGCCCATTGTTATAATATTTGAATTTTTATTCAAAATGACTAAATATCTTCTGATTGCTATTATTCTTCTGTCTTCTTATCTATGTATGAGATATTATCACAACTGTTTATATTTTCTTTCAAAGATCATTTTGACATCCCTCAAAGCTGGGTTTGCTTATGTATTAATTATCTTGTTGATTCATCCTCTTCGTTCACTTTTTTAAATACTATAACAGTAGAAGACCGATATAGCGCGGTTGTCGGGTGACATACTTTCCCCCGCGTTATAGGCATAACCGCGGTATATCGGAAGGTGCGCACTCACATCCGCGTATGTCGCTGTGTTTGTAGAACATATACATAGATGTATTTTGGTGTCTTTTTAATGTTTTAACGAAGTCATAACCGACAAATTTTTACTCTGATGATGGATTAAATTAATCCGAAACGCGTTAGAAGACAGAAACCAAGCGGTCACATAGACGGATTAAGGTAAAAATTTTTTTAAAATTTAATTATAATAATTGTGACGCGGATACCAGTACAATGACTTTAAAATCGGAAGGTGACCTGTACAGTGACAAATGATGGGGAGGGAGGACCGGGAAAAAGGCTACAGCATAATGCACTACTATATATACTGTACGTAAATTACGTCACCAAATGTAGAAATAAAAAATAAGAAAACTGTATTTTAATCCAATATTTTAATCTATTTTAATCCAATGGAATATAAAATACACTATTTATACATTGCTCACTCGACCTACTGTAGGCCTAATTGTTGGTCTTAAAAAAGTCCGTAATTGTTGTTTGACGGGATAATGCACAGCGTTTCTTTTCCGCGTATTGTTTTATAAACGCGAGGTGCAGCAGATGAACATTATTAGATTCACTTTGCCTCTCCATCCACGAAATTACTTTGTTTATGTGTATTATCACTTCACTAACATTTGGAATAACTTCTTTCACTTCCACCCCATTTTCATTTCCATCATCGTCATCGTCTTCTTTTTCTTCGCAATTTGCATTTCGGACTGCATCGATGATATCTTTATCTCCTATACATTCTGTAACAGGCTCACCGCTGTCAACTTCTGCCCAGTCATTCAAGTCATCTAGAGTGAAGTTGCAATGCAGAGCACTACTCGCAGACTGTACATCACTATTAGTGAATCCGGCAACAGAGCAATTTCCATCGGCGATGTTTTGTTCACAGGAACATTTCTTCCAGCAATTCTGAATCGTAGCCGTACTAATACTTTCCCATGCAAGACCTATTGAATACGCAACTGTTTTCAGGTTTATTGACTTAAGGTAAATTTCCATTTCCTCATCAGAATTCACTATAGCACTCAGAAGTTCACGGCGGTAATGCGCTTTAGATGCTTTTATGATGCCTTGACCTAATGGCTGGATCAGTGCTGTAGTGTTTTTCGGCAAGAACATGACTCCGATTTCCCATCTCTTGACTGTAGCATATCAGCAGGTGGATGTGCTGGACAGTGGTCAAGGGTCAGTACAGCTTTTTCTTCGAGGTTGAGTGACTGCAGGTGGCTTCTCACAGATGGAACAAATTCTTCATGGAACCATTTACCGAAAATATCACTTGTCATCCAATTTTTTGTATTACGATATGTGATGGGTATTGACTTCATGTTAACATGTTGAAAGCATCTAGGATTTCGGCTTTTCCCTATACAGAGAGGTTTAACTTTGTGGCTGCCTGATTTATTTGTGGCAAACAGGAGGGGAACTCTATCCTTATTTATTTTTAATCCAGATTTATTTATTGAATTATTCACATGGGCATTTTGATTTTCATTCCACCTGTTGTATCTCTGGTTCACCAGTCGGTTCCTTTTGTACTGGCCGTCATTTTCATGGTCCTCCAACAAACTCGCCATTCCCTGGATGGTTTTTATCTGACCCTGTCTCCTGGCTTTTTGTACTGCGTCCTCGTAATGGTACCCCAGCTGTATCACAAGAGATTCCTCAGGTATCCTTGGTTCTAGGTTCCTCGCCAAGCATACCTTCCCTAGAAAGTAAGACATTAGGGTGTGTCCTGCTTGCGGTTCATACCTCCCATTGCTGATGTCGTTCCTGACTACGTTTTGGGTGGACTCGGACCAGTATTTTTCTCGGAATTGTGTCTTAAATTCCTGTGTACAGTTTACCTCTGATCGAGTTGCCGTCCACCAGTTATTGTGGGTGTCTTTGAACATTTCATCAATGAGGCTTCTTACTGTTGTCCATCTTGTTTCCCGATTCTTTTCGATTCATTCCTTTACTCTTTTGACGAATTCCATGGGATTCCGCCGGTAACTACGAAAATTGGTCACATCTCTGTTCTCGCTGGTGATAATGTGGGTATTGTGACAGGGTTTCTCCCTCAGTGTGTCCAGCTCTTCCTGCATCTGCCTCTCCCTTTGGCTGATTCCCTGGATCTTCTCCTTGTTCTCTTGGGTCTGTCCATCTACTTTGTTGATGGTGGTGTATACCCTTTCCACCCGTTCGCTTATATCTGTTTGTATTTCCTTGTGCCTCTCCTCCAGCTTCTTGAGCACCTCCTGTTTGTTTCTTGTGCATTCTACCGTTGTTATTATTTGGAGTTCTTCTATCCTGTTCGTGCCGTCGTCCTCGACTGCTTTAATTTTACTTAATATTTCTTCCTGAGCCTTCGCTACCGTTTCACTGGTTGTTTTTATTTCCTCATTAGTTTCGGAGACCTTCCTCTTGATATCTTCACAGTATCCCTCTAACTGTTGTTCTAATTGAGATTTTAACTCTTCTTTGTTCTTCTCATGGTCCTCCTTCAATTGTCCCCTCAATTCTTCCTTCAGTTCTTCATTACTTTTTTGGATGTCCTCCGTCAATCGTTGTTGTAGGAATTCTTGGTTCTTCCTTAGTGTATTACTGTGTTCCTCCATTTTCTCGTTTATCTGCTGCTTCAATGTTTCATTATTTCCTTCGATTTTCTCGTTCAATGTTTCAATATCTTCTCTTAAAATTTCATTCTGTCTCCTCGAATTTTCATTAGGTTTTATCTCCATTTTGTCTATTTTCTCATCGAATTTTTCGCTTAAAAATTCCCTGTCTTCCTTTCTTTGTTCTTTAGTTTCTTCCTTTTGTTTCTTAAAATTTTCATCAGTCCTCTCCTGGTTTTTGTTCAATTGTTCCATCCTCATCCTCTCCCCTTCGATTGGTGTAGCTTTGTCTGGTTGGTCGCCGACTATTACTTCTATTTGCGGTTCTGGTTGGGTTGGGTTTTCTGGTTGGTCCTCTTGGGGATCCTCTTCGATCATTTCCCCGATCATTTCTTCAATCATTTCCATTTCTTCTTCGTTGGTACCTTCAGTTCCCTTCTTTGCTTTATACCTTGTAACCATGGAATGTTGCATATTTTCCTGTAATCGCCGCTAGTCTTCAATTCTAGCCTCACTAGTTGGTCACCAATCTGTAACGAAGAAATCTTTACGTACTCTGTAAAAATGTATAAGTTGTGTGTTCGCCTCACACAAGTGGTCGTTACTTATATGTTGCGCTAATGATGTCCGTAGCGATCCTTCACTTACCAGTACAACACGAGTGGAAACCTTACCTGTTTCTTAGTTAGGTGTTCATAAATCCCGGGTGGCGCCAAATTGTTTAATTAAAACAATTAAATTCACAAATAGTATAGTTGAGCGCGCTTCGCTATGACTGTCTGGAGTATTCAAATTTTACTCCCGCCTTCATTCGACCTTCTTAATCGAGCAGTTAGTTCGCCAAGTTTGCGACGTGAGCGCTTACTGTCATTTTCGCTCTGCTAAATAATAAACAATTTATAATATACCTTTCTATGGAATAAAAACAGTGGTTACACTCTGTACTAGTTTATTTATTGGTGATTGGTAATTACTCAGTTTGACACAAAAATATATTTGGTTATTCAACAAATTTGCACCGACAATTAATATAAGACAAATATCTCAAGGTAGGCGAAAATCGATTTTGAATGAGGTTAGTTAATTCAACATGGCGTCTAAAAAACAACGTTTACTTTTTACAATTTGTTGTTCAATAAATCTGGGTTCTTGTGATTATGAAAAAGATATTAATAATGATTACAATAAAGTACACTACCTTACATTATTTGTACTTAAATAATATAATGTGTAATTATAATTTGTTCATGTAGTGTGGTAAAGTGTGTTTCAAAAGTTCGTAATTTTCGTACAGGTTATTTTAATAGTTAACAAAATTTCAGTGTTTTATTTTTTTAATTAATCTTTGAAAGAAATAATATTCAGTTTATAGTGAGAGTTCAGATTACTGTGAGAAAAATTTAAAGTGAATTTATTTCAGAAATTCGGGTAATTTAATAATACTTATCAAATCAGTCGACTGGTGGTGTACTGTCAGTCAGCTGTAATGGAATGGAGCTTCAATAATCGTCAATTTTCAATTATCTGGGGCTTAAGTACTTCTGGCATCTTTTTCATGTTAGTTGTAGAAATTTATTCATTTAAAATTTATTTAAATTGGTCCTTGGCATCAGTTAAATGTTCTCGTCCCTCGTCTGATTCTTACGATTTCATCTTTTTTAATTTTGATTACTTTTTATACATTTTAGATTAAAATTTTGGTCATTCACGGCCTGGCGTCTATTCTGGAAGAAGCGTCACTTATTGAATACTAAGATTTAACAGAAAATTTGTAACCAACGTTCGTTGTCATGGTTACTAATAGCTTTTGATTGGCTTAGCTTGACATAAGTCCATTGTTATCATATTTGAATTTTTATTCAAAATCACTGTATATCTTCTGATTGCTTTTATTCTTCCGTCTTCCTCTCTACATATTAAATATTATCACTACTGTTTGTATTTTCTTTCAAAGATCATTTTGACATCCCATAAGGTTGGGTTTTGTAATGTATTATTTTTGGACAATTATTTTAATATTTCTTAATTACATTTCTTTTTTATTTTAAGTCCTTATTCTAACATTTATCTTTTAATCTGATTCACAAATTATCCTTGACCAGTTGCTTGCCTTGGATTTGCTAATATTTTTGTTAGTTTTTTACAATTTGTAGTTATTTGTTTTTTTACAGTTAGGCATTTCATAGGCATAAGTAATAACTGATTATATTTACTTATTTTATACAAATTACATCTTAATTTACCCTCATACAGGTTTTGTTTTGTTATTATAAATGATCTGTTTACTTATTGATGAGTTTTGGATCTGTTTTTATAATAATTGTATGTTACCATTAGTTTCTACATTATGGTTTGTTAATTATTTCCTAACTGATTTTCCAGTGTTATTAGATCTGTATTCTTTCTATTGACTTATTTTGCCATTGTTTATAACTACGCTATTACTTACTATTCTCTATTACATAAAACATAACATCTAGGCCTATGGTCTGTATAATTCCTTCAGCCATATCCTATTCATAAATTAAATCAAACAATTTTTTAACAGTTATTATGCAAGGTTTGCTTACAATTCGTTTCATTCTTACTTATCTTTTGAGTGATAAACATCATTACACTATTTAAATTTACTTAATTGATTATCCCTTAGAACATGGGGTGTTTATTTTATTTTGCTCTTATTTTCTTTATTATATTTTTCTTATACAAACTTTATCTTCTTCATGGTAACCCTAACTTTTAACCTTCCATGGGATTCCCCCTTTGAATACTACTGTATCCCTTACTTACAATTAAACTTAATGCTATCATTAACAAGATTCTTATTAAATAATATTGTTCACTATTAATCATTTAGTGTTCATACAGATTATTATGTGTTTATTCCTATTACTATCATTAACAAAATTCTTATTTACTAATATGGTTCACCATTAATCATTTAGTGTTCATCACAGATTATTAAGTGTTTACACCTATTAATAGGGTTTCTCATTATTTTGGGGTTTGACACTTTCACTTTTGCACTTCTTAAATTTTATTTTAAGTGTTATTAGTGGGTAATCCCTAACATTACCTTCTCTTTGTCACTTAGTTATTTTTACTTTCGCACTATCTCACTATCTCTCGCTTTACAAATGTTATTTATACGATTAATAAGTTCATGTCTTTATAGAGTTCTTTATTACATTTAAACTCTAATTCTTTGGTTAGTGTACTTTTATTTTTCACATTACTTTATTGGGTTTTATCAATTATCATTTACTTTTATCATTTAATCGATAACTATAATTATCTTTTACATTTGTTAGTTATCCGCTTCGTTACCATTATTATATTTGAGTGTACCATTTCTCCTTTTTTTTTCTATTCCATATTATTTGTTGGAGTCTTATCATTTGATTTCATTTTATTTCCTTTATACTTGGTTTGTTTCATTTTCATTTTCCTCCTTCTTCTATTTCATTCTCTTTTAATTTCCTTTGATTTTGGTTTTCCCCTTCTCCTTTGGTTTCCTTTTATTTGGTCAATCACTTGGGTTATAGGTCATGTCATCGTTTGTCGCATCATTGTCATTATATTTTCATTAGTTGAAACATTTTATATATTTGATTCATCATTTTTATCCCTGGTATTGGGGTGGTTTATTTGTGTTGTAACAATATGTAACTATTGTTGTCTCGTATGCGTTATTAACGAAATTGTGGTTTTATCTAAATAATAAGAAAACTACTTGCTACAAAAATAATTTACTTAATTTTACTAAATAAATTTCCGATCTTCATAAAATTCTATATTCAGTATTTACGACTATCTTCTACATTGGAATATATACTGGTAATAAATGCATGCATTCTACCGTACAGACATACAGTATATATACTACCCTACAGACATTTTGAAATTTTTCAAGAGTTTTTGAAGGCCAAAATAGAAGGAAAATTTGAAACTCTTGGATTAGAGGTTAATATAAGAGTTTTGCCGCCTTACTCTTTTGGCCTGTGATTACTGATCGTTAATTCTTATATATAGTTTTTTGTAATATTATGGAGTATTTTAACACATGTTATATATGATTAGTATCATAATATATTATGAATATATTATAAATTCGCTCGATCTGTTTAGATTTAATTCATTGTTACTTATTTCTTGATTATTTCTGATTGTTAATTAATTATGTTTCATAATTTTATTATAAATCGATTGAAGATGAATAAGAATAGCTAACAATTTCTATTTTATTTTTAAAACCTATTTTAAAATTCAGATATCATGAGATCTAATTTAATATATTTTTATATAAATTTGATCAAGCTAAATTCTGGCTCTATCTACATAAAAAATTTTTTCCGGACTTGTATGCACTGTATATAAGAGACATTATTACTGTGTTTGCGCGCGCATAAGAATTCAGATTAAATAGCCCAATGAGTTAGGTAGAGAGAAAAAAATAAAAACGCTGAAAATTTGCATTTGAACAGTAACTTGCAGGAGACTGTCAACTCTTGTCTTGATGTATTAGAAATTTGCCTGCTTTTTCATAAACTGAATAATCAACCCGAGAGCGATACTGAATCTCATGCGCCTGCAGTGACCTTTTCCGAGCGTAACGATGAAACCAACTCTATCCCAATGACGTCTACCTCGAAGGACATGACCGATTGTGGAACACCAACGTTTTCATGGCAACATCATTGATTTTGGGCACTTAGTAACTAATGAAAGTGGTTTTATTTCATTATCAGATGAAGATAGGTACCAGTGGCTGAAAAATTCGTGGGTACCTTCACCAGATTTTAAATACCCTTTGAATGTCGAAGGTAAAAAGAAACGAGCTTTCCAACACAGCTGGTTAAAATCGTATGAATGGCTGGCTTACAGCAAAAAGCTTAACGGAGGCTTGTGCAAAATGTGTGTACTATTTGGACGTCGTGAGGGAGATGTAAATGACATAAAACTAGGCAAGCTAGTAGTCGAACCATTAAGAACTTTCAAAAAAGCTACCAAAATACTAAAAAATCATGCCAACACCGACTATCACAAAGAAAATAAGATAGCAAGTCGCAATTTCTTAATGGTGATGGAAGGAAAAACGAGGGATGTAATTTCTAGCATGCAAAATGCTAAAATGAAACTTGTTGAAGAAAACAGAAAAAAACTTATACCTATAATAAAAACGATTATTTTTTGTGGCGCCCAAAATATACCACTTAGAGGGCACAGAGATGACGGAAAGCTACAAATGGATGTATCGTTTGAAGGAGGGAATTTCAGGGCTTTGCTAAAGTTTAGAGTAGATGCTGGAGACGAGGACCTTGTCTCACATATCCATTCCTCTGGTAAAAATGCTAGCTACATTAGTAAGACAACCCAAAATAAAATAATTGAGTGTTGTAGCGAAGTTATAACAGAAAAGATTGTTTCTAACATCAAGAAGGCCAAGTATTTTACTTTAATTGCAGATGAGACAACTGATATATCTACTAAACAGCAATTGTCAATCTGTATTCGATATTATGATAATGTGTCTTTTAAGATCAAGGAAGATTTCGTGAAAATTGTTGACATTGTGGACCTTACTGGTAATGGCATTACTAACACAATTTTTCAGGAACTGGAAAAATTAAACATTGATATCTTTTATTGCCGTGGTCAAGCATATGATGGGGGCTCAAATAAGAGCAGCAAGTTTAAAGGCATTCAAGCTAGAATAGCAGGAATACAGCCACTTGCGATTTAGTCATTGTGCGAATCACAGGCTTAATTTAGCTATAAGCAAAGCTTGTTCTGTGGCCTGTATAAGAAATGCTATCGGAGTCATCTCTTCCGTGGCAAACTTCTTTCGAGAGTCGGCTGGGCGACTACGAAAACTTGACGAAGAAATACATGACAAACTAAAAAATGGAAGACATTCTGTAAAACAAATGTGCGAATCAAGGTGGGTCGAACGTCACGATGCTGTATTAACGTTTTTAAATGCTCTACCTATTCTTCCAATAGTTTTAGATACTATTGCTCAGTCAACTGAAGGAAAGGGAAGTGACACATTTTCATACCTTCATAGTATACTATCGTCCGAGTTCCTTGTTAGTGTAGTTGTATTAGCTGATTTTTTGGGATTAACTCTACCCTTGGCTCGAAAGTCACAAGCGGAATATATGGACGTATTGACAGCCATGGAGTTGGTAAATGCCACAATATCAAGCCTGCAAGCGCATCGGGAAAACAGTATTAGACACTTCAAACAGCTATACAAAAAATCTGAAGATTTGGCTTGCAAAATGGGAACGGAAATAAAAAAGCCGAGAACAGTAGGATTCCAAAAAAACAGATCCAATATACAAACCCATTCTGTGGAAGAATATTTTCGTATTAGTGTATATCTCCCATTTCTAGATTACCTGATCAATGAACTTTTTCTAGATTTCCAAAATCGCAAATGATACAAATTGGACAGATTCAAAAACTTTTATCACCAGAATTTTCGGAAGATTGTGAAGAGTCTGTTCTGCAAGGGGCTGAATTGTATAGGGATGATTTAGCTTATTTCCCTGCTTTAGAAGGGGAACTTAAAATCTGGAAGCAGATATGGGCAGCAAAATTACAAGACTTTATCAAATATCCTGCAGAAGCCTACACACTCGCGTCAGACTTGCCAAATTTCAGAGTGCTTTTACAAATCATATGCACGCTTCCAGTTACATCAAGCACTGCAGAACGTTCATTTTCGGCCCTGCGTCGACTTAAAACTTACTTAAGGTCTACAATGACTGAAGATCGTTTAAATGGACTTGCGATACTACATCTCCATCGTGATATCGCCTACCGTATGTCTCCCAAAGAAGTATTAGAGATTTTTGCAAGGAGACACAAACGTAAACTTTCTCTAGCCTTACTTTGAATGCATATGTATTAGATTAAAGGTGCTTCTTTACCTTAACATAAAAATAATGGATATTTAATTACAGGGCAAAGAATATCGAAAATGAGTACTAGTTTAGCTAAAGCTCTTATAATAGCGCATGCAGAAGCTATGTATTATCTTAAACAGGATCCTGCTGCAGCTCATCACTTAAAAGAAGAATTTACGAAACCACAGTCTGAGATTATTCGAATGTTAGTGGTCATACATCAGATTTGAAGAATCTCTTGAATCGTGATGCTCCAATAGTTGTTTTCTTATTTGATGAGCATCTCAAAAGGACATTAAAATAATAATTTTTATATTTTGTTACATGAGCAGTCCAATTAATAATTTTGTAATACTTAATATTAATGTTATTTTAAAGAAGATTTATGTATCTGTTTTATCTACAAAAAAAAAAGGAATTTCTTAAAAAGTGATTGGTTTTCTGGAGGTTAGATATTTCCAGAATATTGATTAGATATAACAAAAAAAAATACGTTCACACCTAATATTTCTAGATCAGAGTATTGATAATGAATATGTGTATTTTTGTAAATTATAATTCTATATTAGTATTGTGCTTATTTTTATTTAGATGTTTTACTTTCCTTATTGCTAACACTTATTCTTATTGTATCGAGAGTAAGTAATGGTGTAAAAATTAGATTAGTTTTATAAGTGAAATGAACGCCAAATTTCTAAAGAAAGTTTAAATAGATTAAATAAAAAATTCCTGTTATAAGTTTACTTTATATTATTTCAAAAATGTACAAATACATTATACTTTCTAAAATCAAAATCAGTTGTTTTATTATTTTTCAAATAATAATAATACAATAATAAATAAATTGTTAAAAAACTAATGTTTTTATATTTATATTAATATATTTATTTATTTATATTAATTTTTATATCGTTTGATTCAACAGACACTTTGATAATAAGATTATTTTCTAACAACACCTCCCCCCCTGGAGAGGAGGGGCCCAAAACTGCCAGAATGTGCCCCCCCTGAGCAAATTTCTTGATCCACCCCTGGTAGGAGGTGAATGGAGGAAAATAACCAACCAAGAACTGAATACTCTTCTGAATGAACCAGGTATTGTGAAAATTATAAAACTTGGTAGACTCAGGTGGGCTGGGCTGGACACGTGATCAGAATGGGGGAGAATGAAATACCAAGAAAGGCACTCACAGAACAGATCTATGGCACCAGGAGAGTTGGTAGACCCAAACTACGTTGGGAAGACGGTGTGAACTACGATGCGTGCCATATTTTTGGGACCCGGAACTGGAGAGCAGCTGTATTTGACCGGGACAACCTTAACTCAGTAATGGGTTGTTGCGCCGCTGAAGAGAGCTTAGCCATATTTAGTTTATTCTGAGTCTTCACCAAATTCCTGTTTCGATTTTAGATTTTTTTATGTAGCGATGCTATAATTTCTTGAGCATCTGAACCATTTTTAAAATCTTGTTTGGAGATATTATTCTGTTGTTTTGTCCCTAATATCTCCTTGTTTTGATTAAACTCCTGATCATTACAAACTAAATCCCTTACGGTTTTATCAAATTTTAGTGACAAATTACAAGGGTGATTCTTGTCACTCGAAAGTTTCTGATTTTTAATATGTTTACTGATGTACTTGAGAAGATTAGGGAACACATGTGGCACTGTTCCAGATTTCAATTTCCATTTTGATCTAGGTAGCTGAACAAACTCGTTTTTTTAATACGGTTAAGGTTTTCATAATGTACTCATTACGTACTGTTTAAGTAACTAAATTAAATGTACTTCTATAAAGGTATAACATTTCAAATAAAGCAAATATTTAGTACCTAGAAAAACTAAATAAATTAAAATATAAATAAATTAAACTAAAACAATGAAAAAGAATAAAACTAGTAGTGAACAATAATAATTGAAAAATACAACTCCTTACAGCTGCTGTTTTGTACAGCGCTTTATGATCGCGGAACATATCTCGAGTGCTAAGCAGGGTATTACTAGCCTCACCTGCTGATATTGCACTAATATTTTTTAATCCTGAAGTCGTAAATTATAAACCTGTTACTAAAGTATTTGATATCCTAAGCTACAAACAAAAATTTAAACTTATAATGTTGTCTCAAATTTATGTCATGCAACATTCAGAGCAGTTGAAACAGTGATCTGGCCTATATATGTTTTAAAACCGACTCCTGGGACAATATGTGCAAAACGGTAACACTGCACCTCCCGGATGGCTTGCCTTCTGACCTGCCATTTAGTCAATTGTGTCTGTGAGCAGCACATATACAAGACTTTGGAACACATACAATAGATAAAACTTACCAATATACAGTTCTCCTTCTCCTTCAACGACTTCATTACCATGACTGTCAACTACTTTTATTAGAGTCTCATGGAGTGAGTCACCTAAACCACCATCTCTTCCAAACGAAATCATCGCCCAACATGAAACTTCCGTTATTCCATACAGAGTATAGTAAGTTGTTTTATTGCTGTATGAACGATATCTATCTATTTCTTCTCGTGTTGGACACACTTCTCCACCTGCAAGCAAGTATCTTATTTAAGACTTTGGATACAATGTTTGGATTTAATTTATGGACACACACACACAAAGTGAAACAAATCTTAAATATTTTTCCTGACCTAACCATCATCTCTTTACAAATACTACTAAAAAAGTATAAACCATTGTAACACTAGTAAAGTATTAACAAATCATTCGTTTTTGTAGGTATATAAAAGGATTGAAATTATCTTCATTCAAAAATTCTGCTGTTTGAAGACAGTGTAATAAATAACTAAATCAGTCACACCAACAGGAAATAACAGTCCTCAAACGGGGCATGTCAGTGAGTAATGCCGTCTTCCTCAGACATATCACTGTCATTCTAGGCATATAGGCTTATAATGTTGTTTTTACAAAATTTGATGTTAAATTCTAGCAATTTTGAGTTGCTTCTTTGGCACCTCATATGCAAAATTTTTAATTATCAGTTTGGAACAAATCTGATATTTTTATATTATTTCATGTAGTCATATGATGTGACATGGGTTTCATTCTTCTTTTTGTATCCAACACCACCATGCTAACATATTTGGTGTAATTCATGTATATAATAACTACAGTGCTACAAAAAAGTGAAATTACATAAAAATAAGTCACACACACACACACACACACACACACACACACACACACACACACACACACACACACACACACACACACACACACACACACACACACACACACACACACACAATAGAAAACAAAATAGAAAATAAAATCAAATATAAAATAAAAATTGAACAATTAAGAGTTAATCAAAATGAACAAAACAAAAATAATAACAACAATAAAAATGGGCAACATTCACATATATAAATAATAAAATGACAAAGCTAACAAAACTGTTTAAAACCAGACATTAAAATAGTATGCTATTTTAATAAAACAATGCATTCAGTAAATGAACAAATGTACCATATTTTATAAGAAAATAATGTATATGAGATTAAATAATAAGAGTGAAATTGATGAGAGAAAATAGCAGTGATAAAAGGTGTAAACCAGTGAATGATAATAAGTATTAGTCACTCAGACAGGACTGGGAAGATTAGTGCCAATGTTCAAGTGAGATGAATAATCGTTACCATGAAAACACAACAAATATGTAGTACAACCCATAATAAACTAAGTGTTTCATAAACAAAGATCACAAGTCAAGTTGTAATACTAAGTACTGTATATGGTTAACAATGTTAATGATACTTGTTTAAGTTCCCAATTCCTTAGACTTAGTGAAATATGACTTTATTCAAGGGAAAGGGCAACCATTAATTATAATACAAACAAAACAATTATCAATTAATTAAACACAGCAAAATGGGCTGGAAGGAAATATTATTACTATGTGTCAAACTGTAGTATAGTTTAAATGAAAAGTAGTTTAGTTGTTTAAATGTTCATTAGAATCATAGCCAGGTGGGCATGAAAATAAGCCAATATATATAATGGTATATCTTTTATTTTGTTACAATAATGTTACAAAAATGCAATAAAGTGTAAACTTAGGTAATTAATCAGAAGGTATCAAATCAACAAAACCAATAATATTGGCAAAGTTAAAGCAGTGTACCAAGTAATATGCCAATACTAGTATTTTATGGTTGCTTAAATAACTAATGATGTTAAACTGAAAAAAAAGAATTAATGTTATGATATGTTAAACAGTTTTTTATGTTTGTTAAAAGTTAATTTAACTATTGAAGGTTTATTAGAATATCAATCATGGAAACATGACATTAAGTTAAATTGTTTATAAAGTTTGTTAAGGAAGTACAAGAATAAGGGTATAATAAGCATTTTAATCCAATGGAATAAAATAACAGAGAAAATTTGTAATTAAAAGTAAGGTATTAAACCAACAGGACAAATAATAATTGTAAAAGAATAAAACAAGGTACTAAAGAAACGATATGACCTAGGAAAATGTTAAACATTAAAATTATTGTCAATCATAGTTAACAAAAGGTCAAACCACTGTAAATTAATAATGATAAGCCGGAATTGTTAAATAGATTTTCTTTTTATAGTAATCACAATGTATTAAATAGTTTAAGGAATTGGAACATGATTTTGTGAAGGCCAAATGACTAAAATGGCCTATAAAACATGATTTTGTAAATCACCAAAAATATCTATTAGTTCACACACACAGGTCATGTAGGGTATCAAATTGTTTGTAATTTTACCAGGAAAACCAAGATGTAAATTAAGTTAAGCATAATTAAGTAACAGTCAGGGAGTAATTAGTAGTGGAAATTGAAAAAACCAAATAATTTAAATAATGATGGTCATGTGACCCATGAACTCAACTCTATAGACCAATGAGAAATTAGCAAAATTAGGTCAAGACCGTTGAAGGAGTAAGAAATTCAATTATTCTATTGTTAGGCAGAAGAATGTACAGGTGAGCTCTGTGAAGCCGGGAGCCAAAGTTTAACAAAGTATCAATTCTGAGTTGGGGGAAAAATAAGAAAATTATAATAATGAAACTTTCAACTTGTGAACTTACTTGTCTTTTCTTGTCGAATGTGTTTTGGCGTGGTGTTCGCCTTCGTCAGCTTTGAGACAGACTGCCATTAATTTGTAACGGTTTTTACTTGGAAGGTATAGTGGGGGTGGTGTGTGGAGGAAGGGGATTGGCGCGGGGATTCAAATTATTGTTAGTTTTTTTGTATAATTGTGTCAAAAAGTGTATGTGATTTATACTGTAATTGGTCGTTAAGTATGTTGTTTGGTTGTGTTGTGTGGTGTTTGTATATTTCATATTGTTACAAACACCACACAACACAACCAAACAACATACTTAACGACCAATTACAGTATAAATCACATACACGTTTTGAAACAATTATATAAAAAACTAACAATAATTTGAATCCCCGCGCCAATCCCCTTCCTCCACACACCACTCCCACTATACCTTCCAAGTAAAAACCGTTACAAATTAATGGCAGTCTGTCTCAAAGCTGACGAAGTTCACAAGTTGAAAGTTTCATTATTATACAAAGTGTAGTGCTGTGAAAAAAGATGATGAACAATCATGACAGCTAAGAAAATTATATATAAAACAAAACAAAATTTAAAAAAATGAAGATAATGTAAATTTAATAAGTATAATGCAAGAAAAGAATAAGTAAAAAGTAAAACTAAAAGAAATGAAAAAGTGAAAAAAAGTATTCCTACTAGACATGGTGAGATCTTAACCTTATAATAAAAAGCACTGTTTACTACTACACAACACTAAGAATAACTTCACCAACACTTCTTAACAACACAACAGTGAAAGAAAACAGAGAATTAACTATAATTACAGTGAACACTTCAAATAAAATCATTTATTTTAAAAGAAACAGTGACAAAAAGCATTCGCGTTATTTGAGGTGGAACACAAGCAGCCATCTTTGAATTTATCGCATCATTCCAAACTCGAAGCGGCCATGTTTGTTGACTTTGGTCATTTGAATTAAATAATTTGTAACGGGGCATTTTTGGGCCTATTTCGGGGTAATAAGGAAATTTGTATTTTTTTTTATTAAAGTAAATAACATTTTTTACAATGATAGGGACAAACGTAAACAAAGGTAAATTCAGTGGTAGCGACGATAGTGACGGTGGTAGCACTGCTGTTGACATTATATACGTGAAAATTATTGAAGCGACAGACTTAACAAGCTGGAATTGTGCCAAGGTCAACCAATGACACACAAAACTGTCAACAAATTATGTAACGGAACATCAGACGATATTACGTCAGCGCCTTACATAACGAAGAATGTAGGTGTGTCAACGCCAGCAGCTTTGTCACACTCAGAGAACAAAGCCAGTCGGCTAATAACATCTACAAGTGACGGATGCGAGCTGTATTATGCGTCCGCCAGCTCGCCGGTTTTGGGCGAAGTTTTACGTCGCCCGCAACATATAAAATGTAAAAAATTTTGATATTTGATCATCTAAAACAGTATTTTTGAAACAGAGTAGATACAGTGAGAAAATAATAAGTAAATAATCATGTAACAGTTCGGCGATAAATCAGTGCGGGTATACGAGAAGACATTGTAGGAGGGTACTTTCAGCATAATAACAGGAAAGTAAACTAACAAATTTTATTATTTTCATACAGTACAAGAACAGAGGGGGAAAATTAATTTGAAATATGAGCTCTAATGGGAATATAACTTGTCTAATGTGAAAGCGTGTGAGTGTGTATGGGTGAGTTTGAATTACGTAATTACAAAGGCACTGGTTTACGTTAAGAGAAGTTAGTTTAGTATTATTTCTTTACAGCATTTGTTTTAGTGTTCAACAGTTTAATTATCAATAATATCTTATTATTGTTCAATACTCAAACAAAATTAACTTTATGTGTAATAGTAAGTAAGATTTTTAAATATTTGTAGGTATTGTACTTCCTAAAAGCATTTCTGACCTTTTAATAGTAGTTAAAAAGAATCCTATAATTAATATTATGAAATAGAAAAACTTAATTTTGTTAATCGACCCGAGGTAAAGAGTCCATCCGGGAAACAAACATTTTCGATCTAAGAGTTGTAGAACTGAATAAGAAAGAAATAAAAACTATAAAATATAATTAATTGATTTTAAAGGGAGTTTTATTTATTAAATAAAGTTAGAATAGAAGATTTTTAAATAGGAAAGGAAGAGTGAACACACCTTGGCAATTGGAACGTCATCGAAAGGGAGTGAATACGCAAATAACCTCAATTCGCCAAGTCGATTTCACAATTGAACCAAACTTACGCAAAAATTTCTTTAAATAAAATTTTTTGAAACTGATGAAAACCAAGTAAACATTAATTAATAATTCCTAACCGTATAATCTCGAATTAAATAATTCGAATAACGAAATAAAGCAAATTAAAATAAATTAAAGACAATTAAATGAAATTTAAGAAAAAAATAAACAAATTAAAAAAACTTTATTTATTTATTTTTTTTTTTTAAATAAATATAGTACAGTAGAGTCTCAATTAACTGAGTTAATGTGGACCGCGGCAACCACGGATAAGCAAAATCTCGGATAACACGGATAGAATAAGAAAACAGGTTGTCTACTTTGAGATACATAAAATAATTACTTTAGTAGCAATAAGTAGACAATTCTTTGTTGTTTTAATCGTGTTAGGGCTAACAGGACATTTAAAAAAGTACTGCAAACAGTTATTTCTTTACAGAGTACTCCAGTTTATTTTACAAGAAAAATCAGATCAAATTACAAAAATAGCAGTTGTAGAGTACTGTACTGTACGATTAAAGGACTAATACACTAAACATTGTTTACATTACAGTACATACCTTAAACACACTTGAAAATCATTGATTTACACATTTTGAAAAAAGTCTTTAACAGTCTTCTGTTTCATTGCACTGCCTCACTTCTTGGACGCCATACTGCACAGACGCCGCAACATAATGATGTCAGCTGGTGACGTGTCATCTTGTTGTTCTATGTAGAGTAGTGCCTTCTCGATAGCGCTCAAACCCTCAGTGTGACTGATTCTGCTTTCCAGGCCTCCCTCGGTTTATATGTCGTCATCTTCGTCGTCACTGTTTTTATTTTGTGACACTACACTGGCAATAGCCTCGTCAGAAAGTTTACATTGCTCGTCGTTGTTCATCCAATCGTTTACAACTTTCTCTGTGAATGTTTCTGTAAATGGAAGCATATTTAAAAGGTGGTTTAGGCGCAAATCATCTTCATCATCTGAATCATCTTGGTTTTCAGTTGACCCAGTGGTATCATTTTTTGGGGTGATGTCTTTCAGCTTTTCTTCAGTGTAGATTCTTTCACGTCACTCCATGAATCGCCTAACCAGTAAATGACATGTTTGAGGTTAATTTTCTTTAGGCTTTCGACAACGGTTAGATCATTTTCTAGGTCCTCAAGCAAATGTTTCAACAGTCTTTGCAGGTAATGGCGCTTTAGATTTTCTAAGACCCCTTAGTCAACTGTAACTCCCTCCTTGCTTCTTTTGTAACCGAGAGCTGATTGTTCCTGCTTAGCTGCTAGAGTCTTGCTCGGTAACATTTTGAAATTGAGTCCCGTTTCATCACAACTGTAAATTTGCTGCGGTCTTAATTTGGTTTCCTTAACTATTCCATCCAATTTACTTACGAAAGAATCAACTGCACTTGAATCGGACGACAAAATTTCGCCTGAAATTTTTAACTGCCTTACGCCATACCGCGTCTTCCAGCGATCTAGCCAACCTATTATAACAGTAAATTCTTCTTCTCCATTTTGAAAATGCTTAAAAAACTCTAAGGCTTTGGCTTGTAACGTCGGACCAGATACCGGACTACCCTTATCTCTCATCTGCTGGAATCATAAAAACAACGCCTCCGATGTTTGTTCATAATCACTATTTTTCATTGTTTACCTATTTTTTACGACGTTTTTATCTCCTGTTGATTGAGCACGCTGAGTCACCCACTCTTCAATCTGTGCCCTTTTCCTCCTCCAGTCGCCTACAGTCACTTCACCCAACACCCAAATCACTTGCCACTTTTTTTAAGGTTTCACCCCAATCCAAACGTTTAATAGCATTAAGCTTATTTTCCAGAGCAAGAACAATGCGTTTCCTTTTCGCACTCATTACTCTACTTTTAACAATCACTGGACAGATGAACGCTTCACTCACTCTGGTTGACACTTGACAGAAAACTGAAAAGGATCAAACAAAAGCGGGTAGAAGTGTGGAGCTGAAGGGAGGGGGTGTGACTCACGCGGTCAAGGAACTCGCGTACAGTCAGATGCCAATTAAAGTAGGTCAGCAAATTCTTTAATTTAATTTTTCTGTTTTAATTTTTTCTGGTTTAGGCTCGGATAATATGGGAACTTGGTTAATCGAGACTCTACTGTACAAGATAATTATAAAGGGAGATAAGAGACGAGTTAAATATTTGTGGTATTACAATATATATTGAAACTATTTGTTCTGGTCGTATCTATAAAAATGTGTACACCAGTTTTTTATGTGTAAAAAATGTCAGTGTGGTGTGTTCGTCTCACACCTGTCGTTACATTAATGGTTGTTGCTACCGAAGTCCGTAGCGTTGTCACAATTATCAGTACAACCTACCTGTAATTTCATAGGGGTTGTGAATCCCGGGTGGCGCCAAATTGTTTAATGAAAACAATTAAATTTGTGAATTAATAAGTTAGATTGGTGTTATCAGCGATGACGGCTGGATCGTTCGAATGGTTCCCGCCTCTGTTCAGCTTACTGTATTGCACATATGGCAAGAGCACGAGTTGTCTGCTCAGTGAAATCGCTAACACACACATATATTATACAACTTCCTATGAAATAACACAATGGTAACACTCTGTACTGTATCTTTAATTATGGTTTGATCATTAATCAATGTGACAATAATATTATAAGTTAGTTTTCAATAAAATTGCTCCGGCATAAAACATGAAACGCAAATCTCAAGGCTGACGAAATTAATTTTGAAACGAGTTATTCTGACGCCATCTTTGGCTGCTGTTTATACATGAATTGTCAGCTCGCCCAAAATCTGGAGTTCTTGAGATTATAAAGAAAACATAAAATATGGTTACATTAAAAAAGTACACTACCGTACCTTATCCGTACTTAAATAGTATAAAGTGTGGTTACAAATTGTTCAGCAGTGTAGTAATAGTTGTTACAAAATTAGCAAATTAGTGCGAGGTTATTTTATAGTTAACAATTTTGCTACGTAAGTTTATATTATTCAATCCTTGAAAGAAAATTATTTTTACTTTATAGTGAGAGTTTTGTATTGATGTGAGAAATATATATATAAAGTGCTTTTATTTCTGGGATTAGGGTATTTAAATTATACTTATCAGTTTAGAAGGTTGTGATAGATCGTGGTTCTTGGGTCATGGAAAATTCATCAACTTTGGAGTGACTTACGCTGCTGGCATCTTCTTCTAAATTGTCTTGGGAATTTCTGCTATTTAATTTTCGTTTATTTAGTTCCTGGACATCAGTTAATCGTTGAACCTCTTCATCTCCTTCTCACTGGTTCATGTTGTTGACTTTTGAATGTTTTTTAAACTTTTAAAAATAAAATTTCGGTCATACAATATCTTGCGTACCTACTACCCAAGCGTCATTTTTCTAAGTAAGTAAATTTAATGGAAAATTAGTAACCAACGGCCTGTTTCTATGGTAACTGAAATCCTTTGATTGGTTAAGGCCTAGATTAAAAGCATTGTTATCATACTTGAAATTTTTATTCAAATTTATTATATATTTTCTGATTGATTTTATTCTTCTGTCTTCCCTTCTGGGTATTAAATATTATCACTATTGTATTTATTTCCTTTCAAAGATTAAAACAATACCTCATAAGGTCATGTTCTATTAGATATTAATTTTTGTCTAATTATGCTGACATCTGATAATTACATATTTCTTTTAATTTAAACTCTTATTGTAACATTTTTCTTTTAAAATGATGTATACATAATTTTTGGCTAGTTACTTGCCTTAGATTTGTTAATTTCCTGGTGGATTTTATACAATTTGTTATTATTGGTTTTGACAATTAGGCATTTCCTAGGCCTAAGTAGCCATTGATTATTTTTACTGATTATATTCTAATTATATTTCATTTTATTACAAAACGTTTTGTCCTGTTGTTACAATTGATTTGTTTAGTGGTTGTTGTGTCTTGAATTTGTTTGTGTTCTGATTACATGTCAAGATTATTTTCTATATCTTAATACTTAACATATAACAATTAGGCCTATGGACTGTAAGCTTCCTTTAGCCATATCCTATCCATAAAATTAAAACGAACAATTCTTTACAAGTTATTAGTTACTGTTGGTTTAACATACCTTTCATTCTTTTACTCTTATCTTGAGTGAGAAATATCATCACTCCCTTCAAACTTAGTTAATTTATTTTCCCTTATAACATAGGGTGTTTATTAATTATATACTTAATTTCTTAATTTATTACTAATTCCTTTCTCCATTCCATGTTAACACAAACTGTTTTTACATGGGCTTTCTCCCCTGAATAACATCATATCCTTTATCTATCTCTATTTTAAATACTATTTCTAATTATCCTTAACTTTATAATTTTTTTATAACTCACTCTTAAATCATTTATTGGTTCATCATTGATTTACTAAGTGTTTTCTTATCTATTACTATCTTTTTATCATTTACAATATCTTTTTTCACTTACCACTTTCACCTTTAATTAATTGGTGTTTATCACTGATACACTCACTATTTTGGGGTATTTATACCTTCACTATTGCACTTTTTAACTGTTTACATCAAGTGTTACTTAGTGGGTAATCCCTATAATTATTTCTCTTTGTCACTTTCTCACTATTTCTTTCATTACAAATTATACACAGTATTAATGATATTTTTCTATAGATTTTACTACATCTAACTCTAATTTTTGGGTTAGTGTACTTTTTCTTTATTAGATTACTTTACTGTTTTGTTTAAAACAGTTATATTAATTATTTCATTTACAATAATATTTATTTCCAGTATTGGATAATTATTGGTTTTATTCACAATATTATATATTTGAGTGTACCATTTCTCCCTTTTATATGTGGTGTTTCTTATCCCTTGGTTTCACTTCGTTTCCTCTTCATTTTTCTGCTTCTTCTCCTTCTTCATTTTTAATTGGCTTCATTTTTCTTCTTTGGTTTCGGTTTCTTCCCTTCTCGTTTGGTTTGATTTTATTTAGTATTATGAATTCATTCACTTCCTTCAATTGTCTTTATTCTTCTTTGGTTTCGGTCTCTTCCCTTCTTTGTTATTTGCTGTTTGTTTGGTCAATCACTTGGGTTAGGTAATGTCGTCGTATGTCGTGTCACCGTTTTTTATATTTTATTTATATTTAATCATTTTATTTAATATGAAGTATATTTATATTTAATATTATCTTTTTACTTCCATATTCCTTAAGGAAATGGAAGTATGGTGATGGCAAAAAAAATCGTGTTCGAGATTATTGCAGATTCTGATTGTACTACACTCAAAACATGAAAAACAGTCGTTTTTTGAAAAGTGTTTGTGTGTGTGTCTGTGTGTAGATTTTTTCTATGGCAAACGATAACAGCCGCAAATTCAAACTGAATCAAATAATTTTTTGCATACAGCCCTGATTTGTAGAGTACTCACGACCTATTGTTTTTGGTGAAGATCGGTTGAGGGAAAGGGGTAGTTTACCTGCAACGATTTTTTTTTATCAAGTGTATTACTTCCATATTCCTTAAGGAATGGAAGTATGGTGATGGCAAAAAAAATCGTGTTCGAGATTATTGCAGATTCTGATTCTACTACACTCAAAACATGAAAAAAAGTCGTTTTCCGAAAAGTGTCTGTGTGTGTGTCTGTCTGTCTGTCTGTGTGTCTATCTGTCTGTAGATTTTTTTTCTATGGCAAACGATAACTGCCGCAAATTCAAACAGAATCAAATAATTTTTTGCATGCAGCCCTAATTTGCAGAGTACTCGCGACCTATTGTTTTTGGTGAAGATCGGTTGAGGGAAAGGGGTAGTTTACCTGCAACGGTTTTTTTTTAGCAAGGGTATTTTGTTTGTTTGGCAAACGATAACAGCCGCAAATTCAAACAGAATCAAATAATGTTTCGCATACAGCCCTGAATTGTAGAGTTCTCAAGATCTGTTGATTTTGGTGAAGATCGGTTAAGGGAAAGGGGTAGTTTACCTGTAACGTTTTATGTTTTAACAAGGGTATTTCCTATGGCAAACGATAACAGCCGCAAATTCAAACAGAATCAAAAGATTATTTGCATACAGCCCTAAATTGTAGAGTTCTCAAGACCTATTGTTTTTGGTGAAGTTCGGTTGAGGGAAAGGGGTAGTTTACCTGCAACATTTTTTTAACAAGGGTATTTTTTATGGCAAACGATAACAGCCGCAAATTCAAACAGAATCAAATAATGTTTTGCATACAGCCCTGATTTGTAGAGTACTCAAGACCTATTGTTTTTGGTGAAGATCGGTTAAGGGAAAGGGGTAGTTTACCTGTAACGTTTTATGTTTTATTTGGCAAACGATAACAGCCGCAAATTCAAACAGAATCAAATAATGTTTCGCATACAGCCCTGAATTGTAGAGTTCTCAAGATCTATTGTTTTTGGTGAAGATCGGTTAAGGGAAAGGGGTAGTTTACCTGTAACGTTTTATGTTTTAACAAGGGTATTTCCTATGGCAAACGATAACAGCCGCAAATTCAAACAGAATCAAATAATTTTCTGCATACAGCCCTGATTTGTAGAGTACTCAAGACCTATTGTTTTTGGTGAAGATCGGTTAAGGGGAAGGGGTAGTTTACCTGCAACGTTTTTTATCAAGCGTATTTTCTATGGCAAACGATAACTGCCGCAAATTCAAACAGAATCAAATAATTTTTTGCATACAGCCCTGATTTGTAGAGTACTCGCGACCTATTGTTTTTGGTGAAGATCGGTTGAGGGGAAGGGGTAGTTTACCTGCAACGGTTTTTTTTATCAAGGGAAATTTTTTTTTTTTGGCAAACGATAACAGCCGCAAATTCAAACAGAATCAAATAATGTTTCGCATACAGCCCTGAATTGTAGAGTTCTCAAAACCTATTGTTTTTGGTGAAGATCGGTTAAGCGAAAGGGGTAGTTTACCTACAACGTTTTTTTAACAAGGGTATTTTCTATGGCAAACGATAACAGCCGCAAATTCAAACAGAATCAAATAATTTTCTGCATACAGCCCTGAATTGTAGAGTACTCAAGACCTATTGTTTTTGGTGAAGATCGGTCGAGGGGAAGGGGTAGTTTACCTGCAACGTTTTTTATCAAGCGTATTTTTTATGGCAAACGATAACTGCCGCAAATTCAAACAGAATCAAATAATTTTTTGCATACGTCAGTGAATTGTAGAGGACTCAAGGCCTTTAGATTTTGGTGAAGATCAGTTAAGGGGAAGGGGTAGTTTACCTGCAACCTTTTACGTTTTAACAAGAGTAAAGTACTTGAAAATTCATTTAAACTTTTTCAAACAATGGTAATTGTTGAAAATAAAATAATTTTGTTGCCAGGCAATCTGAAAATTTCAGATTTTGTACCACAAAATCTGAAAAGATTATACGATAGTTTATGAAATGGTTAATAATACGTCAGTATATCGTGTAATGAGAAATTAGCAGAAATGGAAACCTGGGGAATGTTAACTGTTCTGTAGATACAATTTTGTCAGAATGTTTGGAAATGATCATCAACATTGAAGAAAAAGTAAGCATATTAAGAAACATATGTAAGTACTTATTATAAAAAAATAATGTTGGTTTTTTGATAAAGTCATTTTGATTATAAAATATAAATATTTACAACAAGAAAAGAATTTTCAGTTTTCAAAATTTAAATATATTTTTATAAAACAATGGGTTCTTCATTGAGGTGGGGACCATGTCACTCACTCCATCTCAAGCCTCCTCTCCCATTTTGCAGAAAAAGAGGACCCTGTCAAGGCTGATACTTTGACGACAGTGACAGGGCTTTCCACCAAATTCAGCAGAGTGACAGGTAGGCCCAACTCTGATTGGCTCCTCAGATTTCCCCAGCGTTAGTAGGTTCTATGAAAATATTTTATTTCAAAAATGATTTTAAATATAAATCTTAGATATGTTTTATAAATCTCATGTTTTATGTTTTAACATGGGTAATTTTTTATATGACGAACCATAACTGCCGTAAATTCAAACAGAATCAAATAATTTTTTACATATGTGCCTGAGCTATAGAGAACTCAATGTCTGTTGATTTTGGTGAAGATCGGTTAAGGGGAAAGGGCAGTTTGCCTGAAACATTTTTTGTTGTAACATGAGTAAAGTACTTAATTTTGATAAAGTATCCTGATAAGATCTTAATAATCCACTGTAGAAACGTAGATGAAATATCTATAAATGAAGAGGCTAGTTGAACGGGCTGGGGGTAATTTTCTATAAATCAAAATTATAGTTGAAGGGGGAGGGGATAATATTTTTTATATGTGTACTACGTTATTGGCAAGAAAGAAGTATTTTTTTGCTAAAATTCCTTCCCTGGCTGTTTGGCTGAAAATGATTTTAAATATAAATCTTAGAATATGGAAGTCATGTATGGTTCTCCATACCGATATTTTTTTTTTTTTTTTTGGCAAACGATAACAGCCGCAAATTCAAACAGAATCAAATAATGTTTCGCATACAGCCCTGAATTATGGAGTTCTCAAGACCTATTGTTTTTGGTGAAGATCGGTTAAGGGAAAGGGGTAGTTTACCTGCAACGTTTTATGTTTTAACAAGGGTATTTTCTGTGGCAAACGATAACAGCCGCAAATTCAAACAGAATCAAAAGATTATTTGCATACAGCCCTAAATTGAAGAGTTCTCAATACCTGTTGTTTTTGGTGAAGATCGGTTAAGGGAAAGGGGTAGTTTACCTGCAGCGTTTTTTTATCAAGGGTATTTTCTATGGCAAACGATAACAGCCGCAAATTCAAACAGAATCAAATACTTTTTTGCATACAGCCGTGATTTGTAGAGTACTCAAGACCTATTGTTTTTGGTGAAGATCGGTTAAGGGGAAGGGGTAGTTTACCTGCAACGTTTTTTATCAAGGGTAAATTTCTATGACGAACGATAACTGCCGCATATTCAAACAGAATCAAATAAGTTTTTGCATACGTCACTGAATTGTAGGGGACTCAATGCCTTTTGATTTTGGTGAAGATCGGTTAAGGGGAAGGGGTAGTTTACCTGCAACCTTTTATGTTTTAACAAGAGTAAAGTACTTGAAAATTCATTTAAACTTTTTCAAACAATGGTAATTGTTAAAAATAAAATAATTTTGTTGCCAGGCAATAAAATTATAATTTTTTCATTTTAATGTAAATCATGTATAAGAGAAAATATATCGTGCGTGCCAGGCAAGCATATCTCAGTTATGTACTGTTTACGTTTCCATTTTATTATTATGACTACCGCAATAAAAAGGCAGGGAAGACACACACACACACACACACACACACACACACACACACACACACACACACACACACACACACACACACACAATTCGCGTTATTTCTGGCCTCATTCATGTTTATTTTCTTACATTTGCACGGTTTTTAAATGGAAAGTGCCGAACCCATACCAACATAACGCGTGCAAGCCGAAAAAGTGTCCAGCGTGGATAGCGATTTGCTTCCTGTGGATCGCTGGGCAGTGTAACTGCACGTGTTTACAGAGGATCGATTCACAGACAGACTTTTCGTCTTTAGGGAATGAACCCTCTGCAAGATGCTGAGGGTCAATGAGTGACTTCGGAGCGCTCCTTCTTTTCCGCATGTTTGTTCTGTGAAACGTACACTGTAGATTCGCAGCTTTATTCTAAGCAACGCTCAATAGGAAATGTTGAAAATTTTTGTCCACGGTGTACCCTCATACACACTAAACCTGCTCTGATGTTTTAATTACGGACATCATAATATTAAAACTTTGGAAACCTGAGCACTACTTAATGGAGATCAATCATTAACTTATACAAGCCATTAATTTTATGCATATTTTATATATATATATATATATATATGTGTACTACGTTATCGGCACCAAAGAAGTAGTTTTTGTTAAAATTCCTTCCCGGGATATTTGGCCGTAGTTTAATGTTTTCTACAAAACCAGACGTTTCGGCAATGCCATCGACTTCCATCATCAGTGAAAATGGAGTGCGATAACATGAGGTGGTGTATGTTAGTGACCACAGTACTGTGGTTAAGGCTGAAGCAGTAAGTAGAAAGAAGTAGTTTCTATAGTAATATTTCATTTCGAAAATGATTTTAAATATAAATCTTAGAATATGGAAGTCATGTATGGTTCTCCATACCGATATTTTATCCCTGGTACTGGGGTGGCTTATTTGTGTTGTAACATAATACCTCTCCTTCAAAATTGATCATTTTAATAAAACACTAACATAGTTTTTTATGAAATTATCAGTTATATATTATTTGTTCTTTTCTCTCTTGTTTGTTTCTCCATTCTTTATTTCTCTTCTTACTTGATTCATTCCATTTTATTTGGATCTGTTTTTATTTATTTCTATTAGTGTGTTCTCCCTTTTATACGATTTTTTCCCTAACTTTTTAGTAGCTGGTTTCTTCCATTACTACTCATTTTTTCTGAGACCAGAGGAACATCATCTCTGCTCAGTTTATTTGGATTGCTGGACTTTTCAACAGTCAATCTTAAATACCTTTTTTGTCAACTTGTGACTTAAATTAATAATAATAATAATACATTTTGGGATTGTCCACTTTGTGGTTTGTTTTTAGATAACTTTGGCCTTTTACTCATTCTTCCTTCCGCTATACCTTTGCTATATACTGTCCTCTACTCATACAGTTGATTGTTTTTTATTATTTATTCATATGCTAATTTCATCATATCTAACTTTTCATCATTTTGTTTTTCTATTCTTTTTGTGATCATTTTAAATATCTTAGACGTCTTTATTCTTTTTCTTGGTTATTTAGCAATATTCTGCTTTAGCCATTTTTCTGTATATTTGTTTTATACATAACTTCTTTTTCTTCCTTGTACCAGTTGATTTTTTTTTTTTTTTTGTTTTCTTTGAATACATCAAATTCATTTTGATTTCAGGTATTTATTTTAGCAATTTTTGCTTGATTTTATTTCTGTTTATTTTAATTTGTTATAAATATCATTTTTGATAATTTTTTGTAAGTTAGTTTTTCTTACTTTATAGGAATTTTTGTAGCTTATTCCTTTTTAGGTACTTTTTGTTTCAATTTTATCGTAAGTTTGTGATTCTTACTTTTTTTTTATATAGGAATTTGTGTAACTTATTCCTTATTTTAATTTTTTATTTTACACTTCATATATCAACTTTAATAGACTGTAAGTTGATTTTACTTGGTAGGAATTTTGGTAACTTATTCCTTTGTTTTTATATATTTTATTCATTTATTTTATTTTTCCCATTCCTCATATGTCCTCTAAATAAGGTAGTAAGTTGCTCTTACAAACTTTTTGAATTTTGAAATTTGTTTATTTTATTTCTGGTAATTTATTTTTCTTCATAAAACTTTTTTATTGAAGCTTGGTTGTAAACTCCTTTTATTTTTCTTGTGTTTATATTACTTATTTGGTAAGTATTGTTACCATTATCCTTTGTGATGACATATGGACATATATCGTACTCTATACTGGTCCCTGTTATTTATACTTTTTTGTAATGTGATCTTCTCCTTTTCTTTCATTATTATTGCCTTCTCTTGTATATTACACTCTTTGTTGTCTTTCTTCTCTACTCCTTCAAATGTTAGATGTTTGAACATTTATTCTGGATAATTTTTTTAATTTATTTATTATGGTTTAGTAGTTCTCATTTAAATCGTCTTAGTTGTTGAGTCATTTCTTGTCCCCTCTTGTTTTGGTGATTTTTTAGTAGTTTAATTTAATTTTAATACTTCTTTCTTTCCCTTGGGTTGCTTGGTCAGTAATTCGAAGATCAGTCCCTTTTCTTGGTATGTGGTATCTTCGCTTAGTTTACCCATGGTCCATCAGTTCCTCTGCACTTGTGGTTCGGATAACCTTGGCGTGTAGAATTATTTTCTTCCTTGTGATATCGGTTTCCTCCATCTTGTACCATAATTCCTCTACTACCATATGTTCCGTAGTATTAATGTCTACCTCAATCATTTGATTACTTTGTTGATTAATCAGAGAAGTTAATTGTGCCTCTCTCATTAATGTTATTATTGCTTTTTACTTCCATATTCCTTAAGGAATGGAAGTATGTTTATTCAGTATTTCTATTTCTGGTAATTTCCATTTACCAAGAGAATTGTAGAAGTTTTTGTTCACCGGTTCTTTATGAATCCCTTCTATAATTTCCTTCAGGATCCTCCTACAATCTTTATACTTCATTAGTTTGCTTTGGTAGGTAAGGGGCAAATTAAACACATCAATGAGTCCGTTCTTCATCATTTCTAATTCTTCCCTGGTTTTTATTAGTTTCTTTTTATATACTTTTCCCATTTCCTCTGTTTTTTTAATCTTCTTAATTATCCGATTCTTCTTTCTTCCTCTTCTACTGTTGGTTTTTATGCGCTTGATTTTCTCGGTGTTATTGTTATCTTTATCTTCAGAAAACAATACACTTGTTTCTTCTACACTTTCTATCTCCTTACTGTCTTCAGAAGTGGTGTCTAGTGTTTCATTCGATGGTTTGAAATCACTAACTACTGTTTCATTAAGTTGATCTACTGGGTAACTTGTTTCTTCCCATCTCTTGTTCATCCCCATTTTTGTCTGTTTGACTTCTTCACGAAACTCTATTAGTATAAATCTTAATTCTTCTCTGTTCTTCTCACCATCTTCCTTCAACTGTCGTAGGAGTGTATCATTACTATTTTCGATCTTCTTATTCACTATCTCCAGATCTTTCTTGATCTGTTTCTTCAGCTCTTCACTCTTCTTTTCTAGTATCTCCTGGCTTCTCTTCAGGGCTTCATGGTTGCTCTCCATTTTATTATTTAGCAGTTCCATGTTCTCCTTGATTTGCTCCTTCAATTCTTCACTGTTTCGGTCCAGTTTTTCATTCAAGAACTCCCTTTCTTCCTTCATTCCCTTTTGTAATGATTCTAATTTTTTATTCAATTCTTCCTTGTTTTGGTCTATTTTGTCCTCTTGCTTCTTAAAATTTTCATCAGTTTTCTCTTGGGTTCTGTTTAATTGTTCCATCATCATCCTCATCATGTTCTCTATCCTTGCCCCTTCGGTTGGTTTGACTGGTTGGACGTCAAATACTACTTCTATTTCCGGTTCTGGTTGGTTTGGATTTTCCGGTTGTTCCTCCTGGGTATCTTCTTCAAACAATCCTCCAATCATTTTCTCAATTTCTTCCATTTCTTCTTGGTTTGATCCTTTCTTAATGACGAATCTTGTAACCATATGATTTTCATAATCGCCGCTAGTCGTCCTTTTCTAGCCTCACTACGTTGGTCGCCAATCTGTAACTATTCGTTCTGGTCGTTTCTATAAAAATGTGTACACCAGTTTTTTATGTGTAAAAAATGTCAGTGTGGTGTGTTCGTCTCACACCTGTCGTTACATTAATGGTTGTTGCTACCGAAGTCCGTAGCGTTGTCACAATTATCAGTACAACCTACCTGTAATTTCACAGGGGTTGTGAATCCCGGGTGGTGCCAAATTGTTTAATGAAAACAATTAAATTTGTGAATTAATAAGTTAGATTGGTGTTATCAGCGATGACGGCTGGATCGTTCGAATGGTTCCCGCCTCTGTACAGCTTACTGTATTGCACATATGGCAAGAGCGCGAGTTGTCTGCTCAGTGAAATCGCTTACACACACATATATTATACAACTTCCTATGAAATAACACAATGGTAACACTCTGTACTGTATCTTTAATTATGGTTTGATCATTAATCAATGTGACAATAATATTATAAGTTAGTTTTCAATAAAATTGCTCTGGCATAAAACATGAAACACAAATCTCAAGGCTGACGAAATTAATTTTGAAACGAGTTATTCTGACGCCATCTTTGGCTGCTGTTTATACATGAATTGTCAGCTCGCCCAAAATCTGGAGTTTTTGAGATTATAAAGAAAACATAAAATATGGTTACATTAAAAAAGTACACTACCGTACCTTATCCGTACTTAAATAGTATAAAGTGTGGTTACAAATTGTTCGGCAGTGTAGTAATAGTTGTTACAAAATTCGCAAATTAGTGCGAGGTTATTTTATAGTTAACAATTTTGCTACGTAAGTTTATATTATTCAATCCTTGAAAGAAAATTATTTTTACTTTATAGTGAGAGTTTTGTATTGATGTGAGAAATACCCAGAAGGGAAGACAGAAGAATAAAATCAATCAGAAAATATATAATAAATTTGAATAAAAATTTCAAATATGATAACAATGCTTTTAATCTAGGCCTTAAGCAATCAAAGGATTTCAGTTACCATAGAAACGGGCCGTTGGTTACTAATTTTCCGTTAAATTTACTTACTTAGAAAAATGACGCTTGGGTAGTAGGTACGCAAGATATTGTATGACCGAAATTTTATTTTAAAAAGTTTAAAAAAAACATTCAAAAGTCAACAACATGAACCAGTGAGAAGGAGATGAAGAGGTTCAACGATTAACTGATGTCCAGGAACTAAATAAACGAAAATTAAATAGCAGAAATGCCCAAGACAATTTAGAAGAAGATGCCAGCAGCCTAAGTCACTCCAAAGTTGATGAATTTTCCATGAGCCAAGAACCACGATCTATCACAACCTTCTAAACTGATAAGTATCATTTAAATACCCTAATCCCAGAAATAAAAGCACTTTATATGTTGAATAAAAATTATAAATACGTATGTACTACATAACGTAAAGATTATACATTGTTACTGCGACTGTCAAATTTATTAAACTGAAATGTGCTTTATTGAGCGACCGCTAGATGGTGACAGGTGAGATTCGGCATAGCTCATTTAAAGCGAATGAGGCAACCTGAACTTGCCTCAGCTTTTTTTATATACATCGTATGTAAGCAATGTAGTGGTGAGATAGGGAAGTGAAGGGAGGGGGGATTGTCCCACACTGTACACATAGAGCGTTGAGGCATGCCTCACTTCTGTGGTCCAAACAGTTAAGTTAAAGCGCCTGAGTTGTTTCTAAGTGTGTTTATTTTATGCGGTTATTAAAAGTGTCACTGTTATTCCGCTGAACTAACAGATGATCAAGATTGTTATTTGTATTATTTGTAACATTAAACATATATATAGAAACTAATCAAGTTTAAAAATTTGAAGTTCAATCAGTTGTATTATTGTGTATGACTAATACAAGGATTGTTCAATAGAAACACGTATAGAGCCGTAAAGCATTTTTTATTCAACGATTTTAAAAGAAGTCTCCAATAACATTAAGACATGAGTTCCACTGTTGCGCTAACCTGTAGATTCCCTGCTAGTAAAATTCTTACGGCTGTTTGTGGAACCATTCGGTTACAGCAAACTCTACCTCAGCGTCCGATTTGAACCACCGTCCTTTTAGTGATTCCTTAAAAAAAATTTAAGATAAGATTTTTGCCTACCCATTCATTAACTACTAGCTTCGCCACTGATATATATAAAAAATATGCATAAAATTAATGGCTTGTATAAGTTAATGATTGATCTCCATTAAGTAGTGCTCAAGTTTCCAAAGTTTTAATATTATGATGTCCGTAATTAAAACATCAGAGCAGGTATAGTGTGTATGAGGGTACACGGTGGACAAAAATTTTCAACATTTCCTATTGAGCGTTGCTTAGAGTAAAGCTGCGAATCTACAGTGTACGTTTTACAGAATAAACACGCGAAAAAGAAGAAGCGCTCCGAAGTCACTCATGGACCCTCAGCATCTTGCAGAGGGTTCATTCCCTAAAGACGAAAAGTCTGTCTATGAATCGTTCCTCTGTAAACACGTGCAGTTACACTGCCCAGCGATCCACAGGAAGCAAATCGCTATCCACGCTGGACACTTTTTCGGCTTGCATGCGTTATGTTGGTATGGGTTTCGGCACTTACCATTTAAAAAGCATGCAAAGGTAAGAAAATAAACATGAGTGAGGCCAGAAATAACGCGAATGTTGTGTGTGTGTGTGTGTCTTCCCTGCCTTTTTATTGCGGTAGTCATAATAATAAAATGGAAACACAAACATTACATAACTGAGATATGCTTGCCTGCCACGAATGATATTGATGTTTGTAACAAAATTTTCTGTTTGTACATTTTGAGTGTAAATTAATCCATTATACTATTAACTCATACATGATTTACATTAAAATGAAAAATTATAATTTTATTGCCTGGCAACAAAATTATTTTATTTTTAACAATTACCATTGTTTCAAAAAGTTTAAATGATATACTGTTACTCACCGTCTATGGCCTTTCCGTGATGTTATTTCTTTGTTTACATGTTTCGAGGCACTTGCCTCATCATCAGAACTTTATAAAAACTAATGTATGTCATCAATGATGACATGTGTCAAAATACTAAAACACAATACGGCATTAAACTATGTACAGAACTTGCTTTAAAAATGAGCACGTCAATGTTAGGTGTGCCTTGCAAGACAACACACGCCGTACTGACGAAGTCTAAGTTTTATCTCGACCATATCGCATAGCGGTATCGTACAGTATATTTGATTTATATTGTAATCGGTCGTTCAACACGTGTGGCTTGGTACTGGCGTCGTTATATGCTTTATAAATCTCATATTCTTCAAGGGCGTTCAAATAACGCCCTTTATTGCAGAAATGAAGGGGTATTAGATTCGAGCTAAAATCCGTGTAACTGTGATTGTTGTCTATAAGGTGCCTGGCGAAATTTGACTTGATGTTGTCAAAGTTGTAAACTCGTGTAGGGGGTTTATGTTCAGAAAATCTTTTCAAAAAACCTCGACCCGTCTGGCCCACATAAAAAGCCTCACAGTCGTTGCATACTAGCTTATAAACTGCTGTTTTATTTTCAAGACTGGTATGTTCACAGCTGCGGAGATTATTTAATTATTAGATTATTACTGGTCTTATAGGAAACAACTATGTTGTTAACTTTATTAATGGTTGACTTAAAAATTCCTGGCATGAAATGCGTATAAGGTGCCGCAATGTACTTGCGTGCCTTTGTTTCGAGGTTCTCATTTCTATTATTTATATCTTTAGTTTTATTTTTAATAGCGTTACTCTTGTTTTTCTTTTGTTTTTTTAAAATATTATCTATTATTTTTTCGTTGTACCCGTTGTTAAACGCAATGACTTTAATGGTGTTTAATTCTTCGATGTAATCCTCGATGCCAAGGGGTATAGACAACAGGCGATGTATCATGCTACGGAATGCAGCTAATTTCTGTGAAATGGGGTGGAACGATGAGGCATGTATGACAGCGTCAGTCATCGTGGGCTTCCTAAATATATTAAAACATAGTTTTTTAGTAACAAAGTCCTTAGTTACTGTCAAATCCAGAAAATGTAATTGACCTCTAACTTCATTCTCCAAAGTAAACTGTATTTTTTTATTAATGCCATTCAAGTAATTGTGGAGATTGTCAATTTGACGATTTGTGCCTTTATACACCATAAAAGTGTCGTCGACATATCTACCATAGAACACCACATTGTAATTATGTGTAGGGTTTGCAAACAAGAAAGAATTTTCAAAGTAATTTAAGTACACCTCCGCGAGAATACTAGAGAGTGGGGAACCCATTGCCAACCCCTCCATCTGTCTGAAAAACTGTTTGTTATGTGTGAAATAATTCTGGTCCAAAATCACTCCCAACAATTCTAATATTTCATTTATGCAATTAGCATCCAGTTTATTCGTGTTAACAAGGTTAGTTCTTAATAGGCATAAGGTTTCACTCACCGGTACATTTGTATACAAGTTCACAATGTCAAAAGAAATAAGTTTATAGTGGGGTTCAATCATCAGGTCTTTCACCTTTTCAACGAACTCACAACTATTAATCAAACTTCGATTATTATTCAAATGTAAATTGTGTTTTAATATACTCACTAATTTTCTAGCTGCTTTGTAACCGGGTGCAGTGGTAAAATTTACTAGTGGTCTAATAGGAATCCCCTCCTTGTGAAGCTTTGGCAGACCTGATAAAACAGGCGCTTTAGAATTAATTGGTTTTAAAGATCGTCTAGTACGTTCATCAAAGAGATGTGTACACATATTTAAGCTACGATTAAGACGTTTTACATATAAATCCGTGGGGTCAGAGGTTAGCAGGGTGATATTATTTGCAATGAAATCGCGTATTTATCGTCATAATCATTCTTATTTATAATAACCAGGGTGTTACCCTTATCCGCCTTAGTGACAAGGGCTTGATCGTCAGATAGTTTTTTCTTTAATGTTTTTAAAATCCTACGTTCGGCATTATAATTGGTCATAGAAGGAATAGGAGAACATACATTATTAAGTTGGTTACGTATAATTTTGTTAAATTTGTTATTTATTATGAACCGTGCTTCATCTTGTTCTTTTTGTTCATTAATTGCTTTAATCACAGTTTCGGCACTAGCAACTTCAGTTAGAATGTGCCTTGTGTTGAAGTTCGGCTTATGTAATGGGAGATTGTATTTTAATCCTTTATTTAAAAGATTTTCTTCGTCAGTATTTAATTCAATCGAAGTCAAATTACATAGTCGTGTATGGAATACGTGTTTACAACTAGTATTACTGGTTTTAGGTATTTGATCGTCTATTAACCTTTGTAACTTGTTAAGCTGCGTCGTACGCATATTGTAAACAACTATTTCTATCATACTGTTTATAAATTCCAGATAATGATCTAGTGCAGCTGGATGTACGTTATTAAGTAGTTGTAAGTGTGCTCCAAAACAACTCCATACATTTGCTGGATTTGACAGTAACTAAGGACTTTGTTACTAAAAAACTATGTTTTAATATATTTAGGAAGCCCACGATGACTGACGCTGTCATACATGCCTCATCGTTCCACCCCATTTCACAGAAATTAGCTGCATTCCATAGCATGATACATCGCCTATTGTCTATACCCCTTGGCATTGAGGATTACATTGAAGAATTAAACACCATTAAAGTCATTGCGTTTAACAACGGGTACAACGAAAAAATAATAGATAATATTTAAAAAAAACAAAAGAAAAAGAAGAGTAACGCTATTAAAAATAAAACTAAAGATATAAATAATAGAAATGAGAACCTCGAAACAAAGGCACGCAAGTACATTGCGGCACCTTATACGCATTTCATGCCAGGAATTTTTAAGTCAACCATTAATAAAGTTAACAACATAGTTGTTTCCTATAAGACCAGTAATAACATCTTAAATAATCTCTGCAGCCGTGAACATACCAGTCTTGAAAATAAAACGGGAGTTTATAAGCTAGTCTGCAACGACTGTGAGGCTTTTTATGTGGGCCAGACGGGTCGAGGTTTTTTGAAAAGATTTTCTGAACATAGACCCCCTACACGAGTTTACAACTTTGACAACATCAAGTTAAATTTCGCCAGGCACCTTATAGACAACAATCACAGTTACACGGATTTTAGCTCGAATCTAATACCCCTTCATTTCTGCAATAAAGGGCGTTATTTGAACGCCCTTGATGCCAGTACCAAGCCACACGTGTTGAACGACCAATTACAATATAAATCAAATATACTGTACGATACCGCTATGCGAAATGGTCGAGATAAAACTTAGATTTCGTCAGTACGGCGCGTGTTGTCTTGCAAGGCACACCTAACATTGACGTGCTCATTTTTAAAGCAAGTTCTGTACATAGTTTAATGCCGTATTGTGTTTTAGTATTTTGACACATGTCATCATTGATGACATACATTAGTTTTTATAAAGTTCTACTGATGAGGCAAGTGCCTCGAAACATGTAAACAACGAAATAACATCACGGAAAGGCCATAGACGGTGAGTAACAGTATATTTGGTTAACAAACACGTGGCTTGGGACTACAATAGGAGTTATTCCATTTAAATCAAGTTTAAATGAATTTTCAAGTACTTTACTGTTGTTAAAATGTATAAGGTTGCAGGTAAACTACCCCTTCCCCTTAACCGATCTTCACCAAAATCGAAAGTCCTTGAGATCTCTACAATTCAGGGAGGTATGCAAAAAATTATTTGATTCTGTTTGAATTTGCGGCTGTTATCATTTGCCATAGAAAATTACCCTTGATAAAAAAACGTTGCAGGTAAACTACCCCTTCCCCTTAACCGATCTTCACCAAAAACAATAGGTCTTGAGTACTCTACAAATCAGGGCAGTATGCAAAAAAATTATTTGATTCTGTTTGAATTTGCGGCTGTTATCGTTTGCCATAGAAAATACCCTTGTTAAAAAAATGTTGCAGGTAAACTACCCCTTTCCCTTAACCGATCTTCACCAAAAACAATAGGTCTTGAGAACTCTACAATTTAGGGCTGTATGCAAAAAATTATTTGATTCTGTTTGAATTTGCGGCAGTTATCGTTTCCCATAGAAAAAAAATCTACAGACAGACACACACACACACAGACACTTTTCGAGAAACGACTTTTTTCATGTTTTGAGTGTAGTACAATCAGAATCTGCAATAATCTCGAACACGATTTTTTTTTGCCATCACCATACTTCCATTTCCTTAAGGAATATGGAAGTAAAGGAAATAAAGGTATTGGTTCTTTTAGAATAATAAATGTTAGATAGTTAAAGCTTTTGATATAGATAAAAATGATGATGTAGTTCATAGGTAAAAAAGAAAAAGGTTTACATGTTTTTATTTCATAAATATAATAAATGTCACATTAATAGTAAATAAAATGTGATCTACTATATTCAATAATTTGTTAAACAAACCATTTCAAACACCTCATTTCATTTGCTGCACTGATCAGTTCATCGTACGAAAGTGGTTAGTTCACCACTAGAGATCCGGCCAACACATATAAGAATTAAAGGTAGGTGGAAGTTTAAAAATTTTTATTATAGCAAATAAAATTATATAGTTACAATGGTGCCGTGACCAGGATGTAATATAATAATAAATTGTATTACACTGGCCTATTTTGACAGTGCAGGAAGTGAAATCTGGTTGTGAAAGCAAAATTTAATTTACGTAAAATTTACATAATTATGGTGTAAGATTTATGTTATAGTATAATATTTTGGAGGGAGAATTAAACAATTGTAGTTATATCATAAGTAAAAATAAGTTATAAATCAGTTAAAAATGTCTGAGCACGCAAAACAAAGTAATTTAACAGACGTAGATATGAGCGAAAGTGGCCTTGAACCACAGTCATTGGATGAAAGTGAAAAGCGGACAGCTGGTCCGAGCAGTGACGAAAGCGCTGTTACGGAAACAGCTGTTGGCAGTAACGTAATAATTCATTCCACCCCAATTGTGATTCAATTGCAATTAAGCAAATCAGCTGTTGATTCTGGAATTCAATTAACTCCAGTTTTAACAAATAAAAATAAACAATCCGATGACAATGATATAATGAGCTTTTACAAAAAATTGATAATAAATTTGATAAATTGTATAATGATATTAATGAGAAGAAAATAAAATGTGAAGAACAGAATATTAAAAATGACGCTAATTTTAAAGAGATTAACGTAAAGTTTGATGATCTATGTAAACGTATTTATGAAAGTTTCCAGACAGCTATAAAACGAATACAAGATGATGTAGATAACGTTACAAGAAATACCAGTAAGTGTAGTGGGAATGTAATTAATGAAGTAACTGAGAACAAGGTGAGTAATTATGATAATTATAGTAATGAGTTAACAAGTAATAGCAAAATAAAAAGTGATAACAATGAGATAATTAAAAATGTGTTAGAAAATAAAGTGAATAATAATAGTGGAGATGAAGTTTTAATGGAAATAGAGAGTAGTAATAAGATAGTGGTTGAAGAGAGGTTGGGTTTACAAAGGGCAAATTTTCCCCGTGATTTAAATGGAGTAAAGACTCCAATAGTGAGTTATGAGGACAAGGTTTCCTCCAGTAATTATGTGAGAGACAAGGTGTCTCTAAGTAGGTCCCCTTTTGTGCATCATGAGTTCCTTGGAAAAGCCAAGATGAGTTATGATAACATTATGTTGCCTTTTGTGTGGATTGAGAGAGAAAAAGTGAGGTGTTATGATGAGAGGTATTGTGAGAGAGTGGTAGAATTGTTCACATTGAGAGAGAGAGAGAGAGAGAGAGAGAGAGAGAGAGAGAGAGAGAGAGAGAGAGAGAGAGAGAGAGAATATTATTTGACGTTGTTAGAAGTTACGAAGAGCTACTAGAGAAAATAAAGAGAAAGAGAATTAGTAATATTGTTGACTTACCTTGTTATGAAGATAGTGCAGAAATAAGTAATAATAACATTGATAATTATATGGGAAGCTTACCTGTGCTTAGACGTGGAGTATTAGTAGTAAATGACTTTGAAATTGAGAGATTAAAATACTTAAGGGTGATAGATAATGATACAGACGGTGACCAGACCAAAACTAATGATGTAGACAGGCTATATGATTTAATAATAATGTGGGATAATCCAGTAGATTATTATGTGGGTTTTACGGAACAATTTGAAATATTAGAGAATTATTATATAAATAATAATAATGAAATGAGTGTGAGTAAAGATGAGAATTGTTGTGTAAAAGTAAGACTCATATATGATGATGGGGGTTAAATAAAAAATTAGTGAATGGACAATTTAAATATTTTAGTTTACGGTAATGACCTGGCAAAATTAGGAAATGAGGTGTGGTAAACGGAAAAATAATGACAAAAATTGTAAATAAATTTATAGTGAAATTAATTGTGTTTGTGTTGTAAAATGTGTTTTATGTAAACAATGTGTATAGGTAGGAGAAATTGATTTAATAATAATAAGAATATTCTATCAGACCAAATAAAGAATGAGAGTTTGTAATAAATGAACTGTAATTGTTTTGGAAGAAGGTAATTAAAGTAACTTCGTGTTTTAAATAACTGATTGAATTAAAATAAATTGTAGATGAATTAATTGATTTAAATGTGGTAGAAATAAATTTTGATAATGAATTTAAACGATGTTTCTGAGATTTGAAATTGATAAAAAATATAATGAGTGAAGATAGAATGTGTTTAGTTGTAGAGTCGTATGGGAAAAAAAAAAGGAGAACTTCTTGTTATTATGCAAGATTAAGGGGTAATTTTGGGGGGTTGTTTGGTGTCTTTAGAAGAGAAAATCAATTGTGGAATGTAGTAATAGTAATTGTAGAACGGCATAAGTTTAGTAATAGTTATGCTATTGCAGTGGCGGCATGTGCCACTGCAGATAGCGGTGAGTGTTGGTGGTAACGTCAAGGCACGTGACCACCATCGGTGGCCTCAACAGGGCGTATATACACTGTACAACCTTAATATAATATTATATTATATATGATTTTAAACGTACAGTGTATTAATATTGACGTTACCACCATCGGTGGCCTCAAGAGGGCGTATATACACTGTACAACCTTAATATAATATTATATTATATATGATTTTAAACGTACAGTGAATTAATATTAACGAAGTAAAACATGCGAATGAGAGAAGATTTCCCCGCCTTTTTGAGCGATCTCGGCCTTACCAACCCAGATCGTGGTTTTGGACGACAACCAGCTGTGGGCAGATATTGTAAAACTGACCATGGTTGGTTGCCCTTGAAATTGGTGAAAACTGAAATTAACGGGGGGCAACTTAGGGGAAATCCCCGGAACTATGGAACAGCGGCTATCACCTTGTTCGAGTAGGAACAGCAAAAAAGGTGATAGACCCGTTTTAAGATTATAAATATAAAATTCAGATATTATGATATCTGGCAGTTTAAAATATAAGGCCGAAGCAAGGACAGGAGATGCCAAAATACCTCCAAAACTTCAGTCCTTGTGGAAGCAACTGGGCGCCACAGTCCAGGGGGGGTCATAGTGTGTGTGGAAAGGAGGTTACTCTGGCGTGAATTAAAACTTTAAACTGACGTATGTTGATGAGTTGATGAGATAACTAAATGATTATTGTGCTCATAGCAATGAACATCACAGATACTGTTCAGTCAGTATTGTTGTCCCAAATTGTATTGATGGTCTGATTGTGGCTACAATTGCTGTTCTGTATGGCTTATGACATACATTATATTCACTTACCAGAAATAATTAATTTCATGACTTAGAGATTTTAAAAGTAGAATATTTTAAATGTAGTAATGTGTATGCATTTGTTTTTATGTACTTGGCCATTTCAAGTAATTAATATTTTACGTAACTTGTTTTTATGTACCTAGTATTTCTAGTAATTAATATTTCCTGATGAGTTTTTCTTGTTTTTTCAGACTATGTATAGTAGGTCAACATGATTGTATTATATGCTCATGACATGGGGAATTGATATGTAATTATTTTGAAATGTAATGTATGTTAGATTAAGTTGTATTTTTTTTGTTTTATATGTATAACATGTACCTACAATTTTGTTTAATTTTGGTGCTCTATGTAATTTACTTTGGACCACATGTATTATGATGAATTTATGTATGTACACCATATTTGAAAATTAGTTGGAAAATTATTTGGATTTAACGTTGATAATGAAATCTGAGATTGAACTTGGTGTAATTTGAGAAGCAGTTAAATAATTTTAGATGAGTTAATGGAAATGAAAATTTTTGAATGACATAAGTTTAAAATTTAGACAAGTTAAATTAATTAAAAAAGAGTTGATGCTTTTAATAATTATTTTAAAAATTTTATTTTTTTTTAATTTGAGAAATTTTTAAGTTGGAAAAAAAAATTTGGAAATTTGTGGAAATTTGGTAATTAAAGACGATAGTTGACAGGTTAGGATTGAATTTTTTCATTTGAATTGGTAACTGTATTTGATTAATTTTGAAGCAAATCTGAAGATTTTGGAATTTTTTATTTTTTTAAATTGTTTTGATGTTTCAGACCGGACAGGTCAACATGTATAGTAAATAACAAATGTTTACATTACTGTTAAGAATATATATGTATGACTAAGTATAAACAAGAACCAATGCTTTGCTTTCAGCGAACCAATACAATTATTTACAATTAAAGGGAAACGCATCAGTGGAGGATGTGGAAGAAGGAAAGGACAGTTATTAGATATTTTTACTGAATGTTTAAAAGCCAAGTGATACTGCGGGGCTTACCTGTTCTGACCGACATGTCGGAGCAGCGAAGTCTCGGGTCTGTTTGACTTTGTGGTGTTGGGATTCTCTCGAAAAAAGTCCAGCAAAGTCGGATAGATGTTTCCACAGCCACTTGACTAGGGGGGTAGTTAAACCCATAGTGTTTGTGATAACGGATTAAAGGGGGGTTATGGCTCCACATCCGCACTGATCCCTTTAGGTTAGACAATGAGAGTTTTTATGCTCTTGGGCATAAAACCTCTCATTGGGGGGGGGGGTACTGTAATGTGTCAAAATGGGGGCTTTTATTTTTTATTAAATTTATTTAGTATTATCATTGCAAGTCCCATGTAAAATAATGTTGGATGCAAACAATGAACGGTAACATAACTTTTTGGGCTGGGTGTTGTCGGAGAACGCAATACTTGGTTGTGAATCGAATAATTGTCACATACTGTATGCGCATACGCGAGCCCGGGCGCAGCTTCTACGCACAACAGTTGGAACCGACGCGACAAAAATGGCGAAGCAGAAAGATTTTCTTGCCATGTGCTTTGGAGATGGAGGAAATCAACAAAGAGGCTCCACCCACCTAAGCCTCTAATATTGTCACCACCAAACGTCGCTAGTTAATTTGGCACTTAGACAGTCCATACTACCGTGTACGGCGACGAAAAAGTCGGAGCCTGAAGGCAGTGCCTTCCCGTTCAGCAACAAGGTATAGTGGGGAGTCTTGTTGGCACTCTCAACTCAGTCACAACCCCGGCCGGGTGGTATTAGACTCGACTTATAAAAAACCAAGTCTAATTTTAGTAAAAAATGTATTAAATTTCATCCAATGTGACAGAAGAATAACGTAGGAGTTGCTGAAGTAATAGTAAAGAACAAAATTTAACGAAATTCGGTGAAATAGTGAAAGTGCGTAAACACGCGGTGACACAACGGCGTTGGACCACGTAAGTTTTGTAACAGTTATTTTTTATAAATGGGCGAAGAAGACAGTAAAAAAATTAGATTCATGTTGGGGAAATAAATTAAAAATGAGATCTCAAATAAATTTGGTATGCGAGTTGTGTGTGTAGATAAGAAAAATAAATAAAGGTATTGGTTCTTTTAGAATAATAAATGTTAGATAGTTAAAGCTTTTGATATAGATAAAAATGATGATGATGTAGTTCATAGGTAAAAAAGAAAAAGGTTTACATGTTTTTATTTCATAAATATAATAAATGTCACATTAATAGTAAATAAAATGTGATCTACTATATTCAATAATTTGTTAAACAAATCATTTCATTTGCTGCACTGATCAGTTCGTCGTACAAAAGGGGTTAGTTCACCACTAGAGATCCAGCCAAGACATATAAGAATTAAAGGTAGGTGGAAGTTTAAAATTTTTTATTATAGCAAATAAAATTATATAGTTACACAATGTGGAAAAAAAATTGTAAAATATAAACAAATAACAGTACACAGTGAGGGAAAACGATAAGTAAACATAAAATACCAAACCAAGGAACATTACAAACCCAAAATAATTGCAAAAAACAACATAATAAATAAAATAAGTACAAAGAACAAAAATAATCAGATGTTAAAACAACCCAGAGATAATTGAACATAGTCATGTTTTATGTCAAATTAATCTACATCAGAAAAGCTATTCAATGATAATAATAAAAACCATATTGATAATAATACAAGGAAATTATCCTAATTAGAAAATATTTATTCATTTTGGGCAAAAACCCAAGCCATATCTAACAATGAGTACAAAATTCTTTCAATCAATGAGAAGGTAGATTTTGGCAGTTAGAACTAAAAAACCGTTACAAACTCATGAACAGTCCATTTTTAGCATCAGAAGAGAGCAGATGACAAAATAGTCGCTCCATAAAAATTAGAAAATAAACCAACCAGATGAATTAAAACAAATAATACTAAATGGAAATGAAAAACAACATTAACAGAACCTATTAGCAAGATCCATTCAATTTAATTGAGAATTACAGAAAATAAAACCAATATAAACTAATGAAATTAGAGAAGGAAGACCTGAACACCAGAATTTATGAAAATAATCTATCAAACATCGATGAAGTTGTAATGTATAATATTTAATTAATTTACTACACCCACGAGACTGATCACTACACTTCAAAACTAATGCACAATATCCAAAACTTGGTTCAAACACTAAAAGACTATTAAAACATGTAATAATCATTATTAAAAGATTACTCAAATTAATTATTAACACTTTGGGAAATACGAAAATATTTATACACGATATCTAACTTAACCTATATTTGTAAATTGAACTCACTATTGTTTTAAATACTAAGAAAACTGTTGTAAAGAAGGATCATAATATTTAATTAACTTGATGTGAAGGATTGTACTTTCGAAAATCATTTTTTTATCTTTTGCCGTAATCAAAATAACTCTGTGACTGATTACACGTTGAATAATATAAACTCGACATTAGAGCGTGTCCAGTCCATGACCCAATGATCATTTGCCATCCGCTGAGTTGTAATTTATTTAAAGCCGGATCAAAAAAGTTATATATTTTTATAATCTCATGTCATAGTAACTATCAAAAGCAGAACCGATAATTAATAAACTAATACTTAAAAATAATATCTGTTCATTATTTCAATTAATAATATTTATGTGTTTATTTCATTAATATAGCACCATGAAAATTTTCTACCAGAATTACAGGTTGGTACGGCTGTCGTGAGAGCAGATTTCGAATTTAGCAGACATCAAGCGACGAGAGATACGGTTGCATCAAAAGAAAGAAGTGAAATTTTTTAATTGTTTTGAATTAAACAATTTGGCGCCTATAATCGGGAAAATAACAACTACAGGGAATCAGATAAACAGGTATTGGTGAGGCCAAAAGAACGACGAGTATTGGTAAAGCTACGAGGTTTCAGACATCGTAAAACACACGCGCGAACCATATATAATTGTTATAAATTGATGCAACCAACGTGTGACTAGAATAAAACACACACACGAGATATCGTATAATTGTTATAATATATATAAAATTATACAGATTTTTAAAAACTTAAGAAAATATCGGTATGGAGAACCATACATGACTTCCATATTCTAAGATTTATATTTAAAATCATTTTCGAAATGAAATATTACCATAGAAACTACTTCTTTCTACTTACTGCTTCAGCCTTAACCACAGTACTGTGGTCACTAACGTATACCACCTCACGTTATCGCACTCGATTTTCACTGATGATGGAAGTCGATGGCATTGCCGAAACGTCTGGTTTTGTAGAAAACATTGGACTACGGCCAAATATCCTGGGAAGGAATTTTAACAAAAACTACTTCTTTGTTGCCGATAACGTTGTACACATATATATAAAAAATATGCATAAAATTAATGGCTTGTATAAGTTAATGATTGATCTCCATTAAGTAGTGCTCAAGTTTCCAAAGTTTTAATATTATGATGTCCGTAATTAAAACATCAGAGCAAGTTTAGTGTGAATGAGGGTACACTGTGGACAAAAATTTTCAACATTTCCTATTGAGCGTTGCTTAGAGTAAAGCTGCGAATCTACAGTGTATGTTTCACAGAACAAACACGCGAAAAAGAAGGAGCGCTCCGAAGTCACTCATGGACCCTCAGCATCTTGCAGAGGGTTCATTCCCTAAAGACGAAAAGTCTGTCTATGAATCGTCCCTCTGTAAACACGTGCAGTTACATTGCCCTGCGATCCACAGGAAGTAAATTGATGTCCATTTTTTCGGCTTGCACGCGTTATGCTGGTGTGGGTTTCAGCACTTTCCATTTAAAAAGCGTGCAAATGTAAGAAAATAAACATGAGTGAGGCTAGAAATAACGTGAATTGTGTGTGTGTGTGTGTCTTACCTGCCTTTTTATTGCTGTAGGCATAATAATAAAATGGAAACGTAAACATTACATAACTGAGATATGCTTACCTGCCACGAACGATATATTATTTTATACATGGAGGAGTTCAGTGACATACACACGTACAGAAGAATTATATATATAAAGATATTAACTAATACATAATTTACATTAAAATGAAAATATCGGTATGGAGAACCATACATGACTTCCATATTCTAAGATTTATATTTAAAATCATTTTCGAAATGAAATATTACCATAGAAACTACTTCTTTCTACTTACTGCTTCAGCCTTAACCACAGTACTGTGGTCACTAACGTATACCACCTCACGTTATCGCACTCGATTTTCACTGATGATGGAAGTCGATGGCATTGCCGAAATGTCTGGTTTTGTAGAAAACATTGGACTACGGCCAAATATCCCGGGAAGGAATTTTAACAAAAACTACTTCTTTGTTGCCGATAACGTTGTACACATATATATCAGTGGCGAAGTTACATGGAGGCAATTGAGCCAATGCCTACCCTAAAAAATTCTGTAGAATAAAAATTATAAATACGTATGAACTACATAACGTAAAGATTATACATTGTTACTGCGACTGTCAAATTTATTAAACCGAAACGTGCTTTATTGAGCGACCGCTAGATGGTGACAGGTGAGATTTGGCATAGTTCGTTTAAAGCGAATGAGGCAACCTGAACTTGCCTCAGTGTTTTTTGTATACATCATATGTAAGCAATGTAGTGGTGTGATAGGGAAGTGTAGGGAGGGGGGATTGTCCCGCGCTGTACACATAGAGCGTTGAGGCATGCCTCACTTCTGTGGTCCAAACAGTTAAGTTAAAGCGCCTGTGTTGTTTCTAAGTGTTTATTTTATGCGGTTATTAAAAGTGTCACTGTTATTCCGCTGAACTAACAGATGATCAAGATTGTTATTTGAATTATTTGTAACATTAAACATATATATAGAAACTAATCAAGTTTAAAAATTTGAAGTTCAATCAGTTGTATTATTGTGTATGACTAACACAAGGATTGTTCAATAGACACACGTATAGAGCTGTAAAGCATTTTTTATTCAACGATTTTAAAAGAAGTCTCCAATAACATTAAGACACGAGTTCCACTGTTGCGCTAACCTGTAGATTCCCTGCTAGTAAAATTCTTACGGCTGTTTGTGGAACCATTCGGTTACAGCAAACTCGACCTCAGCGTCCGATTTGACCCACCGTCCTTTTAGTGATTCCTTAAAAAAAATTTAAGATAAGATTTTTGCCTACCCATTCATTAACTACTAGCTTCGCCAGTAAGCAAATTGATGTCCATTTTTTCGGCTTGCACGCGTTATGTTGGTGTGGGTTTCGGCACTTTCCATTTAAAAAGCGTGCAAGCGTAAGAAAATAAACATGAGTGAGGCCAGAAATAACGTGAATTGTGTGTGTGTGTGTGTGTGTGTGTTTGTGTCTTACCTGCCTTTTTATTGCCGTATTAAATGAAAAATATTATATTACATTAAAATGAAAAAATTTTAATTTTATTGCCTGGCAACAAAATTATTTTATTTTTAACAATTACCATTGTTTCAAAAAGTTTAGATAAATTTTCAAGTACTTTACTCTTGTTAAAACGTAAAAGGTTGTAGGTAAACTACCCCTTCCCCTTAACCGATCTTCACCAAAAACAATAGGTCTTGAGTACTCTACAAGTCAGGGCTGTATGCAAAACATTATTTGATTCTGTTTGAATTTGCGGCTGTTATCGTTTGCCATAGAAAATACCCTTGTTAAAAAAACGTTGCAGGTAAACTACCCCTTTCCCTCAACCGATCTTCACCAAAAACAATAGGTCTTGAGAACTCTACAATTTAGGGCTGTATGCAAATCATCGTTTGATTCTGTTTGAATTTGCGGTTGTTATCGTTTGCCATAGGAAATACCCTTGTTAAAACATAAAACGTTACAGGTAAACTACCCCTTTCCCTTAACCGATCTTCACCAAAAACAATAGGTCTTGAAAACTCTACAATTCAGGGCTGTATACGAAACATTATTTAATTCTGTTTGAATTTGCAGCTGTTATCGTTTGCCAAAAAAAAAATTTCCCTTGATAAAAAAAAACCGTTGCAGGTAAACTACCCCTTTCCCTCAACCAATCTTCACCAAAAACAATAGGTCGTGAGTACTCTACAAATCAGAGCTGTATGCAAAAAATTATTTGATTCTGTTTGAATTTGCGGCAGTTATCGTTTGCCATAGAAAAAAAATCTACAGACACAGACACACACACACAGACACTTTTCGGAAAACAACTTTTTTTCATGTTTTGAGTGTAGTACAATCAGAATCTGCAATAATCTCGAACACGATTTTTTTTGCCATCACCATACTTCCATTCCTTAAGGAATATGGAAGTAAAAATTATAATTTTATTGCCTGGCAACAAAATTATTTTATTTTTAACAATTACCATTGTTTCAAAAAGTTTAAATGAATTTTCAAGTACTTTACTGTTGTTAAAACGTAAAAGGTTGCAGGTAAACTACCCCTTCCCCTTAACCGATCTTCACCAAAATCGAAAGTCCTTGAGACCTCTACAATTCAGGGATGTATGCAAAAAATTATTTGATTCTGTTTGAATTTGCGGCTGTTATCGTTTGCCATAGAAAATACGCTTGATAAAAAAACGTTGCAGGTAAACTACCCCTTCCCCTTAACCGATCTTCACCAAAAACAATAGGTCTTGAGTACTCTACAAATCAGGGCTGTATGCAAAAAATTATTTGATTATGTTTGAATTTGCGGCTGTTATCGTTTGCCATAGAAAATACCCTTGTTAAAAAAACGTTGCAGGTAAACTACCCCTTCCCCTTAACCGATCTTCACCAAAAACAATAGGTCTTGAGAACTCTACAATTTAGGGCTGTATGCACATAATCTTTTGATTCTGTTTGAATTTGCGGCTGTTATCGTTTGCCAAAAAAAATTTCCCTTGATAAAAAAAAACCGTTGCAGGTAAACTACCCCTTTCCCTCAACCGATCTTCACCAAAAACAATAGGTCGTGAGTACTCTAAAAATCAGGGCTGTATGCAAAAAATTATTTGATTCTGTTTGAATTTGCGGCAGTTATCGTTTGCCATAGAAAAAAAATCTACACACAGACAGACACACACACAGACACTTTTCGGAAAACGACTTTTTTTCATGTTTTGAGTGTAGTACAATCAGAATCTGCAATAATCTCGAACACAATTTTTTTTTGCCATCACCATACTTCCATTTCCTTAAGGAATATGGAAGTAAAAATCAAATTAGTGATGGGTCGAATCCAAGAAATTACTGAATCCGAATTCGAACCCGAACCAGAATATTTTGTTTTCGAATCCAAAACCGAATCCGAAACCGAATCCTTAGTGACAATTCTGAGTTGAGTAATGTGAATGATGTAAATTCAGTAATAGGATGCTGATGAAGGCTAAAAGAATATTATATAATTCTTCTATATTATAAAAATTATGTTTAATGAAATAGTTATTGTAATAATTCTGAAATTATACATAAATATATAAGAAAGCTAGGTTTAATTAAATTTACTCAATTGTTAAACCAACTTATACAGAAACATGTGAACCTATATTTGTACAATGTGAAATTAAATGTTAATACAATTAAAATTATACAATTTACCGAATAAATTTATGTTACCTTATTTTTTCTGATGGGTTTACAGATTCATTAAGTTAATACAAAAAAAGCTACTTAGAAATCAAATTTGCAATTTTTTCTACAATGTAGAAATGGCCTTAACATAAGTCACATGATAAATAATTGTAACGCATTAAGTTACTTAAGAGATGAACTCATGCAAACAGAATAACTGTATATGCTGAAAACAGAATAACCTACCTAATCTAAACAAATCTAATATAAAATCGTTTAAACAAACTCACATTGAACTTAAAATTGAGTAGCACTAATTGACAATATTGTTTTCTTATTCTTCTAAAATTTAAATATAAAATATTATAAAGAAAACTTAGTAGGCTACTAATTACTATTTCCAGCCCTTGGTGTTTGTTCATTAGACTAAATTTAATAATAAAATATTATAAAGAAAACTTAGTAGGCTACTAATTACTATTTCCAGCCCTTGTTTTTTGTTCATTAGACTAAATTTAATAATGTATTCTATTTATTTATTAGATAACAAAAGATTGTTATCAACATAAAAAAAAATTAAAATTTTTGTTATTTAAACTATGAGCACTTGTTTTAATAAAACATTACAATAGGCCTACTGAGCAAGGATGAAACATCACTGTTTTAAAACTATTTTTAATATTGGGCCACACTGTTCTATTATTGTTGAACATCACTGTTTTCAACAATTCATATGAAATTATTCAAATTTAGGTTTAAATTTTGGATATAACAACATTAGCTAAAATATATAGTTAAATATAGTCTTGATGGCAAGTAAAAAACTAAGTAAAAGTACTGTACTAGAAGAAATACACAAATAAAAATTGAAGAAGTCTCACAAAACTATTTAAGGAATTTTCAACAGTAAACTACAATGACTAAATAACAATTCAGGCCTATTACAGTAAAATAGCAGTCCATATGTCTTAAGAAATACAAATAAAATATAACCTAACCAACTGAAATAGTAGGTAACACACTAACAAGCTATGTAATTTAACATCTATATTTTAAATTTTTGTTCAAAAATATCAGCATTTTTACACGTTCTGGGTCTAGTCTATTTCTCTTTTTGTCCACTAGAGCACCTGCTGCACTAAAAAGCCTTTCTGAAGAAACTGTAGATGGACGAATGCATAGGAACCTTTTCGCAAGTTTTCTTAGAGATGGATATCTGGTATTGTTTCGCCAGTAATCTAAAACATTATGTTCTTGTTTCACCAAACTTTCCTCAAGGTACTGTCTTACTTCTTCTTCTGCTGTAAGAGTTCCTTGATTAGATCCAGTTGATTCTCGGTTGAGTATTTTTGAATACATTGAGAAAATTTTATTTTCAGAAGATAAAGCTGGTGAAATACTTGTTTTTGATTGTTCGTCAGTTGCTGAAGTAGGTCTGTTTTTTTAATTTCATTGATTAAAATATTTTTTGCAATATCAAAATTTCTTTCATTTGAAAACATTCTACCTTTGAATCTAGGATCCAGCATCATTGGCAAAGTATATAAAGCCTCAAGTTCCCAATTTTGGAAACGATGTTTCATTTGCGACAATAATTCATATTTTAAAGCCAGCATCCCTGTACTCAAATTTGTTTGTAATTTAAGAAATTCTTGAGTACTATGTATAATTGGAATTATTTCAGATGCAGATGTTTCAGTCTTGCTCAAGATTTTTGTTGCTTCATAAAATACCTTTAATATATCTTCAAGGTTGTCAATGTATGTCCAGTCTGTGGTACGCAGTTCAGTAGTCATTTCAAGAGTTGATGATGCTAGTGCAATTGCATGTTTCTGTTCCTTTAGCCTAGCAAGCATCTCATAAGTAGAATCCCACCTTGTACGTTCATCCTGTATAAGACGATGCTGCTTAGTCTTTACAGTGGCCTGGGCATCTTTTAAGACTTTTGTAGCTTTAGCAGAATGCTTGAAATGGCTGACTACTCTTCGACATGTTCCAACTATTTTTGATGTAGTTGCTTCTTTAAATAGGGCACTGTCCAACACGCGTTGCAGTAAATGTGCAAGGCAAGGAATATGACCAAAGTCTGATGTATTCATTGCAGCAACCATATTGCACTATCATGAACAATTGCTTGCACTTTGTCTGCAACATCCCATTTAGCTAAAGTGTCTTTCAGAAATTCCAGTATATTTGCAGCTGTATGTGAGATTTCTGAAAATGGAGTTACTTCCAAACAGAATTCTTGCAGATTAAAATTATCATCAATAAAATGGGCTGTCAAGGACATGTAATCTTGATTGGACAGTGATGTCCAAAAGTCAATTATAAAACATATGTGTTCAACTTTTCTTAGTTCAGATCGTATTGCAGTACACTGTTTTTCATAAAGTTCAGGTAAAACATTGTTGGCCAGATATTTCCTGGTAACCATTGGATAACGTGGCTCCAAATACTGAATAAGTTTCCGGAAACCTATGTCTTCAACCACTGACACAGGCTGCATGTCTGTACAAATCATTTCAGCAATTAAATGAGTAATTTTTTCTCTTCTTTTGTCTCCGGCTTTGAACGATTGCATCTTGCTTATAACTTGCTGTATTGTAGGCTGATTAACAGAACGCTTGAACTTCTTAGTGGATGGAATTTTGTAAGTCCATGGTGATTTAGAAGAAGAAGAAGACTGTTCGGATTCAAAAGATTCTGCAGGAGACAGAATAGGTATGTCTACTGGTGAAGAAATGGTCAAATTTAATTGATGAAGATTTTCAGACGACTTTTCAGAAACAGTAGGGTTTTCTATGGGCTGAAGATTCTGTAAACTAGTGGTACTAGTGAACGGAAGTGGTGATAACATAGGAGAATCTACAAGATCTTCCGTTGAAGTAGTGGTTGCATCGGCAGCATTTAGGTGACGTTTTTTAATGGCTTCCTGGAGTTCCAGAAAATTGTGTTGTTTTAAATGTTTTTTCAAAGGAGATGTTGTTTTAGATACGCCTCCACGTGAAATACGAGCTCCACATATGCCACATATAGCATATCTGTTGTCAATGTCGATTTCAAAATAATTCCAAACTTCACTCATGATTTTGGGTTTCTACACACGATCACTATTAATTTATTACTAGTCCAGGGAAATTGTCAAAAAAACAACAATTCTGTGCCAAAAATACTATCCAACAGGTGAAATATGGAAAAATTCTGTAGAATTCAATAAAAATAAATAGTCCAGTAAGGAGAGCGGAAAAAATGCCAAAACGTAACAAAATTTTGACTGTACATGTATCAACATGATATTTTGTTTATATACTCCATGTGGGTCCTAAATCAAAATTAAAAAAAAAATAATTATACGCTTTCACCCCTAAAGGGTGAAAACCACCCCCAAAAATATGTGGAAGACAAAAATTGGAATTAGAGGCTGCAAATTTGTTTGGGTGAGGTTTGAAGGGTGCTGAATGTAAATATGACATGATAATTAACATTAATTCTATATTTGGGGTGATATCGACAATTTTTCGGGGGTGGTTATGAGAACATTAGCATTCTTAATGTCGCGTTTTGGTGTATAATTAGTTTTTAGACCAATATCAAAGACTACTATGTAATACCATGTCCAGGATAGACACAAATATGCGTGGCGACGACGTAAGAAAGTGAAAACTACCCCTGTAATTAAAAAATTAAAATAAAAATAAATAAAAAAATGACTGAAAATTTGTTTCTGGATGTTTCTGAGGTCGATAAATTCAAATAAGATGCTAGAAAAGTTTTCCATCCACTATATCAGGGTGAACCACCCCTATTAATAAATAGATAATAAAATAAATAAATGTAGCTATAACTTTGTTCATTTTAACTGTACACAAATAATTCAAAAACGAATAGATAGATAATTTCAACCCTTACAAATAATGTCCTGAGGACTAATCTGTCTAAAATTTGAACGACAAAAAATATTCAAGGTCAAAGGAAAAAGCCACCCCTTAAATTCGGTATTTGACCACCTTGTGACAGCTGTATCTTTGTAACGATGACAGATAAAAACATGGAACACGAGGCATTTTAGTCATTTAATTGTGTACTTTGACTTTGATCTGCATAACATTTTTGCCTAAGTTAATCCTTATTCCGCAATTTCACAAAATGTATTAAGATTTGCAAATTTCCGAAAATGTGAAAAAAGGAAAAATCACCGCCATTTTTGTCAAGAGCACCGAAATAAATCTAAATAATTTTTAGTTGGTCCTTATGGTATGTATAAGTTAACTCTAGAAATATTTTTAATTATGTCTATTTTTGGACATGTGGGAAACATCGCGCGGGCCAGAGTTGGGAAAAAATTTCAAAAAATGCGCAATTTTTATGATGTAACTTTTTTTATTTTAAAGACAGAAAATCCGGATAATGATTAATTTAAAGGATATTAATAGACCATCAATATGCACTAGACATTTTATAGTCAAAAGTATTTTTCTCAGTTAGTAGGAAGGGTTAAACTTTGTTAGTGCAAGCAAAAAATTTGCAAGTAACAACTTCTCACGGCCATATCTTAAAAACAACTCGTGGATTAAAACCCGGCCAAAACGCATTTTGTTTGTTATTTTGTGTAGAATAATTTTGGTCCTATTCATTTTTACTATAAACTCAAACATTTTTTAGTTATTCGCTAAAATCCTGTTTTTCGCGGGTAAAAATCGAAAATGTTGATTTGGAATAACTCATAAACATCGCATTTTTCAAAAAAGTTGCATACAGACTTTTTTGCTTAGAATTTGATTGTCCATTGGATCCTGGGGTTAATTTTAATGGTTAATTGAAGTGTTTGGCCGAACCAATTCTAAATACTGGACAAAATATAACAATGGATAACCATTTTACCTCAATCCCGCTGGCTTTGGAATTTCTGGAACACAAAACAACAATTGTAGGAACTATTCGGAAAAATAAGAAGGAACTGCCTCCAAGCTTTCTGAATGTGAAGAACCGCGAACCCTGCAGCTCTTTATTTGGATTTCTAAAAAAAGGTGTGTTGGTCTCTTACAAACCAACAAAGAAAAACAAACTTGTTTTGGCCTTTTCAACTCTACACAAGGATAACAAAATTGAAGAAAAACCCGGTAATGCAGCCAAACCAGAGATTATAACTTTTTATAATGTTACAAAAGGAGGTGTGGATACTGCAGATGAAATGAAAGCACCTTATTCTGTGTCCAGAATAAGCTGTAGATGGCCATTAACAGTGTTCTTTTCTCTGCTAAATATAGGTGAAATAAATTGTCAAATTGAGCCTCCAGGTGGTCTAGTGGCTAATGCGGGCGATTGATGCGCTCGTGGTCCCGGGTTCAATTCCCGGCGGAGGTTCCGTACGGCGTGCACTCAGCGTCGTGAGGCAAACTGAGTAGGCGCTGAGATAACAGCGCCGCCTCCTGGCTGTGAATACCGCAACTAGCGGCTGGTGGCGCGTAGTACTAGCCATACACCGTCACACTAACACAAAAGCCGCGCGGTACGCCTTGGTCCTTAACGGACTGTTGAGCGGAGGTTTATTTATTAAATTGTCAAATTATATTCAAGCTGAATACAGGAATTGTAGAAGAGCGAAGATTATTCCTAAAACAGGTGGCTTTGAACCTGATGAAATGTTAAGACGATGAGGCAGTTGGATGTAGTGAAATAAAGCCTGGGTTTTGCTATTACTGCCCATGAAGAAAGAACATTAAAACTAAGAAAAGTTGTGGAATATGTAATAACCCTATCCGTCCTAAACACACCATATATACCTGTAACTTATGTGCTGATCAGTCAGATAATTGATAGACAATGTCATTTCTTTAAATACATGTATGTTTTGATTTTTTAATAAATTTATAAATTACTGCTTTTTTAATTTTCTGTTATTTGAATTTTAGTTAAAATAAACTTTTCTGTACAAGTGTGCAGTTTATTACATTATTTTGAGTTGTAAAATTAGTCACTAATGTTTAGCGTTAAGTGTAAGCTAATAAACATGTAATTATTTGGAAAATAATTTTTTTTTTAATTACCTTGATATATTAAAGTTAAAAAAATTAAAATACATATATTAACAAAATAAAAACAAAATAAATATTTAATAATAGAATTTAACAGACGTGAGAGAAAGATTCACGTGCGAGTTTTCTCGGTGTGGAAATAGGCACGAGTTCTCATGAGATTGGTAGTCTGCAATTTGGCAACTAGTAGTCTGTAACATCTGTAGCAACTAGTTTCTAGTCAGTTAATTATGTTTGATTAATACAACGGTTTAAAAAAATATATAAACACTTGGTACGTTTCACGGTTTTTATTTAACTCTGACAGCTGTTTCAGCTTATGAAGCTATTTTCCAAGAGATCAGTGAACAACTAATAAAGGATGTTAGGGTGGTGAACATATGTTTAGGGCATGTGTATACTGGACGTGTGTGGGGTGTGATGATGGATGGGGGTTTGGAGAAGCTAGTGGGAAGCTCAAGTGTCTGTAAAAACTAAATATAATCTGAATGCAAAATATAAAAATTAACTAACAACTTTTAATAAAGGGGATACACAGAGTTCATTTGTTAAATTTTTGCTACTTTTTATGGCTTTTCTAACTTCTAGAATTTCTAATAACTCAATTTTTTTTACCATTCTGTATGTTGTCCAGTAGTGTTATGTTTTTTGTATCTATGAAGTGATTGTGTTGTAAGCAATGACCTGCAAAACCTGTATTGGCTGTACTGGTTAAAATCGCCTTCTTATGTTCAGAAATGCGATGTTTCAGAGCATGATCACATTGTCCAATATAAATAGCATCGCATTCTGCACAATGTATTTTATAAACTCCATTTGTCTCTAGTGTGTTTGATTTTTCTTTATTGTTTACTAGTAATTAAAAAAAGATAACATTTGTTTACTGATACCATGTTAAGACTATGCTTTTCAACCTGTAATTTAATTTACCATGTTTGATTACGTCATGTCTAACTATTAGGCTGCTAGTAAAGTTAGTAGGGGACTAACTAATAGGCTGCTCTCTTAAAAGCCCAAAATCAGATGTCATATTACAGCTAACAGAAACTGGTTATGACTATCAGTGTCTTAGCATATCCAACTTGCAGTTGTTTTGCAGGTTCTATGCTCCCACTGCTTCTTCAATATGCTACACTGCCAATAAATAACAAATGTGGGTATGTGACCATTGTCTGACCAGCATGATTATGCAATACTCTTGATTATTCTGCTGGTATCCAGGTCATAACACCACTTCTGAAGCCAAGAGTTTACTTTTGAACCTGTGAACTTGTGTGTGTGTGTGTGTGTTATCGGAGTTGTAGTTTTGTGACATGTGCAGACATCTGTAATTGGAACTTGCAATGTTTAAATAAGTGATATTTATTATTTGTTACATTAGTGGGTGTTAGGCGATCATGAACTTAAACAATCGTTGTATAAGACTGTTTATTGTTGTTTTATGTATTTAAACTGTAATTAAAGTTCTAAATAGTGATTTCTCTTCATTCTAGTTCCACTGTTCAATCATTGTAACACTAATAGCATATGACCTTCATAACTGAGTACAGGACTTTTAACAGTGGAAACAGAGGACAGTTCATAGAAGAGTTTAGTCTACACGATAAATGATTTGCAAAAACGAATACCTGTCAGACAACAGAACTTTCAAAGCACTGCTACTGCAAACAGAAGAATGACACTGACAGGAAGCAGAAAGACAACAAGATTAAAAATATAAGCATAAAAATCAAAGAGTGAAAGAGCAGCGAAAAAGCACTCTTGCTTGAGTCTGACGAACGATAGACAGGACAAGAAATGTAAGCAAGAAACAGGATACTTAAAAACACTGAAACAACAGCAAAAGAAGATGCACGAGCACACGCCTGCAGAGCTGGGTCTATCAGGAGGTGAGCTGAATACACAAGTTATTAGAATATTTGAGCTACAAGAATAAAAAATATCTGTCATAGAAGAAACAATGCCAGATAAAATAGATGAAGTAGAAAAGTTAGTTGCAAATATAAATAGAAAATTAAAAGTAAAGTAGTGCAATTAGTGAAAGTACAGCCATGTATTTTAAAACAAACTGTAGAACATACAGTACTGATAATAAAACCAGGGAAAGAAACAGAAAATAAAATAACAGAGAGAAAGTAACTTTTCCTGTAACACTTCATGGAAGCACTCACCAGCCAATGTACCTTCAGCAATCTGAAGCTCCTGCATGTGCAAATCAGTGGACAGAGAAAGAGAAAACAATTTCACTGATCTTGTTTTAAAAAGACCTGCTATAGAGCTAGTAGACAAAGTGATACACAATAGTCAGAAGATGTATTCTGAATTAATAGCAACTCTGGAATTATTGTATAATGATTGGCATCTCTGTGATGTGTACTGTACTCAACTGAGAACAAAATGTCAAGAGTTCCAAAGAGAGTTTTCTAGTGTTCGAAGCACGTTTTGGCAGACTGATCAGACTGGTTTATCCAGCTGCATCCATGAGTTTATGTCATCACATTGTAGTCAGAGGATCCCAATACTGCTATTGTTAACAAAATAGAGGGAGAAAAGACATGATATGAGCAAACAATTCAGAGGATCAAAAGTGCTACAAAGATTAGAACAATGGGAAAGAGACACAAGGCCCAGGTGCTACCAATGTGGGAAATCTGGCTATCAACAAGAAGCACCAACTGGCGGAAACAGCATAAATCTCACACTTGATAAGATTAGTGGAAACTCGATTGCTAATAGATTTTCTGAACATAAACTGACCAAATTTATATCATTTATACCAAATCTCAAAGTTGAAATTTATAATGAAGTTTGACTCCATAGAGACCTTTTGTGCATGCAATTTTCAGATTTTCATCTGGTCCCCCAACAGAGATATCAGAGCTGAAAATTTGGAAAAAATCCAAAATTTCAATTTTTACTTACTTATTCCTTAGCTTTTCTATCTTTCGGTGTAAAGCTATGTTGGAGTTGAGTCCTCTGAGGTCGTCTTTTTCCACATATCCCTCCATTTCTTTATATCTCCTGTGAGGTTCTTTATTTTCTCCCATTTTACTCCTCTTCTTTCTGCAGCTGTGCGGGCTTCATCTTTCCAGAGCTTTCTCGGTCGTCCTCTCTTTCGTTTACCTGTTTCTCTGGATTCAAACACTTGCTTTACCAGTCTTTCCTCCCCCATCCTCATTACATGTCCCAGCCATCTAAGTTGTGCTTGTTCTACTGTTATTGCTACAGGAACAGTATCTAACTTTTTCCTAAATATTTCGTTTCGAATTCTATCTTTTTTTGTCTTCTCTTCTATTTTTCGAAGAAACCTCATTTCAATACTAGTTACCTTGCTTTTTATTCTCTCATTTGTTGTCCATGTTTCGCTTCCGTAGTTAATACTGGCTTCATGATTTTTCTGACTATTTCTGTTTTTATCCTAGTGGGTATTTCTTTTTTACCCAGGAAACTTGATTTAATACTATTGAATAATCTTCCTGTTTTCACTACTCTTTCATTTATTTCTTCCTCTAAATTCCCTTTGCTGTTAATCACTACTCCCAGATATTTATAACTTTTTACTTGTTCTAAATATTTTCCATCAAGTTCTATACTGTGTTTCTCTTCTGAATTTCCTATTACCATAGTTTTAGTCTTCTGTATATTAATCTTCATGTTTTTCTTTCTAAGTTCTTCATTCAATACCTTTATGTTATTCTGTAACTGTTCTTCTGTTTCTCCTATAATTATTAAATCGTCTGCATAGCATAATTCTTCAATTTTTAAGAGGGTGTAATTTGTAAAGGGTAACTTACTTACCATTGATATTTTATACAAAGTACCTACACTCTTATATTATAAAAGCACAGAAAAAATTAATGCAGAGAATCTGTTCCTTCTTTGGGAAAATACACTCTGAAAATTAATTTTGTACATTCGCGTTTGATAATTTTGACTACAAAGAGTACCTGAACAAAAACCTATTAGGTAGGTAAATAGGGCTTTGATTTGTAGGCCAGAATGTACTGAACCCAATGCAGTTTATTTGAAAAGCCTAGGACAACCCAGTGCTGAATAATTTAGAAAACCGTAGATGTCTGCGAACACAAAAATGGCGTGCAGCTTAAAACAAAAATGGCTGCCATTTGTGAACTGAATAAATAAAAATATACAAAAAATAATTTTTGAACTACCAAAATACAAGGGAATGTACATACAAAATATGAATTTCTTCTGAGATGGTGAGGCAACCAGTGTTGTGTGGTGCTGGACCACTTGAAACGGATTGACCTTACCTACAAACTACATATACACACATAAACCATTTTCTATAAATAATATTTTTACCACAGCTGAACACAATACAGAAGGTTACTGTGAAAATAAGAATTCCAATTCTTGACTAGTATATAATACTTCCTTCTAAAGCATAACTTACATTTTATATATATTGTAAAACAAGGTTAACAAACAAGAAAGACTTATTCTATACATAACTGTGAACAGACATGAACAGTACCTAAAGCAAGGACTTTGACTTTGTTATCGTTGTTCAATATTCTAGACTGAACTTCTTCTCGTGTCCACCGTTTGAAAACGGAAGGTGTGAGCTGAACGATGCTCGGTGACAGCATAATGTTATCAGGAGGGAATGCAATTTTCAAAAACAAATCTGGCGATGCTCTGACATCACTGCTGACTGTCAGAAGTGTTGCTCCCGTTGTCAGACCCATAAATATTTCAATAATACTTGGATCAAAAGTGAGAGGCGTAGAAAACAAAACAATATCACTTGAATCAACCCTAAACTCATTCCTGTAACAAGTAATATAAGTTAATTAAAATACAATTATTTTTTAAAAATTACTGTTTATATTATTTTATAAATTTCAACTTGATTTATTATAGTCATAACTGTTGTTGTAGATAAATTATCTCTACTGTTATGTGGAAGCATTATTATTATTTTTTCATAACCAAATTCAAAGTATACACTAGTAAGCTCCTGAGACCTCCAGAACTCACTATTGTGAACAAAATATATTTATTTTTAGATTAAATAGAATTAATACATTTAACACTATGAGGTTAAATCTGCCCATTACCATGGTTAATGGAGGTTCTGCTGTGCCTTAAAAAGTAAAAGAAAAATTACAAAAACCCAGACTACTTTCTTAGTAATATAACAATTTTAATACACAATCATTATTACTTTTTGGATTATTATTAATACAACAAAAAAAAACACTAGAAATTGTGAACACTCAATTTGTAGCTGTGCACATGAATTTATACAAACAAACAAATTAAATGACAAACAAGCCGTTGGTAAATGACCTGAAGATGGCTTGACTGCCGAAAGCGCTCATCAATACCAAACGCAAAATAGTGGTTTGTATAAAATACCTAGTAGAAATATTTGAGACCACTAACACTCCAATACAACAATAAAAAAAAAATAATAATAACTTTTGAGTATTATTCATATGGCACGCTAAGTTTAAGTTAAATAATAGTAAGATTAAAACAAGAAAAAATAATTTATTAACAAATGAAAAAAACTATTTTTTATTCATTATGTGGCCAATATTTTTTTCTGTTATTCAGTAAAATATCAAAACTTTCAACGGAAGTGAATTTTTTGCGAAAAATATGAGACACATAGAGCACTCCACCTTACTTCCAGTTGATTGCTTTTTCTGTGATGTGCACAAAAATCGAGTATTGTTGAAAAAATGAGTACTAATGGAAAACATGTTCTCTTCCGAAAAGGGAGAGATCTATGTAGTAACAGGCAAGGGCCGCCCTGCCTCACTTCTTCAAGTTTTTTCATGAATTTCACAAAAAGCGAGTATAATTTTAAAGACACATTGGTTCCCATGTGTAGTTTTGTTCACATGTTAACCTAACAACATTAACTTTTGGCATCACAGGGCACACGTCAAAATTATATTATTCGTAGAAACATTTTTCATAAATCGTCAACAAACTATTCTATAACATACACTAAATGTCCACAATTTCTATTATCTAACTGAAATTATATGCAATGTCCACTACACATTGATGCCAATAAGTGTATAAATGAAATATCAAAAGTGAGTGTGGATGTGGTTGTTGGGAAAGTACCGCTCCTTAGCCGAGTAAGACTAATTTAAAAATAGCAAATTTCCAGAAACAACATCTTTTGAGCTGATTTTTTTTTTTTAAACGATAAGTTTAGTGTTTACCTAACAGTTTATCCAAGTTCCAGACTTCGGACCCCCCATTTTCCCCGACTTTTCACTTCCGGCAAACAGCAGAGCGTGAGTCACTGAAGTTTTCCTCAATTTTTCCGATGATAACTTCACCAAATCAGAAAAATAAAAATACCAGCGTGTTCCCCGGAAAATTTCCTATCGATCTGTGTTAGTTGTGCATTTTTTAAAGGCAACATAACCTACAAAAAAATTGAAACTTGCAAAAATGTGCATTTTCAGATTTCCGTTAATAATGAGTGAAATAATGATTTTTTCTTCATAAAAATTGTAGAATATAGTATTTCGATAGACGAATTTCCATGTTAATTTTTATCCCGAAGTATTTTGTCATTAAGCCACAATAAATTTTTCAAGTTGAAAAGGGAAATTTTTCAAAATTAGGTCCAGTCATCACCCTGACATCACAGGACAAAGATTTTTTGTTTAAATACTCGTATTTTCATGCTCTATCAGCTAGTGAAAAAATTTGTTCTTTCATAGCTTCCCAAATAATAATTTTTACCTTTTTTTTTGCGCTTGTACACAGCGAATGGCCGCTTGCTCTGGCAAGTACGTAGTACTGCCGCTTGGCGGTGCATATGTATACTCGATTGCATATATCTAGGATTCCTACGTATTATAACTATTTAGTTTATGGGGTGTTTTAACATCACCCGTTGTAAGCGTCTTTGTAACAGAAACGTGTAAGTCCCGTAATTGTCCTTACCTTAAGCCACACTGTTGGGATCGTCACTTTGTAAAAAGACGTGTTGCCCGTGTATTTAATTATTATTAATGTGTTTTTTACTTCGTAACTATTTAATAGTGTGTAGCGAGCCGGTTTATACTTTGTCTCAATACTTACTAGTCGACCATATTTCTCGTCGCTCAGTTCAAATTTTTCCGCCTCGCCATCTGATTGGCTCACGCTGTCTGGCTGAGTCGAATTCGTCAACTGTCGTATGTTTATTGTTTGTGTCCCAAATTCTTATATTACCCTTTTTATATGAATCAAACATACAGCAATTGAGAAATATAAAAATTTATTGAACCTTTCTTTATATTAACTGGTCAATTACAGTGGATAAATGAAACATATATTTATCATAATTCCGGCGTTTACAAGTTGCTCGGTTGGCAGCGTCCGGCTTCGTCCAGTATTCATACGTAAAATGCCACAATGGCGTATATGGTTTGTTATTTATAAAGTTAATTTTCTCTCAGGGAATAAGTTCTTTGGACTACAGAAGTTGGATTACAGACTAATAAATGCACATAAATTATAATATTCCTTATATCTAATACACAATAGTTGATATTTTAAAACATGAAAAGTAAGTTATTGGCAATGAGAATTAGTGCAAGCTTGGTTAAGTTCTTGTTAGCAATTTATGTTTCTAAAACTATTTCAATATAAAATCAAAATTCAGTGACTGATATATTTTATCGAAAGTGATTTTATAATCAAGTTCAGTTCAAAAGTTAATTTTGTGATCTGTGAAGTGAAAATAAGATAGTTCGTTTAGTGTGGGTAATTGAAAGTTTGAGTTGGGGTGAAGTATTTAATTTATACTCATCGATTCCTGGACGTAGCTTCTCTTGCGAACCTCTTCTTCTTCTGGAACACGTCTAAAAGTCCTTTCTTCTTTGGATTAGCTGAGATTCCCGTTCAAATGGTTGAAATCCAATGTCCAGCTTCCATCAGTTCTTGTAGATGATCTTCTTCTTCAGGTTGAGTTAGGTCCCTTCAGTTCTTCCTCCAGAATTGGTCGGGTATTAAATTAATTTACTTCCTTCCAAGTTTTGGCCATGATATTTGTTGTATAAATGTTTTAATTACTGGTCATCTCATCCATGGTTCAGTTAAATCTTCTTCTTACACTTCTTCTTTCAAAATTTGGAAAATTTTAAAGCTTTTAAAATTAATTTGGATTCGAGGGCTTCATACATCCACCCTCTATGCTGGTCAATAATGAAGTAATTAGATTTCAACGGTCACTCTATGTAACAACCATGAGTTGCCATAGTTACCTTTCAAATTATACTAGTTCTCATTGGTCAACATCTTATAACATTGTTATAATCTAACGTTTTATTTATGTTCAAATATGTAAAAATCCTTTAAATTATGATTACTTCCTTATGCTAGTATTAATATTAATTATACTAACATCATTGTTCTGCTTTTTTACTAAAGATTATTTTGATATCCCTCATGGTTATTTTTGATTAGTTAATAACATTTTTCTTATTTTCTTATTGATATTTCTTTTGTAATTATTTTTAAACTGAATAATATTTACACATTTTTATATCTGATATACTTACTTACTTACTTACACATTTTATATACTCTAATTGACCCTTGGTTATCGTTTTCTTTTTAAACTTATAAAATTCTCTCCTTCATGCTAGGCCTAAAACATAGGTTTCACAATACTCCTATTCAACCTTCTTTATAATTCATAAACTTTATTTATTGGTTCATTGAACATTTTTTTTATAGAAACAGATAAACAAAAAACATTGGTGCTTTTAATAACACACCTTTTATTATTAAAATATTTCTTACCAGGTTCAAGCCTGAAATTAAACTTCTAAATGTTATTGGTTTCTTACTTCTATCTCACCTATCTTCTAAGTTAATTAATTCTATGTTTTTTTACAATAATGAAACTCTTATAATAATAATTTTTAACAGTACCTTACACAATATAACTCACTTACAAATTCCTTCACTAAAATATAGTGTCTGCTTCTCCTATCTTCCACTCTAATAATTTAACTTTTACCTTATTCTTTGTAATTCTTACTTACTATCACTTAAATTAATAATGGTACAATTAGTTTCATACTTTTTAGATAATATTCTATTAAAGACTGTTTTGCTATATTACTATAGTCTGCATCTTATAGTATTTTATACTGTATATTCCTACACTGCACTTTTCCTTTCATATGAGGTTTCTTTATTTATCGTCACTTTCACTTGATATTTCACACATTGTTTGTTTATTTAGTTTAGTATCACTGTGTGGTTATTGGTAATTAATATTTGTTTCATTTTCATTTCACATTGGTCACTTTTGGTTTTGAATGATTGTCTTTATTCAGCTCAATTATAACTTACTTGTTTTCTGACTAGTTTATATTTTAATAGGGTATTTTTTATTTCTAACTTCCTATCTTATATTTATAAATTCATGTTTCTTTGCTTTTCATTTAACATACATAATATCTCTAGTTTATTTTTTATAGTTTATATTTGACATCTTATTTATGCCCTATCTGTTTTAGTGCATTTACTTTACATATTATTTGTCAGTTATATCTTGGGGTAACATTGATCGTGGTCATACTTTGGGTTACATTTTGTTTCTCCTCCCTTCCTTCTTGTCTCTATTTTCTTGTTTTCTTCATTCAATCTTCTTGTTTTCTCCAATCTATTGGGTCAAGTCATAGTGAGTTTCTTCGTCAATTGTTATTTTGTAGTTGTGTCATTAATCTTCAAATTATAAGTTTTTTAACATTTCTTCCTACCTTCAGCTTTCTCTTTTATTAATCATTAGTGATATTTTGCGCTATCTTATGTCATGTTACAATATTATAAAATAAAATGACATCAGCTTGTTTCATACATAAGACAGGTTTATTATCATTATACATACAAACATAAGAAGCCATGAATTAAAAAGAAAGCTCTGTAATCATCATTATAAAGAAATCAAAGTAACTCCATTCTTTTATTATAAAATAAATTTAATCTTTTTAACTACACACTTAAATTTGAATGAAACACTTAAATCTCAAAATTTAAACTGAATATTTAAATAAATATTCAATCACTTTCTGCTACAGTCCATTTCTTGATGTATATAATACATTTAATATTTATAAATAAATTTACCTCAAGATATACCTTTTTTTTCCTTATTAGGAACATGTTTCGGGTACCATCTTGTACCCATCCTCAGCCTTCCCGTTTTTGTGTCTGGTGAAGTACATATGTGTTGGTTGACTATTATTATTGTGGCTTCCTGTTGGCTTCTGGTACTTCAAATTGGTTTTATTGTGTGTGATTGTGGTGTATGTGTTAGTTTTTTGTGTATTTTCGATGTTGAGTGCTTTGAATATTGTGTCATGTTTTGTATTTGTTCAGGTATTAGTTTGTTTTGTGTTTTATGTTTGTATATTTGTGAATTTATTAGCAAAATTTATCAACAGCAAGAAGGTTTAGCAATGGGATCACCATTGTCAAGCATAATAGCAGAAATATTCCTACAACACATAGACACCAAAATACAGAATATTATAAAATCATATGATCCAAATGGCATATGGATTGTAACAGTACATAAAGGCCCAATACCTTAATTATGGGATTTGAGGAGGTTTTATAATGTTTTATTGTATCAAAGTTGAATAAAGTATGGTTAGGTCCATTGTCCCTCTGTAAGAACGAACAACGCATATTCAGTGAGAGGAGCATAATGCCAAGGTCACCGGTGGACGAGCGAAGTCGCGCAGAGACGATGTGGTGTATGTGATGACGAACTCTTAAAAATAATTGTGATTGGTTCACAAAGCTGTGTCGTCATGAATAAAAGACAATGACGCAGGAACAACAGCGTATGAAACGAGGCGTTGGCCGTGCAAACAAAAGACGGTGACGTCAAATGCACTAACACATACGCAAATTTGCATATTACTCGTTCTCAGTTCCGCACAGCACATCAAAGGGTCAGCAGCGATGTATCGCTGTTGACTTAGTTTTCAGCAGAAGTTTTAAGAAAATTATTATTCATCATTAAAAATGTAACAGTGGAGTTTTAAAAGACTCAATTAATAGTAAACAGTTAAATATCACATGTAAAATCAGTGCAAACCAACAGATAGACGAGAAACATGAGGCGACCACCTGCCATCCAAATGCGTAACATCTAACACCAGCGAGGGAGCCACTCTGGTCCACTTACAGAGAAGTCAAAACAATTATCATATTTTTTACATATCAATGAGCTCAAATAAAAGATAAATCTGATGAAATGTATTTGTGATAGTGTGTGTGAGTGAGCGTATGAGGGAGTGAACGCATGGCCATGATCATGACTAACTAGGGCATTGGTTTGTGTAACATACCAGTATATAATTAATTACATGTTATTAGAGCTGCAGCCAGAAGTAAATATAAAATATTAACAAGATTCACCATAATATAAAGTAACAATGACTAAATAGGGCTTAAGAAAATGTAGACGCCATTTTGTTTTTGGCAATTGTATGTGACGCCATTTTTGGTTATGCTTCAATATATATTTTTTAATTCTGGCAATTAAAAGTAAGTGATTACATTCAAATGAAAATCAGTGTTGTCATTTCTATTACCTCTTTGTATCTGAATCTCGCCGAGAGTGAACCTTGGCCCCTTAAAGAGAGATTTATATTGGAAAGGAACCACGTGCTCACACATACAGTGACATGGTAAGTACACGTGTTTACTTTATATCAGTAAAAGTAAATATATATATATATAAATAAATGTGTGTATAAGTGGGTGATACTACAATTGGCCCCCGAACAGCGGACTTTATATAAAACTATTTTATATAAAATATAAGCCAGATTCAGAGACAAAGAGAGTGATGAAATAGTGCATAACCTAATACGCAAGAGGTTATGTAGGTTATATTGACAAAAACACATCAAAAACAAGTATAATCAAATAGTTATTTTAATATTAGAGAAAAAAAAGAAAAGTTTGTCAAAATGGCAGAAAATAATGAAAGCATAGAAATAAATAACACAGCTACAGAATCAATTATATTAAACGAAATAAGTGCTAATTCAACACCTAGGGCAATCGATAATAAGTGTCAATAAACTTACTACTACACACATTTAATTATATTTGTATGTATAAATACTACCATAGTATGGTACAGAAGTTACTTACCAATTTTTGTTACTGTAGAGTTCATGCTTTGCTTTTCACTATATTTTTTACCTAAGGGGCCAGGATTCATTAACAGCGAGATTTTTGATTCAAAGAAGGTGACACAAATGATAACACTGTTTTTATAGTGAAAGTAACTGTCAAATTTTAATTTCCAAAGTAAATTAGTATATAAAACCATGTGCTCAAAATGGCGTCATACAAGGTTACAAAACAAAATGGTGGCTAGTTTAATCACCATGTTCATTCTTAATACTCTCTTTTGGTTTCTAAATCAAGATCATTATAACTTTTATATTGATGCTGCAGCTCTAATCATTTATTAACTAGTATTTTAGTTGCACACAAACCAATGCCCTCGGCATAGATATTTATGGCCATGTGCTCACTCACACACTCTCACACACGTTCACCCTGTTACAAGTACATTTGTTTAATTGGTTGTTTTTGATTAATGAGCTCATTAAAATAATAAAGAAAAATGATAAAAATTGGACTTCTCTTAGTGGTGGTCTGCGTTGCTCCCTCGCTGTTGTTGGTTGATTCCCATGGTGATGGCCGGTGTTCGCCTCATGTTCTGTTGTTTTTTTAATTAAATATTAGCACTGATTTTACATGTTATGGTTTTAACTGTTATTAAATTCGAGCAACTATTGCTCCACCATCACAATTGTAATTTAGAGTCTAGTTGTAATAAGCTTTTGTTATAAAACCGATCAGACAGCGATACATCGCTGTTGATCCTTTGAAGAACTACGTTGAATTGAGACAGAGGCATAGGCAAATTTCTGCTTGTGTGTGTGTATTTTACGTCATCAAGCTTTGTCATACAGGACAACGCCTAGTTGCATGCGTTGTAGTCAGTGCGTCATTGTTTTTTGTTATGACGGAACAGCGTTATTGTCCAATCACAATGCATATTTAAAGTCATTCGTCACAAACACCGCCATGTCTTTGACCGGCTCTCGCACGTCCAACGGTGACCTTGGCATGGTACTCTTACTGAATCTGCTTTGTTCCTTCGTATATAGGGACAATGGACCTAACCATTCTGCACTTGATGATTATACAATAAAATATTGAAAACATACCTTCAGATCCCATAATTACAGTATTGGGTCATTATGTACTGTTACAAACCCCCTCAATGAAAGATTTTGTGTCGAGACACAAAAACTTTCATTGACTCATTCACACTTTCCTAAAAGGATCAGTCTAGATATGTCACCACAGCCCCCTGTAATGTTACTATAGAAAATTTATCATCACTTACCCTTGGTCCAATAATGCTGATCGCACCCTCTGACCTTACTGGACTTCTCCGGAGAGATCCCTACACCATAAGGCCATGAGGCACTCTACGCTCCTGTTCTGACGCTCCAGCCAGCCCAGGACCGCGGTCACAACACCACCAAAACTCTGAAACATGGAATACAAAAATTTAAAATAGTGGTCTAATATACCTCCATATCTACAACTGATATGTTCCCTTTTAGACGCATTGGTTTGTGTTTGGGGCATTGGTTTGTTCTAATTTAAAAGTTAACATAACAACAAGACTCTAAAATGTATATTCTTTTACCACCACCAAACTCAATTTCTTCCTTGTAAGAGAAAAAAAACCATATATATATATATATATATATATATATATATATATTTCATCACTTTCTGCTACAGTCCGTTTCTTGATGTATATAATACTTTAATATTTATAACTAAATTTACCTCAAGATATACTTTTTCCTATTAGGAACATGTTTCAAGAGTTCCTGTTCTCTCATCTGGCGAAGGCTGAAGATGAGAGAACAGGAACTCTCGAAACATGTTCCTAATAGGAAAAAAGTATATCTTGAGGTAAATTTAGTTATAAATATTAAAGTAATATATATATATACACCTACAAATAACACAATACATAAACAATTCTTTAATATTCCCCAAAACACCTTCACCTAATTATTTCTATCAAACTCAACCTACAACTACTATGGCAGACACGTTTATTATTCAAATTTTATTACTCAACTTATAATCATTTTATCTATTTTGTAACTGGCATCATACTATATTTTTGCTCAACTTCATTTGTACCTTTAGACTTTCAACCTTTAAAAGCTACTATTCTTTGACATTTGTTACCGTCATTACCAATAACAATAAAACATCATAAAACATTAAACATTACACATTAACATTGTTACATTTACATTAAACCATTTACATTTACATGACTTGTACCAAAACTTTATCACATTACTACTTCAACAATTCTCTATTAACTTTTAATTATTTGACATTCGTTTATATCAGATTCTATACAACAATTTCAAATTTATCCTTACCTTTCTGTTACCTCACCTTCCTACCATGAATTCTCTTTTTCTAACCCTTTTATCCTTACTAGTTTGGGTGACTCTCTATTATTCCTTATTCTCTATATCTTATTTTGGCATTGTCAATCTAACCTTACTCACCTCTTTTTTACACTAACCGCTTCTAACCATTAATATATCATGACACCAATATCTCTATAATAACCCCCTTCACTAATCCATTTAAATCCTCTGGCACCGCTCATTTTTTGTACTAGTATGTGTGTTCGCTATCTATGCTCATTCCATCATTGGTTCCTGGCCCTTTCAGGTAACCCTTTCCGGCACACAACGGTCCCTTCCTGTCCCAACACCTTTCGTTGCAGACTCCCTACACCAATACCCTTATTACAAAATATCACCATCAACAAATATATATATATATATATATACCATTCACATTACTCAATTCTACATATAATCAATAACCACTGTGTCCCTAAAATATCTAACACCTCTTTATATATTATCTGTATCTCAACATTCTTATTTTCACTAACTCCCATTAACTCTATTTAACTAACTCCAATGCCTCTATTTATCACTATTACCCAAACTCTTTTACAACATTTCACCTTAATATACCACTAGAAAATTCATCACTTACCTACTAACAACAATACCTCTCCATATCCAAATATATCACATGCGTAATCATTTACTAACCATTAGAATCTAAATCTCATAATATCATTTAAAATCATCAAACTTCCTTAAATTATTTAAAATTTCACAGTACATAGTTTACACAAAAAATACCTAAAATACACAACTACAAAAATACACAAATACATTGACATTAATATACACAAAAATATACAATCCACATAATCATTAAATCATCTACCAAAACTCAGTCATAAACAGTCCATCTTAAAAAAACACTGTCCACATAATTAAATGTTTATAAACACAATAAAATGTTTACCCTCCATCGTCAAATAATAATCTTATCTTACGTATACATAACTCATTTTTAATTAAGTACATTATATAATCTCTCGTATTTTGTCCATTATACCATAGTAATACTCTGCTGGATTACTCCACATTACTATATCATAAAACTTGTCAACATTCGGTATGGTCCAGTCACCCTTAGTGTAATTAGTCATAATCAGGTATTTTATCAAGTCATTATTGTTATCAACATCATCTCCTACTGCTGCCATATCAGCTTCAATCCAAGGTAAGTATTCATTATATTTATCACTTCTCTCTCCACCTAACCTTTCTATCAACTCTTCATAATCTCTACATACTCTATATAACTCTATCTCCCAATTATCACACAACTCTCTTTCACAATAACTCCTATCATAACCCCAAATCACATTCTCTCTCCCAATATATGCAGGGGACACTACAACTTCATTCTCGCACCACCTACCAGGTGCACAAAAAATCCAGGGACAACTATTTGCAGACCTTTTGTCTCCAAAATCTACATCGAAGGCACTCTCGTCCTTCCTAAAAACATGTATATCACCCCCAAATACACCATTAAGGGAAAAATCTAACCCCTGCAATTCTTTTACAATTATACTCTCTCTACACACTTTCTTTAACCCTTCAACACACATTATCATTCCATTATTATTATATTCTATTCCCCATAAAACCTCATTATTACTACTCCTGTTTACACAATCATTCTCTAACATCATACTTTTATTTATATTGTTATAATCCTCTCCCCTACTTACCTTGTCATCTTTGTTTATCTCTAACTTGTCTACCTTGTCACTATTACCATTTTGTCTCTGTATTTCATTTTTTGATTTTTCTAATTTCTCCTCTAATTGATCTAATTTTACATTTTGTAAGGTATTTTGCTTCTTGAGCTCATTCTCAAAACTATCTAATTTTACATTAAATGTACTAAATTTAATATTCTTTTGTTCGAATTTATCACTAATTAACGTGAATAAATCTTCTAACGAGATTTTATTTTCGCCTATTTTAGGTGTTGAGCTGACATGTCTTTCCAATAAAATGGATTCTGTCTCTGTATTGTCCATTTCCAGACTATTATTACTTTCTGCCATTGTTAATTTAACTATTTAAATGATTATTTATCTTTATTCGTAATTACTTATATAATTACTAGTTACTTTGTTTCGTTAACATAACCTTTTGTGCACTAGGTTATGTTCCGTCTTATATCACCTTCTCTGTCTCTAAATCTGGCCTGTTTTATATAAAATGATTTTATATAATGTCCATAGTTCAGGCGCCATTTGTCAATAAACTTACTCATTAATACACATTTAATTATATTTGGATGTATAAATACTACCATAGTATGGTACAGAAGTGTACTTACCACTTTTTGTTACTGTAGAGTTCGTGCTTTGCTTTTCACTATATTTTTTACCTAAGGGGCCAGGATTCATTAACAGCGAGATTTTTGATTCAAAGAAGGTGACACAAATGATAACACTGTTTTTATAGTGAAAGTAACTGTCAAATTTTAATTTCCAAAGTAAATTAGTATATAAAACCATGTGCTCAAAATGGCATCATACAAGGTTACAAAACAAAATGGTGGCTAGTTTAATCACCATGTTCATTCTTAATACTCTCTTTTGGTTTCTAAATCAAGATCATTATAACTTTTATATTGATGCTGCAGCTCTAATCATTTATTAACTAGTATTTTAGTTGCACACAAACCAATGCCCTCGGCATAGATATTTATGGCCATGTGCTCACTCACACACTCTCACACACGTTCACCCTGTTACAAGTACATTTGTTTAATTGGTTGTTTTTGATTAATGAGCTCATTAAAATAATAAAGAAAAATGATAAAAATTGGACTTCTCTTAGTGGTGGTCTGCGTTGCTCCCTCGCTGTTGTTGGTTGATTCCCATGGTGATGGCCGGTGTTCGCCTCATGTTCTGTTGTTTTTTTAATTAAATATTAGCACTGATTTTACATGTTATGGTTTTAACTGTTATTAAATTCGAGCAACTATTGCTCCACCATCACAATTGTAATTTAGAGTCTAGTTGTAATAAGCTTTTGTTATAAAACCGATCAGACAGCGATACATCGCTGTTGATCCTTTGAAGAACTACGTTGAATTGAGACAGAGGCATAGGCAAATTTCTGCTTGTGTGTGTGTATTTTACGTCATCAAGCTTTGTCATACAGGACAACGCCTAGTTGCATGCGTTGTAGTCAGTGCGTCATTGTTTTTTGTTATGACGGAACAGCGTTATTGTCCAATCACAATGCATATTTAAAGTCATTCGTCACAAACACCGCCATGTCTTTGACCGGCTCTCGCACGTCCAACGGTGACCTTGGCATGGTACTCTTACTGAATCTGCTTTGTTCCTTCGTATATAGGGACAATGGACCTAACCATTCTGCACTTGATGATTATACAATAAAATATTGAAAACATACCTTCAGATCCCATAATTACAGTATTGGGTCATTATGTACTGTTACGTAAGGTGTCATTAGAAGATTTATTTATGTTAATTAACACACAGAATAACCAATTTCAATTATTAAGAGAACAGATTGACGAGAAATTTGACGAAAAGTTTAACCAGATGAATAGTAAATTTAATGTAAAGTTTGACAGTTTTGAAAACGAACTAAAGAAACAAAACAACTTGCAAAACGTAAAATTGAATCAATTAGAGGAGAAATTAGAAGAATTAAAAAATGAAATGCACAAACGAAATTTTAATGTTGACAAGAGAATTAATGAGATAGAGTTAGAAAATAAGAGTAGAGAAATAGACAAATTAGATAGAAACAAAGACAAGGTAAGTAGTAGTGGAAATTATGATAAAATAAATAAAAATATGGTAATAGGAGATAATAGTGTGGATGTTGGTAGTGATAGTGAGATTTTAATGAGAGTAGAGGTTAATGGTGAGGTGACAGTTGTAGATGAGAGTGAAAGTGGGGGTAAGGAGAGTTAAGTGAGTATAGTGAGCAGAGGGCAAATTTTCCCAGTGGTATAGTTGGAGTAAAGACTCCGAAATTGTTATTTGAGGATGAAGGTTCCTCTAGAGTTTATGTGGGAGACGTGTGGTCTCCAAATGATCCCTTAGTTTTTTGTGTTAGTGTACCTGGTGAGGCCAGGGGGTGTTTTTATGAAATAGTAGTGCCCTATGCAAATATAGAGAGAGAGAATGTAGCTTGGTGTGATAGAGAGAGATGTTTTAAAAGTGAGAGGTATTGTGAGAGAAAAAGAGAAGTAGAGATTTTTAAGATAAGTAGAGACTATGAAGAGTTTATGGAAAGGTTAGGAGGAGAGATGATATATAATAAATATAGTAAGTACTTACCTTGTAATAAAACTGAAGTAGTAGGAGGTAAAGAGAATAATGACTTGGCGAATTACCGAATTATGACTAATTATACAGAAGGTGACTGGACCATACCGAATGTTGACAAGTTTTATGATATAGTAATGTGGAGTAATCCTGCAGAGTATTACTATGGTATAATGGACAAAATAAATTTAAATAGTTATTATATTACAAAAGATGATATAATGTACTTAATTAAAAATGAGTTATGTATACGTAAGATAAGATTATTATTTGACGATGGAGGTTAATTATTTTATTGTGTTATGAACATTTAATTATGTGGACAGTGTTTTGAAATGGACTGTTTATGACTGATTTATGGTAAACGATTAATTGATAATTTTGGATTGTATATTTTTTTTGTGTATTAATGTCAGTGTATTTGTGTATTTTTGCTGTTGTGTATTTTATGTATTGTTTTACGGTAGAATTTTAAATATTTTAAGGAAGTTGATGATGATTTTAAATGATATTATGGAATTCAGAGTCTAATGGATAATAAATGAAGCATGTAATATATTTGGATATGGAGAGGTATTGTTGTTAGTAGGTAAGTGATGAATTTTCTAGTGGTATATTAAGGTGAAATGTTGTAAAAGAGTTTGGAGATAATGATAAATAAGGGCATTGGAGTTAGTTAAGTAGAGTTAATGGGAGTTAGTGAAAATAAGAATGTTGAGATACTGATAATATATAAAGAGGTGTTAGATATTTTAGGGACACAGTGGTTAATGATTATATGTAGAGGTGAGTAATGTGAATGGTAATTATATTTGTTGATGGTGATATTTTGTAGTAAGGGTAGTGGTGTAGGGAGTCCGCAACGAAAGGTGTTGGGACAGGAAGGGACCGTTTAGCACTGGAAAGGGTTACCTGAAAGGGTCAGGAACCGATAAGGGAATGAGTTGGTTAGAGTAGGGTACACACATACTAGTACAAAAAATGAGCGGTGCCAGAGGTTTTAAATGGGATTAGTGAAGGGGATTATTATAGAGATATTGGTGTCATAATATGTTAATGGTTAGAAGCGGTTGTTAGTAGAGAAAAAGGGGTAGTAAGGTTAGATTGACAAATGCCAAAATAAGATATAGAAAATAGTGAATAATAGAGAGTCACCCAAACTAATAAGGATAAAAGGTTAGAAAAGGAAAATTCATAGCAGGAAGGTAATGTAACTGAAAGGTAATGATAAATTTGAAATTGTTTTATAGAATCTAATGAATGTTAAATAACTAAAAGTTAATAGAGAATTGTTGATAGTAATGATGTGATAAAGTTTTGGTACAAGTCATGTAAATGTAAATTGTTTAATGTAAGGTAAATGTAACAATGTTAATGTGTAATGTACAATGTTTTATTATGTTGATGGTCATAGAATGTGTGGTTAGGAGGTCGCTACAGGGGTAACGACGGTAACAAATGTTAAAAGATAGTAAATCTTGAATATTAAAAAAATGAAGTTAGAACGGTGTTGAACAAAATATAGTATGATGTCATTGCAAAAAATATATAAAATGATTATAGAGTCGAGTAATAAAATTTGAATAATAAACTTGTCTGCCATAGTAGTTGTAGGGTGAATTTTATAGAAATAAATAGGTGATGGTGTTTTGGGGAATATTAAAAGAATTGTTTACGTGTTATGTTATTTGTAGGAATATATATATATATATATATATATATATATATTGTTCTCTTATAAGGAAGAGATTGAATTTGTGTTGGTGAAAAATCAGTCTATGTTGAATTCTTGTTGTTGTTATTTTGAAAAAATTAATTGAACAAACCAATGCCCAGACACAAACCAATGCATCTAAAAGGAAACATATCAGTTGTAGATATGGAAGTATATTAAACCACTATTTTAAAATTTTGTATTCGATGTTTCAGAGTTTTGTGGTGTTGTGACCATGGTCCTGAGCTGGCCGGTGCGTCAGAGCAGGAACGTTAAGTGTCTCATGGCCTTATTGTGTTGGGATCTCGCCTGAGAAGTCCAGTAAGGTCAGACAGGTACGATCAGCATTATTGGACCAAGGGTAAGTGATTATAAATTTTTTATATATTAACATTACAGCGGGTTGTGGCGACATATCTAGGCTGATCCTTTTAGAAACGTGTGAATGAGTCAATGAAAGTTTTTATGTCTCGACACAAAATCTTTCATTGAGGGGGTCTGTAACAGTACATAAAGGCCCAATACCTTAATTATGGGATTTGAGGAGGTTTTATAATGTTTTATTGTATCAAAGTTGAATAAAGTATGGTTAGGTCCATTGTCCCTCTGTAAGAACGAACAACGCATATTCAGTGAGAGGAGCATAATGCCAAGGTCACCGGTGGACGAGCGAAGTTGCACAGAGATGATGGCGGTGTATGTGATGACGAACTCTTAAAAATAATTGTGATTGGTTCACAAAGCTGTGTCATCATGAATAAAAGACAATGACGCAGGAACAACAGCGTATGAAACGAGGCGTTGGCCATGCAAACAAAAGACGGTGACGTCAAATGCACTAACACATATGCAAATTTGCATATTACTCGTTCTCAGTTCCGCACAGCACACCAAAGGGTCAGCAGCGATGTATCGCTGTTGACTTAGTTTTCAGCAGAAGTTTTAAGAAAATTATTATTCATCATTAAAAATGTAACAGTTGAGTTTTAAAAGACTCAATTAATAGTAAACAGTTAAATATCACATGTAAAATCAGTGCAAACCAACAGATAGATGAGAAACATGAGGCGACCACCTGCCATCCAAATGCGTAACATCTAACACCAGCGAGGGAGCCACTCTGGTCCACTTACAGAGAAGTCAAAACAATTATCATATTTTTTACATATCAATGAGCTCAAATAAAAGATAAATCTGATGAAATGTATTTGTGATAGTGTGTGTGTGAGTGAGCGTATGAGGGAGTGAACGCATGGTCATGATCATGACTAAATAGGGCATTGGTTTGTGTAACATACCAGTATATAATTAATTACATGTTATTAGAGCTGCAGCCAGAAGTAAATATAAAATATTAACAAGATTCACCATAATATAAAGTAACAATGACTAAATAGGGCTTAAGAAAATGTAGACGCCATTTTGTTTTTAGCAATTGTATGTGACGCCATTTTTGGTTATGCTTCAATATAAATTTTTTAATTCTGCTAATTAAAAGCAAGTGATTACATTCAAATGAAAATCAGTGTTGTCATTTCTATTACCTCTTTGTATCTGAATCTCGCCGAGAGTGAACCCTGGCCCCTTAAAGAGAGATTTATATTGGAAAGGAACCATGTGCTCACACATACAGTGACATGGTAAGTACACGTGTTTACTTTATATCAGTAAAAGTAAATATATATATAAAAATAAATGTGTGTATAAGTGGGTGATACTACAGGATAAGATATGTAGATAATGGGCTATATGTATCAAATAACAAAAACACAAATGCAGAGAACATACTGAAACAAATCAATAACATACATCCTAAAATACAATTCACAGAAGGAAAAGAAAAACATAACAAAATCAACTATTTAGACATAACCATCACAAGATACAACAACCACATACAATATGCAATATATAGAAAACCAACTTCTACTAACATCATTATACCTAACCATTCTGACCACCCACCACAACATAAAATGGCAGCATTCTATTTGCTATTTAACAGAATGTACAAAATTCCCCTAAACAAACAAGAAACTGACAAAGAAAGAAATATAATATACCAAATTGGTTATGAAAATGGATACAATAAAAATACTGTAAACAAAATAGAAAATAAAAGCAAATATAAAATAAAAACTGAACAATTAAGAATTAATCAAAATGAACAACACATAAATAATAACAACAACAACAAATGGGCCACATTCACATATATAAATAATAAAATGACAAAACTAACAAAACTATTTAAAAACACAGATATAAAAACAGCATACAAAACTAATAAAAATAATATACAAAAACTAAATAGCCCACACAACAAAGATAATACAACAACTAACGGTATATACAAAATTGAATGCCAAGATTGCAATAAATGTTACACAGGACAAACAAAAAAACAGCTGAAAAAATGTTATTTTGAACACCTAAACGCATACAAAAAACCAGAAATATATAAATCCAATTTAGCCACACATGCAATAAACACAGGACATGAATTCCCAGACATAACCAATGTGACACTAATAAAACATATACCATACAAAGGCACTATAATGAACATTTCAGAAAATTTACAAATATACAAACATAAAACACAAAACAAACTAATACCTGAACAAATACAAATCAATACAAAATATGACACAATATTCAAAGCACTCAACATCGAAAATACACAAAAAGCTAACACATACACCACAATCACACACAATAAAACCAATTTGAAGTACCAGAAGCCAACAGGAAGCCACAATAATAATAGTCAACCAACACATATGTACTTCACCAGACACAAAAACCGGAAGGCTGAGGATGGGTACAAGATTTTACCCGAAACATGTTCCTAATAAGGAAAAAAAAGGCATATCTTGAGGTAAATTTATTTATAAATATTAAATGTATTAAATAAATATATAAACTGAATATTTATGTGTGAATTTGGCACATTCAAAACACATAAGAATGGAAAACAAGCTTTGCCATCTTCATTATAAAAGAAACAATGTTATTCTATCTTATTATAATATCAAAATGTGCCTTCTCTTTAATAATAATTATAATTATGAAGTCTCAAAGTTCACGACTTTGTAGTGAAACAAACTTTTTATAATAGAAATAAATAAACCCAGTTTTCTACACAAAAAATAACATTGTACTTTAGTACTTATTAAATAAAATTAAAAACAACATTAAAGAAATAGGCAAATAAAATTTGGTATCATTATCACATTAGAAAAAGTAACAGCACTTCTCAACAACAAATCAAGGTATTCAAGGTCCACGTCCACAGTTCATGCACAACTGGCAAAATATGAATAATGGATTCTTAATGAACAGGTTCTAAAGTTCAAAAAGACCACAAATACAACATCGATGTAGAGATAAAGACAGTGCAACAAGATGTTTACATTTTCTTAGAAATCGACACAATGGCTAGTGTTGACAATGCTAGGCTCTTTATTCACAAGTAGTCTCTTTGACTTGGTGATATCAGTTTGCATAAATGAGAGTGACGGCTTTGATGATAATATAAAGATTAACAGTAATATCATAAAAGGCCTAAACATACTGAAAGGAAATAAAATAAAAATCTAGTATGCACATTTTTTCAGATCTAGTACTATTTTAGACACAAAAAATTTGCTATACTTTTATCATAATACTACATGCAAATTTGTCAGATGAGAAGCCTAACAAAATCCAAACAGGCCAGACATGCTTATTTTTAACTGGACTAAACTGTAAAAAGCGAAACAAGTCCAGAGTATGCCATATCTGCTGGGACCCATAAAGCCTTGATTTGAGGACCCCATATCTTCCAGTTTTCCATGGACACATGTAAGAGCTCTTAATTTCTTTCTCTTGGCATTGGTGGATGTGCAATCCAGGAGGATATGAGCTAAGGATTCTTCTTTTTGCTCACTGCAGGCTCTGCAGTCCGGATAGGTGCTCAGTTGGAACCTGGAACTGGTTATTACGATTGGAACAACAATCATATATTGTTGCATGATTACATGTCTCAGTCTGGCCCTTGCTGCAAAGGTAGCGATTTCCCTTGGGACATTTTTGCAAAGTTTGTGGTCTGCTGGTGTTGGCTGTAGGTGAAAAAGCCATCTTCCTGTTTTCACGGTTCTCCATCTCTCTCTCCATTCTTCCTGGATTGTCATTGTCACGGCACTCTTGAACTTCGATAGGGAATTTGTGGCATTTGATTTAGCTGAATTTTCACAGATGCTTTTGTGATTTCATCAGCCCACTCATTCCCTGCAATTCCACAGTTAGCTGGAACCCACTGGAAGGCTATATTTTCCCCTTCCTTCTAGCCTGGCCAAGGAAAGTTCTTATTTCTGTTACACAGAAGCATAGTCGTTTGGGTGGGGTCTTTTCAGACTTTCAATGGCACATTTCGAGTCTGATAGTATGCAGATGTTTCCACCCTCTATCTGCAAGTAGTACATTATAGCAGTATATTGCAAGTATCCAGACTCAATATGGAACTGCAAGGAATAAAATAGCTTTTGCCTGCTTGTGTATAATAGCCGGCACAGGATTTTGATCATTGCAGGTCTAGCAATCCACCTCCGTAGACTCTGGTAAACTCCTGGTACTGGTTATTTAGCATTTGACCTCACTCACTGTCCCAGCCAGTTCATCTTCCTAGTTTCTGAGCACCTTCCCGAGCATCTGTTCTTCTTCATCAACCTTGCAGCACTTCCTCAGCCCTTACTTTATTCTCTCATCATTGCCCTCCTATGTTTTAATAAAACTGTCTTACAACTTTCAATTAGATCCTCTATATTTTTTTCAGGCTAAGCATTTGTCTATAGCTCCCTCGATTTTTTATGTCATCAAGCATTCCAACCTTTCGTTTTCCCCATCCTCTCTTTCCCTCTGTGATCCTTAGCTGCAGACAGTTGCTACACAATATGTGCCCCAATCAAGACGTGTCTCTCCTTATTAATTTCAGGAGTTTTCTTTCCTCTTCTAGGAATGACTTCTTGTCAAAAATTTGTTTCTCGCTCTATCAGTACATTTCAACTTAATCATTCTTCACCCCAACCAATTTCAAAGCTCTATAGGTACCTTTCTTCTTTCCTTTTGGTGGTCCACATTTCACTGACATATAAAACCACACTCCAAATAAAACATTTAGCAAATCACTTTCTTATCCCAATTGGAATCCTTGCTGCTATGCCCTATATGCTCCATCACATCCATTCCTTCAATCTTCTTACATACTCCCTCCTCCTTAGTGTCCATGTTTCAGCACCACAGAATGCTATAGGCATACTCCATACACAGTCTCTTCTGTAAGTCTTTATTCAACTGTCCACAGAGCAACCTTGACTCCTGTTATGTTCATCAATTTGAAGGGGTGTGGCACTGAGTAATGATTAATAATAGGATACTTACTACTTTATCATAGTTAGACATGACTAGAGATAACACAAGACTTCAACCAATGTAATGCAACCACACCAAATTAACTAACAATTAATTTCTACTTTCTTGTTCTACTTTTCTCCACTGTGTACCATTAGCTACTGATTACTGCCATTTTACATTGTATGGAATCTGTTAGTATTAAACTATCTGAAATTTCTGTAAGTATAATAAGAAACTTTAATGTTTTTGACAAGTGTAAGCTGTGAAGACTTAAAAACGTAGTCTTGGGAATAAACTCCGGGCTATTGTTAATTTTAATCACAGACGTTTTGGCCTCACCTCTGGAGGCCATCTTCAGTGCATACAAATGATTCACCAACTGACATGATGTTCGTCAGTTAACCACAGTATTGTGACAAAGAATGTACATTTTTGACAAACTTTCAAGTCGCATTACTTTATTAACTCTGTAAGGACCTTATCCAGATCAGGATGAGAATGGATGAATGGAGGCATAGTCTGATAGAGGAGAATTCTTAAAGCAGTCCTCTGGCCCTGATCGTGTACAATAAAGAAACTTTGTAGTTACCTTCATTATCACTCAGTATTAATCGCTAGTAAGTACCAATCTAAGTACAAAAATTAACACAGTTTTGAAACATACATGATGTACAAAACTGTCACAGACTGGTAATCCTTCACACCTTATGAATAACAAGTCGAGATTTTTTAATACCTATGAAAATATTTATGGCTACTTAAAATTTAACAGATTATTACATTTAGAAATTTATTTAACTTTATCAGTTTAATATAAATTAAATTTCATATCTACTACCTTAAGTTAATGATGTTAGAAAGAATACAGTGTTCATGAACCCTGACAATTTTAGGTTTTCCAGTTGAGCCTGACGTCTGTACAACGTACATCATCTGAAGACTACAATAAGGAACTTTTCCAGTCGTTACACCTGGAACAAGTTTCATAAGAAATAAACATACTGTCTACATTGATTTCGGCCACATCAATGTTCATCAAACTTTAAGGTTTAAAGTCATTAAAATAATACTTGACAAAGTACACTGTTGATGAATTTAATGAGATGTACCAATCTTTTTTGTTACATTTTAGAACTGCGCTAAATGATATTAAATCTGATATGATATTAAATATTACTGTACTTATATATATATATATTTGTATTTGTATTTATACACTACTATCCATGATAATGAATATCAATTGTTCAAATTCCCTTAGTTGGAGGGTAAAACAAGTCTCGTTCCTATCTCCCCTCCCTACGAGTTGCTAACAATGCATATGCGTAGTTGCTTCTTCCCATTGTTCTCCTTCCATCTGGTTCCACTGACCTATTTATTATATTTTCTTACGTATAAAACCTTCTACATGAACTTGCATTCTTGCACTGATAAACATTTTGCATCTTAACATATTATGCCATTCTTCCATCTGAAATTTTATATTATCTTAATCATACATTCTTACTGTACATTCTTAACCCTTTTCTTAGCCTACTATTCCAATCTTCATTCTTACATTACTTATACAATACCTTAACTCTTATTACCTTTTATTACATTTCTTTAACATTACCTTTCTGATCGCTAATAATTTTCTTCATTCTTACTTGAAATACACTTCCATAACAGAATACTCTTTTAGCTTGTAGTGTGTCACATGACCGGTTACAGATGAACTGCCTTAGAAAACAACGATATTTTACTCGTAGTCCTAATTTCTAAGTAGTCTCTGCCCTTTTGACTTTTCACTCTCGCTTTCTTCTGTGTCCTTGTATCTCCATTAAGTGTGAAGTTTTCGCTTGATCAGCCCTTCTGATAATTATACATTTACTGCTTATATCTAATCCTTTCTCCATATTATAACAACATCGATAATAACATTCCTTTACAATCATTCCTTACACTAACATTAACATTTACATTCCTTACAATTTTTTACAACATAACATTTTTTTTTATTTAGCATAACATTCTTTATTATCTAATTGTTTATCTCTTATATTTCTTTCACATTTCTTTTATCCTTTTACACATATTATTTCTTATTATTTAACTCCTTTTCTTATTATTAATAATTAACAGTAATATTATTTTTCATTTAAAATTAATTATTCATTCCATTCGGGTATTGAGTTCTGAGTTTGGTGTGTCGTTTGATCTTACACCCCTCATTATAACCATTGCATTGTCCGTCGTCTCCCGGACGTTGTAACATAACAAAATGTTACCTAACCTAAACATATACTATCAGGTTTAATAAATGCATAATGATAATATAAATAGATAAAGTAATGATAAGAATAACCAAGAAGAGAGGAATCATAGAGGAAGAAAGAAGCAGAAGTGCCACAAGAAACAGTAAACCCAAATACTGTTTGACACTACAACCAGACAATAACTGACACAAACTGATGGACAAATGTAAATTCACTTTAAGCTGTCAAGCGAGTCAGTGAATAATGTAAACAGAATATGATATGTTACTAAAAAATGATTAAATAAGAATCTGAATAATGTGAGATCAGAATCAGCATTTGGCTGATAATACATTAAATATGACTAGTAATTATTGAGGCCAAGAACTAAAATTAGCAATGGTCACAAAATGAAAACGAAGCTATATTTCAATCTCAACTATACTTATGACAAATAAACACGTGTGTAAGAGGGAATCTTATAACAATAAGCTACCTCAGCAAAATTATCGAATTGTGAACTAATAAAAGCTTTGAAGGCAGAATTCCGGTATGAACGGTATGCCTTAACAAGGCCTAGACCAAACGATCATCAATGAGATGATTATTAGGAAGTAATAGAAATGTAGGTCACCTACACAAAACAATTGTTATGCTCAAATATATTAAAACGATATGATTTATAATTCAATTGTTAGTTAGTAGAATAGAGCAAATTAATGTGAAACGAAATATCATAGTATGTAAGAACAGTTCATTACAATGTCTAAAGTTAAGGTTTATTCGTAATGTACAGTAATTAAACATCAGTACAGGATTAATAGTGTTCTGACATAAACGTTCGAGTGATGAAACGCGATGTAGGACACAAACAATATTAGTCAAAGTGTATAATTGCCAATTTTGGTAAACAGACAACGGTGCGAAATAGTGTACCTGAACATTGTTTATGTAGCAATGTCAGTAAAAGTGAAACTAACTCGGTATCAAACTATGTCAAATTAAAGAGGACAAAATATTCTTTAATTTGATGGCGATACAGCCCCAATCGCAACTGTATTAAGTGCGTGAAAGGCGTTAGCATCATTTACAAAATATGCTTAAGAAATTTGGTCGCTAATACCAATAACATCGGTAGCTGTCAATCACTTTAGCGTTTGGCGGTTATAAAAACTGTTTTGACGGTTGGAAAAACCATACGTCACATTCATCACACCTGTCTAAGCCAATGACAAAATTCCTTAGTAATTAACAATATTGCCTAGAGCCGATCAAGATATCGACTATAAAAAGAGCCGGAACGAATTTTCAGCAGACACTTCCTAACTGCATTCGGTGTGACAGGTACGCCGATCTCATATCAACATTTTTAATAACTGATAGCGTCATCTCCAGAACACATCAAAGGAAACAGTTCGACAACAACCTACAACTACTTTAAATTATTCAACAAGGAAACATTGTGATTATGTGCAGTATTATTTCATTTTAGTGCGGGAAAAAGTAATGAACAGCAGAAAGAATTAAATAGTATTATTTATGATCCTGTAAGTTAGAAGCGGATCGAAATTCTCTGTTCAAGTGCGTGTGCAGTGAATAACGATAATCATTATAATCCGATTATCGAGGTGTTAAATGAGTTTTAATCAAATGATTAAAACCAAAAGGTAACAGTGTAACCATTTATTCATTCTTTGCTACGAGCGCCATAACCTGTACGTTTTAATACACTGATCTGTACTGACGCAAAAACACTGAAACATTTTTTATGTTACACCATGTCTAAATTTATTTTATAAATTTGTCAATATTAGTTAAGCTGAATGTTAGTTATAAGTGTTCTCCAAAATATAATTTTTGTAAATCATTAACCAAGCGTGATGAACGCACAACCTATCAAATAGGTTATTTTTATTTGTTTACTTTATAATGAATGTTTTAGTGGATAGTTAGTGAGGATCGGTCAATAATACAACTTTTAGTTATTTTGCGTCGACGTTTCGACAATATTTATTGTCATCTTCAGGACCTGTGTATGAAATACAATAGAAATATCAAACATAACGAAACAATTAAATATTTGGGTGAACGTGTTGTTGGTGATGTGAGTGTGTGCGTGTGTATGTATGTATCATTTTTTTATGTGAAGACTTATGATAGTTTGTTTACATCTTCAAATTATCTTTAAGAAAGCGAGCAAATTATAGTATGAGAGAACTTAATTTATACAGTATTACAATTTAAATTACTAAATATAATGTTATTTTAATTAATTAAACAAACAGTAACCAACAATTGGATATTAGATTGGTACAAAAATTGTTCATACCTACAACAGTCAACATATAGCAAAGTAATATATTACCTATAACTAAAACAGATTAGGGGATGTTCACTACGTAATTATTAAAAGTTATTTTTACCATGTTTCACTCCCTACTGGTGTTAGCAAACAATCATAATTTAGAAACATACAATTTACACAGTATTGTAAAACATTACGACTTAAATCAGTTAGTTGACAAAGGTTACACACAAAAGGTTCTGGTAAATTTTACTAACAGGTAAACTTGGATAATACGGTAATTGTAATCATATTGTAAAATATAGTCAAGAGTACTATAGAATAATGTAATTTATGTATGTGTCCACAATCACCCTTCTCTTTCACCCATGCTCCCCCCACCAGTCCACCCAGCCTCTCACTCTAACCTGAAATTGATCTATCACTCACTATCACCCCACTCACTCACTCACTCTCTCTCTCTCTTCTACATCACACTCACTGTCTCCCTTCTTCGCTCTCTCACTCTTCCACCCTTCGCTCTCACACTCTCTCTCTCTCCCTCTCATTATCTCTCTTCATTCACTCTCTCTCTTTCACTCTCTCTCTCTCTCTCATTAATCTCTTCATTCACTCTCTCTCTCTCTCTCTCTGTCTCTCTCTCTCTCCCCCTCTCATTTGTCATTGTCCACGATTGGCACTCTAAAACACTCACCATTTTTATTACACTATCATCCTCATATAAATAGAGAATTATACACACGATAACAGAAATGATTTACCAACTTGTATTAAAGGGTTACAGACTTTATAACACAACATTATAGATAACAGATCTATTATATGAAAATGGTTATTACTTAATATTTACATTTTGGTCAATGTTATTTACCTGGAACTTGGTCTATACAGAGTACCATAGTCAATGTAGTTCAAATATATGTCGGTCATAATCTCTTTCACATGATCCCTCAATCTCTCTCTCTCTCTCACTCTATTCTAAACAGATATATACCACAAATCTAACACGTAGACGTGTACATACACACACGCTAGAATCACACACACACACACACACACACACACACACACACACACACACACACACACACACACACACACACACACACACGCACGCACGCACGCACGCACACGCACACGCACACACACACACAACACCCCAAAACAACCTCACAAGTCAACTACACATTCGAGAATCCATACATAAATATAACACTATTTTATTCACTTATTTTTATCATCTAAGTGTAAATTATGCACAACGGAGATGCCCACTGTACTGAGTTTAAAACTGATCGACTATGTGTCTATAAGAAATGTTATATGTTTCTTAGCTAATACTAAATAATATGATCAGTGAGACACTTACAATTGTTGCTGACGCCAAACACACAACTGTAAATTGTCAGCAACAATTGTAAGTGTCTCACTGATCATATTATTTAGTATTAGCTAAGAAACATATAACATTTCTTATAGACACACAGTCGATCAGTTTTAAACTCAGTACAGTGGGCATCTCCGTTGTGCATAATTTACACTTAGATGATAAAAATAAGTGAATAAAATAGTGTTATATTTATGTATGGATTCTCGAATGTGTAGTTGACCTGTGAGGTTGTTTTGTTGTGTGTGTGTGTGTGTGTGCGTATGTAATTCTAGTGTGTGTGTATGTACACGTCTACGTGTTAGATTTGTGGTATATATCTGTTTAGAATAGAGTGTGTGAGAGAGAGAGAGAGAGAGATTGAGGGATCATGTGAGAGAGATTATGACCGACATATATTTGAACTACATTGACTATGGTACTCTGTATAGACCAAGTTCCAGGTAAATAACATTGACCAAAATGTAAATATTAAGTAATAACCATTTTCATATAATAGATCTGTTATCTATAATGTTGTGTTATAAAGTCTGTAACCCTTTAATACAAGTTGGTAAATCATTTCTGTTATCGTGTGTATAATTCTCTATTTATATGAGGATGATAGTGTAATAAAAATGGTGAGTGTTTTAGAGTGCCAATCGTGGACAATGACAAATGAGAGGGAGAGAGAGAGAGACAGAGAGAGAGAGAGAGAGAGAGAGAGAGAGAGAGAGAGAGAGAGAGAGAGAGAGAGAGAGAGAGAGAGAGAGAGAGAGAGAGAGAGAGGGAGTGAGAGGGGGAGAGAGAGTGAATGAAGAGATTAATGAGAGAGAGAGAGAGAGTGAATGAAGAGAGATAATGAGAGGGAGAGAGAGAGAGTGTGAGAGCGAAGGGTGGAAGAGTGAGAGAGCGAAGAAGGGAGACAGTGAGTGTGATGTAGAAGAGAGAGAGAGAGAGAGAGAGAGAGAGAGAGAGAGAGAGAGAGAGAGAGAGAGAGAGAGAGAGAGAGAGAGAGAGTGGGGTGATAGTGAGTGATAGATCAATTTCAGGTTAGAGAGAGAGGCTGGGTGGACTGGTGGGGGGAGCATGGGTGAAAGAGAAGGGTGATTGTGGACACATACATAAATTACATTATTCTATAGTACTCTTGACTATATTTTACAATATGATTACAATTACCGTATTATCCAAGTTTACCTGTTAGTAAAATTTACCAGAAACTTTTGTGTGTAACCTTTGTCAACTATCTGATTTAAGTCGTAATGTTTTACAATATTGTGTAAATTGTATGTTTCTAAATTATGACTGTTTGCTAACACCAGTAGGGAGTGAAACATGGTAAAAATAACTTTTAATAATTACGTAGTGAACATCCCCTAATCTGTTTTAGTTATAGGTAATATATTACTTTGCTATATGTTGACTGTTGTAGGTATAAACAATTTTTGTACCAATCTAATATCCAATTGTTGGTTACTGTTTGTTTAATTAATTAAAATAACATTATATTTAGTAATTTAAATTGTAATACTGTATAAATTAAGTTCTCTCATACTATAATTTGCTCGCTTTCTTAAAGATAATTTGAAGATGTAAACAAACTATCATAAGTCTTCACATAAAAAATGATACATACATACACACACACACACTCACATCACCAACACGTTCACCCAAATATTTAATTGTTTCGTTATGTTTGATATTTCTATTGTATTTCATACACAGGTCCTGAAGATGACAATAAATATTGTCGAAACGTCGACGCAAAATAACTAAAAGTTGTATTATTGACCGATCCTCACTAACTATCCACTAAAACATTCACTGATTGACGGTCACTAAAAATTTAAGGATTTACTTTATAATAGTAACGTCCAAAACAGTACTAGTCAATATCATATCAGAAAACCATTAGCTATTGTGTAGGCATAAATTTCTTTTTTGTGTCTCAAAGAACTTACACCTGAGATTTTAATAATAGTAATGTTTAAAGTAAAAAGAAATATCTGGACTTAACCAGATTTACTGTCTATGTTCTGAGCAAGCCCTACAGGGTATATAATAACTTATTTACAATTGTACATCATTGTATGTTTTTACTTCCATATTCCTTAAGGAATGGAAGTATGGTGATGGCAAAAAAAATCGTGTTCGAGATTATTGCAGATTCTGATTCTACTACACTCAAAACATGAAAAAAAGTCGTTTTCCGAAAAGTGTCTGTGTGTGTGTCTGTCTGTGTGTCTGTCTGTAGATTTTTTCTATGGCAAACGATAACTGTCGCAAATTCAAACAGAATCAAATAATTTTTTGCATACAGCCCTGATTTGTAGAGTACTCGCGACCTATTGTTTTTGGTGAAGATCGGTTGAGGGAAAGGGGTAGTTTACCTGCAACGGTTTTTTTTTATCAAGGGAAATTTTTTTTTTTTGGCAAACGATAACAGCCGCAAATTCAAACAGAATCAAATAATGTTTCGTATACAGCCCTGAATTGTAGAGTTCTCACGACCTATTGTTTTTGGTGAAGATCGGTTAAGGTAAAGGGGTAGTTTACCTGTAACGTTTTATGTTTTAACAAGGGTATTTCCTATGGCAAACGATAACAGCCGCAAATTCAAACAGAATCAAAAGATTATTTGCATACAGCCCTAAATTGTAGAGTTCTCAAGACCTATTGTTTTTGGTGAAGATCGGTTAAGGGAAAGGGGTAGTTTACCTGCAACTTTTTTTAACAAGGGTATTTTCTATGGCAAACGATAACAGCCGCAAATTCAATCAGAATCAAATAATTTTTTGCATACGGCCGTGATTTGTAGAGTACTCAAGACCTATTGTTTTTGGTGAAGATCGGTTAAGGGGAAGGGGTAGTTTACCTGCAACGTTTTTTTATCAAGCGTATTTTCTATGGCAAACGATAACAGCCGCAAATTCAAACAGAATCAAATAATTTTTTGCATACGTCCCTGAATTGTAGAGGTCTCAAGGACTTTCGATTTTGGTGAAGATCGGTTAAGGGTAAGGGGTAGTTTACCTGCAACCTTTTACGTTTTAACAAGAGTAAAGTACTTGAAAATTCATTTAAACTTTTTGAAACAATGGTAATTGTTAAAAATAAAATAATTTTGTTGCCAGGCAATAAAATTATAATTTTTTCATTTTAATGTAAATCTGTACATAGTATAAAGTAACGTCGGTCCGTTTTCTCTCTGTGTTTGAAATCGCTAATCTCAGGAAGTACTGAACGGATTTTATTCAAGTTTTCGCCAATAGATAGAGTGTCTATCGAGGAACATTTATGTGTATAATTAATACATATATGTTGTACATTAGCTTAGCTATCACGGTTTATGTCAAGTAAGTGGTATAGTTTACATTTTATATATAAAATGAATGTTTCTTTGTTTGTCCCGTATGCGTTCCTATACCATTCATCCGATTGCGATGAAACTTCGGTGAGTTGTTGTGCGCATGTCCGCGAAGGTTTCTTCCACATCTCCTCCTAAACCACTGTATCGATTTCATCCAAACTTGGCACAAATATTTTACGCAACGGGAGAACCAACATAGGATAGGTGTTTTTTCGATGGGGTCCTTTTGGGGGTTCTTTGGGGTCTTCCACATCGCCTCCTAAACCACTGGACCGATTTCAACCAAACTTGGCACAAATATTTTACGCAAAGGGAGAACCAACATAGGACAAGTGTTTTTTTCGATACGATCCTTTGGGGGGGTCCTTTGGGGTCTTCCACGTCTCCACCTAAACCACTGGACCGATTTCAACCAAACTTGGCACAAATATTTTACGCAACGGGAGAACCAACATAGGATAGGTGTTTTTTTCGATACGATCCTCTGGGGGGTCCTTTGCGGTCTTAAAAAACTATTAGATCTGGTTACTATGGCAACCCAATAGAATAGATTCTGTTCTAAATATATTATCGCATTAAATTGAAGACCACGCGAACGAAGTTTTGGGGAACAGCTATTTATTTTTAAGAAGCCTACTTTAATTAAACTTTATTATTAATTAAACTAACATTTTCATTACGTACAACGTGAAACTCCGTAGCGAAGCACGGGTATTCTGCTAGTCATGTATAAGAGAAAATATATCGTGCGTGGCAGGCAAGCATATCTCAGTTATGTACTGTTTACGTTTCCATTTTATTATTCTCACTACCGCAATAAAAAGGCAGGGAAGACACACACACACAATTCGCGTTATTTCTGGCCTCATTCATGTTTATTTTCTTACATTTGCACGGTTTTTAAATGGAAAGTGCCGAACCCATACCAACATAACGCATGCAAGCCGAAAAAGTGTCCAGCGTGGATAGCGATTTGCTTCCTGTGGATCGCTGGGCAGTGTAACTGCACGTGTTTACAGAGGAACGATTCATAGACAGACTTTTCGTCTTTAGGGAATGAACCCTCTGCAAGATGCTGAGGGTCCATGAGTGACTTCGGAGCGCTCCTTCTTTTCTGCGTGTTTGTTCTGTGAAACGTACACTGTAGATTCGCAGATTTATTCTAAGCAACGCTCAATAGGAAATGTTGAAAATTTTTGTCCACGGTGAACCCTCATACACACTAAACCTGCTCTGATGTTTTAATTACGGACATCATAATATTAAAACTTTGGAAACTTGAGCACTACTTAATGGAGATCAATCATTAACTTATACAAGCCATTAATTTTATGCATATTTTTTATATATATGTGTACAACGTTATCGGCAACAAAGAAGTAGTTTTTGTTAAAATTCCTTCCCGGAATATTTGGCCGTAGTCCAATGTTTTCTACAAAACCAGACGTTTCGGCAATGCCATAGACTTCCATCATCAGTGAAAATCGAGTGCGATAACGTGAGGTGGTATATGTTAGTGACCACAGTACTGTGGTTAAGGCTGAAGCAGTAAGTAGAAAGAAGTAGTTTCTATGGTAATATTCCATTTCGAAAATGATTTTAAAAATAAATCTTAGAATATGGAAGTCATGTATGGTTCTCCATACCGATATTTTTATATGACGAACCATAACTGCCGTAAATTCAAACAGAATCAAATAATTTTTTACATATGTGCCTGAGCTATAGAGAACTCAATGTCTGTTGATTTTGGTGAAGATCGGTTACGGGGAAAGGGCAGTTTACCTGAAACATTTTTTGTTGTAACATGAGTAAAGTACTTAATTTTGATAAAGTATCCTGATAAGATCTTAATAATCCACTGTAGAAACGTAGATGAAATATCTATAAATGAAGAGGCTAGTTGAACGGGCTGGGGGTAATTTTCTATAAATCAAAATTATAGTTGAAGGGGGAGGGGATAATATTTTTTATATGTGTACTACGTTACTGGCAAGAAAGAAGTATTTTTTTGTTAAAATTCCTTCCCTGGCTGTTTGGCTGAAAATGATTTTAAATATAAATCTTAGAATATGGAAGTCATGTATGGTTCTCCATACCGATATTTTAATTATATTTGTTTGAATTCTCTATCAAGGGTATGAATAAAATCCCATTGTTAACAGCATAACTCGACTTAATTCATTTCTAACAGATAGTTAAATATTTTATTCAGAAAACTCAAACAACCTTCAGTTGTGATTAAGTACTTGGAATAGCATTGCCATAAAGGTAATAAACCATTATTTTAATTTCTTTAAATCATCAATTGATTCAGTTCAAGGGTTTTACACGGGATTTTCCCAAAATAAATCCGTGTGGCGCCCACTATCAAACAAGGCAACTTAACCTTGTAGCTAAAGTGAGTTGGTTTTTGTAAACCGTGTTGACAGCTTATTGAACTTCTAGAAAACACGACCAGGTACGTGAAAGTATATTATATTTATTCTATTGTCCAGACATTACTAGACGTAACGTACTTAGACTATTATCGACCTGGAGGAGAAGTTTCACAGCTAGTATCAGCAAGACGATCATCATCATCGAGCGACCAACTATTATACTTTACTTTTAAACTTAAGCAAAGCTAGTATTTAAATAATATTAACACAACTATTTTATTTGTTTTATCTAAGGGAATTCTTTTCAGACAATTATAATTATACAATTGTAAACACACTTTGAGTAACCTCGAATGTTACATTTTAAATCGCTTTATAAAATTAGTAACCTTCAATTATCAACCACTACAAACTTTGATATATTTCAAAATAATATATTACACATAATTAAATCAAATTTAAACAAACATATAATTCTATCATTATAACGTATATTAGCCGACGTGTACAGTTATTTCCGTCTCGCACCTTCATTGTGTTAACGTCCCATTGTACGGCTACGACGTTTGTTTTGATCGTGGAAGTCACCTGTTTATAGGGCAACGTTTTCATCTTACTTGTTGACCACAGAAAATCTTCCCTCTTTCTCTCTTTACAACCGCTTCGCTCTTTCTCATTAGTTCGGTGGAGTGAACTTACCTGAACAGCTGTCGACGTTTTTTTCATTAGTCGTTTATGATAATACTCACCATACTTATTATAATTACAGTTATAATTATCGTTTGCTTTATAATTATTGTGCGTATATCTAACATCATACTTCTCACAAGTTTGCGTAGTGTTTCGTATAGTACGTTTTTCGTTACAGTGATAATTATTGTGCTTCACACGTATTTTTGTCTTATGTGATCTACTAGTGTGTGTGTTTCTCACAATTGGGATATCGCTACTAATAAGGTACGTTTTATTAACCTTTATTTTCTCCTCATCCTTAACGTTAATTACTTCTTTATGATTATCGTTATTAATTATGAACGTATTTTCAACTATTATGATTTCTTCCCATACCATCCTTTCACATATTAGCTCCGTTTGTTTATTAATTATTCCACAGACAATTTCTGTGATCGTGTCAATACGTAGGTTTGTATCAATAACTTTTTCGGTTAACTGTGCATTACTGTCTATTATACTTTGTTTTATTTCAAGATTACCGTTCTTCAATTCTTCTAACTTTCAGTTATTCTTATAGTGTCTTGTTTAGAATTCTCAAACTGTTGTTCTAATCTATTTTCTATACTTTCTGTTTGTTTGGTATTTATTTCATCTATTTTTTTTATTTGCTTGATATTCTCCTCTTTTAACTCTTCTTTAAAATTTTCGGCTTGTTTTATGACTAATCCGTCCATCATTGCTAGTATCGAATTTTTAATTGCTTCTAGATTCAACCCTCCTGGTTCTGCCATATTGAATAATTATTAAAATATTTATTTATAATATTTAAGAATATTATTTTTATGGAACCAACTTATTAATTTTATTTATTTATTGTTTCGTTATTATTATTTCTTTATTCTTATCTACTTATATTACAATTACACCTGTTTGTTGGGGTGGGCGCCAGTTGCATTATTACAATACAATATACACAACAAAATTAAACACACATAAAAATATTCATTAATACACATCAATTATTATACATAAATCCTATGCACACATTTAACAATAGAAAATACATTTATTTATTAAATGTAGGTGTGTCGTGCCACACGTTGACGGGCGACAATTTTATACAACCATTTAATATGCATGCTCATGAGCGATAAAATTATGTAACGATAAATAACATTTCTAACAACGTGTACGTGTAATTAGGCGTTCAGGTGTAATTATAATAATGGTAGCTTTTTTAGGAAATTCAAATTTTCCCATTTATTAATTTAAACAAACATATCAAGAAATATTACTATACAAATAATGATTACTTCGTCATACGATATTCATTATACATGGTTTCAAAGTTTCTTAGTTTGCTGTAATCTCATCACCAACATAAAGCTTATATCATAGACATAATATTATTAATTTTAAATAAAAAACATTTCTTCATTATGTTATACTGTCTGGACTACTCAGTCTGAATGTGTGCTTTCAATATAAAAATATTTAACTAAGTTAACTGTTTGTTTATTATTTGAACAAATCTAATTGATTCTTTCACATGTATATTAAAATATTTTCAATCATTATCAATTCAAAACTTATGCTTTCATAATTTCTCTACAATTTTAAATTTAAATATTTTTTTATAAATTATTACTGCAAAAATTATGCTTTCATAATTTCTCTACAATGCTTTCATAATTACTCTACAATTTAAATTTACGTATTTTCAATAAATTATTACTGCAAAAATTATGCTATAATTTTTATACAAGACATTTACATCTATAAGTTATAAATTACACTTTTGAAATTATTGTCTTTCTTTTGACAATGTTTATCAATCTTTGATTAAGTCTTTTGTTATGAGGAATACATGGCTTTCTTTGACCTTAATTGTAGCGGTTCCTCAGCATACCCTGTCCTGGTCCTGAGTCCCTGATGTGACTCCTGCGTAGTCTTGAAGTCCTGGATCCTCTCCTCGTCCTCCGGGTCCTCTTGGAAGTCCTGGATCCTTTCCTCGTCCTCCAGGTCCTCTCGGAAGTCCGATGACTCGTCCTTTACGTCTGGAAATTATGCCATGTAGTGCTCTCGTCCTCGGTCTGGAGTAGTGCTCCTAGATGTAGATCACTTGTAGACCTCTGACGATTTGTTTGTTACGTTACTTTTTAATTACTGTTTTCCATTATTATGTTAAATCAAAATATTTATCGCATTACTTTACAAGTTATGATTAACAAAAAGTCTTATTGGTGTTAGACATATAGTCTAACTCTGTCCGAAGTAATTAAAATTTCGTGTCGCGAACGGACATAGCGTTCCGCCACGAATGAACACTGTTAGAAGAGAGAGATTAGCTCTCCTGGGCTTCTACTTATATTCACCAAGAAAACTGCAGCTGTCGATTCAGGAATTAGCCTGTCGACAGCTGAACCATGGCGGGATAGCCCCCACTCTCGTCCTATTTCACATAATTGCACTTTTTCGCCAATCGCACTGTTTAACGCGGATTTCACGGCGATAAAATATTGTCTAATTTAATCACCTATGTGATGTGCAATTATCATGATGCTCGCACCACTAGTGTAATTATAATGCTTTAAAAATCGCACTGGATTCGCACTGATTGTCCGAATTACGTAAAATTTGCACTGCACTTGTGTCTGATTTTTACACATTTTTAGAAGTTTTTACCTTCTCGCTAACATTTACGGTTTGCATAATATTAAATATATTCTTAATTTAGCATTGACTTGGGGTGAAGTTGCAAACTTTCAGGCTCAAACAGGCTTCACGCACACACACTATTTACTTGTATACACATATGCAGTGGTAATCGCGTGATCCTGCGTGTTGACTCCTGTTTGCAAGCCAGCTTCCAATTTCACACCTGCTCGTCTATTATATATTATTAAAATTAAATTAAATATTTATTTTATATTACATATGCGCATTACAGCCTACGCTTGTATTGTCGCATTATTCCTCTACTTGTTAAAAAAAATTTTAATAAATTTATTTATTAAAATATTTTTTTCTATCATTAGACATCTTATATTTTTATATTTCATATTACAGTAGAACCCCGTTACTACGGACTTCTTTTACAATGGACACGTCTTTTACATCGTACCCCCACCCCCTAGTAACTAAGTCAATGCGCCGAATGACAGTTTTCAGAGACAAACACCCTTGTCAGGTATAAATCGTTGAAAGTTAAAACCCAACTCCAATCCACCATTGAATTAACTGTTGCCTATAACTTTTTTTAATTTATTCAAATCATGTCGTTAAGTAAGCCAAGTGTAGGACAGAAACGGAAGCGTAAGGCGCTCAGTCTTCAAGATAAACTCTCCATTATAGAAAAATTAGAAAAAGGAGCGTCTGTTTCTAGCATTTGTCGTGAGTATGAAATCGCAAAACAAACCATATCGGACATTAAAAAATCAAAAAATGACATTCGTAACTTTGTTCTCAAGTTCAATGTAGAAAAGGAGAAGAGTGCAGCTAAGCGTATGCGGCTGCCTTCTATGGCAACACTGGATGATGCAGTCTACAAGTGGTTCTCTCAGCTTCGTTTATGTGGAATGGCTGTTAGAGGAATTGAAATTCAAGCGGCTGCCGAAAGAGTCTCCAAACAGATGGGACTTGAACAGTTTAAAGCGAGCTCTGGTTGGCTATTTAGGTTTCGTCGACGTCACAACATTTCAAACAAGAAGATTAGTGGGGAAATTCTTAGCGCAGACTTTGAAGCTGTTGAACCTTTTATAAAAGAATTAGACGATTTGATTAAAAAAGGTTTTCAATTGAGCCAAATTTATAACTTTGATGAGACAGGTTTGTTTTGGAGAACTCTACCTGACAATACACAAGCTTCAAAAGCCGAAAAAACTACGCCTGGTAGAAAAGTCAGCAAGGAGCGTGTGTCAGTTTTGTTGTGTGCAAATGCAGATGGCACTCATATGCTTAAACCTGCTATCATTGGTAAAAGCAAAAAAAACCAAGGGCACTTAAAAATGTGATGGACAATTTACCAGTTCACTATTATAGTTCCCGGAATGCGTGGTTTTCAACTGAAATAACAAGTGATTGGTTTCATAAGAAAGCTGTGCCAGCAATTATAAACCATCAAATGGAAATTTTGAACATTCCAAAAGAAAAAATAAACGCTTTGGATAACGCACCAACCCACCCTGATGTTGACAAACTCTGCAGTCGAGACAAGAAGATAAAGTGTAAGTTCCTGCCTCCAAACACAACATCCGTGTTTCAGCCCATGGACCAAGGAGTAATTTATACTGCCAAGCAGCTTTATAGAAAAAAATGTCTCAATGAAATCTTAGAAGTTGATGAGCCATCCGCTGCTGAAGAAGATAGAAGGGGCCAAAAGACTCTTCAAAACTTGAAGGCGTACAACATTCGATCTATGATTCACAACTTTGCTGATGCTGTAAAAGAAATTAAATCAACTACTTTGGTGAACTCATGGAAAAAACTGTTAAAGAATGAAGAAGCATGTTTAGAAATAGAAAATTGTGAGACAGAAGAGTTCCGTGACACTTTGCAAAGAGGAGGGGAGGAAGACGTTTTATTGGAAGGTGTGGAGACCTGGCTTGAAGAAGATGAGGATGACTCTGGATTCCACTTGTTGACGGAAGAGGAGATTGTTGGCAGTGTCACTGAGAAAGAAGACTCTTCGGAGGACGAGGAGGAAGAATTACAAGAGGAAGACAATACTCAGGCAACAATAAAAGTGAGTGAAGTGAAAGATCATTTAAATTTTGTCACTGAATATGTTGAACAATCAAAAAATGAAAATGTGTTTGCTTACTATGAACACTTGCGGCATCTTCGTCAGTTACTGACCAACGAAATAAATAACAAACAAACACAACAAAAAATCAATACTTTTTTCAAACCAGTTAATGTTAGTAGTAATAACCTAATGAATAATAATGAACCAAGCCCTTCTTGTTCAAGAGAATAAAACAATAGAATGTATATAAAGTTTCAATTCTGGTCTATAATGTAAATATGAACAGTATGATCTCATTTGTCATGTATGCTATGTAAAATGATGTCAAGTACAAATAAACATGTTTTATACTAATTTACCGAGTTTTATTGATGTAAATACGACCTAACAAGACTTATTTGTTATATAACGGACTTTCATTACAACAGACAACCTTTAGCCCCAATTAGTCCGTTATAATGAGGTTCTACTGTACTTAAATAATGCCTTCAGTAATGTCCATAATCACCGTTATAATAAAATTCTGTTATTGTAAATATAATCTATTCGAGTACTCTGACACCTACAAAATCTTATCCTAAGTAAATTACTGTACTCCAGTGCATTGCATGGAAGTCATATAATATTCTTACAGCATGATAACTTTATACTCACACTTGGTGATAAAAAATTTTCAGTGCTTTCATGTATTCCTAAACCCGCTGCCATGCACAGCAACACAAATAGTAGAAATTTTCGTACTATTTACAAACTGCTGATTCATGCATACTAGACACACCAAAAGCCTTTTGGAACATTGTCATTTATATTAATCTTATTTATTTTATTCTTTCTACAAAATTTATTGCATTGTAGACCATTAAAAACTTTCTGATACATAAACACAACTCAGAAAATTAGTTGTTAAATCTATACTATCTATTCAACATAGCAACAAATTTCGAGAATCATTGTAGATGGACCATAAAAGTGATTATAAAGGTCATAAAAAACAGTTATGGTATACAAAATTCAAGAACATTTTATAAAACTTTGTATTTACTAGTCTGTACACACATGTTTATGCTACATGATAATCTTTTTCAAGTATGCAACTTTCTATGAACCTCATACGGTACGTGTTTGTTGTACCTTGCTTTGTTACACCATGCTAGACAGTCATGACTAACATTTCCTTGTAGTCCCCCAATTTGCCATGCTTCTTGGATCTCTATATTTCAGGAGTTTCTTGGGTACCCCATTTATCACTTCTTTGTTTCTGTGCCTATTCTAGACTCTTTTTAGCTATCTTCAGTTGCCCACTCAATAGAGCTAACCATACCTTCTTGCATGAATCCTCTAACTTGTTTGGAGCTTTATCACAAAATTCCAATTTTTCTTTTTGAGTACTCAATCCATCTTCACTGGCTTCAACCAGTTTTTGTTTACTTCATTTCATACGGAATTACTAGTTTTGTACAGTAGTTCAGATAATAACTAATTTTTCTTTTCTTAACATATCTTTTGTAACGAGAAGGCTGATGCGTATCTGTAAAATGTGTACACCAGATTTTTATGTGTATAAAGTGTTAGTGTGTCTTTTATGTGTATAAAGTGTTAGTGTGTTCGTCTCACACCTGTCGTTACTTTAATGGTTGTTGCTAACGAAGTCCGTAGCATTGTCACAATTATCAGTACAACCCAGTGGAAACCTTACCTGTAATTTCATAGGGGTTTGTGAATCCCGGGTGGCGCCAAATTGTTTATTGAAAACAATTAAATTTGTGAATTAATATGTTAGTTTGGTGTTTTCAGCGGTGACGGCTGGAGCGTTCGAATCGGTTCCCGCCTCTGTACAGCTTACTGTATTGCACAGATAGCCATAGCGCTAGTTGTCTGTTCAGTGAATTCACTAACACACACATATATATAATACAATTTCCTATGAAATAAAACAATGGTTACACTCTGTCCTGTTTCTTTAATTATAGTTTGGTAATTCATCAATGTGACAATAATATTATAATTTAGTATTCAATAAAATTGCTCCGGCATAAAACATGAAACATAATATCTCAAGCTGACGAAATTAGTTTTGAAACGAGTTATTCTGATGCCAACATGGCTACTGTTTGTACACTATATATCAACTCGCCCAAAATCTGGAGTTCTTTAGATTATAAAGAAAACATAAAATATGGTTACAATAAAAAAGTACACTACCGTACCTTATCCATACTTAAATAATATAAAGTGCGGTTACAATTTGTTTGGCAGTGTAGTAATAGTTGTTACAACAGTTCGCAAATTAGTGCGAGGTTATTTTTTAGTTAACAAGTTTTTTACGTAAGTTTATTTTATTCAATCCTTGAAAGAAAATTATTTTTAATTCATAGTGAGAGTTTGTATTGATATGAGAAATATTTAAAGTGCTTTTATTCCTGGGATTAGGGTATTTAAATGATACTTATCAGTTCAGAAGGTTGTGATAGATCGTTGTTCTTTGGTAATGGAAAATTCATCAAATCTGGAGTGACTTAAGCTGCTAGCGTCTTTTTCTAATTTGTCTTGGGAATTTCTGCTTTTAATTTTCGTTTATTTAGTTCCTGGACATCAGTTAAACGTTAATCCTCTTCATCTCCTTCTCACTGGTACATGTTTTTGACTTTTGAATATTTTTTAAACTTTTTAGAGTAAAATTTCGGTCATACAAAATCTTCCGTCCCTACTACCCAAGCGTCATTTTACGAGTAAACAAAATTAACGGAAAATTAGTAACCAACGGCCCGTTTCTATGGTAACGAAAACCTTTTGATTGGTTAAGGCCTAGATTTTAAGCATTGTTATCACATTTGAAATTTTTATTCAAATTTACTATATATTTTCTGATTGATTTCATTCTTCTGTCTTCCTTTCTGTGTATTAAATATTATCACTATTGTATTTATTTCCTTTCAAAGATTAAAATAATACCTCATAAGGTCATGTTCTATTAGATATTAACTTTTGTCTAATTATGTTAACATTTGACAATTACATATTTCTTTTAATTTAAGCTCTTATTGTAACATTTTTCTTTTAAAATGATTTACACATTATTTTTGGCTAGTTACTTGCCTTAGATTTGTTAATTTCCTTGTGGATTCTATACAATTTGTAATTATTGGTTTTGACAGTTAGGCATTTCCTAGGCCTAAGTATCCATTGATTATTTTTACTTATCACATTCTAATTATATTTCATTTTATTATAAAGTGTTTTGTTCTATTAATGGTTCGGTTATTTCCTACATTTATTGAATTTCTATTGTAATTAGATTTGTATTGTCTTAACTTCTTAATCATCTATTTTGCCTTTGTTAATAATATGGCTACCACTCCCTATTCTTCCTCAATTAACAACATAACATTTAGGCGTATTCTCTGTACAAATTCTTCAGTCATACCCTATTCATAAATATAATTATACAATTATTTAACAATTATTCAGTAAAGCTTGTTTACAACTTAATTCCTTAATTACCATTTTCTGGGTGTTAACTAACATCACCTTTTGAACAATTGGTTTTCCCTTACTATCTGGGGTGTTTATTTATTTATTATTACTTGCTTATTTCCTAATTAAACTCTACTCTCAATCCATGTTAATACTAGCTGTTTATCTTTACATGGGATACTCCCCTTTTAAATACAATCGTTTATAACTAATCTTAAATCTTTTATTCTTCGTATTGTTTAAATTAGCAGCCATCCTTACTATTTCTTTTATGAATTTGCTAACTGCTATAATTTTTTATTATTCGACTAAGCTTTTCGTCATCTGACTCGAAGATGTCAGCAATGACGAAAAGCTTAGTCGAATAATAAAAAATTATAGCAGTTAGCAAATTCATAAAAGAAATACTTAAATCTTTTAATGGACAATGTTATTATCACTTTCCAGTGTTCGTTTCATATTACTAATTGTTTCCATTTACTATTATTATTAAAACTTTATATTTCTAATTACTAATTTGTATCACTTTTACTCACACAGTGTTTTCTTATCACTCTTCAGTGTTTATTCCACATTATGAAATGCTTACATCTAATATTATCCTAAAAACCTTACTCTTACTTATAATTGGATTCACTATTAATCAATTATTGTTTCTTATTGATTAGTGAGTGTTTTATTATCATTATTATGGTTGCTAACCATTTTTGGGGTTCACACTTTCACTATTGCACTTTTTAACTGTTCACATTAAGTGTTTCTTAGTGGGTAATCCCTATAATTATTTCTCTTTGTCACTTTCTCACTATTTCTTTCATTACAAATTATACACAGTATTATTAATGTTATTTTTCCTATAGATTTTTACTATATCGAATTCTAATTTTTGGGTTAGTGTACTTTTTCTTTTTATAATATTACTTTACTGTTTTGGTTAAAACAGTTATATGAATTATTTCATTTAGAATAATATTTATTTCTGGTATTGGATAATTATTGGTTTTATTCCCAATATTATACTTGAGTGTACCATTTCTCCCTTTTATATTTGTGGTGTTTCTTATCCCTTGGTTTCACTTCATTTCCTCTTCATTTTTCTTCTTCTTCTCCTTCATTTTCAATTGGCTTCATTTTAATTTGGTTCTCCCCTTCTCGTTTGGTTTTATTTTATTTGGTAGTATGAATTCGTTCACTTCCTTCAATTGTCTTTATTCTTCTTTGGTTTCGGTTTTTTCCCTTCTTTGTTGGTTTCCTGTTTGTTTGGTCAATCACTTGGGTTAGGTCATGTCGTCGTTTGTTGTGTCACCGTCTTTATATTTTATTTATATTTAATATTTTATTTTATATGAAGTATATTTATATTTATTATCATCAAAAAAGATCCCTGGTACTGGGATGGCTTATTTGTGTTGTAACACTTTACATATGAAAAGAAAGGTACATAGCTGTAGTTATCACACACACACACACACACACACACACACACACACACACACACACACACACACACACACACACACACACACACACACACACATCTTGTCATATATATAAATTAACTACAAGTTTACTAAATCTATAAACTAACCAGTTCTCCAACGCTGAAGTGTTTCACCCAGCAGCTCATATTCATCATGCAAACTCATTGTTTCTGTCAAGGTTGTTATTTTGTCAAAATAACTACTAAGTGTAATGATATCAGTTATACGCAATGCTTGAATCAAATGCCTGTTCCACTCGATTTGTGCGTTTGTGTCAAAGCAAACAAAGGTACAACTAGATTTCATTATCCTAGAACACATTTTACACCATGTTTGTAAATTACTAAACAAATTATGTCACTAATAAATTAACAATAAATAACATTGTTTCTAATTTTATATTTATATAAAGGAAATTTGCAATATACTTTCCTGTTGCAAGTCTCTCTCTCTCTCTCACACACACACACACACACACACATACACACATTGGTGAAAATTTGCTAGCAGGATGAATATTTCTCATACACATACATGAATGTTAGGGGACTTAATTAATACTCAAATTATTTTAGGTCAAAATGGTAGGATGTCTATTTATAACAGTGATGCAAAATTCCAGAAATACAATTTTAACATTTCTAAAACTAAAATGAAAACCACCCATACAAACAAAAATTGTGACAGATGCCAATGTTTTGGCACAAATATCAAATTTTAATTTTTAAATGTGATATATGTAGGAAAGATGTTTAGTAAAAGTTAAATTCAGTTGTATACCTGTAGAAAATACTGATACTGTAAGCGAAACATTCAATTACAATGCAAACAAACCTCTGAAGATGCAGAACAATTTCTGTAAAATGTGCGTCAGGTAAAAATAAACCTACTTGCCGTGTATTTATTTGAAGATACTGTAACATCACAAAATGTTCCATAACCATAATACTCACCAGAAGGGTGAAATATGACACTAGATTTGTAAAATGAATAATTATAATGAATGTAACAAAGAAGAGAAGGGACCAGCAAAGAAGAAAGAAGAGGAGGGATCCCAAGAAGCAGTGATGAATACACTGGATGACACTACAACTTAAATACAATGACTGACTATGACTAATGGACAAGAAAAATTCACAAATAAGCTGTCAAGTGAGCCAGTTCAAGACACTGATGTGTACAGTCATATAGTATAAACAAAATAACCAATGACTAACAAGATAATAACAAATAACAGCATATTGGCTGAAAGAAATAGAACGATGATACAGAAATAATAAAGACTATATACTATGCTAACTGCAGCCACAAGGCTATAAAAAATAGAATTACCAACAAAGATGTAACAGTGTAGATTAAGGGTAATTATAAACGGAAGCCTTATGTGTAAATAAGCAACTTCCTATATAAATGAAATGTAAGTAGAGATAATAATAAGAAAGGAATAAACCTTGTACTACAACTATATCCAGACCCTGTATGAACGAGTTTATGGCAGTGAAATAATAGGGAACCAGGACCCCTAATTAACATAAACTTACAGAATAATAAATATAACAAATGAGGTGTGAAGTACCACCACTTAATTAATATTATATGCCTTAAAAATGAGTAGGCCATGTAAAAATGTAATTAGAGAATAAGGAATTTTCAGAATAATGTATTGACATAATTATACTAAGATTTAATATTGTTCAGCTGTAGGCAGCATTCAGTTTTAATAATGTATGTACTTTTATTCATTTAATAATGTTCAAAGGAGAAAACAGATGTAAATAATCAAATATCAAAGAAAGGAAAATAGTCGCATTTTGCATTATTAGCAGACGACACTAAGAAACCATGTTTCAGGACGGTATTTCTATGTATTGTCAATGAAAACTAGGTTCAAACCGGCCTCAAGCCACATCAAAATAAAGATCAGAAACTAAGCTTTAATTTGGTGATAATAGCTTAAAGAATGGAATTGTAATAGTTTAATAATTAGTGTTAGCATCATTTTTTAACAAGATTTAAGAAAGTGCAAGTGAATACTAATAACAACGGTAGTTGAGTACAGAATACGCGTTGGTGGTGTTTATTAAGAACATTACGTCACTATGACATAATTTTGTACCAATCACAAACGAGTTTACCTAGCGAAAATTACTCCTAGCGGCGATCGAGAGAGGGGTATATAATCAAAAGGACACTAAGAAATTCGCATTCGCATCATTATCCACAAGCTAACCAGTTGCGTCTCTGCATTGTTTCATATTTTTATAATCAACAACAGTACAATTGTAGTAAATACCTTGAATTTTGTCAAATTAATCATTGGAAAGGCGAGTCATCGTCTCTGAGTGCATCGAAAGTTAATTGTGAGTTTATATAAACAGTGCGTGTAATCGGAACGAGTAAAGGTAACATAACCTGTAAAGGCTATAACCTATTGTCAGTAAGAAGAAGGTTATTTCTCGTTTCCAAGTGCGATTAAAGTGAAGTGTATTAGCGATCAATATAATCCGATCGTTAAAGTGTTCATTTTTAATCAATACGATTAAAAATCAAGGTAGTACGGTGACCAAATTTATTGTTTATATACCATCCATTGATTGTAGGAATTAACATACTTGTACTGACGCAAAACCAATCAAACTATTCGTAGAGAACACTGTATTAATTTATTTAGAGGGATAAATAAATCCCAACGTAAGAATATATGTATTAGAACTAATATCAATTAGAATATAAGCAAACGAAATTCTCGTTAATCAATTATTTAATTGAAAGTTATTAAAGAGGCTTACAATGAATTATTACATCACAGTAGTATTTTTTAAAAGAAATTAATATCGTTCTATTCTGTATTTCAAAGAACTTACCCTTGAGGTACTTAGTCCAATAAGATAAATATTTTGTTAGTAAAAATAAGAGTTTTTATTGTGCTTAAACTGAGCTAGACCAGTCAGTAAATGGATAACTTGTGATCCGGATTATATTATTGTTAAATGTATTTTTCAAATCGATTCTAGAGGTTATAATAAACCAATAATATTATACAGCATTAACTTTTGTTTTAATTATTTCAGAATAGGTACTCAACCCTCAGTATTGCAGACACTGAGGTACATCAAAACATACATTTTTCAGTATACTATTTAAATTATTTTCAATCCAATTAACATTTAAAAGATAGAAACAGTAAAAAGTCAATACACACAATTATAGAATTAGAAGTTTGTTTTTATGGGACATTTCTTTAAGAAAACCCATATGGCGCCCACATAACATTCAAGGTGTGGTAAACCCTTGTTTATGAAATATTATACTGGTCAAAAAAGGAACTTGACAGTTTATTCAGTAGCGGTGAACGTCTGAACCTCAAGTACGTCAACCAGGTACGTGAAGTGTTAATTATATTAATATATTTTGTCCAGACAACACTTGACTTACACATACACAGACGACATTTTATATAGAAGAGGATTTCGACTTCAAGTTCGACACAACCGTTACATTCATCAGCGGATCAACAAGTTAATATTTTATTCATACTAAACCATATCGCTACAAATAAATTATGCTTTATCAATTATAAAAAATAATTACTGCATATATTAGAGAGACCCCATTAAACAACAAATCAATAATTAAATTATATAGGGAGGATCTAGTTACCTTACAGATTGGCTTCCATCGCGGGGCTTAAGTAAAGACGGACGACACAGTTTCCTTACAATATTACCTGTAAAAAACTATTAAAGATCAAGACACACAGAAACACAGCTAAAGTCATGGCTGTCCAACTTTAATGTACACAATTGTAAAGTACCTCTTATGAAAAGACAACTCAAAATCAAGCCTCCAAAAGAAATTTTAAAGAGTTGTGAAAGGATGTAGTTTGACAGACCACCTTAAAAACGACAGTATCAGGAAAGAGCTTAAGATATTATCAGAATAAAAGAAAATAGACAACGTTGGAAGTCTCAAGTGGAAAGACTGGCACGTTCATATATTCCTAAACTGCAGACCACCTGGTAAAAGGGATCATAGTCAAACAGTCTATATAGCTGGAGTGAAAAGCCCAAAACATCCAAGCTATGAACAGATGACTGTGGTTGGGACTGATCTAAATGAGTCTCCTATGCTTATATTCATTTAGCTGTCTACACGCATTTTCCATCATTCATTACTTTCAATTACATACATATTCTTTTGATATTATGGATTTGATATATTGCTGCTGCTTGTTACCCTTTAATCCCCAGACACTCTCGCTCCATTAACCATCTCTAAAACACAGCACTTCAAGGGGAGGGAAGTATTGGAAGCATTACTCCCCTTTAAAATCTTAAAAGTAAAATCCAGTCATCACCAGAAGGGTGCCTGAAATCTACCCAAAGTTACCCTTAAAACCAAGCACAGGAAACATCCTCCTGAAAGAAAACGGTTAGGTAGGTCACAAACGAATATTGGCACTATTATTTTTGTATACTCCACCTACATTCTTATTTATTTTATATCAACAGTCCACAACATTAAGAAAAATACCTGACAAAATTTTGAATGCACAGTTTAAATCTTGTTTATAAAGGAAAATTTACAGATTTACTTCCTGAATTCCAGATTACAGACAGTTAACAAGTTAATAAATGATTTTAAATAAACAAGAAAATTTTATTTTATATTACATTTGTTATTTCTGCAAATGAATAACTTTTTAAGGGGTATCTCATGTATGTTACCATGCACTCAGCTGCATATTCTCTTACAACAACCTCCTTAAACATACTCAAGTTACCATATTAGTTTAGTCTGCAAATTGAAAAAAATCAGTCCAGGTCCAGTTTAAATGTACATGAGTTTGGTATCCCTGTACACCAGACACTGTTAATAGTTATTCCTATATATTTCTTACTAGGGTGCACGCACGCACGCACGCACGCACGCACGCACGCACGCACGCACGCACACACACACACACACACACACACACACACACACACAGAGGAGTAACTGAACAGATTCCAGTTGGGAGTCCTACATGTAAGTTGTAGTTTTGAATCTAAGTTACAGTCCTTGTTTGGAATGAGACATCTGAAGTTAAACTTCAATTCTTGAGCTTCAAGGTTTAGTTACCTACTCAAGACAGATGCTTTTTTTGAGAATCCAAGAAAAAAGTGCTAATGCACATCTGTGTATATGAAATTCAAAGACTAATAACTGAATGACAGTATACAATACACTACCATAACAAATAAAAACTAAGAAACAGTTAAATATAAATAGAGGCAGCTTTCACATATTGATTTAATGGCGATCTGTCTTGGACAAAGCATGTTTTCAAAGAAAATTTTCTAATTGCCTCCTGGTGCATACGCGAATGACGTCAGGCATGCAGTTTGTTAATCCCTAAAGGAGTGCAATAAGTTAGTACTGAAAGCCAAAATACGTGGGTCTGAGACACCTGACAAAGTTTAAAATGAAATGTGTCACTGAAATTCCTACCAACACAACACTGGCCATGTGCTGTTGTTTCCTCATGCACCATGAATGGTGAGTTTTGATAACATCACTACTATCTGATTCAAGGTCTTCAAAACTCTTCCAAGCCAATTTCAAAATTTCAACCCTTTCAGTAGAATTAGGACACTTTACTATACATAAGATGGCCTGAAAAATGTAATATAACTGACTGTGATAGTCTTATTACATACATCTCAGAGTCTCGTGAATTATAATAGCCTGGACTACACAATAAGTATTGTTTATAACTTTGTTTGGTTTTGGAAAAACCACAAGTGAAGATTAAAATCATAATGTAATAATTATCATTTTATAGGGACTGACATCTGGGGTCTTACAACTTGTAATTGTACAGTTGTTCTGAAGTGGTTATGTCAGACTGACAAACCGATTTTTTGAGGTACTCAGAGCAGCCATTTATAGCATTGGAGACTTCATTGTCATCAGTAAATCTTCTTCCAGTGAGCCATTTTTTGATGTTAGGTAAGAGGCAGAAGTCACCTGGGGCTAAATAGGGCAAGTATCATGGATGAGGAAACAATTCAAATTTCAATTCTTTGATTTTAGCCATCGCAGCAATTGGCATACAACATGGTGTCTTGGTGAAATAATACTTTCTTTCTTGCTAAATGTGGCAGTTTTTCCTTGATTTCATCATTTACAAGGTGCAGTAGGTTTGCATACTACTCCCCATTAATTAATTTCTCCTTTTTATGGTAGTCAATAAAGATTACTCCATGGTCGTCCCAAAAAACAGTCACCATAATCTTACAGGCAGAAGGAATTGTCTTTGCCTTCTTTGGAGTTGGTTTGCCTTTCGTGGTCCATTGTTTTGTCTCAGGAGGGTTGTAGTGGACCCAAGTCTAGTCAATGGTTATGAATCAATACAAAAATCGGTTGCATTGTGTGTATAGTGCCCAACAATCGGATGAAACATCCTCTCGACACAGTTTTTGGTCAAGTGTCAGCAAATGCGGCACTCATCTAGTGCACGGCTTCTGTTTATATACCAAAATTCTCAGCTGTCTTATTCACTTTTTTCATTCTATGGTGTACAAAAACAATTTTATGGATTTTAAAATTTTTTTCTGGCATAGTCACTTCAATAGGACATCCAACACGTGGGTTGCCAGTTGTGCTTGCCCGACCGATTTTAAATTCAGCAACACAGCACTTAACTGTTGTATTCAATTGAGAAGGGTTCTCCAACTTTGAGTCCAACTTCTTTTTTTATATTGGCTGCAGTTACGCCTTTCAAAACAAAAATTTTATCACAGCATGAATTTCGAGTCTATCCAATGATGCCTGAGGTGCTTGCAGCACTAGACTGTGCCAGTAATAATAAACAACTCATTGACTTGAAATCATTGAAACTAAATCTTCAAAGGATAAAATCATACAACACGGTCAAAATAATGAGAATATTCGCGCTATATCTGTGTCAGGCCTGGGACTTTTTACCCATCCTCGTATATTAAAAATCTTATGACATCACTTAATTTTGCAACATTTATACTTTTTATGTTCTAACAAATATAAACTTCTTATGTTCCTGTTATTCACAATAAGTACAACTGGTGATGCATAGCTACACAATTGGTTCCTATCTGTGTTTTGTGTGTTACTCATTCCTCACAACATCTAGTCATAACACGTGTGTTACTCATTCTTGTTAGTCATAACAAATAAGTGAACATGCTGAACTGAAGTGACAACCAATATTAGCCTTGAGCCATCTAAGCTAAGGTTCAATGTAATTCAGAAGTGAAGATAGTATTGCTGTAGCACCTCACCATGCTATCAACTCCTCTCCCAGGCCTATGCATAGAGCTGTGTCAGCAAAAAATTAATTTATCTCAAAAACGTTTGGACAACTTTATAGTTCACATAATACCATTTACACATGATACAGAGTGTGTTATATTATATTTAATTCAAGTAGATGCTGCCACTATCAGTTAGATCAGAGGAAAGCAACACATCAGTTATAATTACTTATTTTTTTTGCGTACCGTATCACTTATTATATAATTACCTTATTATCCACTCTAGTGATACAAAGTTTCATCAGTTATGACGCGTTTCAGGACTAAGTCCCATCCTCAGATTCAATAGTCTACTGTTGGCATAAAATCCCCTATTTGCTATTTGTAACCTGTCATGTATTGTCGTGTTTATGGACCCTTCATTATCTATCATGTTATCCAGTTTATTAACTTCATCAAATGAGCTACAAAGTACGCTCATGTACAAGAAATATTGACTAGCTACCACACAGATACCATCCAGGTGAAGAGGACCAAACTCTTTGAGCTGATTTAGCAAGGTAAATTAAAATTAAAGCGATGAAGCACGACAAATTAGAATGCCACTTGGTGAACTGTAGACATTATGTACTTAGGACTGGAATTAAAAAATAACGTAATTGTTAATCTTCTGATTTTAATGAAAAAAACTGTTTTTATTTTTCGAAACTAGTTTTGCTCAAACATACAATAAAAATGTTTTGGAGCATTTAAAATAGCACTGTAATTGTTGCTTTTACAGTCTCTTCTCCAGGTCTCCATGAATTCAGAAATTTTAAAATTGTAAAACAAATAAACATGGTAGATGTTGTTCACTGGCCGTGGTAGAAAGTAAAATTGGTAAAACTAAAATTACTTGATCCATACTTTTCTTCTTCTCCCTTAAATTATTAGGCCTGTGGTCTGTTGTGAACTCAGGTCATTGTACAACTCACACTCCACCTCCACCAGAGAGAAAATGGCTATTCAATAATCACATGCGGCGGCAAGCCAACCAATTGTATGATAGAATTTTAATTATTGTTAACACAGGACCTAAAGACAACTTACAGTAATTCTTAGAACAAAAACAGATAGATATTTGGCTGTTTTTATACAAAAATAAATATATCAAATAGATATTTGGCTGGATACGGCCCAATCACATGTTTTAGTAATTATTACAAAATATTTATTTGGCAGAAATGAATGATGGTTGCAAGGAATCAATAATTTATTTGAACCAACTTCATCATAAATGAAGTGAACATTTATTTGAGACAACCAAAAAAAAAGCTCATGAAGAAAAGTTAAGTGAAGATGATACTACATTTAATCCTGTCTTACAAACTGATAGATGATAGAGGTTTCAGATATAATTTATACTGTCTGCAAATCATTAGACCTATCCCTTATGTGCAGAGTTATGAAACTGGACAAACATCAAAGACATGTAGCATTAATGAAAAAAAAAAAACTGAAAAATTACAAGTGCTGTCAAAAGAAAGTTAGAAGACTCATTTAATTAAGAATTAGAGGAAAGTACACCTGATACCTCTATTACATTTTATGATCAATATGAAAAACTTATAAGTAAACTAAAGGAAAAATGTAAAGTAGCCAATAAGGATGAAAAGGTAAACATTATCTGCCTATTACTTGATTCTTGGTCACAGAGTAAAATAAGCAAGGAATTTAATGTGTCTCGATATACTGTATGGCTGAGTCGAGAGTTTGTATAGAAACAAAGGTATTTTGCCAAAAGAGAAAGCCACAAGATAAGTGAACAAGTCATAAACTGTCTGATTGAGTTTCATCAAGTTAATGTAAAAACAGATCTGGGAAAAAAGACTATGTTTCAATGGGAAAAATATACAATGAATGAATATACAAACAAAAGAGACTTGTTTCGTTCTCCTTAAATGAACTATATATTCTGTTTCAACAAAAGCATCCTGAAATCAAAATTGGAAGATCCATGTTTTGTTCTTTCTGGCTTAAATGGTGTCTGTTTCCTGGATCTTCTGAGACACACAGTGTTTGTGTTTGTAAGTACCATCAGAATAAGAAGCTGATGATTGAAGCTGCAAAAATAAATGCCATTTAAAAAGACTTTTTAGATTTTCTTATTTGTGATGTTAACAATGAAAGCTATATGTTCAATCAGTGTTCACAATGTCCAGAGCCAGAGGCAATGCATGATGTTTTGACAAATGAAACCGATGAAATGCCAGAAGAGATTTATTTTAAACAATGGGTTAATACAGATAGAGCAGAACTAATAACACAGATAAAGTCAAGTGATGAATTTTTAGAGTCTTTAGTAGAAAAGTTAATGGCTTTAAAAACACACCATTTTAATGGTAAAATTCAGTCCCAGTACTTCAAGGAGTTAAAAGAAAGGTTAAATTTAAAAGAATGTGTTGTTCTCGCAGACTTTACTGAAAACTGCATGTTTACCATTGCTGGCATGTTTAACAGTAATAATCAGCCGACTACAATATGCACATTCATGCACTACTACAAAAATGATAAAAACATTTGTTGCAGGAATCTGTGTATGATAAACAACCACTTGATGTATGATAAAGTTACAGTTTACACTTTCCAAAAACACTTAATTGATGGTATTAAAAATATTGTACTCACTGTGGAAAAAATTATGTATTTTACTGATGGTTCCAGCAGTTAGTACAAAATAAAAAGAATTTTGTGAATGTTTGCCATCATGTCAAAGACTGTGGGATGAAACCAGAATGGAATTTCTTCACCTCCTCGCTGGAAAAAGTGCCTGTGATGGAATAGGTGGAACAACGAAGAGAGAGGTAACAAGAATCTCCTTGACTGACCAAATATTAATCCTAAAAGATACGTTTGGCTACTGATCTGAAAATTTTCAGGAATTGTTTATCTGTATGTGTTTAAAGAAGAAATAGAAGAAAATGAGAAAAATAAAAACTCGATTCCAGTTCTGTCAACGGAATTCCTGGTACATGAGGATATCGCCGATTTTTGCCAATGAGTGAAACTGTTACAGATGCTTTGTAATATTTATATGTGAACAGCATGATGATGATGATAATGAACAACAATGTCTCAAAGACTTGAGGAAGTTCACTTCACTTCAAAAGAATGACCATGTTGCATGCGTCTATGCATGCATTGGTGGAAAGAAAACAATGACCTGGTAATTCATTTTTCTTCACCCATGTGGACCAAAAACACCTTTCAACTGCCCAAAAATGATACAGTTTGGGTGCTAGTAAGCAAAGTGCTTAAGAAACAAATGTCCACTACAATCACAGGACATAGCTACAATACCACTGACAAACTGTGCAATGAAAGTTCCGAAATATTTATTTGTGGGCGCAAAGTAAATTTTTATTTAAAACAGTTTATATAAAAAAGTGAATTCCATATTGAAGAGCACTACATATTTTATTAAAGTAATGAACAGAATTAATTATGTACTATGAAGACACTTCCTGACTGCGATAACGCGTGTAAACATGATTTTTAAGCCAATTTTGAGACTCTGTATCTCTAATATATCACATGAATGTCACTCATAAAATTTAGGCCTATATTACAAGTTTCCATCTATGAGCTGTACATCCTGCGAAAATTACATAATTTTTCACTTATTCCCTTTTCATATATTCAACCTTAAACTTTGCATTTTTTATACCAAGGTGCCAAAGAGTTTTTGACAAACTATTACAACAAATTTTATATACATACATATACATGTGGGCATGTCAAGCCTCACGTTCAAGGGATACAAACTTATACAACGAATTTATATGTAAATTCGATATACAGTAATTCATGCAGGTTGTATAATTATACCAGGTGTATTTATAATAAGAGTATTTTTATTTATCAGTATTTAAAACTCATACTTATTATTTATTCATTATTATAAATATTCATAAACATCATTAATAATTGTCGGTCACGATATTGCTCATTATTAAATGTTTATATCTTGTGATATGCAACATTACACATATTTAAAAAAATCTCTTATATCTAAACATGTTAATAATCTTATGTCTAGACATGTTAAATAATTGGTTTATTAATTTATTATAAAATTAAAATATTTTTATATTGAAATACATTGTCTTATCTCAGATCTGACCTCTACTCGCTCAGTCTATACCAAGGGTTAAAATTCAATTTAAATTTATATTAATTTCTTGTAGACTGGCCTTGTTTTAATATTCAACTTTAAATTAATCTTTCTATACTTCAAATATCTAATCACTTTACTATCTATTTTGATAATAAACTCTACTTTCTTTACTTTAAATTCTCTTTCATTTATTAATGCTTTTATATATATGCGATCGCTCATTCTTACGACTAAACATTTATTTACAATTTAACATATTATTACCATTTATTTACAATTTAACATATTATTACTAAGTATAAACTTTTCTTTGTTTTAATTTACTGTCTTTTGAAATCGTCTTCATGAGCTCTTTTTTTTTTTACAAATCATTTTAAAATGCATTACGCATGTCACCTCGATTTCTGATGATCTTACGACTGTTGTCCGGGGTCCAGCATTGTCCAGAGTTAGTTTTCCATTCCTCTTGTCCTGGCGTGGTCCTGGATACGTCTAGAGTCCAGCGTCGTTCTACGGCAGCATGTTCCTGGATACGTCTAGAGTCCAGCGTCGTTCTACGGCAGCATTCCCGTATCTACTCTTGGTAGACTTACTATTGCGGTAATTACTTTTTCCGTAATATTGTCGTGAATTTAACGAACGTTATTTCGTTTGTTACTGCAACTTGTAATAGAATAAAAATAAACTGTTTTGCCGATGGACAGCATGTCCGGCTGCAACTGTGTCTTGAAATGAAGAGAAGGGTTTTTGGTCGAACCCTTAATTTATACCCTCTCGAGATTCCGCGCCAGTCGGCTCCAAAATCGTCCTGTCGATACCTGCATATCTCGTGACAGCCCCCACTCCCGAACCTTTTCATCTATTTGCAATTATTAGCAAATAGCAATGTTTTGCACGGAATCGAGATAGCACAAATCATAGCTAATTCGATTAAGCACTTACTATATTAATTTGAGCGTCTTAGGGTAATTTGCGTATTTTTTGGCACGTTTATTTTGCACTGTCTTCGCATAACGTGTTCTATTAACGTCATCTTTTCACTGGGGATAACTATAAATTTCACACACACTTTGGTGCCTTTGGTTTGATCATACACTAATTAGTTTTCGCACAGTGAATTAAAATAATTATTTATTTAATTACTTGGGGCGGGTTGCTGAGATTCCTGTCTATGCCTGCATCACTAACACACACAAGATACACGTGTAACACACACACAATTGAGCAAGTGTTCACTGCTTGTCGAAACAGGTTAATTCTCCCCTAATCTAACAATGAAATATTTTTGCAATCTCAGACCTGTCCATTTACCCGTAACTTATACAAATTATACAAAATTTATATTTATTTAAATTAATGCCTAATACAGTGTATGGCTGTATCGTTCTACTATATAAAAAAGGAGAAGCTTCTAACATTTCATATTTCTCCTGAGAGTAGTACTACAATATTATTTCAGGAAAAAATTATAAAGGTGAGTCTTACTTCCTTCTACTGAAAATTTAATGTCAAAAATGTAATTTTTAGTCAATTGTGAAGTGAACTTTTTAAAGTCAATTATAAACAATTTCTTTAACAGTTAGGAAAGAAATGCCTCTTACCAATAATTTAGTTCATTTCATGTTGCATATTATGTTTTTTTTAATCACTTTGATATCTTTAAAACAAATATTATCAGGTTTTCTGTGAAACACTATCTTCATCAAAAAATGCTTGTTTTTTATTTAAAAAAGTCCAAGTGTTTAAAAATTTAACTCCCTATATTCTGGTAAGTTAACTGGCAAAAAAATCTAAAATTTCAAAAACATTGAGCAAGTGTAGAATATACATATATTCCACATGTACACACATACGAGGGGGTACCCAAAAATAACCAGAATTTTTTTTTTAAAGCTATGTATTTAATTTTTTTTACAAAACAACCTTATCACCTTCAAAGTACTCTCCATTACACTTAATACATTTGTCCAATCTGCAATCCCATTCCTGGAAACATTTTTCAAACTCGTCTGTTGTGATGGCCGACAGCTCCTGCCTAGTTTTTTTCTTTACCGCTTCCACGTTGTCAAAACATTGTCCTTTCATGTCGCTCTTCATTCGCGGAAACAAGAAGAAATCGCACGGAGCGAGGTCAGGTGAGTAAGGGGCGTGGGGCAAGGGAGTCATGTTTTTTGCTAAAAACTGGCGCACTGAAATGGCTGCGTGAGCAGGTGCATTGTCATGGTGGAAAAACCAGTCCCTCGTCTGCCACAAATCGGGCCTTTTTTGTCGCACATTGTTACGCGATCTTTTTAAAACTTCCAAATAGAAAGCTTGATTAACAGTCTGACCTGGTGGGACGAATTCAGAATGCACTACCCCTCTCACATCGAAAAAACAAATGAGCATCATCTTGATGTTTGATTTCACGTGACGAGCTTTTTTTGGGTGAGGCGACAATGAAGTTTTCCACTGGCTTGACTGTTGTTAAGTTTCGGGGTCATAACCATAGCACCATGACTCGTCACCAGTAATGACCTTGGAGAAAAAATCTGGGTCGGTTCGGAGCTGGTCTTTCAATGCACGGCATGTTTCAACTCGATGCTCTTTTTGCTGTTCAGTCAGGACCCGAGGCACAAATTTTGCAGTGACCCTTCTCATCCCCAAATCTTCTGACAAAATTCGCTGAACTTAGCTCCATGTTATTCCAGATAACTTACTAATCTCTTCAATGGTCCGTCGTCGGTCTTCAAGCACGATTGCATGAACGTTTTTAACATTTTCATCAATTCTGGAAGTTGACGGTCGTCCAGAACGAGGTTTGTCATCAATTGACATTTCACTTTCATTGAAACGAGAAAACCATTGGTACACTTGAGTTTTTCCCATAGCACTATCCTTGTAAGCTGTTTTCAACATCACAACAGTTTCTGCGGCGTTTTTCCTAAGCAGGAAACAAAATTTTACAGCAGCGCGCTGTTCACTTAAATCTGCCATGAGAAAAAACGAGGAGCAAGCGAAACTGCTTTTACAAAACAAATTACTGTGACCGGACATAACCTTCTCAGGCGACAACAATGACGGCACTGAACTCGGAACGAGTTGCGCTACACTCGCCTAGCGGGAGAAATGCGTACTACGTAAGCTCCGCCAGTCGCAGCGCTATTCCGGTTATTTTTGGGTACCCCCTCGTATATATTGTAACACAACAGAAATGCAGTCATCCATGTTACATAAATAGAATATTAACAAAATAATAAGTAAATCAATATTTAACTCCCATGATAATACAAAGGTCTAATAAATACATTTATAATTATAGATAAGAATGAATAAGGATGCAAGGTAGAAATAACAATAATAAACAAACCTGTAAATTAGACAATAGTTAGAGATCCATGTTCAGTGAAAAGTAAATAAATATTATACTGATGAGAACTGTAAGAAAGAAACTAGTACAGAAAATGTCAAAGTAAATGACAATGAAATTAAACAAAAATGAGACATTAATTTACCTTATAGCAATAGTAAGTAAGGATTATGAATTAAATGATATTATTTCGTAACGATGAATGTTATGTTAAAGTTTATGTTATGTTATGCAAATTACTTATTGAATTAATGGAAAGTAATGAAGCAAAATGTATTATTCAATTACTGTTATAGAAGGATGTGGGAAACAGTTAGTTAGTGTTAATGGATCTCAATTTTCTAATATGTGATCCATAGATCAAGATAAAATTGTTATTAGTTATGAAAAGAATAATTGTTTATGTAAATGTTAATAGTTAAGATTTTATTATATGTATGAACTTATGTAAAAGGGCTATAGTTGTTCACCAGTTATAAACAACGGTAGGTCCATATACAATAAAAAGCCTAACAGCCAATAACACTATATAACCACTCATAACATAAAGGTTAGGTACGGAAGTTAATAATAATTAATGAATACGGTTCAAAGAGCTAGAAAAAACATTTGATAAGTAATGATATATAATAAACCACCTCAATTTAAACAAATTATGATAACGCCACAATGCCATGATATCGATTGATAGCGTTTGATATCGAAAAAGTAATAAATATAAAAGAAACAGACTAAGATCAAAAAACCAGCAGAATAGATGTAGAAAATAATAAACAAACTATAGGTAAAGTTATATTCCGATATGATAGAAGATTAATAAGGAATGGACGAAAAATATATGAAATAATAACTATATACAAAACATTGAGAAGGAAGAAAAATAATGTGTTGCTAAGGACAACAATAATGTATGAAGTTGTTGATTTCGATTATTGCCTTTTATGATCTGAACGTGATGAGATTAAAAAACCAAAGAAATATTTAATATAATACCAATACTCTGGATTAACTTGATACATCTACAAGCTATAAAATTCTAATGATAATCGTATTGACTTATGCCAGCAAAGATTAACCAAATGAGATCATAATACAGTATCACAGTACAAATTAATAGCTGGGTTCCGCAAGGAAGGACTTGAATTGTCCTATACCAGAAAAGAATTAACGATATATTAAAACCAATACAAAGAGTTAACTGTGTCACAACAAATAATATACACCACGTTGGAACTCATAACCTTTTAAATACACGGAACATCACTGATTACTTCAAACGATAGAAGAACGTATTTGGATCCAGAATTTGCAGAAGGACCACCAGTCTGGCCGTAAATAAACCCAGGGAGCTGTGTTTCCGAGGTGAACAGGACAAGAATTCCACTTTATTAAACCGAAGAAAGGAATCTCGAACGACATATCCATTCTGAACGGCGAAGTTATCAACCAACTGCCTACTTGAGTTGCTTCGTTCTAGTCTGGTAAATTATAATTGTATAAATCATATTAACAACACAACACTTCAAATTTGTAAATCTTGCATTCTTATCTATGTATTTTTAATCTTCCCCACAGTTACAAGAACCTTCACACCCTGAATTAAATTAATTATAAACAAAAACAAATCATATGACCGAATATAAAATAAAGTATTGGACCGAACAATAATCGATTCACGCAATCTATGGCCTTTTTGTATGCCAATTGGAACCTATCTTATTTAATGTTGAAGGAGTGAATAAATAAAGAAACCTTGTATAGTTGCAAAATCTTATTATTTGGAGTATTATTTAATGAGTTGGGAATAAAAAGTAACTGACTAAGTACATAATAATTGGTTACCGTAAACAGTGAATTAACCTATAAGTTTTGTTGCCCCAGAACTGCAGCGCTTATTGCGGAATTCTCCGACACCAAAGAGAAGAGTATTAAAATACAAAATTTACATAATTCTCTTCGAGGTATACTAGGGTTGAGCGAAATTATAGAATAAAACATTTATTATTTAGGTTACAAGCACACTAACATTGGTATTTTTCTTAGAGAGATAAGCTAATATTAGTTAATGAAATTACTATATTCCCCAACTCCAAATATCTCAGAAAGTGAATTAAATTAACACGACCGAAGAGAGGAGAGACAGAGAAGCATACCCATTCCTAGTAACAAATAGGTTTACATTGCGTGATACATTAGTAGACGCAAGACGTCGTTTAGTAACAAATTGGCGCTCAACTTGTGTAGGGCTTAAGTTAAGTAACTATAATTATAGTAATATTACTTAACCAGAGCAGGCAACTGTGGGAGAATAAAAATGTATGATACCAGAGGTAGATCAAAGAGGAGGGCAGAAGATACGGAGAAGGAAGAAGGTGAACAAGAACAGGAAATAGAAATAATAACAGATCAAATCAAATCAAATCAAGCCCCACTGTTTGGGCTAGCCACTTGGTCACCAGACCGCTGTATGCCGGTCGTTACAAAAGAATAAAATGTATATGGAAAATTCAATAAAAATAGAATTTTCAACTAATAAAATAATTTTGTTATGTTAATAAATGTGTTTAAATGAGAAATATATCTGTTCTAAAAGGTTCTTGTAAAATTTTAATGACAGGTAGGTATTTATTGACCGTCGAGCACTTCTTGAAGATTTGAACCAAGTCTGGAGTTAAATAGATTAACTCTAGTTAATAATCGATTGGTGACTTTTCTGACTGGTCCAATATCTTGTTCAAAATAGAATATATTCTTCTTACTTAAGTCCTTCAGCCTTATAAATACCCTTAAATTACCCTGTGAAATAAGTAACAGATACGAAATAATGGAAATATAAATATTTATTGACAAATTAAATAAAGAATCGATATTTTATCGATGGAGAGCAATTATCGACTCTGTCTCGGGAATTATCGATTGTGTCATACAGAACAAAATTTTATGTTATATTATATTAAAAGACAGGTTCTTTGAGCGATTAGAATTAATAGTCAGAGAAGGGTGACGAGAAAGTATAACTTTAACAATTAAAAATAAATACAATAATTACTATTCAATAGTATTTAAATAATTTCAGTATATAATATTTGAATATAAATGTTTTGTCAAACCAATGAAGACTGACGTCACTGCGATATGGTTAGCAGACTTCGTTTTCAAGATGGCCGCTACTCGAGTTGGACTAAGTTACAGCATATGCGTCGTGTCAGAAAATCACAACAAAATGACCTTTATTAAGGTTTAAAATGTCCCCGCACTGGTGTAATATGTCTGTTAATCTATTTGGTGTATTCTGGTGAAGTGTTCTGTGGAAACTTGTGTTAGTTAGTTTATTTTCTATGTGTTCAACTTCTGCGGTTAAGTCCTCAAGTTATGGTTAGGAATTTCAGAATGAATCAGTTTAATTATAATGTTTTATTTGTTTTTATCACTCGTATTATAGAGTTAAGTGTTTGTTTTCACTATTGTCGTGAATGTATTAACAGCTTTAGCTTTAAAAAGTGTCTAAACCGTCTAACTCTCGTTCACTTATTTCAATGGCTAAACGCTAATACCATTTTTCTCGATTTAAAGAAACGTTCTTTACACAACTGTCCAGCTTGATATTCAACAAAAGACTAATTAACTTGGTCATAAATCTGGCCCAGTTAATCTTTGAAAAAGTATTGTTAACATTTTCGATTACCTGTACACATGATAAAATATTACATTATATATAGAATTTATCTATTTTATTCATCTCTTTTATGAATTATGAACCTTATTATCGGTTTAACCATCTCATTCCCTTTAAATTGATGTATTATAGTCCATATCTGTAGACATTTTGTGGAAATTAACAAATTTTGTTCACACTTTGGAAATATAGGCTCAAAATTGGATTTCCGTCTTTATACAAAATTCCTCCATTTTAAATATTATTAATACTATTATAATAAATTTTAATTATTCATATTCCTCTTCCTTTCCTTAAATACATATAAATTACACCTTTGAACTGGTTTTTTGTGTTAATCTGTAAATTTGACATTGCTCTTTAAAATTAATTAATTTATATATTGTAAAAATTTACAAAACGTTAAGGTATATTTCCTTATTATCATTTTAATTCATAGGATCATTCCCAGTAGTGTTTAACTGTGTTTTCTTATATAAATCTTGGTAGTTTACAGGATTTATAAGTGAATTATACTAGTTTATATTGGTTCTCTGATTTCACCAAATGGCCTAGATTTTAGAATTTTATATTTCTTTCTTTCTCAAATAATTTAAACTTAATTCCTCCTCTGACTTTACATAATTACAATTATATGAAAATAACATGGTTTATAACTTATTGTGTGGTGTAGTAGTTAATTAACACTACTGTTATTAAAACAAATAATTATGAACATTGTTTAGCAATCTGCACAATTGAACATATTGCAGATATGGTTTGAACATATATCTTTTAACTATTTTTGAGCTAACATAGCATACCTATTAGAACATTATTAATGGTATGTTGGCTATTATTTATCAAACATAATTCTTTTTAAAACACATAACATAAATCTTATTTCCTAATAACCCTTACAAATACATTTTATTAACACATTGATTTTAGGACTGTGAATGGACAGTCTATTTAAACATTTTACACTTATTAATACTATATTAATACCAGTCTTTTCTGGTTTAAACCATTATTATTGTGATCCCCTACATCAGTAAACATTAACTCCCATACTCTATTTATTATCATTTTTTACAAATGTCTTGTAAATAAAGATTTACATTAAAATAATAAAATACTGGAAATCTTCCATTTTATTATTTTATTATGCTGTTTATTATTAGATATTAAAGTTGTGATATAGCATACTGACAAGTTATAGTATCACCAACTTTAAGTTTATTGCTTTTCTAAAAAACACTTACACAAATTCACTTTCACTGTTGGTTCTGATATTTTGAGTCTTATTATCTCAGACCAGACCTTTAGTAATCATGGACTGCTAAGACTAGTTTATTTTCTTTATTACACAATAGTTTTAGTCGGATCACTTCTTATAACGCTATACAGCACTTTAGTTTTCTCAATAATTACATTTTATAAGATTTTGGGTATGTTATACTTTCTTTTGCATAGTTTTTGTGGGTTTGGGGTTGATAGTAGTTTATATAATAATAGGTTTTACTACGGTGTTTCTTTCATACTATTTCTTCCTCTCCTCCTGTCTTCTTTCTTGTCCTTCTTCGTATCTTCCTTCTGGTCTTCATGCTTGTCCCTCTTCTAGTCTTCATTCTTGTCCCTCGTCTAGTCTTCACTCTTCTGGTCTTCCTTCCTCATTCTTGGGTAAACCAAGGTACTTGGTGTTATCACGACTGAGGTTTAGTTTGGAGTATTTAATTTATTCACTGAACTGACTTTATTCTTCTATACAGGTTTCAGGGTATTGTTTTCTTCCTGATCACAAACTTTATTCTTCCCTCTTCGTGTTTTTGGGGTATTTTGGTATTCACCACTCTTTAATTGAGTCTCTTTTTTCTTGATATGGTCTTATATAATTGGTTTACTGCTCTGAGCTTCCTGGGTAAAGTACTGATATGATATTATGAGTTGCTTCGATACTTTCTTTGGTTTTTTAAACAGTGGTTTTTATATATAATGTAGTGAGGATTTTTATTTTATTGTGGTTCATTCCTCTGATTTATTTAAATGTCATACAATATTATTATAACATTTGTTGGTGTAATTAAACTTTATGATTTCACATGACTTAAAATGTAGTGGATTTTCTGTCACGCTACAGAATGCCCTTCTCCAGAAGTAATTTTTTCAGACTATACTTGCTTTGTCTGAAACAATTGCTTATGATAATTATTCAAGGTTTGTTATTATTTTGGCCTTCCTTCCATTTCAAAATTTTCTTATTTATATTTGAGTTTATATCATTCTCACTTGATCCTCCTTGATAGTAATAGTCATCTGAGTTTCATATTTATTATTTCATTTTTATATTTCTTCTTAGTATTTTCTCCTTGGGATATTTCCTCCCTATCGTTCCCTACTTTGTGAGCTGGTTCAGTTCAGAGAGGCACTGTACGCTACTTTCCTCTGCTGTCCAATACTTCACACATATTTGAGTACAGAGGCAAATCATCTCTGCTCAAAAAACATATTAATCCTACTGGAATTATCATCAGACAGATTAAAAAAAATTATTCAGAATAGTACACATTTGTTACTATTTAAAAAATATCTTTGGGATACTTCACTTATTACTTATTATACTTCTCAGAGATTTTAATATTCCTATCTCAGTTGTTCATCTGACTCATTATCTGGATGTTTCTTTCATTTGATATTATGGTAGGAAGCTCTTCTATTATTACATTTTTCAACTTTTTTTATCATATAAATCTTTTGGTTATAAATTCTTTATTACCTTCTGGTTTTTTTTTTTCATTATAATCTGCATTATTTATAGTAGCATATCTTTATGACATTTTTAGACTGTTTCTTTGTTCTTAAAATTTCCACTTGTTCTATTTTCTAGAATTTTTTTTATAACTGTCATTATCATAATTGATATTTAATTCATAAATCATTTTATATTAATTCGTTTAATTACATAAATCTTTGACATTATTTTCACATCATTCCTGTCATTGTTATTATACTTGCGAATGACGGTTTTTTATTAATTTCATAATGAGGTCATAATTTCTCCTCATACCACTTCAAAGTTTCATTCTCTCATAATTTCAAAGACGTTTTTGTACTTTATTATTCAATCACTCAAATCGCATTAAAGAATTTTTTCTTTTTTATTTCCTTTAGCATCAGTTTATGGAAAGGTTTTTCCTCTTCATATTGAACTTAGACTTGATCATACTGTCCAGAATTATTTGTTTTAATTCTAAATTTGTCTCCCTTTTTTCATCCCATTATGATCCTTTGTTACCATGGTAATTATTTTCTATGCTTACCATAAATGTGGTATGACATCTCTTCTGTTTATCTCACCAAAGTGTTTTATTTATAATTGGTTGGTAAGTTGTACTTGTACTTGGTTTGGAAACTTGATTTATACATAATTCAAAATTCACTCTTCTTATATTATTCCGTGAAGTTTTCTCAAATAATTTGTATGTAAGGTGGGCTTACATGTGTTTAGGTTGGTTTTATTTTTCTGAATTCTCTTGGTATTATTGTCAAAATGTTTCTCTTCAAATAAATATTTAGTAAGCTGTCCTTACTTGTTTTTGACTTTAGATGGTTTTATTTCTAAATTCTCTCCTTCTTTATTATTATATTATAGCCATAAAGTTTTTCTTCAAATATTTGTTATGTAAGGTGGGCTTACATTGTTTAGAATTTTGGGGATTTTTAAATTCTGTCTTCTTCTTATATTCTTGCCATAAAATTTCCTTCAAATATTTTTTTATGTAAGGTGATCTTACCATTGTTTTAGAATTTGGCTGGTTAAGTCCAAACTCTTCTTATATTATTCTTCTTTTCAAATAATTTCCTTCAAATAAATTGTATATAATTGGCTTATATTGTGTTTAGAATTTAGAGGTTATTTTAAATTCTATCTTATATATCTTCTTTCAAAATTGTTTCTTCTCAAATAAATTGTATGTAATTGGCTTACATTATGTTTAGAATTTAGAGGTTTTTTTAAATTCTATCTTATATATCTTCTAGCCCTAAAATTTTCTAATAATTGTAGATAATATGTGCTTATATTTCTTTTTAGAATTTGGCTGGTTAAGTCCAAACTCTTCTTATATTATTCTTCTTTTCAAATAATTTCCTTCAAATAAATTGTATATAATTGGCTTATATTGTGTTTAGAATTTAGAGGTATTTAATCATAAAATTTCTTCATGGATGCCTGGTTAAAGACACCCTTGACTTTATTTGAACTCATTTCCTTGATTTCGTAGGTGTTGTTGTTATTGTCCTTTGAGACAATATAGGGACCAGTGTACAGGAGCAATAACTTTTTTGTTATCCCCTCTAAGGAACTGGGTAATTCCCTATTCTTTAACAACACCTTCTCTCCAATGGTATAATGAATAACCTTACCCATGCATTTATTGTATTTGTTCCGCCGTTTCTCCTGATCTTCGGCCACCTTATTACAAAATTGAATTTTATCAAATCTATATTTATGTTCTCTGGGGAACTCCAAGATATCTTCAATCTCTCTAGGGGGTTGTCTCTCGTACATTGCGGAGTATGGGGTTATTCCTATGGCAGGATGGTAGGCCAGGTTGAGGAATTCTTCAGTAGCCTCCAAATATTCTTGCCACCTTCTCTGCTGATCATGGCAATACGTTCTTAATAGGCGCCCCACCTCTCGCAAGACTCTTTCGGCCGGGTTACTGCTTGGGTGGTATACGGATGTCTTGTATGTGTGAACCCCCATGGACAGCAGTGTATCCCGCCATCTCATCCCCTTGAATTGCGTTCCGTGGTCGGTTATGATCGATACCGGTTTTCCGACGGTTGGGAAGTACTGGTCGATCAGGATATTAAGAACTTTATTCGTAGTCGCCCGATTCGCTGGGTATAGCTTAACGAACTTGGTGTAATGGTCCATAATGATGACGATATATTTGTATCAGTGGCGGCCTCCACTGCGGGGAAATGGCCCGCAGATATCCAGGAATACCTTCTCAAGTTTAGACTGCGATGTTATTGGAATCATCTGCCCTTTTCTTTTCTCGTTATTAGTTTTTATGAGTTGGCAGATGCGACAGTTTCTAATATACCTCCGTACTTTCCGATTGATGTCCTTGATATAGCAGCTTTCTTCCAGGGCCTTTACCACCTTTAAAGCGCCCATATGCCCATATCGAACATGATAACTGATCACTATCTCTTTCTCGATATGGGTCGGAATTATTACCTTCCACTCCTCCTTATATAATGATGGTTTGGAAAACAGGATTCCCTTATGTATAGTGTAATATTGGGAGATTGTCTCATCTCCTGCTTCCAATCTTGAGATAATAGTAATTAATTTCTGGTCAGCTTGTTGGTGTGTGCTTAGTTGTTCCAGAACTGATTGTAGACCGGCGCTGCTGCTGAGAATATGGTACACCTTCAGAATACTCTCCTTCTCCCCCTCGAACGTCTGCTTGTCAATGTCAACTCTAGACAATACGTCCGCGACGATATTCTTCCTTCCGGGGATATACTCCCACTTAAGGTCGTATTCTTGCAGCAATAGTATCCACCGCGTTAACCTTCCATGGCTCAGCTTACATCTCTTAAGGAACGAGATAGATTTATGGTCTGTCCGGACGGTAACGGGATAACCAAGAATATATGTACGGAACTTTCCGCACGCGAACACGACACTCAATAACTCCTTTTCTGTCACATGATAGTTTTTCTCACTCTGGTTCACAGCTCTGCTGGCAAAACAGATTACAAGATGCTCGCCCTCCTCATCCTCTTGATATAAAGTAGTGCCGAGGCTGATGTCACTGGCATCACAATTAAGAAAGAAAGGCTTGTTAAAATCTGGATGGCGGAGTATAATGTGTTTAAGGAATTTTTGTTTTATAAGAGTCAATAGGTTTTGTTGTTCATTACCCCAGATCCATTTATTTTTAGATGACAGTTGCGGCTGAAATCTGGCAGTCAGTTCGGAGTACTTTTCCTGGAACTTGCGGTAGTAATTACAGAGTCCCAGGAACGACTGTAACTGCCTTCGATTCTTTGGTGTAGGAAAGTTCTGAATTGCTTCGACTTTTTCAGCCGACGGTGAGATTCCCTTATCATTTAATATGAAGCCCAAGAATTGTATCTCTTTAGCAATAAAATGAGACTTTGCTAACTTCAGAGTAATATTGTTTGCTGCTAGCTTCTGTAAGACGTGTTCCACACGGTAGCAGTGTTCCTCCCAAGTTTCTGAGGACACTAGCAAGTCATTGACGTATACGGTGGTGAATTTTAGTGCTTCTTGGCCAAGTATTTGATCCATGCAGTGCACAAAGACTGCTACTGAGTTTACCAGTCCGAAGGGCAACCTCTTAAACTGGTAGTTCCGCCCTTCGAATATAAAGGCCAGATACTGGCGACTCTGTGGATGTAATTCCACCTGCCAGTATCCGCACACCGTATCCCAGGTAGTGAAGTATTTGGTACCGTGGAACCGTTTTAAGATCTCCTCAATCTCACCGGGCGAAGTCCTGTCATTTATGATCATCTTATTTATTTCGCGCGCATCTAAACATAAACGGACTTGTCCGTTTTTCTTAGGAATAGCCACGATAGGACTTGTGTAAGGGGAATGGCTACTCTCTATAATGTCACGGTTAATCATTTGCTCTATTTCAGCTCTTACTGCTTGCTTTCGTGATTGCGCAATGGGGTAAGACTTCCGGTTAAAGTCTACAGTGTCTCGGAATTGTAGAGTACACTGGAAATTCTTCACTTTACCGGGCTCATCAGAAAAGACTGATTTATATTTATTGTAGATGTCTATTAATTTGTTCGCTTGATTTGTTGTTAAACCTTCGCCAGTTATACCGCTCCGGAAATCCCTGATCTCCTGGATTTTTTGCGACCATAAATCTTCATTGGAGGTGTCGTCTATTCTCTGTTCAATTATGGACGTTGGATGGATGTAATTGATTTTTCGGATTTGCTGATGGATACTATCGGGAACGACTTGGTCACTACCCACCAAGTTCGCCGTCCAAGTATGTCCGTTAGAAAACAGTGATAATGTTTCAGTTCTTAGATCAATGATGGCGGAATTTCTCCTAAGCACATCACACCCGACCAGTATATTAAATGGCAGACCGCTCGCCACCAAGAATTCCATGTCAATCGCTATACCACAGCTCATCACACTGGCGGAGACTTGTCTACGTATAGTTTTGTTTTGTCGGCCGGTTGCTCCCAACAAAACAATATTATTCAACGGCAATGTTGGTAAAGTTCTCCCGCACTCTTGCTGTATCCTCTCCAGTTCCGTCGTACTTATTATTGATACGTTTGACCCAGTATCGATCATTAACTTGGCTGGGATGCCTTCTACCTTGGCGTCAACATGTATAATTTCATTATTGAAGTTATTGGTGGGACTCCTGTTATCCTCTTCCAATAACTCCTGTCTGATGTCCTTCAGGTAGTTGCACCCGATGATTGTAATACGATTGTGATTATTTTCAGAATTGCACTCATTATCATTATCATACCCAGTAGTCAGAAGCAGTAATGGGTTCTGGCGATTTCTTACTGCCTGTGCCCGTTTAAAGGCTCGGCATCATTGTTCCTTTGAGCCATATTATTCAATGCCTCATTTGGGATGCTCAGAGTGGTTACTTGCCGATCTGTTCTATGGTCTTCCGGTCGTTCATGGTGCGACCTCTGTTCAGTGTTGTCCAAACTATTGCTCCTACGCGCCGGATAGTACCTCGGTTGGTCCCGTTCTAGGCTCCTCCGCCTTTCTTCGTATCTTCGGTAACTGCTTCGTCGATTGTGGTTGAATCCTCGTTGTCTTCCTTCTGTGGCTCGTATGAAGTTCACTCTAGGGCGAGGGAACCTATTATTATTAAAATTACCATTATTGGGACCCGCACGATTAGCATTATTAGGGTAAGGACTATTACCATAATTGGGGCTTCTCTGACTATTTACGTTATTAGGGTAGGGATTGCGGTTACCCTGATAACCATTAGAGGGTCGATTCGGGTTTTGCTGGTTGGGACCCGTATTATTATTATCATTGTAATTAGTATTATTTACATTATTTCCATTATTAGAATTGTTATTTCGCGGCTATGCCCGACCTCATTGGTACCCAGTATTTATGTGGTTCATACTCTGGTTATTATTCTGGTACGTCCTTGGTTCGGGCCCATCACTTCTTCTACGACTCTGCCGGTAGTAATCTTCATTTTCATAATTCTCTAGGAGTTCTGTCATTGCCTGGATGGTTTTTATCTGGCTGCCCCTCCTAGCACGAATCACCTCCTCATCATAATGGTAAGACAGCTTGTTTATTAGGCATTCCTCCGGTATGGCTGGTTCTAAGTGCTTGGCCATACACACTTTGCCGAGGAAATAAGCTGTCATTGAGCCGCCGACTTGTGGTTTATAGCGGCCGTGGCATATATTATCTCTTATGAGATTTTGCGTGGTCTCTGACCAGTACTTGGCTTTGAACAGGCTCTTGAATTGTTCATAATTGTCGATGTCGCTCCGGTTGGCCATCCACCAATGGTCATTCACCTCCCGAAACGACTCATCAAGGATCTCTCTGTTCTGGACCCATCGGTTCCCTCGGTGTTTCTCGAGGTACTCCTCTATTCGTGCCAAGAACTCCATAGGCTTCCGTTTGTATTGACGGAAATTGAGCCATTCTCTGTTCTCTGACATGGGGAAATTGTGATATCCCGATGGTCTGTTTCTTATTAACTCTATCTCCTCCTGGCTCTGACGCACCTGTCCGGTTATGTTCACCATAGCGACTTCCACGCTGTCGCATCTTTCTGTTACTTGGGTCCTCACTTTATTTACTTCCTCCAAGGCAAATTTCTTGGTCTCCTCCAATTTAGTTTCCTGTTGTTCTTGGACCTGAGTAATCTCCTTAGTTATTACTTCCCGGACTTCCAGCACTTCGTTTTCTGTTTGACGACATCTTTCGTCTACTTCTCGGATCTGCTGGTTAACAACCACAACTTCCTGTTCTAATTTCTTGACGATGGACTTCTTCGTCTCAGTTATCTTTTTATTTATCTCCTCCTTGGCTAACTCAATCCTCTCGTCTAATTTATTCATGTTCTCTTGGTTAACTTCCCTTAATTCTTCTCTCATCAGTTGATTGTCCTCTCTCAATTCTTCCAATCTTTCTCCCATCGTCTCTTCCAGTTTCCGGTTATTTTCCCTTAATTCCTCTTTCAATTGTTGGTTGTCACTCTCTATTTTCTTACTCAAATTCTTACTGGTCTCTTCTATCCTTTTATTAGTATTTTCTATCTTACGGCCCAATTCTTCCTTTGTGGATCGGTTATCTTCTTTCAGATCCTCTAGTTTTTCATTTAATGAATGGTTATCGTCATCCATTTTCTTGCTTAAATTCTCCTCCATCTTCTTGTTATCTTCCGTAGTGGAATCCATTTTCTTAGTTACTCCTTCTATTTTGGATTCTAGGTTCTTATTCATTTCTTCACTCAATTTCTTACCCATATCCATTATCATTTGCCTTAGGGCTTCCTGTAAATTAACCTCCCCTAATGGTGTCGGTATTTCAGGTTGTTCCCCTGGTGTTGTTCAGGTTTTTTCGGTTCCACCTGGGCCACTAACACTTCCGGATCTTCTACGGGTGTTGCCTCCTTATCCCCCATGTCAACCTCTTTTTCGGCCTCTGCCGCCCTCTTTTTCGAGGTAGCTCGTCTTTGCATCTTTCTCTGTCTCTATTTGTTAATCGCTGCCAAGCTTAGATTATTAAGCCCTCTAAGTTGGACGCCACTTTGTAACAAGACCTCTGTTGTGGTGTAATCAAATCAAGCCCCACTGTTTGGGCTAGCCACTTGGTCACCAGACCGCTGTATGCCGGTCGTTACAAAAGAATAAAATGTATATGGAAAATTCAATAAAAATAGAATTTTCAAATAATAAAATAATTTTGTTATGTTAATAAATGTGTTTAAATGAGAAATATATCTGTTCTAAAAGGTTCTTGTAAAATTTTAATGACAGGTAGGTATTTATTGACCGTCGAGCACTTCTTGAAGATTTGAACCAAGTCTGGAGTTAAATAGATTAACTCCAGTTAATAATCGATTGGTGACTTTTCTGACTGGTCCAATATCTTGTTCAAAATAGAATATATTCTTCTTACTTAAGTCCTTCAGCCTTATAAATACCCTTAAATTACCCTGTGAAATAAGTAACAGATACGAAATAATGGAAATATAAATATTTATTGACAAATTAAATAAAGAATCGATATTTTATCGATGGAGAGCAATTATCGACTCTGTCTCGGGAATTATCGATTGTGTCATACAGAACAAAATTTTATGTTATATTATATTAAAAGACAGGTTCTTTGAGCGATTAGAATTAATAGTCAGAGAAGGGTGACGAGAAAGTATAACATTAACAATTAAAAATAAATACAATAATTACTATTCAATAGTATTTAAATAATTTCAGTATATAATATTTGAATATAAATGTTTTGTCAAACCAATGAAGACTGACGTCACTGCGATATGGTTAGCAGACTTCGTTTTCAAGATGGCCGCTACTCGAGTTGGACTAAGTTACAGCATATGCGTCGTGTCAGAAAATCACAACAAAATGACCTTTATTAAGGTTTAAAATGTCCCCCCACTGGTGTAATATGTCTGTTAATCTATTTGGTGTATTCTGGTGAAGTGTTCTGTGGAAACTTGTGTTAGTTAGTTTATTTTCTATGTGTTCAACTTCTGCGGTTAAGTCCTCAAGTTATGGTTAGGAATTTCAGAATGAATCAGTTTAATTATAATGTTTTATTTGTTTTTATCACTCGTATTATAGAGTTAAGTGTTTGTTTTCACTATTGTCGTGAATGTATTAACAGCTTTAGCTTTAAAAAGTGTCTAAACCGTCTAACTCTCGTTCACTTATTTCAATGGCTAAACGCTAATACCATTTTTCTCGATTTAAAGAAACGTTCTTTACACAACTGTCCAGCTTGATATTCAACAAAAGACTAATTAACTTGGTCATAAATCTGGCCCAGTTAATCTTTGAAAAAGTATTGTTAACATTTTCGATTACCTGTACACATGATAAAATATTACATTATATATAGAATTTATCTATTTTATTCATCTCTTTTATGAATTATGAACCTTATTATCGGTTTAACCATCTCATTCCCTTTAAATTGATGTATTATAGTCCATATCTGTAGACATTTTGTGGAAATTAACAAATTTTGTTCACACTTTGGAAATATAGGCTCAAAATTGGATTTCCGTCTTTATACAAAATTCCTCCATTTTAAATATTATTAATACTATTATAATAAATTTTAATTATTCATATTCCTCTTCCTTTCCTTAAATACATATAAATTACACCTTTGAACTGGTTTTTTGTGTTAATCTGTAAATTTGACATTGCTCTTTAAAATTAATTAATTTATATATTGTGAAAATTTACAAAATGTTAAGGTATATTTCCTTATTATCATTTTAATTCATAGGATCATTCCCAGTAGTGTTTAACTGTGTTTTCTTATATAAATCTTGGTAGTTTACAGGATTTATAAGTGAATTATACTAGTTTATATTGGTTCTCTGATTTCACCAAATGGCCTAGATTTTAGAATTTTATATTTCTTTCTTTCTCAAATAATTTAAACTTAATTCCTCCTCTGACTTTACATAATTACAATTATATGAAAATAACATGGTTTATAACTTATTGTGTGGTGTAGTAGTTAATTAACACTACTGTTATTAAAACAAATAATTATGAACATTGTTTAGCAATCTGCACAATTGAACATATTGCAGATATGGTTTGAACATATATCTTTTAACTATTTTTGAGCTAACATAGCATACCTATTAGAACATTATTAATGGTATGTTGGCTATTATTTATCAAACATAATTCTTTTTAAAACACATAACATAAATCTTATTTCCTAATAACCCTTACAAATACATTTTATTAACACATTGATTTTAGGACTGTGAATGGACAGTCTATTTAAACATTTTACACTTATTAATACTATATTAATACCAGTCTTTTCTGGTTTAAACCATTATTATTGTGATCCCCTACATCAGTAAACATTAACTCCCATACTCTATTTATTATCATTTTTTACAAATGTCTTGTAAATAAAGATTTACATTAAAATAATAAAATACTGGAAATCTTCCATTTTATTATTTTATTATGCTGTTTATTATTAGATATTAAAGTTGTGATATAGCATACTGACAAGTTATAGTATCACCAACTTTAAGTTTATTGCTTTTCTAAAAAACACTTACACAAATTCACTTTCACTGTTGGTTCTGATATTTTGAGTCTTATTATCTCAGACCAGACCTTTAGTAATCATGGACTGCTAAGACTAGTTTATTTTCTTTATTACACAATAGTTTTAGTCGGATCACTTCTTATAACGCTATACAGCACTTTAGTTTTCTCAATAATTACATTTTATAAGATTTTGGGTATGTTATACTTTCTTTTGCATAGTTTTTGTGGGTTTGGGGTTGATAGTAGTTTATATAATAATAGGTTTTACTACGGTGTTTCTTTCATACTATTTCTTCCTCTCCTCCTGTCTTCTTTCTTGTCCTTCTTCGTATCTTCCTTCTGGTCTTCATGCTTGTCCCTCTTCTAGTCTTCATTCTTGTCCCTCGTCTAGTCTTCACTCTTCTGGTCTTCCTTCCTCATTCTTGGGTAAACCAAGGTACTTGGTGTTATCACGACTGAGGTTTAGTTTGGAGTATTTAATTTATTCACTGAACTGACTTTATTCTTCTATACAGGTTTCAGGGTATTGTTTTCTTCCTGATCACAAACTTTATTCTTCCCTCTTCGTGTTTTTGGGGTATTTTGGTATTCACCACTCTTTAATTGAGTCTCTTTTTTCTTGATATGGTCTTATATAATTGGTTTACTGCTCTGAGCTTCCTGGGTAAAGTACTGATATGATATTATGAGTTGCTTCGATACTTTCTTTGGTTTTTTAAACAGTGGTTTTTATATATAATGTAGTGAGGATTTTTATTTTATTGTGGTTCATTCCTCTGATTTATTTAAATGTCATACAATATTATTATAACATTTGTTGGTGTAATTAAACTTTATGATTTCACATGACTTAAAATGTAGTGGATTTTCTGTCACGCTACAATATATATATATATATATATATATATATATATCACATTTAATATTTATAAATAAATTTACCTCAAGATATACCTTTTTTTCCTCTTATTAGGAACATGTTTCGGGTACCATCTTGTACCCATCCTCAGCCTTCCGGTTTTTGTGTCTGGTGAAGTACATATGTGTTGGTTGACTATTATTATTGTGGCTTCCTGTTGGCTTCTGGTACTTCAAATTGGTTTTATTGTGTGTGATTGTGGTGTATGTGTTAGTTTTTTGTGTATTTTCGATGTTGAGTGCTTTGAATATTGTGTCATGTTTTGTATTGATTTGTACTTGTTCAGGTATTAGTTTGTTTTGTGTTTTATGTTTGTATATTTGTAAATTTTCCCAAATGTTCATTATGGTGCCTTTGTGTGGTATATGTTTTATTACTGTCATGTGTAGTGTATATGGGAAAGTTTACAAATATACAAACATAAAGCACAAAACAAACTAATACCAGAACAAATACAAATCAATACAAAACATGACACAATATTCAAAGCACTCAACATCGAAAATACACACAATACAAATACATATACCACAATCACACACAATAATACAATTTTAAAATACCAAAAACCAACAAACAACCTTAATAGCATCCAACAGCCAACACACAAATACTTCACCAGACACAAGATCGCGAAGGCTGAAGATGAGAGCACGGGAGCTCTCGAAACATGTTCCAAATAAGGAAAAACAACATCTTGAGGTAAATTTAGTTATAAATATTAAATGTAATATATATATATATATATATATATATTGTTACAACACAAATAAGCCACCCCAATACCAGGGATAAAAAAGATGATTCTGAACGTAAATAAGTAGTTCATAAAATAAAATGTTCAATATAAAGAAAACAAAAAGACAATGACACGGCAAACGACGACATGACCTAACCCAAGTGATTGACCCAACAAAAGGAAACAAAAGAAGAAGGGAACAACAAAAAACAAACGTGAATAAAACCAAATAAGAAAGTGATTAACCAAACCAAATGAAGAAGGGAAAAAACCGAAACCAAGCAAAATGAAACCAATTGAAGGAATTGAATGACTCAATGCCACTTATTAAAATGAACCCAAAGGAGAAGATGGAAAAACAAGATATAAAGGAAATACACTGAAGGTGAAGAAGGAGGAAAACGAAAAAGAAACAAACCTACGATAAAGGGAAATAAATAAAAAGGAAATCAAATGATAAGACACAAACAAGTAATAAAGAATAAAAGCAGGAGAAATGGTACACTCAATGTACGGTTGAAAAAGAAACCAATAAATAACTTAAATAATAAATAAATATTATTATCAATTAATGGATAATAAAGTAAATGACAATTGAAAGAAACCCAATTAAAGAATGTTAAATATTGTAACGTTATAATGTTATTGTCTCTGTAAAACAAAGTGTAGTGCGTTCGTCTCGCACTGGGCCCGTTACATCTATTCTTGCGCTAACGATGTCCGTAGCGATGTTGTAATTACCAGTACAACGCGGTAGTAACCTTACCTGTTAGTAAATAGGGATTTGTGATTCCCGGGTGGCGCCAAATTGTTATTAAAAACAATTAAAATTCTTAGATAATATGGTTTAACTGAGTTCACAGCTGTGATGGCCGGAGCATTCAAATACTTCCCGCCTTGGTTAGACGACTGACTCGATCAAGTAGTGTGTCGATTTGCAGCATGAGCGGTGTACTGTCAAAGCTAATTCGCTAACAAAACAAATTATATGATACACTCCCTATGAAATAATAACAATGGTTACTCCCTGTACTAGTTATTTTAATGGTTGATAAATAAATTTTCAGTTTGACAATTAAATTATATTGATTGATTAATAAATTTGCACCGACATTTTACATGAAACAATTTTTCTCAGGATGACGAATCGATTTTGGTAACGAGGTACACATATCATAATGGCTACTGAGCGGTTTAGTTATTACAATTATTTTCGTTCCAAAATCTGAGATTCTTTTGATTACAAGACAAATAATTCCTATGATTACAATAAAAAGTACATTACCTTACTTTATGTGTACTTAAATAATAAGGTGTGTGGTTATAATATGTTCTGTAGTGTCGTTAAATATGTTTCTAAAGTTCGTATTCACACAACAGGTTATGTGTTATGTTAACAAATTTTCAGTGTGTTATTTTTCTTAATTAATATTTGAAAGAGAATATTCGGTTTATAGTGTGAGTTCAAATTACTTGTAGAAATATTTAAAATGAGATTATTTTTGGAAATAGGGTAATTCAAGGATACTTAACACATCAGATGACTTGGTGTTATCAATCATTGAGTCGGAAGAGGATTGGGCTGCAATTGTTTTCTGTTTTCATTAATCTTGGGGCTTAAGTAGGTCTGGCGTCCTTTTCATATTAGACGTGGTCATATTTTCATTTAATTTCCTGGTAAAATGGTCCTTGGCATCAGTTGACTGTTCCAGTTGTTCATCTGCTTCTTATTCGATCATTGTTTTGAATTTCGTTTACTATTTTTACATTTTTTGATTAAAAATTGGTCTTCCAAAATTTGGCTTCTGTTCGGCAAGAGTGACGCTTTACGAGTAACGATTTTCAACGGTAATTCTGTCCCTAACGGCAGTTGCTATGGTTACTAATTAAATCTGATTGGCTTACATTGACATAAATCCATTGTTATCAAAATTTGAATTCTTTTCAAAATCCTTGTATATCTTCTGATTGGTTTTATTCCTCTGTCTTCCCTCCTAAGTATTAACTATTATCACTGTTATTTGTATTTCCTTTCAAAGATTATTTTGATACCCCACAAGTTTGGGTTATTTATTGTTTTATGATTTTACAATTATTTTAATATTTGCTAATTACATTTCTCTTTTAATTTAAATCCTTATTATAATATTTTGCTTTAAAAATGATTTACAAATTATCCTTAGTTAGTTATTCGCCTCGGATTTACTAATTTCTTTGTTAACTTATTACAATTTGTAGTTGTTTGTTCTTGACAGTTAGGCATTTTCATAGGCCTAAGTAGCCATTATGTGTATTTACTTATTTCGTACAAAATATGTCTCTTTTTAGCCTAATGAGCTTAGTTTTGTTATTATCATTGGTTGTGTTATTTATTGATGTGTTTTGGCTCTGTCGTAGTGTTATTATTATGTTCCTATTATTTTATACATCATGAATTGCTAATTATTTACTATCTGGTTTTCTCGTTTTCTAAGTCATACATTTCTTTACTTTCTTACTTATTTAATTTGCCAATAAAAACAATGTGGCTATTATTTACTACTTTTGTTCACCTAAAATACAACATCTAGGCCTATGGTCTGTATAATTCTTCCAGCCATATCCTATTCATAAACTTGCTTAACCAAATATTTAATAATTATTTGATAACATTTGTTTACAGTTCATTTCACTTTATATTATTTTTTGGGTGATAAACAACATCACATTTTTTGAACTTACTTTAATAATGATCCCTGGTAACATGGGGTGTTTATTGATTTGTTTTAACTTCTTAATTTTTTAAATAATCTTTACTTTCACTCCATGCTAACACTATCTGTTTTTTCTTTCATGGGATTCTCCCTTTTAATTATAACTGTATTCAATTTAACAATGGTATTCTTTCTTAACTAATACTGTCTTTATCACCTTTCAGTGTTCATTATATCTTAATTAACTGTTTACACCTATTACTATTCTTAACAACTTCCTTAATTACTAATATTTTTCACTGTTAACCTTTTAGTGTTTCTTATTGATTTACTAAGTGTTTATGCTTTTATCCTTCACTATTTTTCACTATACATACATTCTTTGTTATACATTATTCTCATTTAATCATCACCTTCACTTTTAAATTATTTATTGTTTATTATAATTTATTTAGTGTTTTTTCTTTATCACTTTATTTTGGGATTTTTACACTTCCACTTTTGCACTTCTAAAATGTTTTTGATTTTAAGTGTTTCTAAATGGGTAATCCCTCTAATTACTTTCTCACTACCGTACTCTCTCTTTCATTACAAATATCATTAACTAATCTTAACAATTTCATGTCTCTATATTTTATCTTTACATCTAACTCTAATATGTGGGTTAGTTTGCTTTTATATTTAACATTCTTTCATTGGGTTTCTTTCAATAGTCATTTACTTTATTATCCATTAATTGATAATAATATTTATTTATTACTTAAGTTATTTATTGGTTTCTTTTCCAACCTTACATTGAGTGTATCATTTCTCCTGCTTTTCTTCTTTATTACTTGTTTGTGTCTTATCATTTGATTTCCTTTTTATTTATTTCCCTTTATCTTAGGTTTGTTTCTTTTTCATTTTCCTCCTACTTCACCTTCAGTGAATTTCCTTTATATCTTGTTTTTCCATCTTCTCCTTTGGGTTCATTTTAATAAGTGGCATTGAGTCATTCAATTCCTTCAATTGGTTTCATTTTGCTTGGTTTCGGTTTTTTCCCTTCTTCATTTGGTTTGGTTAATCACTTTCTTATTTGGTTTTAATCTTGTTTGTTTTTTGTTGTTCCCTTCTTCTTTTGTTTCCTTTTGTTGGGTCAATCACTTGGGTTGACCAATAAAATAAATCACGCCGAGGAGGAAGGAATTATCAGAGTTCAAGAACTGCAACAAATCACCACCGAAGAGTGCACAAAAAATAAACATGAGGTGCTCCAGAAGCTGAAGGAGAGGCACAAAGAAATCCAAACTGATATCAGTGAACGCGTCGAAAGAGTGTACACCACTATCAATAAGATCGACGGACAAACTCAAGAAAATAAAGAGAAGATAATAGGAATCAGTCAGGGAAAGGCAGATGCAGGAGGAACTAGACGCTTTGAGGGAGAACCCTTGCAATAACACTCATATTATTACCAGTGAAAATAGAGAGGTGATAAACTTTAGGAGTTACAGAAGAACCCCAATAGAATTCCTAAAGAGAGTGGAGGAACTCATAGAGAGGAACCGTGAAACAAGATGGACAACAGTGAGGAGCCTCATCGACGAAATGTTCAGGGATACAAATGACAATTGGTGGACAGCTACTCGACCGGAAATCAGCTGTACACAGGAATTCAAAGCCTTATTCCGTGAAAAATACTAGTCCGAATCTACTCAAAATGTAGTGAGGAATGATATTAGTAATGGGAGATATGAGCCGCAGGAAGGTCATACACTAACCTCGTACTTCTTACAAAAGGTATGCCTAGCTAGAAATCTCGAGCCAAAAATACCAGAAGAATCCCTAGTAATACAGTTAGGTTATCACTATGAGGATGCTATCCAGAGGGCCAGGAGACAGGGACAAATTAAAACCATACAGGGAATGGCCAGTTTATTAGAAGACCACGAAAACGACAATCAATATAAGAGAAATCGAATGGTGAATCAAAAATACAACCGGTGGAATGATAATCACAATGCACCGAATTACAACTTGTCATACAACAACACCCAAAACAATAACCGGAACAACATGAACCGTAATCAGAACAACTATCAAGGTGACCAACCGTTCCATAGGAGTCAACCTAGTTATCATCCAAATTACCAACCGATTAACAGAGATCACCAGAATCATAACCAGGGGAACCAGCCAAATAACAGGAATGCCAAAACCACAATACGACAAACAATAACTACAGGTGAGCAGAACAAAACCGAAGTCCCAATGGCCACCCAAATAATAACAACTATTATGGCAACCGGTATGACCCGAATTACCAGTACAACTGGGGAACCGGGGGTAACCAAAATAGAGGCAACATGAGACGCCAAGTTAATTTTATCAGCAGGAGGAGACAAAATAACCATAGAAGATATTGTCCCAATACACAAACAAACTCTGGGTACAACAATTCCAATTATAATAACCAACAATCCCCAGAAATTAGAACAATGGAAGCGGCAAGGAACCAAATAAATGATCAACAAACTACGATCAATGAAACGGCAGACCAGTCAAATAGTCTGGCCAATAGTTCCCAGCAACCTTTAAACTAAAAAGGTCAGTGAGAAACCAGAAGAACCCTTCACATGACCAATCACTTGGGTTGAACCGACGAACAACGACAATAAATAAAAACAGAATAATCACAATCATATCGAATAACTACCTAAAAGATATCAGGGAAGAACTTCTCGTGGAAGAGGTTAAACAACTACCAAAAATGAATAGTGAAATAGTTCACATAAAGGCTATCATTAACGGAACCATCACAATAATTATGATCGATACCGGATCAAATATATCTCTCATAAATCAACCAGAATTGGAGCGAATACAAACTAACTCCTAAATATCTATTCCAACTCTACCCATAAATAATATTATAATAATTGGTGCCACAGGCAAACAGAATAAGTCAATAAGAAAACAAGTTTCTTTAGAGTTAAACAGTCAGAACGCCACAATACCTATTGTTTTTCTTGTCGCCAATGGACTGCCATTTAACATGCTAATTGGATGCGACGCATTGAGACAACATTCAGCAGTCATTAACATGCAGAAGGGAATAGTATTGCTAACTTCTGAGAGGGGAATATGGTCGGCCAATATAATAAACTGTAATCATACACCACTAGCTCTAAATCATGATCCTTGATTAAAAAGTTATTATTGTCAGACGCATAAACCATCAATCACTATGGACGATGAAGAGGAAGAGAGAGATTTGTGGAAGAGGAAAATAGAAGAAATCAGAACGTTCCAAAGAGAAAGACCTCAACACGAAATAACTAAGAAACAGGCTGAAAAACTCATAGCTATCTATCAAACATACCAGCACGTTTTCTCCAATACCCCAGGAAAAGTCAAGGGGTACCAATGCCAAATAAACTTTCGTGAACCCGTAGACTTCATAGGAAATCCTACCCAATAGCATCCTCTCTAAAAAACGAAGTTAGGACAGAGATCAATAAAATGATGGAGGAGGACATCATTGAATACAGTCAATCTCCATACACGAGTCCTATAGTCGCCATACCTAAAAAGAATGGTAAGGTAAGGATCTGTTTAGACGCCCGAGAGATCAACAAAATGATCATAAATGACCGAACGTCACCGGGAGAAATCGAAGAAATATTAAAAAGATTTCATGGCACCAAATACATAAGTACCTGGGATACTGTATGTGGGTACTGGCAGGTGGAGCTACACCCACACAGTAGGAAATACATGGCATTTATCTTCGACGGAAGGAATTACCAGTTTAAGAGGTTACCTTTCGGCCTCATTAATTCCGTCGCAGTGTTCGTCAAATGCATGGACCAAGTCTTAGGTCAAGAAGCACTGCAGTTCACAACAGTGTACGTGGACGACCTTCTAATAACATCTTCAGACTGGGATGAACACTGTGAACGAGTCAAGCAAGTATTAAAGAATTTATCTGAAAATAACATTACACTGAAATTAGATAAATCAAAGTTTATAGCAAACCAAGTCAAATTCTTAGGATTCAACTTAACAGAACAGGGAATATCACCATCCCAAGAGAAAGTGGAAGCCATTCAGAAATTCCCCACACCGAAGAATAAGAAGCAGCTACAGTCCTTCTTAGGTATATGTAACTACTATAGAAAATTTCAAACAAATTACCCATACCTGACAGCAAAGTTTTCTAAACAACTATCAGCTAAGGAAAAATGGACTTGGGGAACTGAGCAGGAAGAAGTGTTAAAAATTATCAAACTAAAATTTCTAGAAACAGTAATGCTACACCACCCCAACTTTGAACAACCCTTTTACCTAAATTGTGACGCCAGTGATGTCAGCCCAGGCGCCAAATTATATCAAGAGGATAATGAAGGACACCACCAGGTCATAACATAACCACCAAAAAGATAAAAGGAGCATACAATCAAGCTTCTATAAAAAAGTTTTACGAAGAAAAATAACTTATAATAAATAAATAAACAAATACCACAATTCAAAAAGTATGTAAGAACTACTTACCCAAATATTTAGAGCAAATATCAGATAAAAAATAAACTGATCAATGATAATGATAAAGAAATAATAATAAAAAATGAATTATTAAATTCATAAACAAACAATATCAACTTCCAAGAATATAAAGTTGACATATGAAGTATAATATAAAAAATTATAATAAAGGAATAAGTTACAAAAATTCCTATAAAAAAGTAAGAACCACAAACTTACGATAGTATTTAAACAAAAAGTACCAAGAAAGGAATACGTTACAAAAATTCCTATAAAGTAAGAAAAACTAACTTACAAAAATTATTAAGTATAATATTTAAAACAAAACAAAATAAACATAAATAAAATCAAGCAAGAACTACTAAGACAAATACCTAAAATTATAAAGAATATACAGTATTCAAAGGAAAAAAAAAACTGAACTGGTACGAGGAAAAAAGAGAAGTTATGTATAAAACAAATATACAGAAAATGGCTAAAGCAGAATATTGGTAAACAACCAAGAAAAAGAAAAAAGATGTCTAAGATAATTAAAATGATCACAAGAAGGATAGAAAAACAAACTAATAAAAGTTAGAAATGATGAAATTAACAAATGAATAAATAAAAAACAATCAACTGTATGAGTACGTAACAGTATATAGCAAAGGTACAGCGGAAGGAAGAATGAGTAAAAGGCCAAAGTGATCTAAAAACAAACCACAAGGTGGACAATCCCAAAATATATTATTATTAATTTAAGTCACAAGTTGACAAAAAAGGTATTCAAGATTGACTGTTGAAAAAGTCCAGCAATCCAAATAAACTGAGCAGAGATGATGTTCCTCTGGTCTCAGAAAAAATGAGTAGTAATGGAAGAAACCAGCTACTAAAAAGTTAGGGAAAAAATTGTATAAGGGAGAACACACTAATGGAAATAAAGAAAAACAGATCCAAATAAAATGGAATGAATCGGGTAAGAAGAGAAAAAAGAATGGAGAAACAAACAAAAAAGAAAAGGAAAAAGATTATATATAACTGATAATTTCATAAAAAACTGTTAGTGTTTTATTAAAATGATCAATTTTGAAGGAGAGGCATTATGTTACAACACAAATAAGCCACCCCTGTGCCAGGGATAAAAAAGATGATAATAAATATAAATATACTTCATATAAAATAAAATATTAAATATAAATAAAATATAAAGACGGTGACACAACAAACGACGACATGACCTAACCCAAGTGATTGACCAAACAAACAGGAAACCAACAAAGAAGGGAACAACAAAAAACAAACGAGAATAAAAACAAATAAGAAAGTGATTAACCAAACCAAATGAAGAAGGGAAAAAACCGAAACCAAGCAAAATGAGACCAATTGAAGGAATTGAATGACTCAATGCCATTTATTAAAATGAACCCAAAGGAGAAGATGGAAAAACAAGATATAAAGGAAATACACTGAAGGTGAAGAAGGAGGAAAATGGAAAAGAAACAAACCTAAGATAAAGGGAAATAAATAAAAAGGAAATCAAATGATAAGACACAAACAAGTAATAAAGAATAAAAGCAGGAGAAATGGTACACTCAACGTAAGGTTGAAAAATAAACCAATAAATAACGTAAGTAATAAATAAATATTATTATCAATTAATGGATAATAAAGTAAATGACAATTGAAAGAAACCCAATTAAAGAATGTTAAATATAAAAGCAAACTAACCCACATATTAGAGTTACAAGTAATGTTAAAATCAATAGAGACATAAAATTGTTAATATTGTTAATGATATTTGTAATGAAAGAGATAGTACGGTAGTGAGAAAGTAATAATAGGGAATACCCATTTAGAAACACTTAAAACCAAAAACATTTTAGAACTGCAAAAGTGGAAGTGTAAAAATCCCAAAATAAAGTGATAAAGAAAAAACACTAAATAAATTATAATAAACAATAAATAATTTAAAGTGAAGCTGATGATTAAGTGAAAAATATTAGTCATTAAGAAAGTTGTTAAGAATAGTATTAAGTGTAAACAGTTAATTAAGGTATAATGAACACTGGAAAGTGATGAAAACAGTATTAATTAAGAAAGAATATTAATGTTAAATTGAATGCAGTTATAATTAAAAGGGAGAATCCCATGAAGGAGAAAACAGATAGTGTTAGCATGGAGTGAAAGTAAAAGAGTATTTAAAAAATTAAGAAGTTAAAACAAATCAATAAACACCCCATGTTACCAGGGATCATTATTAAAGTAAGTTCAAAAAATGTGATGTTGTTTATCACCCAAAAAATGATATAAAGTGAAATGAACTGTAAACAAATGTTATCAAATAATTATTAAATAATTGTTTAAGCAAGTTTATGAATAGGATATGGCTGGAAGGATTATACAGACCATAGGCCTAGGATGTTGTATTTTAGGTGAACAAAAGTAGTAAATAATAGCCACATTGTTTTTTTTGGCAGATTAAATAAATAAGAAAGTAAAGAAATGTATGACTTAGAAAACGAGAAAACCAGATAGTAAATAATTAGCAATTCATGATGTATAAAATAATAGGAACATAATAATAACACTACGACAGAGCCAAAACACATCAATAAATAACACAACCAATGATAATAACAAAACTAAGCTCATTAGGCTAAAAAGAGACATATTTTGTACGAAATAAGTAAATACACATAATGGCTACTTAGGCCTATGAAAATGCCTAACTGTCAAGAACAAACAACTACAAATTGTAATGAGTTAACAATGTAATTAGCAAATCCGAGGCGAATAACTAACCAAGGATAATTTGTAAATCATTTTTAAAGCAAAATATTATAATAAGGATTTAAATTAAAAGAGAAATGTAATTAGCAAATATTAAAATAATTGTAAAATCATAAAACATAAAATAACCCAAATTTGTGGGGTATCAAAATAATCTTTGAAAGGAAATACAAATAACAGTGATAATAGTTAATACTTAGGAGGGAAGATAGAGGAATAAAATCAATCAGAAGATATACAAGGATTTTGAAAAGAATTCAAATTTTGATAACAATGGATTTATGTCAATGTAAGCCAATCAGATTTAATTAGTAACCATAGCAACTGCCGTTAGGGACGGGATTACCGTTGAATATCGTTACTCGTAAAGCGTCACTCTTGCCGAACGGAAGCCGAATTTTGGAAGACCAATTTTTAATAAAAAAATGTAATAGTAAACAAAATTCAAAACAAGGATCGAATAAGAAGCAGACGAACAACTGGAACAGTCAACTGATGCCAAGGACCATATTACCAGGAAATTAAATGAAAATATGACCACATCTAATATGAAAAGGACGCCGGACCTACTTAAGCCCCAATATTAATGAAAACGGAAAACGATTGCAGCCCAATCCCCTTCCACCTCAATGATTGATAACACCAAGTCATCTGGTGTGTTAAGTATCCTTGAATTACCCTATTTCCAAAAAATAAACTCACTTTAAATATTTCTAAAAGTAATTTGAACTCTCACTATAAACCGAATATTCTCTTTCAAAGATTAATTAAGAAAAATAACACACTGAAAATTTGTTAACATAAAACATAACCTGTTGTTTGAATACGAACTTTAGAAACACATTAAACGACACTACAGAACTGGTTATAACCACACACCTTATTATTTAAGTACACATAAAGTAAGGTTATGTACTTTTTATTGTAATCATAGGAATTATTTGTCTTGTAATCAAAAGAATCTCAGATTTTGGAACGAAAATAATTGTAATAACTAAAACGCTCAGCAGCCATGCTGATATGTGTACCTCGTTACCAAAATCGATTCGTCATCCTGAGAAAAATTGTTTCATGTAAAATGTCGGTGCAAATTTATTAATCAACCAATATAATTTAATTGTCAAACTGAAAATTTATTTATCAACCAGGGTCTTGGGGAATAGTCAGCGGCAAAATGTAACTTCCGTCGCCGCGCGTGTACTATATTTCGGTGTCCGATGTGTACATCCAACTGTTTTCTTCACAAGTAACTAATGCCAGCTTATGGAGGTTATGTACGACAATGTAACTTAAATAAAATTTACTTTGTTAGTGGGTGTATTTATTGGAAGTACAGAAATTAGTTTACATTTATCGCACATAATTACGGTACAGAGACGATTTTGGGAGTTTGTGGCTAAGTTTAATCATTTAACTTAACCTTTTAGATTTTTAAAATTAATTAGACTTAACAGACATTTCCTTAGTTAGTGTACATTCAAAGGCTGTATATAACATTAAAGGCTGTATTTATTCAAAGTACCGGAATTGAGACGTACTTCCAATTTAGAACCTAGTACAATCTAATGTATAACCAAACAAGTACATTAAAATCCTTTTTTCAACATAATGCAATAAAAAGCAATGTGCAGTTTCTGTTAACATGCAAATGATTAAGTATTAATAATGGGTTACAGTGGAATTTAATGTTACTACGGTCTGAATTAATGCAAATAAAATTGGCACATGTTATGGCCTCTGAGAAAGTACACAGTGAGTGGAAGCTGGCTTAAATGAAGGTAAAAATTGTATCTAATAATTAGTGTCCCATGAGGGCTGATTCTGATTGTACTACCCTCAAAACATAAAGAAAAGTCATTTTTAGAAAGATGTCTGTGTGTAGAATTTTGTCTATGGCGAATGATAACTCCCGCAAATTCAAATAATTTTTTGCATATTGTAGAGGACTCAAGGTCTGTTGATTTTGGTGAAGATTGGTTAAGGAGAAGGTGTAGTTTACCTGCAACGTTTTGTTTTAACAAGAGTAAAGTACTTAATTTTGATAAATAAAGTATCCTGAAAAGGTCATAATAATCCACTGTAGAAAGGTAGATTTAATATCTATAAATGAAAACGGGTAGGGGGAGGGGATAATTTTCTATAAATGAAAATGAAGGGGAGGGGATAATTTTCTATAAATGAAAATGATAGGTGAAGAGGAGGGGATAATTTTTTATATGTGTACTACGTTATCAGCAACATTGAAGTAGTTTGTTGATAAAATTCCTTCCCAGGCTGTTTGGCGGTGGTCCAATGTTTTCTGCAAAACCAGACATTTCGGAAGTGCCATCGATTGCCATCATCAGTGAAAATCGAGTGCGCTAACATGAGGTGGTATATGTTAGTGATCACAATTCTGTGGTTGAGGCTGAAGATAGAAGTAGTTTCTGTGGAAATATTTCATTTCTAAAATGATTTCAAATATAAATCTTAAAACATGGTAGTCATGTATGGTTCTCCATACCGATATTTTAATTATTTGCATCAAATAGTATTATTGTTTAATAAATGTTCTATCCAGATCAAATTATGTGTATACAGTTCTGGAAAAATTAGACAGGCATAATATTTTGTTTGTTTATTGTAAACTGTATTATGTTTGGAAGTATCCCAAAGTAAATTTAACATTAGTCATGTCAATCAGTGAGGCCAGTCCAGTTTTTTAAGGCCAGGAGAATCCTTGAAATGTTTGGAGCATCACTAGGTCATGATGGATCTAATCATCAAACTTCAGTTTCTATGAAAAACTGGCAGATTTGAGTAGTCACTTGATAAAGGATGGTGTTGTAAAAGCAACAATTCTTTCAGAATTTTTTATAACCCTGTCAGTCTGCAAATAATATACTGTATTACAGTATACAAATGTAGTGTAATATCTTGGCACAATACTATATGATAAATTCGGATAAAAGGCTCATTTCCAATAGAAAGGATAGCTGGTGTGATCAGACATAACAAATTTGTTGTATTGGTTTTTTGAGAATTTATTCCTATCAAACTGGAGTAAGCATATTTTCAAACCTTTATGGACGTTGTAACATGACATAAGGTAGTGAAGATCCAATGATATTTAACTATAAAATAAAAAGCTGAAGACAAGAATAAGAGGCAAAAACTTATAAACTCAGAGATTAATAACCCAATAACCCAAATGACCAATGACTAATAAACTGACAATGACCTGACACAATAGATTGGATAAATACAAAACGAACCACGGAACAATGAAGAAGAAGCTAAGAACTAAATGTAATCAAGACATTAAGAATGAACATTGTAAATCCCTAATAATGACCATTAAAATGTATGTTAACAAATGAACTAATGTAATTAGAGTGTAGATGAGATTTACCTAGGGTAATAATGTTAATGAGGATAATAATGTTATGTATATTTTATTGATGAACGAATATGTTTATAAAAATAAGTTAGGGGATTAATAATACACACACCCTAATAAATAGTGATGAATATAATCAAAACTAGTAAACATACCCTAAGGCAAATCAAGGCCACAGTTAATTACCAAAAGTGATCATTTGTGAAGGGAAAATAAAATAAACAATTATAATCAGTAACCCCATGATGATACTAACATCAATAAACAACCCAGTGAATAATCAAGTGAGTGGAAAAAGGAGTATATTAATATAAAGTGGTGACATGTAGTGGGAGCATGTTGCACATAGTAAGTGAAAGTGTAAAAGTCAAAAACCTTCTATGAAGGAAAAAGTGTAGTTGGTGAACTTCAAAAAGTATTCTAATTAGTAAACTGTGTTAGAATAGCAGGAAGACCAGTGATAAACTTTGTACTAGTAAGTAAGAGGAACTCATTATAATGTAATTGAAGTAAGCCATAGGTAATAAGGATTATAGGATAAGATAGAAATTAAGACATTGGAATAAAGGACAACCAAGAACGATAGACACTTTTTTCTAGTGAAGGAATGGAGGAATAGTACATATTGTGCAAGGTATAAATTAATGTTAGTATAATAAGGATGTTATTATTGTTTTAAAAGAACCAATATAATGTAATGAATTATTAACTGAACCAGATAGTAGAAGGGAACAGAAAGGTAGTTAGAAGTTATTTCAGGCTTGAACCTGTAAAGAAAATGTTTATTATTATAAGAGGTGGAGTTACGAACACCAATGTTTATTACTTGTTTCTGTTAAAAAGTTGTGTTAAAAATAACAAATATAAAGGTAAGAAGCTACTAAGAAATGTTAGATAGTAGTATAGTAAAATCTAGGCTCTAGGCCTAACTGTTAAATAAGAATTTAGTAAATTTGAGAACAAATAATAGTATAATATTAAAGCAGAGTATACCAAATGTTTAAACAAGTTAAGTGGGTATTTCTAATACCAAAATGTATAAATAACAGCCAATTTTGACTAAAATATATATAAAATATAAATAAGAAAAATAACAAAAATGTAATTAGCTACTCAAAAGTGACCATGAGGGGTATCAAAATGACCCTTATCAAAAATTATGAACAATGGTATTCATGTAATAAACCTAGCTAGTAATATAAGATAGAGATCTTCATTTGAAGATATTTTGTAAAATTAAACTAAAATAAGACGTTAAAATATAACAATGACATAAATTAATGACCAATGAGAATTAGCATAATTTATTAGGTAACCATAGCAACCGAAATTTATTGCCAAAAAACCGTTAGATTTTCGATAGTCCATTATTGACCGATGCCGAGGGCGGATTGATGTAGCTCTCACCCCAAATTTAATTCCAAATAAGTGAATTTTGACTAAAATCAAAGGAAAGGAAGATTGTAATAGCAGCCCAGGGAATACTGGATAATATATAATTTATTAAATTTTTTCACAAACCATAATTACCCGAGGAAATCAAGAAGACGCCTGGAAGAATAGATGACGACTCATCCCGAATGAAGATCATAGGGACCTACTTCAACAAGAAGACGGACGATCGCACAACGAGTACGAAGCCGAAGTTTACGGAGGAAACCGCCTGTACGAGATTAATGAGATTCCGAAGAATAGAAGACGATTGGACCCATCCGGAAGAAGACGGCATCGCAGAAGCTCCATCGAAAATTGATGAGTATAAACAATAATTCCATTAAACGAATTCCAAATTTTCCTATCAAAAATAATAAACAACAATTTTCACTTCACTGATCACTATTCTGATTTAGAACCGAAGGTATTGGTAATATCACTATTTGAACTTTAATCAATTGATAATTATTTAAATTGAGATATAATAAATAGTTAACAAACATTTCTAATTGACAAATCCTAACCAAAAAACTTTACTAAATCTCATTGATGATTACTTACTCGAATGTATTAAAATATTAATTTTTTGTGTACCTAGTATTAAGAATTATTATCAATTTGTGTAGTTTAGCCGTAGTCCAATACTTCTGTAGCCAAAAGGACTTATTAACACCCCTGAGTAAAACATTTTAATTGTAAACCAACGATAACCGCCAAGACGGTGTGTACAAAAACATTGGAACTGAGCATGCCAACTGAGCAACTGTAATAGCTGGTGCTAAAAATAAAATTAATGTACTACTAAATAACTGAAAACTATCAAAGTGCTAATAAATATTATTATTCTGCAACACTGTATGTTTGATTCGAGTAAATTAAGATAATAAATAAAAATTTATTGAAGTGAAAACCTCAAAACAAGACGTTAGCGAAGTCGACACTGAAGAAAGGCGTGCGCCAATCAGGTGGCGAGGCGGCAATATTCAAACCAAACACCGAGAGATACGGTTTACCCGTAAATGGTAAGAGAAGGTACAATTCGACTTGCTACACGCAAATAACAGTGACAGAATTTATTGAACTTATTAATAACATCAATCACACACCCATACTATACCACGAACCCAATGAGCAAGTTAAAAAACGCTCGACACCCACACATTTACTATACGAAGATAGAACGACTTACAGATTCAGAATAACACTAACTAAATTTTTAAACACCCCATATAAAGTCTGGTTACAAAGTGGCGCGCCAACTAGTAGGGCTAGGATAACTAAAAAATCATACCAGTAAACCTTACAAATCCTAGCGGCGACTACAGAAATGGAACCGGCAAAGCACGATACGAGATACCAGGCAAAGATACGTGAGAAGGAGGCGGAAAAGGGAGACAAAAGATCAGAAACGGAGATCGAGAAAGGCGCCGGAATGGAAGAAAGAGAAATAACTTCGGTAGAAGATGTAGAAGAATTATTAACTCCTGTAGAGACAGATAAACCCACACAACGGGAGGAAATATTAACTCCGATAGAACTAACAAGAACTGCGGGAGGAACGAGACTAGATGATCTGATGAAAATTATGATGGAACAGTTCGGAACAGTAAATGACAATTTCAAGAAACAGGATGAAAAAATGGACAAAAATAAAGAGGAAATGAAGGAGGACAATAAAAAATTATTAAAACAAAATAACGAGGAGTTGAAGAAGGAGATGAATGAAAAATTGGACAGCACCAGGGAAGATTTAAGGCGGACCATTAATGGAAATAACGAAAAATTGCGACAGGAGATGAAGGAAGAGAATAAAATAATCAGTGAAAAAATAGAGAGAAGTAATGAGAAAACCAGTGAAACCTTGAAACTAATGAAGGAGGATATTGAAACGCTGAACGATAAGATTGAATACAACCAGGATACATTACAGCAACAGTTGACGGAATACAGAGAAGAACTGAAACAAACTGTAATGGAAACGGAAGAGAAGATAGAGAAAACCAGCGAAGTAGTGATGCAAGTCCGAGAAGAAATTTTGATCAAGGTGAATGAAGTTGAAGGCGAAGGTAAAAGGAGGGTTGAAGGACACCAAAAAGAAACCAACAATAAATTAGAACAAATACAGACCAGAGTCGAAGAGAACTATAGCAGATTGGATGCATCAGTAAGTGAAGTGAAGGACACCACAACCGCCCAAGAAGGGAAAATAGCTGAATTTAGGGCAAGAGAACTACGCCTACAGGAAGAGATTAATGTGTTGAAGGACCGACCAATCATGAGCTCACACATATCATGTAGCGAAAACAGAGAAACAATAAACTTTAAAAATTACAAACGCAACCCAATTGAATTCATAGAACGAGTAGAGGAGAATTTAGCCCGAACCAGGGACACGGTGGACAGTAATCAAGGGCATGATCAACGACATGTTCAAAGAAGTTCACGACAATTGGTGGATGGCTGTGAGACCAGATATACATAATTTTAGTGAGTTTAAAAAATTATTCAAGGACAAATACTGGTCAGAGGCGACACAGCACGTGGTAAGAAATAACATCAGCACATTCGACCCTTACCTGGGACAGTCCCCAACCGCTTACTTTTTAGGTAAGGTAAGCATAGCGAGGAACCTCGGACCTAACATCCCTGAAGAGTGCCTGGTGACACAATTGGCATACCACTACGACGGGGAAATCACAAAAAGCCGTTTGAGTGGAAGAATCAAGACGATTCAAGAGATGGCCGCGTTATTGGGGGAATATGAGCGGGAGAAACATTATTTGTTGAACCGACAAAAGAACACACCGAACTACAGAAATTACGATAACAGAAATCAACCAAGTGGGCCGCAAGGAAACCACACACCGGCCAATCATCCGCCAGCCAACCCCAATAATTATCGAGGTTTTAATAACAATAATAACAACAATAATTACCCGAGAAATTATAACCAGAATTACCCCAACAACAATAACAATCCAAACCATTCTTACAACAGGGGAAATAACCAAAACGGAGGTGGTTATAACAGGCCCAATAATCAATACCATAATAATAACCAGTCGGGACCGAATCAAACATACAGGCGACGGGTAAACTATATAAATGCAGAGAGTAGAAATGACGGGAGACGTGGTTATAGAAGACCGAGGAGCCGGAGTGCTGAAGAAAACAGAAGAAGTCGAGAACGAATAACTCACAATGACCACTTGATCGAGAGAAGGCAAACCACTGAGGATAATCACCCCATCAGATCAGAGGACCGCGCTGAAGGCATCGCCCAACATTTAAACAAGCAGCAGCAGTGAGAATACCACAGGACCCGTCACTGATCCGATCTATTGGGTTATTAACAAGACAGACAGACGAGACTAATGACGACACAATAATAATAATTCAGAACCATTATCTGAAGAATATCCGCAAGGAGCTAATGGAAGAAAATTCCACGTTAATCAAGCACCCGGATAACGAAATTGCCTATGTTACCGCCAAGGTATATGATGTAAATGTAAAATTTATGATTGACACAGGTGCAAACGTGTCTTTAATTGATATAAACATGTATGAGAAAATTCAAAAAGAGAGTAAGATCAGCTTACCCATGTTACCAGTAAGTAACATTGTTTTAATTGGAGCCACTGGAAGGCAGAACAAAACCATTAAGAGACAAGTGTCTCTAGAAGTCATAAGTAATGGTGAGACACTGCCAATGATATTTTTAATTGCTCATAACTTACCATTCGAAATTCTAATTGGTTGAGATATCCTGAGAAAGTACTCTGCAGTTATCGATATGAGACTATCAAAGGTAACTATGAAATATGAAGACAGAGAATGGGTAGCAGAATTAACTGGTAGCAAGGGGGTCATCCCAATCAGTACAATATATAATATAAGAACGAGTTGTGATTCACCAGACCGGAGGTGGGAAATGAAGCCAGACAGTCAAATAAACAATGACATCCTTTGGAATCAGAAGTTAGAGGAAATCCGACAGTTTCGAGGGACCCAAGACGGGAATCCATTAACAGATCAAGAGGTGGAGAAATTAATAAGAATTTATAACAAATACCGACATGTATTTTCCGACCAACCAGGAAAGGTACGGGGGTATCAGTGCGAGTTGAAATTCAAAGAAGTGGCCAATTTTAATAAAAAATCCTACCCGATAGCGTATGCAGCAAAGGAAGCAGTGCGCACAGAAATTAGAAAAATGCTGGAGGAAGATAAAATTGAGTATAGTTGTTCGCAGTACACCAGTCCTATAGTAGCTGTTACCAAGAAGGATGGAAGGGTACGCCTATGTCTCGACGCCCGAGAAATAAATAAGATACTAATCAACGACAGGACATCTCCTGGTGAAATTGAGGAGATCCTCAAAAAGTTTCATGGGACTCAATTTATCAGTACCTGGGATACAGTTTGCGGGTACTGGCAAGTAGAACTGCACCCATCCAGTAGAAAATATGTAGCGTTCATATTTGAAGGCAGGAACTACCAGTTCAAGCGACTACCTTTTGGGCTGGTAAACTCGGTAGCAATATTTGTCCGCTGCATGGACCAGATACTGGGTCCTGAAACTATGAACTATACAACTGTGTACGTCGATGATCTGCTGATCACTTCATCCAATTGGGAGGAGCATTGTATGAGAGTAGAGAGAGTACTAGAAAAATTATCCATCAACAATGTAACATTAAAATTAGAGAAGTCAAAGCTGATAGCAGCAGAAGTCCAATTCCTTGGATTCAACCTGTCACAACGACAAGGGATAACACCATTAATCGACAAAGTAGATGCTATTCAACGTTTCCCTACCCCTAAAAATAAGAAACAGTTACAGTCGTTCCTGGGCATCTGTAACTACTACAGAAAATTTCAGCAAAATTATTCTGAGCTGACTACCAAACTATCACCACAGCTGTCATCCAAGACCAAGTGGATGTGGGGCCCAGAACAAGAAACGATTTTCAACACCATTAAAAAACACTTCCTCAACACAATCATGTTAAACCACCCCGATTTCAATAGACCCTTTTACATGAACTGCGACGCAAGAGACATTAGCTTGGGATCGGTGCTTTACCAAGAGGACAAGGATGGAAACCACCAAGTAATAAGTTTCGCCAGCAGAACGTTAAACCAGTGTGAGCGTAATTATCATGTAACCGAAAAAGAGCTGTTGAGTGTGGTCTTTTCTTGTGGAAAATTTCGAACTTACATTCTTGGATATCCTATCACAGTGCGCACCGACCATAAGTCTATTTCCTTCTTAAAGAACTGCAAGCTCAGCCATGGTCGATTAACCAGATGGATTCTTGCTCTCCAAGAATATCACATCAACTGGGAGTATATCCCTGGCAGTAAAAACACAGCAGCTGATGTGCTATCTCGAATTAACACGGAACAGCAAACCTTCGATGGAGAGAAGGAGACCATAGTAAAGGTATTTAATATTATGAAAAGTAGATCCGACCTAGAAGTGATATTGAATAGAGTGAAACAACACCAGAAGGAGGATAAGAAATTAAATCAAATCCGAGAGAGGCTGAACCAACAAGAAGAAAGAGCCACACATTTCTATTGTTTACATGAAGATATTTTATTTATTAAAACTAAACCCAACCAGAATACATGGAAACTGATAATATCTAAAGGAACCGAAGCTGAGATTATAATGGAATACCACCTCAGATACGGACACATGGGAGCACTGAAGGTGACAAAAGCATTAGAAGAGCATACCTATCTGAAAGACATTAACCGGAGGGTAAGGAAGACCATAAGAAGCTGTCACATATGCCAACTTGTTAAGTGCAACGACAAGAAAGAAGGGGTAATGCAACCAATAACTTCTGCTAATAAACTGGAACGAGTCTTCTTAGACATATGTGGACCCATGCCACGAAGTGGAGGGAGAAAGCAGCACAAGTTCATAGTCATTATCATCGACCGTTACACAAAATTTGTAAAATTATACCCTATCAACCGTGCTACTACAAACAAAGTATTGAACATTATCACACAGAGGTACATTACAGAGGTGGGGAGTCCCACGAATATTATCACTGACCATGGTACACAATTCCGAGGAAGACGATGGAAAGACACATTGATGGATCTGGGCATCCGAACATACAAGACTTCAATTTACCACCCGAACAGCAACCCAGCTGAAAGAGTGCTCCGTGAAGTTGGGAGGATTCTTCGTACATACTGCCACGATTAGCAACGTAAGTGGATTGAATACCTCGAAGCCACAGAAAATTTCATAAATCTCGCTTATCACGAGTCCATTCAGGATACCCCTTACACCATCATGTACGGAAAACCACCACCTCGAGCTATAGAAGAACTTGTCAATTTCCCCACCAATCCAGAATACCAATTCGATAACGCTAGATTCTATAGCAAGATAGCGGAACAAATAGAAAAGAAAAGGGCTAAATATCACAGAATTCAACCGAAAGCAATCCGGTATCATGAAGGAGAAAAGGTGCTAATACGGAACCGAGAGTTACCAAGTTCCAGAGAGGGAATCACAAAGAAATTGATATTATTGTACAATGGACCCTATCTCATTGTAAAAGACAACCAAAACAATACCTATGTCATAAGTGAGATAACAACCAAGAAAATAAAAGGGACTTACAACCAGTCTTCTTTGAAGAAATATTATGAAACAGTGTCAGAAAGTTAAAGAGAATTTGGAGCAGAACAATTATCAAAATTCAAAAAATTAAAGTAAGCACAACTTACAATAAGTATTTGATTGAAACTATTATACGAATGAAAAGGGAATTTAGAAGAAAGATAAGCTAAATTCAAAACAAAGTAAGAACAAACTTACCTACAAGTGTGAAACAAAATGTGTAAACCCATGTAATTTTGAAAAATATGTATAATGAAGTATCATAAAAAATTGATATAAAATAATAAAATGTTACACAAATAATGATGACGCTACATAACATCATTAACTAACCCTATCGCAAAAGGGAATAATAAAAATTAACGTTTCACAAAAGAAAAGACAAGACAATCAAATAAAAAATAACGTTGACATATTAACTGAACAATCAATGAAAAAATATAAGTGAGCCAGAAACCAGCTACAATGTTAATTTTAAATATAAATGAGCAATAAAGTGATAACAAATAAAATCACTACCATATAAAATAAGCTAATGAAACAATACAAAATGCCTATTAAATATCGCCATAAGCTTAAACGAAGGAATCCAAATAAGTCACTGAGATGAAAAGGTCATGAGGTGTATAAAAGAGAGAATGATTAATCCCAAAAGTGTTTTATTATATTGATATTATGTGAGTCGGAAATGAACGACTATTATTATAATTATTATGAATATTATTATGTGATGATTTTATGTTGAGATACGTCCAACAATTATTTATGTTATTGAGCAGATAGGCAAGGCCTCTGAACTCAAAATGTGTATAAATGGATAGCAGAGTAATAGAGCCACACGTGCCCTCTGGCTAGTACCAATTTATATGAAGGGGAGAGAAGAAAAATTTTAGGGAAATAGAACATACAAGGGATAACACTCGTAATAAAATAATACCAAATACCATATGATGAACCATGACTTAATAAAAATGAATAAAGAAGAAGGTAGCGATTGATGAATTCCTGAATGATAACAACATGATAAAATGAACTGTATTGATGATTTCAGAAAAAATATAATAATCTTTGTTTCGAAATAATCAAATTTGGTGGCGACGCATTATGTAACATGACATACGGTAGTGAAGATCCAATGATATTTAACTATAAAATAAAAAGCTGAAGACAAGAATAAGAGGCAAAAACTTATAAACTCAGAGATTAATAACCCAATAACCCAAATGACAAATGACTGATAAACTGACAATGACCTGACACAATAGATCGGATAAATACAAAAGGAACCACGGAACAAGGAAGAAGAAGCTAAGAACTGAATGTAATCAAGACATTAAGAATGAACATTGTAAATCCCTAATAATGACCATTAAAATGTATGTTAACAAATGAACTAATGTAATTAGAGTGTAGACGAGATTTACCTAGGTTAATAATGTTAATGAAAGATAATAATGTTATGTATATTTTATTGATGAAGGAATGTGTTTATAAATATAAGTTAGGGAATTAATAATACACACACCCTAATAAATAGTGATGAATATAATCAAAACTAGTAAACATACCCTAAGGCAAATCAAGGCCACAGTTAATTACCAAAAGTGATCATTAGTGAAGGGAAAATGAAATAAACAATTATAATCAGTAACCCCATGATGATACTAACATCAATAAACCACCCAGTGAATAATTAAGTGAGTGGAAGAAGGAGTATATTAATATAAAGTGGTGACATGTAGTGAGAGCATGTTGCACATAGTAAGTGAAAGTGTAAAAGTCAAAAACTTTCTATGAAGGAAAAAGTGTAGTTGGTGAACTTCAAAAAGTATTCTAATTAGTAAACTGTGTTAGAATAGCAGAAAGACCAGTGATAAACTTTGTACTAGTAAGTAAGAGGAACTCATTATAATGTAATTGAAGTAAGCCATAGGTAATAAGGATTATAGGATAAGATAGAAATTAAGACATTGGAATAAAGGACAACCAAGAACGATAGACACTTTTTTCTAGTGAAGGAATGGAGGAATAGTACATATTGTGCAAGGTATAAATTAATGTTAGTATAATAAGGATGTTATTATTGTTTTAAAAGAACCAATATAATGTAATGAATTATTAATTGAACCAGATAGTAGAAGGGAACAGAAAGGTAGTTCGAAGTTATTTCAGGCTTGAACCTGTAAAGAAAATGTTTATTATTATAATAAGAGGTGGAGTTACGAACACCAATGTTTATTACTTGTTTCTGTTAAAATGTTGTGTTAAAAATAACAAATATAAAAATAAGAAGCTACTAAGAAATGTTAGATAGTAGTATAGTAAAATCTAGGCTCTAGGCCTAACTGTTAAATAAGATTTTAGTAAATTTGAGAACAAATAATAGTCTAATATTAAAGCAGAGTATACCAAATGTTTAAACAAGTTAAGTGGGTATTTCTAATACCAAAATGTATAAATAACAGCCAATTTTGACTAAAATATATATAAAATATAAATAAGAAAAATAACAAAAATGTAATTAGCTACTCAAAAGTGACCATGAGGGGTATCAAAATGACCCTTATCAAAAATTATAAACAATGGTATTCATGTAATAAACCTAGCTGGTAATATAAGATAGAGATCTTCATTTGAAGATATTTTGAAAAATTAAACTAAAATAAGACGTTAAAATATAACAATGACATAAATTAATGACCAATGAGAATTAGCATAATTTATTAGGTAACCATAGCAACCGAAATTTATTGCCAAAAAACCGTTAGATTTTCGATAGTCCATTATTGACCGACGCCGAGGGCAGATTGATGTAGCTCTCACCCCAAATTTAATTCCAAATAAGTGAATTTTGACTAAAATCAAAGGAAAGGAAGATTGTAATAGCAGCCCAGGGAATACTGGATAATATATAATTTGTTAAATTTTTTCACAAACCATAATTACCCGAGGAAATCAAGAAGACGCCTGGAAGAATAGATGACGACTCATCCCGAATGAAGATCATAGGGACCTACTTCAACAAGAAGACGGACGATCGCACAACGAGTACGAAGCCGAAGTTTACGGAGGAAACCGCCTGGACGAGATTAATGAGATTCCGAAGAATAGAAGACGACTGGATCCATCAGGAAGAAGAAGACGGCATCGCAGAAGCTCCATCGAAAATTGATGAGTATAAACAATAATTCCATTAAACGAATTCCAAATTTTCCTATCAAAAATAATAAACAACAATTTTCACTTCACTGATCACTATTCTGATTTAGAACCGAAGGTATTGGTAATATCACTATTTGAACTTTAATCAATTGATAATTATTTAAATTGAGATATAATAAATAGTTAACAAACATTTCTAATTGACAAATCCTAACCAAAAAACTTTACTAAATCTCATTGATGATTACTTACTCGAATGTATTAAAATATTAATTTTTTGTGTACCTAGTATTAAGAATTATTATCAATTTGTGTAGTTTAGCCGTAGTCCAATACTTCTGTAGCCAAAAGGACTTATTAACACCCCTGAGTAAAACATTTTAATTGTAAACCAACGATAACCGCCAAGATGGTGTGTACAAAAACATTGGAACTGACCATGCCAACTGAGCAACTGTAATAGCCGGTGCTAAAAATAAAATTAATGTACTACTAAATAACTGAAAACTATCAAAGTGCTAATAAATATTATTATTCTGCAACACTGTATGTTTGATTCGAGTAAATTAAGATAATAAATAAAAATTTATTGAAGTGAAAACCTCAAGACGTTAGCGAAGTCGACACTGAAGAAAGGCGTGCGCCAATCAGGTGGCGAGGCGGCAATATTCAAACCAAACGCCGAGAGATACGGTTTACCCGTAAATGGTAAGAGAAGGTACAATTCGACTTGCTACACGCAAATAACAGTGACAGAATTTATTGAACTTATTAATAACATCAATCACACACCCATACTATACCACGAACCCAACGAGCGAGTTAAAAAACGCTCAACACCCACACATTTACTATACGAAGATAGAACGACTTACAGATACAGAATAACACTAACTAAATTTTTAAACACCCCATATAAAGTCTGGTTACAAAGTTCATCGTGTCACACATTCTAGTAACAAGGTAAGTTTTTGGAATACTGTTTTAGCTGAATTTATTATATACTAGGAGGACACTCAGCATTTAGTTTGTGTGTGTAACTCTGGTTAATCAAAGAGAATTATTTGTGTAAATTCAAATTTAGTAATACGAATCTACTACTGTAAATGCCTGCAATGCTATGCATTAAAGAATTTTAATTAACTTTATATGGGGAAAACTGGTTTACATACATTATTTCTGAAAATAATAATCCTGAAATGTAATCAGTACTTATATCAAGTTAAGTGCAGTAATTAAATATATTCTTCAACTTGCACGTTAAATAGATCCCTTCTCCTTCACTTACCAGGCACATAAGGGAAGCTCTAAACCATGAACTGTCCCAGTAGTGAATGCTACAATGAGATCTTTAGAGTCTGTATCACTTTCTTTTGAACATCTAAATACAGGATTTCTTGGAACTGTGTAGAGTGGGATCAGTGGAGTAACTTGCGGAGGGGGGTTATCAGGGGATCAATTCCCCTCCAGAACTATTCGAAATTTCAGCAGAATTCCATAATTTCCTAAGCAGACCCATTTCCAAGCCAGTTTTGTTTGTATAAGTAATACTTATAAATAATTATAGAAATAAAAGTATTTACAATATTGTAACGTTATGTTTTCCCCTTACATAAAATAGGCCCCAACTTAAACCATTTCATGACCATGATACATGAAGAACAAAATACTAAGTCATTAACTAAATTGTATACTATAAATATTGTCCGAGATAATAAAAAGAGATAAGAATAATGTAATGAAACTGATAAGAACATTATCAATAAGAAGATTTTACTCCAGTAAACTGCATTAAAAATTGTTAAAAAAGATGAAACCTATACTCCATACTGCAGTAATAAACTGGATACTCAATAAAGAAAATTATTAATTCAATAATTAGTTTCTAAGTTCTAAAATAATGAAATCAAATTTTATTTATGATTATGAATAGAATAATGTTAATCAAAAAGAGTATTACAAAAATGTAATAATAAAACAATAATAGAGCTAAATGTAAGCCTATAAGTAAGGTTATGTAACATTATAATGTTTTAAACAACAGAAAGAACAAAAAAGCATTGTGAAATCCATGAATTGTAAACAGAAAGTGAAAACTACTGATGAAGTAGTAAATAAGCTTATAATAGCTAGATAATAATGGTTATAATTTGAATTTTAACATGAAGAAGAAGAAATATGAGAAACTAAAACTTGTCAATAATTGTATGTAAAAAGAACAGTTTTAATGTAAACTTATTAAACAAACTATACTGTATAAATAATACTAGAATCATTATTATTAGAATAATAATCTAGTAAGGAAGATATGATTAACCAATAAGTATAAACAAAGTAAATAATGAAACAAGATACATGGACTAAACCTTCAGAATACTGATACTGAAGATAATAACAACTAGAATAAGTAAGAAAAACAATATTAAAGGACAAACTATGTTGCCAAAGCTTCAGTAAATTGTGAAGAATGTTTTAGAATAATGATGTAATAGGAAGAAACATGTATTTTCAAGGTATGAATGAAATTATGGGTCAATATCATAGGCAAATGATCCTAGAACATTTGTATGTTATTCATAGTAAATAATTGTTAAGTTATGTCATTATTATTGTAGTGAAAGTTGAATAAGGGTATAAAGAACAATGTAAAGTAATTGTCTGATAGCAAAAGTAATTATTTTAAACATACGAAAGAAACTAAGGTGTCCACTACAATGGGCCAGTAGGCCCTATACCTGAATAACTTATTTCTACTATTTGTAAACAATTATTGCTAATAATTGTCATTATTAGTGTAACAAAAGTGAAAGCCAAGGATCAAGAACAATTTAGAATAGTTGTCTTGTATTAAAAACAAGAATTGTCAAAATATGAAAAATAATGTTCAAACTATAATAGGCCAATATGCCTAGACAAATTATGTATGTTAATTGTAAGAAATTATTATTGATTTTTGTCATTAGTATTGTAAAAGTTGTAGGGAGTTATAAGGAACAATTGTGATCAGTTATATCACAATAAAGTTAAGTAATATTATTAGAAGAAAGAGAATTAGGATGTCAGGAACACAGGTTGGGTTATGCCTAGTTAGCCAAACATGACTTTTATAAATTGGGATATTATTAATTACTCTAAATAATGTTACACTCAATGGTTAGTAAGTAAATATCATTCTTTAATTTTCTTAACCTCATATTATGAGTACAAATGTATGCCTACTTATAAGTAACTTTACTAATGAAAGGTCTTTTTAAAAAAGACTTGTCTCCATGTTAACAGCAAAGATGACTATTACTGAAGCTCTGAGAACTGTCACAGGATAATGGGATGACAGTGTATCAGTTAGAATAATCAACAACTTATTAAGGCACACTGTAAGGAGGTATGTTTTAATCATTTTGCACACATCATTCCAGAAGTCTGTTCTACAAACAATTAGTACTAATAATGCAGCATGGCAAAATTTAAACCATTTCTATTGGTCTGAACGTTTGTTTCAAGCTGAATATACCAAATATGTTTGTAATAGGTTTATAATTTAAGATGTGAAGTATATGAAGCCTTTACTAGTACCTGTTCATTAGACAACAAATAATAACTATAATTTCCATTAATTTTGTTAATGTTCTTTACCATTTATTATTTAGTTCTTTTTTTACTGTCAGGAAAAGTTCTAATGTAATTTCTGTATGTGTTATTTTTGGTGTCTCTCTCTCTCTCTCTCCACCTCTCATTGTTTTTATTGAAAAAACATAAAAAAACTGACACTCCTCTGTATGTGTCCACATTGCATACAATTAAAAAAATTAAAAACATACTTGAAACATACTTGTGATCTTGCAAAAGAGGATCAGTCCTCTGTGTGTTTTAATGATAATTAGTTAATCAATGAACATGTCATGGACAACAAAATGCAAACATTTACAAATGAATAATGAAAACACAAAGATTAAAAACTAATCAGAAATCATTATAGACATAAAGAAACAAATTAGTAAGATATATTAATGAATCAAAGGAATTCAGAAAGTCAACTGATAATCACACATTAGTACATAGAGTTACTAATTTCACAATTCCACAAAATTTGTAATTATTGGATAGTGAACATTGGATTTCAATATAGTAAGCGTACACATATTAATTTTAAGCACGTTTTACAAATAGTGAATGGAAAAGAAAATAAATACAAGATTTCAACTTTCTTAAACTGAAAACAAGAAATTCTTTTGAGTTAGTGTACGGTAACGTGTTTTGTTACTGTAAGACAGAGCAGTGCTGTTAGTGTACTAATTAAGATGCATTAAATGTATAAACAAAGCTAATGAGTTATTCTTAGATGACATCATTAATCTTATTGGTAATAGTGTAAAAGCCTTCCCACAGCGGTTGCAGGTTTGGGCTGATTTCTTTCTTCCTTATCATGTTATAGAACTAAGCCTGGCAGCAGGTGTGAGCCCTGAAGAAATTGCAACCAATCTTCATCTTTGTATTTGCCAAAATAAAGTTGTTCTGAGCCAGGTCATGTAAATTCAGGTTAGGCCAAGTTGCTCATTAGACTTTGTCTAAATTTTAAAGATATAAAGTGTTGATAAAGATTTTAGGACCGTACATTAAAAACATTGTTTGCACATATGAGTAGGAAGCAGATGTATTAATATAATATGTTACCCAACTAGATACAGGAACAATTATGTATATTTAATTAAGTAGTTAGTGGACTTAAAACATGCAGTAGAAACTCCAGTTTTTATAAAACAAATAAAGAGAGAATTGAAGATTTGATGTTTGTAAATGTTATATCTATTTTCTTCACAAGTAACTAATGGCTGGTTATTTGTAATCACGTTTTCTCATAATGTATGTTGTTAATGACCTTTTTTTAAGGGTATGAAAAAAACAACAGATATTGGTATTTGGAAAAAGGTGAATTTTATTGGTACATACTAAAGTACCAATAAAATACTAAAGTAGAGTCATATTTGTTTCTATTCATTAACAAAGGTCCGTACTGTAATAATTTTGTGTGTAATATACAAGCATTCTTTAATATGTTTACGAGATTCTCCCAATTTTATTTGCATTAATTCAGACCGTAGTAACATTAAATTCCACTGTAACCCATTATTAATACTTAATCATTTGCATGTTAACAGAAACTGCACATTGCTTTTTATTGCATTATGTTGAAAAAAAGGATTTTAATGTACTTGTTTGGTTATACATTAGATTGTACTAGGTTCTAAATTGGAAGTACGTTTTAATTCCGGTACTTTGAATAAATACAGCCTTTAATGTTATATACAGCCTTTGAATGTACACTAACTAAGGAAATGTCTGTTAAGTCTAATTAATTTTAAAAATCTAAAAGGTTAAGTTAAATAATTAAATCTTTTATTTAAGTTACATTGTCGTACATAACCTCCATAAGCTGGCATTACTTACTTCGAATAAATACAGCCGTTAATGTTATATACAGCCTTTTATCCATACAATAAATACAGCCCTTGAATGTACACTAACTAAGGAAACGTTTGTTAAGTCTAATTAATTTTAAAAATGTAAAAGGTTAAGTTATATTGTTAAACGTAGCCACAACCTCCCAAAATCGTCTCTGTACCGTAATTATGTGCGATAAATGTAAACTAATTTCTGTACTTCCAATAAATACACCCTTTTAATGTACACTAACAAAGTAAATTTTATTTAAGTTACATTGTCGTACATAACCTCCATAAGCTGGCATTAGTTACTTATGAAGAAAACAGTTGGATGTACACATCGGACACCGACATATAGTACACGCGCGGCGACGGAAGTTACATTTTGCCGCTGACTATTCCCCAAGACCCATCAACCATTAAAATAACTAGTACAGGGAGTAACCATTGTTATTATTTCATAGGGAGTGTATCATATAATTTGTGTTTGTTAGCGAATTAGCTTTGACGGTACAGCGCTCACGCTGCAAATCGACACACTACTTGATCGAGTCAGTCGTCTAACCAAGGCGGGAAGTATTTGAATGCTCTGGCCGTCACAGCTGTGAACTTAGTTAAACCATATTATCTAAGAATTTTAATTGTTTTTAATAAACAATTTGGCGCCACCCGGGAATCACAAATCCCTATTTACTAACAGGTAAGGTTACTACCGCGTTGTACTGGTAATTACAACATCGTTACGGACATCGTTAGCGCAAGAATAGATGTAACGACCCCAGTGCGAGACGAATGCACTACACATATACAATATACTTGTCGTTTTCAGAAGACGACATACAGAGACGACCGAGACTATTCGTTACAATATACAGGGTGTCCCGGGAGGAGAGGGAAATAATTGAGAAATGGTTCTATAGTGTAAAAGAAGAAAAAAAGTTCATATAAACATATGTCCAGAAACGCTTTGTAAGCAAGTTACGGCTAGTGAAAGATTTCGTCTGGGTTTCGGTTCACTCGGGTAAATGAAGACTTTCTGAAATTCTGGGAAGGTAAATTAAGGGGCGAATTCTGTTGTTTCTTATGGTTTATGACCTGAAAAATCAAATAAAACAGGTCGTAGAACTGTATCTCCCATAAGTTTCATGATATCCGACGTAAAACAGCAAAATCTTTGCCTAAAAACACGTTTTTTTAGGTTAGAAGTACAATAACTTTGTTAAATGACTAATAAATGCATAAAAGTTAAAAACAAAACTTGTAAAGAATTTAATTCTGAGAAAAATGGTGTAAATAAAGTCAATAAAAATCAACAAAAAATTCCAATTGTTTCCAATTTTCCAAAATTTAAAAACAGCTGTTTTAAGTACAATAATTTTATACCTTCAAAAAATTAGGTTGGCAACACTAATTCTATGCTGTGAAATTAATCTGAATACTATTCATTGTTGTCATAAAATTGTGGTTACTTATTGAAATTATTCGTTCAATGGTTAAATAGTTTCTAATAGAACTTTGATTGTGTTCAAATGTTTTTAAGAATTATTTAGTGTTTATTTGATTGTTGTACACTGAACTGTACCTACATTTTTACAGTTGAATCTTAATTTTATAAAAGTCAAATTACATTTTGAATTCTTTGTTTTCAAAAATGCCGTGACTCTTCAGTCACGCTGAATATGCTGATATGATTTTTGTGTATGGTTTTTGCAATGGAAGTGCTCCAGCTGCGGTGGAAGAATACCGACGTAGGTATCCTGGACGGGTAGTTCCAAAGCGTAAAGTGTTTTGTAGAATTTTTAATAATCTTTGTGTGAAAGGCACACTTCCCAGCGCACAAGTTTCATCTGAACGTCAACCGGTACGTGTTGCTGAAACGGAAAACATTCTTCAGGCGGTACAGCGTAGTCCTACAACGAGCACAAGAAGAATTTCTGCACAGCTCAATATTCCAAAAAGTACAGTATGTAGGACAATAAATGCTTACGGACTATATCCTTTTCATCAGCAGAAAGTTCAACACCTCCGCCCTGGTGACCACCCCCGACGACTTCAGTTTTGCCAATGGGTTAATTTAAATCATCAATCAATTCCGTTTATACTATTTTCAGACGAAGCCAACTTCACCCGTAATGGCATAAACAATACATGGAATTCGCATGTATGGTCCGAAGAAAACCCACACTGTACAGTAGAATCAAATTTCCAGCAACGGTTTTCGGTGAACGTATGGTGTGGCATGATCGACAACCAATTAATAGGCCCTTACATACTAGAACATTGTGTTACGGGGGGGGGAAATTACCAGAAATTTTTAAATAACGAATTTATTGCAGTCCTTGAAAATTTCCCACTGGCAAAGCGAACGGAGATGTATTTTCAACATGATGGAGCCCCAATACATTTCACAAATGAAGTAAAACAATTCTTAGATGAAAAATTTCCTGATAAATGGATTGGACGTGGAGGGCCGGTAGAATGGCCACCTAGATCCCCGGACCTTACTCCATTGGATTACTGTTTATGGGGATGGATGAAAAGCGAGGTATACAAGCAAAAGGTAGAGACACGTGATGAACTGATCGTTCGCATTCTCAATACTGCTGCCACCATCAAGGAACGCCAAGATATCATTATGGCGGCTAAAGAAAATTTAAGAACACGAGTGGAGAAGTGCATTGATGTCAATGGTGGAATTTTCGAACCTTTATTGTAAATAAGTACAGTATTTCAGTGGCTGGAAGACAATTATGCTACTGTATTTTCTCATGAATAGCACTCCATAAACCACAGAGAGTATTCTTGCTCAGACTGTTGTTTCTTTCATTACCAAAAATATTTATTGTGTTGTTTAAATAAAAAATTTGGTTCTGTATTGTTTTTAACCAAAATTGGAATTTTTTGTTGATTTTTATTGACTTTATTTACACCATTTTTCTCAGAATTAAATTCTTCACAAGTTTTGTTTTTAACTTTTATGCATTTATTAATCATTTAACAAAGTTATTGTACTTCTAACCTAAAAAAACATGTTTTTAGGCAAAGATTTTACTGTTTTTGTCAGATATCATGAAAGTTATGGGAGATACAGTTCTGCGACCTGTTTTATTCGATTTTTCAGGTCAAAAAACATAAGAAAAAACAGAATTCGCCCCTTAATTTACCTTCCCAGAATTTCAGAAAGTCTTCATTTACCTGGGGGAACTGAAACCCGGGCGAAATCTTTCGCTAGCCGTAACTCGCTTACAAAGCGTTTCCCGACATATGTTTATATGAACTTTTTTTCTTTTTTTACACTATAGAATCATTTCTCAAATTATTTCCCTCTCCTCTCAGGACACCCTGTATATATTGTAACGTTACATAACCCATGCCCAAATGTGATAACACAATCACCATCGTTAAAACCAGTCATCACCCCATTCTAAAAGTCAGAAATGGGTATTATGTGCCAAGCTATAAAAAACTTTGTACTACAAAACACTGTAAACAATAACAAAGTGAAATATAGTGTACAAAGTGAAATATAGTGTACTTGGTGAGAGTGTAAACTTTTAAAAAAGAGCAATTAAGTTTCTTAAAGATAATTTGAAGATGTAAACAAACTATCATAAGTCTTCACATAAAAAATGATACATACATACACACGCACACACTCACATCACCAACACGTTCACCCAAATATTTAATTGTTTCGTTATGTTTGATATTTCTATTGTATTTCATACACAGGTCTGAAGATGACAATAAATATTGTCGAAACGTCGACGCAAAATAACTAAAAGTTGTATTATTGACCGATCCTCACTAACTATCCACTAAAACATTCACTGATTGACGGTCACTAAAAATTTAAGGATTTAAATATAAGATAACCCAGGGTTAAATAAAAAATAATAATAATATAATACTATGTTAGCAAGATGGCATAGGAAAAATAGTTTAGAGTAAGGATACATTAAGTAAATAATAAATTATAAATGAATCAAATTAAAGGAGATTATAATATAAAATTACCAATGTACAAGCTTAAGGAAAAATATAAAGAAAAGCCTTAAATAAATTAAATTCGATAATAAATAAAATCTAAAAAGGATTATTTTTATAAAAAGAAGAAATAAATTTATAATAATTAATAATAGCCTATATACTAAAAGGTATATAGATTCACCAATAAAAAACCATAAAAAATTCTTGGTTACTAACAGTAACCAACTAACAAGATTTGAATTAATTGTTAAAACGATTTGGAAGTGAACGTTTTGAAAAGTGTAATGCCTATAAAAATTTGAGAAATTAACGAATACTATTTGGAATAAGTAGTGCAAAATTAATAAAATTGACGAGTGATGTCCACTGCATATTAGAACTCCTTCGAGTAGAACCATTCACGCCCTTAATTTGATGAAACTTTGAAAAATCATTAAACTACGAGATCCAGGCCTAGTCTACAGAACGTCGATATTTTGGTGAGATCGTTACCAAGTAAATTTAACTAAATTACATCTCAACTATAACTTCATAACACTAGAAACAGCACCATATCTTTAAACACTTAGGAAAAGAGGTGAAAACAAACTTTATTATTTTAGTTAACCAAAAAACCAGCAGAACGGATTCCTGTGAATTGCTAGCCGCCATTAAATAAATTTCGGGTTTTTAGTGAAGAAACATAATCTGCGCTCTGGCGGATAACCAAGAAACTACATAATCTCAATACTACAAATTATAATAAATTAATTTATGTAAAGCTTGGTATTAACCAATATTCATTTCTGACCATCTCATAGTACAAAAAACTCAAAAATAACCCTGGGAAATTAATAAATTATTTCTTTATTGTTTTTTTGAAATAAAAAATAAAAATATTTGGTATACATTATATGTTTAAAAAATAGGATCGAACTAATGTTGTGTTGTCAGTAAGAATCGATTATACATTTCTGTTTTGGGAGAAGATAAAACAAAAATTTACTAAATAAATTCAATGAATACTTTGTTATTTGAATAAAAATATGTATTATTTTCAGTAGATGGTAGTTGGTTACAGATTGTCTGGAGACAGAGAAGAGAACGGACAACCAGAAAATATTACATACCATTTGGTGTTAATTTAACCTCAAATGTGTTTGTAAATGTCACAATCAGCTGGTCTCATGAGCGGAGAAAGTTAAATTAATTAATTGTATGCCAAGAGAGTAATTCTCTTTGCACTCTCTCTTCTAACTACTGTCAAACAACTTTATTGAATTCACCCAAATAAAATCTAAGGGAAATATCTGCATAATCACACACTCGATTTTTGCAAACATTGAACATAAATTATAACAAATTCTGTGACTCTCATTAAAGCAAGATTTTCGATGAGCATAAATAGACGATAAGAAACCTTTTTAGGAAAAGTACGTCAATAAGACTGAGAGATTACCCGCGAGACGTTACAAGATGGCGCTCAACTTAAAAGGGCTTTAATTAGGAAAGAAATTTTGAGATATACAAAAAATAATATAACAAAAAAACCTAATTTTCGTCGGCAACTATGAGAAAACAAGAAATGCATAATACCAGAGGCAGATCGAAGAAGAGGGCAGAAGACAAGGAGAAGGAAGAAGGTGGACAGGAACGAGAGATAGAAGTAGTTACGGACGGTGAAATGGAACAACAGACAGGCGATAAAGAAGAAACTGAAGCAATTCAATTCTGGACACGGAAAAGGAAATAGTTGAAGAGGATGCCCAAGGGGACCAACCAGATAAAGCGGTAGCCAGAGAAGAACCGAATTGGCAGGAAATAATGAAATTTATGGCAGAACAATTTAGGAAACAAAATGAAACTCAGAGCGAAAAATTTGACAAAATAGATGAAAACGCAAGGAAACAAAATGAAACCTTGAACGAAAAATTTGACAAAATAGATGAAAACGCAAGGAAACAAAATGAAACCTTGAACAAAAAATTTGACAAAATAGATGAAAATTTTAGGAAACAGGAGGAAACTTCAAAGAAACAAAACCAAACTTTGAAGGAACAAAACCAGGAATTGAGAGAAATTATTAACGGTCAAATGGAAGATATGAACACAAAATTCGAAGAAAATAATAAAAATATAAAACAAATCCATGATAAAATTGAAATGGTCAGTAATACACTTAGCCAAAGAGTAGATGAGTACAAGGAGGAGGCAGAAAAGAAAATAGTAGAAACCAATCAGAGATTAGATAAAACAGAAGAAAAAATGGAACAAATCAGAACAGGAATAGATGCCCGAATGGACCGTGAGGAACAAAGTAATCAAGTTCGTATAATGGCCATATGCCAGGAAAATAATGATCAGTTGGATGGTATAAAAAGCAACCTAAACAGTAAATTCACAGATTTTAATGAGACAATAGAAAATGTCAAGAACCAGTTCCATAACCAAGGAGAAAAATTAGACAATTTATAACAACTACAAACAAACTTACAAGGGGAGGTAGATAGAATGGGTTCCCGATCTACATGCAACACTCAACATACTATCCAAGATAGTAGGGAAAGTGTAAACTTTCGAGATTATCGAAGAAACCCACTCGAATTTTTAGGGAGAGTAGATGAAATTTTAAATAGGTCGAAGGAGAACCGATGGAACATGATTAAAGGAATACTAGATGAATGTTTCAAAAACATTAACGATAATTGGTGGACTGTAATCCGGAACGAGGTGTGTGATTATGGGAATTTTAAGATGATGTTCAAGCTTAAGTACTAGTCTGAGTCAGTGCAAAACATTATTAGAGACGATATCTGTCATGGGAGGTATGACCACAGTATAGGACAGACACCTACTGCTTATTTTTTGGGGAAGGTGTGCGTGGCAAAATATTTAGACCCAAAGATCCCTGAAGAGTGTTTGGTGACCCAAATCGCCTACCACTTCGAGGAAAAGATTATCAGTGCTCGACTAAGCGGACAAATAAAAACCATTGGAGGTATGGAAACACTATTAGAGAACTATGAGCAAGAATCATATTACAGGAGGAGTAGATGGAGGTCAGGGAATACAGAAGAGCGGAAAAACGAACCACCCAGAGATATTCGACCAAGGGTAAATTATGTCCGTGCCAACAATAATTATTATAATAACAGGTATCGAGGAAGAGGGCAAAATTATAATAACTGAAACTATCGAAATGATTCATATCAGAGAGAAGAAGGTCCACAAAGAAGTAGGAGTGAAGAACAACCTAGATTCAGAGCCAGTGAGGAAGAAAGAAGGCCATTAAACAATACTCAACATAGTGAGAATGTTGAACCAACTAATAATAATGACGGAAATCGGGGAAACGGGTACCAGCAGTGAGAAGATGTGACTGCCCGTCACTGCTAGAAACAACCGGGCACAGAATTTACCACAGACCTAATAATAATAGTAAATTAACAAAACCAATAACAATTATCAGAAACCATTATTTAAAGGATATACAGGCGGAGTTAATAGAAGAAAGCGCAATTAAAGAGTCATCACAAAACAATGATATAGTTTATATACGAATCAAATTAAATGGAGTGTTAGCAGAAGCCATGATTGATACAGGAGCAAATGTTTCAATTATTGATCAATTAGAGCTTGACCGGATTACTGAACTAACTACTGAAAGAATACCTACTTTACCAATTAATAACTTAACAATTATTGGCGCCACCGGGAAGCAAAATAAAACAATCAGAAAACAAGTGTCTTTAAATGTTACTAACAGTGGGATAGGAATACCTATGGGATTTTTAGTAGCCAAAGGGCTACCTTTTAGGGTGTTAATAGGGTGTGATATGCTACGGCGACACACTGCAGTTATAAATCTGGCCAGTGGTATAGTAACACTGAGCGCAGAAGAAGGTGAGTTATCGGCTGAGATAATGGTAGCCAAAGTGCCCCTCAGTGTCTGAGCTCATTCTATATTAGGGAGAATAATAGGTTAACCCTAGGTAAAAATACAGAAGTAACAGAATCAAAGATTTGGCAAGAGAAGATAGAAGAAATCATAGAGTTTCAAGATAGGCAGGCCCAGGAAATAATTAGTGTAGAACAAAAACAACAACTTATAAAATTTTATAATAAATATAAATCAGTATTCTCGGATTCACCTGGAAAAGCAAAAAACTTCCTGTGTGAATTAAAGTTCAGAGAAAATGTCAATTTTAATGAACGGTCATATCCCATTGCTCAAGCTTTGAAAGAAAGGAAATTCAGAGGATGATATTGGAAGATATAATTGAAAGAAGCAGTTCTCCGTATACCAGCCCATTGGTAGCTATACCAAAGAAAGATGGTCAAGTAAGACTATGCCTCGATGCTCGGGAGCTGAATAAAATGCTCATTAATGACCGCACGTCTCCAGGTGAGATTGAAGAAATAATGAAAAAGTTCTATGGATGTAAGTACATGAGTACTTGGGATGCAGTCTGTGGATATTGGCAAATAGAGTTGCACCCTAACAGCAGACAATATGTCGCTTTCATATTTGAAGGACGAAATTATCTTTTTAAACGTTTGCCTTTCGGATTGGTAAATTCTGTGGCCGTGTTCATCCAATGCATGGATCAAATTTTGGGTAAAGAAGTTTTAGACTTCACTACGATATATGTTGATGACATATTAATTACTTCTTGTACATGGGAGGAGCATTGTAGTAGAGTGGAAACAGTGTTAAATAAGCTGTTACAATATAATATAACTTTGAAACTAGATAAATCTAAATTTATCACACATGAATTACCATTTTTAGGATTCATTCTGTCAGCTACTGGAATTAAACCATCTCCTGAGAAAGTAAAGGCTATCCAAGATTTCCCTAAACCAAAAAACTTAAAGCAATTACAATCCTTTTTGGGGATATGCAACTATTATAGGAAATTTCAACAGGGTTATTCAGAAGTAACAGCCAAATTCCAATATTTACTTTCGAAGAAAAACAAGTGGAAATGGGAAGAAAATGAAGACAATAATTTTAAGATAATAAAAAATAAATTTCTGGATAGCATAATGCTACACCACCCAAATTTCAACAAACGTTTTTTCATAGATTGTTATGCCAGCAACATTAGTCTTGGAAGTGAACTATATCAGGAAGATGAGGAAGGAAATCATTGGGTCATCAGTTTTGCAAGCAGAGTACTGAGTAGTTGTGAGCGGAATTATACAGTAACTGAAAAGGAACTGCTGAGTGTTGTGTTCTCATGTATAAAATTCCGAACATTTACATTGGGATACCCAGTAACCATAAGGACCGACCATAGGTCAATCTCATTTTTAAAAAACTGTAAACTTAACCACGGTAGACTCACAAGATGGGTGTTAATACTTCAAGAGTATAATTTAGATTGGGAATATATCCCGGGGAAGAAGAATATAATATAGCAGACCAACTGTCACGGATTAACCTAGAAAAGGGAACTTTTGAAGTAGAACCGGAGAGTATTGGGAAGATATATTACATTATCAAATTGAAAAAAGAGTTACAGGATATAATTAGTAAAATAAAAATAGATCAGGAAATGGACACCAAATTAATAAAAATTAATGAAGAAATCCTTTTTATCCGTCCAACCATTGAGGATCATGTGTGGAAAATGTATGTACCAGAAGCAACGGAAGTAGCCCTAATAAAGGACTACCATGAAAGATATGGTCACATGGGACCACTCAAAGTTATTACAGCTTTGTCTGAACATTGTTATATAAAAGCAATAAATAAGAGAGTAAGATTAATATTGAAAAACTGCACCATATGCCAGTTAATAAATAATGAGAAGAGAACTGGAGCTATGATTACAATAAAATCTAACGGTAAACTTGAGAAGACCTTCTTAGATATATGTGGACCTTTTCCCAGAAGTGGAGGGAGACATAAATTTAAATATATAATAATTATGTTTGACCATTATACCAAATATACAAAACTCTACCCAATCAGTAGAGCCACTACAAAGAAAATTTTAGAGGTAATTATTCAAAAATACTTACCAGAAGTGGGAAGACCTGAAACCATAGTAACGGATCATGGGACGCAGTTTAGAGGTAAAAAGTGGAAAGAAGAATTGGGGAAATTGCAAATAAGAACATATAAAACGTCAGTATACCACCCTAGTAGTAATCCTGCCGAACGCGTCTTAAGGGAAGTTGGTAGAATTTTGTGTACCTACTGTCACCAAGAACATGGAAAATGGAGCCAGTACCTTGAACCAGCAGAAACCTTCCTTAATTGGTCATACCATGACACTATCGGAACCAGCCCTTATCAAGTAATGTTTGACAGACCACCACCAAGAGAAATCACATCATTAATAAATTTTCCTCCAGGAGAGAGAGTGGAATTCAACAAGATCGAAATGCACAACAGGTTGTTGCATAAAGCTGAACTTCAAAATAAAAAGGAAACGGAGAAGAAGAAAAGAATAAATCCATACAAAGTAGGAGATAAGGTGTTGATAAAAAATAGACAATTACCCAGTTCTATAGAGGGTATTGCTAGAAAATTACTTTTACTTTATACCGGGCCATACATCGTAACCCAGGTGAAAGGGAATAATACATATGAGATCAAATCTGTTAACAATAATAAAGTAAAAGGAGTATATAACCAATCAGAAATAAAAAGATATCATGAAGAATAATGAAAGAATCCAAAGACTGAAGAGTTCAACAATTATTTTTTTTAAACAAGTAAACAAAAATAAATCTGTTCTAGTGGGGGGGCTTTATGTAACGTTATATAACCCATGCCCAAATATGATAACACAATCACCATCGTTAAAACCAGTCATCACCCCATTCTAAAAGTCAGAAATGGGTATTATGTACCAAGCTATAAAAAACTTTGTACTACAAAACGCTGTAAACAATAACAAAGTGAAATATAGTGTACAAAGTGAAATATAGTGTACTTGGTGAGAGTGTAAACTTTTAAAAAAGAGCATCTCACAGATTGGTACTGGAGATGAAAAACAATTAATATTGTAGTAGTGGACTATATTGCTGCTGACAATTTTTGTATTTTTTTTTGTGTTCTGTGTAATTTTGTATTGTGTAGGCCACAAAGGTCTAATACTTAGGAATAATCTTTGTGTTTAATATAATGATTTTGTTTAAATATAAGATAACCCAGGGTTAAATAAAAAATAATAATAATATAATACTATGTTAGCAAGATGGCATAGGAAAAATAGTTTAGAGTAAGGATACATTAAGTAAATAATAAATTATAAATGAATCAAATTAAAGGAGATTATAATATAAAATTACCAATGTAAAAGCTTAAGGAAAAATATAAAGAAAAGCCTTAAATAAATTAAATTCGATAATAAATAAAATCTAAAAAGGATTATTTTTATAAAAAGAAGAAATAAATTTATAATAATTAATAATAGCCTATATACTAAAAGGTATATAGATTCACCAATAAAAAACCATAAAAAATTCTTGGTTACTAACAGTAACCAACTAACAAGATTTGAATTAATTGTTAAAACGATTTGGAAGTGAACGTTTTGAAAAGTGTAATGCCTATAAAAATTTGAGAAATTAACGAATACTATTTGGAATAAGTAGTGCAAAATTAATAAAATTGACGAGTGATGTCCACTGCATATTAGAACTCCTTCAAGTAGAACCATTCACGCCCTTAATTTGATGAAACTTTGAAAAATCATTAAACTACGAGATCCAGGCCTAGTCTACAGAACGTCGATATTTTGGTGAGATCGTTACCAAGTAAATTTAACTAAATTACATCTCAACTATAACTTCATAACACTAGAAACAGCACCATATCTTTAAACACTTCAGGAAAAGAGGTGAAAACAAACTTTATTATTTTAGTTAACCAAAAAACCAGCAGAACGGATTCCTGTGAATTGCTAGCCGCCATTAAATAAATTTCGGGTTTTTAGTGAAGAAACATAATCTGCGCTCTGGCGGATAACCAAGAAACTACATAATCTCAATACTACAAATTATAATAAATTAATTTATGTAAAGCTTGGTATTAACCAATATTCATTTCTGACCATCTCATAGTACAAAAAACTCAAAAATAACCCTGGGAAATTAATAAATTATTTCTTTATTGTTTTTTTGAAATAAAAAATAAAAATATTTGGTATACATTATATGTTTAAAAAATAGGATCGAACTAATGTTGTGTTGTCAGTAAGAATCGATTATACATTTCTGTTTTGGGAGAAGATAAAACAAAAATTTACTAAATAAATTCAATGAATACTTTGTTATTTGAATAAAAATGTGTATTATTTTCAGTAGATGGTAGTTGGTTACAGATTGTCTGAAGACAGAGAAGAGAACGGACAACCAGAAAATATTACATACCATTTGGTGTTAATTTAACCTCAAATGTGTTTGTAAATGTCACAATCAGCTGGTCTCATGAGCGGAGAAAGTTAAATTAATTAATTGTATGCCAAGAGAGTAATTCTCTTTGCACTCTCTCTTCTAACTACTGTCAAACAACTTTATTGAATTCACCCAAATAAAATCTAAGGGAAATATCTGCATAATCACACACTCGATTTTTGGAAACATTGAACATAAATTATAACAAATTCTGTGACTCTCATTAAAGCGAGATTTTCGAAGAGCATAAATAGATGATAAGAAACCTTTTTAGGAAAAGTACGTCAATAAGACTCTGAGAGATTACCTGCGAGACGTTACAATATATATTCCATAATGTATGCATATTCCACTGGAATGTACATATATTACATGTTAATGTTTTAAGTAATTTTATTCTTATGTTAATGAACTTCAATGAGCGACAATCTGATGATAGAATTTTTTTTCCGAAACACATGTTGGAAACAGACTTACAAAACAGATAAAGGTAATTATTTACTATGAAGAAAGTGACTTAACCACTGAAGAAAGTGAATCTGGCATTGGCAAATTCAGTTAAAATAAGCTATATTCCACGGATATTGACATAGAGACACAAAAGCTTGCAGCTGTCGTCACTGATGCAGGAATTAAAGATCTGTTACATTTGTTGTTACATTATTCTGGGGGCTACTCAGAATATCAGTCTGACTTCACTCTTCTTGAAAACAACATTGGCCTTCACCGATTTTGAAAACAACATTGTGTTCTTTAGTGTTGAGTGTTATGAAAATATTTGTCCATGTTATTGCAATGTTGTAAACAATTACTATCATTATTGTTTCTCTATATTATCATAAATTTCTACAATAACAGAAACAACCAACAATATATAAATGTTAATAATAATTTATAATATAGTTCTACTTACATAGTAATGGTACAGTAATTGAATATATTTACATCACAATCAGAAAAGAAAATGTTTTCCAAAATTAGAGTAGGAGTTAATGGAACTTACCAGCCACTACTGCAAAATCTTACGTTAACCAAATACACACGAATCTTTGTGGAGCTAAGGATTGTGAGCTTTTACGCTATTTCCTCTAGTGGATAAGACTATGCACATGCAGGATACAAATGAAGTAATTCCGAAAAGGATGACAACTACAAACCCATCAATTGTGTTATAACTGACGAGCGACATAATGCATTACAGGAAAGCTTTTCAACTTAACAACTTTAAAAGTAACCATCTTTCTTTGAATTCAGAGTAAGTCTATAAGAAAACATGCTTTGGTTTGTTTCACACATTACCAAAAGCCAATTTTGTTGAACACAATGAGAAGGCTTTTCCAGTAGGCATGCTCTTTAAAAGAGGGTGAAAGTACTGTCAGAGAGAGCTAGAAACAACCCTCCTCCCAGAAGTTTAAAACTTTTCTTAAAGGAATACCATGAAGACTGATGTTTCTATCTAATACAGACTTAGTATTTATCAATCCAGTAATTCCTTCATACTGGATAACATCTCTTGATGTCTCTAATGTTCTTAAGTCCTACCCCACAATAAAATAACCTATATATAACCATCTCTCTCTCTCTCTCTCTCTCTCTCTCTCTCTCTCTCTCTCTCTCTCTCACACACACACACACACACACACACACACACACACACACACACAATATTTTGATATGAATTTAAAGATCTCGAATACAAAGTAATACAGTTTTTTTGGAAGAAATAGTGTAACGAGTATAGTATCGAACCACGTAGAACAGCTGAGAACCCCCCCCCCCCGTCCTGTGTGGGATACGCATTAAGCCGGCGTGCAGTAAGGAGGGAAAGCTTTACTGAACCTCTACGCGACCTATATAAAGCCATAGCAGCCGGGTTGTCAGCTGAGTTACGTGAGCGATTTTCGTTAGCACGGATCGAGTGTTTGTCGATGTGAAGAATTATTGTCTTAATATTGTGTGGAATTCTATTAATTCACATTGTTATTGCGTGTGGACAAACCAAACTGGAATTATTGTACGAGTTGCTTATAACCTGTTATCCATCGTAATAGTGGTCTCAGAAGTGGGACAGAATCTTTAGCAGTGGAAATAGCAGACGTTGTAGAAGAGTAGTGTGAGTGGTAATCGAAAAAAAAAAGAAAAATTTAAGAATGGATACCAGTCAGATGATAGAACCATTCCAAGTAATGTTATGGCAAACACAGGAAAACAAAAAGAAGAACAAAGACAGGAAAGAGAAGAAACGGAAAAGGCGCCGATGGGAAGCAGAAGAAGCAGTAAGACAACATGATGAAAAGCGTAAGCGTGAAAATAAAACACCAGATAAATGGCAAAAAGAAGAATTTAGTCGTCAAGCAGACGACATTAAGGCGTTCGTACAAGATGATATCTCTGCAAAATTCGTCCTGTTACAAGTGAGCTGAATAAACAAGTTGACAGAACATCTGAAATAGAAAAATCTGTGTCAATTATAAAAACAAGTATGTCAAGTTTAGAAGATTCTATTACAAATTCAATAAAACAAATTAAAAAGGAAGTAGAACATTTAGTAAAAGAAATAGTTGATAAAGAAAGACCATTAATAAATGCTGATGAAGATTCAAAATATCAGAGAAATCAAACAGTAGTAGGGCCAGTTTTTGCAAAGGCCCCAACGTTTGATGAAAGCATTCACTGGACAACTTATCATTGACAATTTGAAGCTGCCACAGAGCTAATACAGAAAGTGCCATCTGACACCCAGAATAGCTATGTCGAATTAACAAAAGCTCTGGAATTACGGTACTGTGACCAGCATTTGTGCGAAGTGTACCGTGTTCAACTTAAAGCGAGGCAACAGCACTCTGGGGAAACCCTCCAGGAGTTTGAAGCAAATGTCAACCGACTGACAAGACTGGCTTATCCCGAAGAATCGGAGGACTTCCGAACGTGGATTGTCACATTGTGTTTATTGACGGTATCGGAGACTGTCAATTACAACAAGTGTTAAGAATGGCACGGCATCAGAACAGCTCAGACGCTCTTATTCATACTGTCCATTTTGAAGCTGCCAAGCTGTCGACCTACATTAATCAAAGTATGTCATCACGTTGTAGCCAAACGGATCCAATACCATAGAATCATCATAGGAGACAGAATAAAGAGACGACCAACAGTTTAAGAAGTCAGCAGTGCCACAATCTTTCGAACCAAAGGATAAAGACAGAAGACCGAAGTGTTACAACTGTGGGGAACGTGGTCGTCTACAGGTAGACTGTTGGAAGAAAAATACCGATAGAAGGGAGTGATCGCACCAATTGGAGAAATAAAGCTCCAGACCAGCACAGTTTCCATGCTACATAGGACCAGTGGAAACTTGATCGTTAATGGGTTTGCAGAATGTAAACCAACCTGATTTATAGTTGGAAAGCCAACTATGGGTGACAAGGAAAAACCTATGTTTCTTCCTGAGTTAACAGAAGCGCCCGGGGGAAAATTTGCTGAAGATAAAGTTACGCACGAGGTTGTTGATGAGAACCAAACAGACGTGGACCAGCTAGTGGTGTTCAGGTCATCAGTACATGAGCAACAGGAGTGATTCCAGCAAAATTACTTGTTAAGCGGAAGACTCGTATTCCTGAAAACTTTATGTTCGGATCACACGAGGCTGAATTCAAAGAACCAGATAATTATTCTTTGCAAGGTTGTCCACCTAGATCCCCTGGCCACGTATTACTTCACAGACGGTTTACCACCTCTGCGTGACCTATACAAAGCCACAGCAGCCGGGTTGTCAGCTGAGTCTGTGAGCGATTTTCGTTAGCGTGGATCAAATGTTTGTCGGAGTGAAGAATTATTGTGTTAATAATTGTGTGGAATTCTATTAATTGATATTGTTATTACGTGTTGACAAATCTAACTGTATTGTATGAGTTGATTATAAACTGTTATTTGTGATAATTAAAGCTAGTTATTAGCGACTTGTATTTTGTTTTCCACTGTACCATACGACGACAAGTAGATCGTTATAACAATATTTAGGCCTGTTATTCTTTTGAATCATACCGTCCTGTATTTTATAAAAAGCCAGTGTTATTTCATTTATAGAATTAAAACACTGAATAGTTAGACATAGCATTTCTCCTTTTTCATTCATAAATTTCCTTATTCATAAATCCAGTCACAAGTTTGCATAAGTAGCCATACCTAACGTTTTTCTTTTTTTCTGTACATATATGTTTACGCAGTTCAGCAAAAAAAATCTGCATTTGTTAATAATACCAATGTACAATGGAACTTAGAAAAGTGAGTATACTTTGTACAGTCCTTTGTAAATAGTACACTTTGACATCATTTAGACTTGACAATTTCTTTTGAGAATTTAGAAAAACCACAATCTCTCATCCAGTATGAAACAATTAGCAGTTTAGCAATAACCTATGATGGGGTGGCTTCTTTGTAAATTAGGTTTGGTATAAAGTAGTCCTGAATTATTTTATGTGTATGGGAATCTTTTCAAAGTGTGCAAAAAACAATGATTTCTATACTAGCACTCTTTGTTTACACTTTCTGTATAATGTCAAATTAAAATAATTTCACCACTCCAAATTTCACAGTGGTTAGGTTTGGATAGCTAAAGTGACTTTTAACAAGGTGATGGGTTATTACAATACATAATATGTTCTGATGGAAACATTTAAATTTCGTCTAAAGTTTGTATGACGTTTTTACCTCCAAACGCTTTAAAATCATTTTACCTCTTTACCTGTGACTGAAGGAAAGATGAGGTTAACATTAGATGTAGGTAATACACAATGATATATATACAATAACTATTGTTACAACGTATAAAAATCTACAATATTATTTTGTTGACCTGAAAATTTAGTAAAAAAAAATATGAAAACACTATTCAATAAAATGAGTCTCAGGTAAACTTTACTTTAGGCCTAAATACAGTGTTCCAAAGTCGGAAAATCATTTCGTGGTAGGCCCTACATGTTTTTTAAAACATGAGGACATGATAATATATTAAACAATGTGGAAAGTTAAGATGTGTCTATTAACTCAGTTAAGAAATTTGTGTTAACTCGTGACGTAGGCCAGGTCTAAAGTAATCTGAAGTTGCACTCACTATTCGTGTAGATCCATAGATTAAAATTTGGTATTATTGAGTATTTACAAAATTATGCAATATTACGGCTATTCAGTGCCCATAACGTTTACGATTAATTGCATATATTTACACGTTAAAAGTATTAGTACCTAAGAGATAGAATAAGCAGTTTTCCCTGCATGAAGTATGTAGATGGAACATTGCTACTATCTATACAGTTACTAATGTATGTTCATACTACTCCACCTAAGGGAGTAGTGCCATTACACATAGTGTGTACACTACTTTTCTTAAAATCTGACTTACCCCAAAATGATGGATGGAACACAAAAGTGATTATCCATAAATATTCCAACTGGTACCTGCCGTTTCTTTTTCAATATGTTTAACCTCTCTTTCACAAGATTACTTCCATAACAGAAATCCTTGTAGGTAACAGTTTTTGAATGATGTGTATCATGATATGCAATAGCTGTTTTCTTTGGATACTTTTCGCATGCGAAATCAATTATTTCTACGAGCGTCATCCTAAATAAAGTTAATAAAAAACATACACTCTCAACATTAATTCAAACGATTCAAACACAACAATCTAAATAGAAACGAGTATACCAACGTTATAGAAATGTTACCTAAGTTCTTTGTATGAATATTATAGATTCCTTTGTCAAACAGTGCCAAATATCTCCTAAAAAACTGATAATTTTAACACGCATAACAGTTTTCACATTCTGAAATTAGATGTGAAAAATCCCAAAGTGACTTGCCAATTTTGATGGCTGATCAATATACATCATATTGAAATTGCTATTGTGCAAAAATTATTATAAATATACGTGAGATAGTTTTTGAGTAATGACGTTTTCATATTATTAATTGTTTATAAAACCTGAAATAAATCAGAATTGGAATAGTAAGTTTCTTGGACGTATTATACAATATATTTTGCATATATTCTTATCCTTCCTATTGTTGGTACAATGTATCATTTGTCGATGTGAGCACCGAGCACCCCTCTGCTTTGGATGTTAGGCGAAAAGTGAGTTTATGGGTAATTTCCCAAGATTCTTTGGAACTAGTGATCATAAGTAATATTAAACATGTGTAATGTCGTTTGTTTGTATGTAGTATTGTTCTGGTTTTGTTTGATTTCTCTTGACGTATTGGTTTGTCAGTAACTAAAGGATATTTTTTCGTTTCTCAATACATGAAAGGCCTGCCATTTTGATCATTCTAGATGTATTAATTTAATCTACACTTCACACGGTTAGGCTAGAAAATTTGTAAGATAACCGATGCAATGACGTTAATTTGTAAGTTATTAATATGTTTATATTTATGTTTGAAGAATGTGTTGAGTACGTGGTGTAAAGTTAACTTTTTAATTAATTATAAGGGTGATATGAAAACCTGTTATTTCAGCAATTAAAGTGAAATTGTTTACATACATATTTTATGGTGTACTAGGGTTAGTTTTACGTCCATATTACTTTGAGGAGGTATTGGCACTTTATGGTGTCTGAAGTTGCTGCTGTTGATGAATTATGAGATTGGCAGACATAAAAATTCCAAAGCAAAAAGTTTTTGGAAATGACAGTAACAGTCGGAACAATTTCTGTCATCGAAGTTTCCGAGTAGAATATACTGTTCAAATGTTTAACATGAACATTCTAACATAACATGTATGATGAAACAACTGGAGGAGTTCTGTTAGGTACTATGAGTACATCTGGTTATTGCCATAAAACAGTATTAACAAATCATGGTCAATAAAAACTACACTACTCAAAAGAGATTTCTGTGATTTGCGAGTGGTCTTAGACGAGTGTAAAGGGGTATTGAGTTATTCTTTGTAGTAGTGTAGAGTGTAAAGTTGAAACTACCCAAAGACTCGCCAGTTGTACAACCACAAAAAAATCAGTGCACAAAATTAAAGTAAAAATACAAGAAATTATTGGATTATTAAATTCCTGTATCAAAAGTAAATATTGATACCTTAAAAAATAAATGTCTGATGTTTAATTCCAAGGACAAGTAGCATATATTAAAAGAAAACTAAAATAGACACATGGCTTCATAAGTGTGCATGTTGTACTGATCTTTTTACAGATGAGGGTTCTTTAATTTTATTTGATTTTTCTGTTTTATAGCATGAATTAACAACTCTTAAATCTCAGGGTTCGAGTACAAAAACAAATCTGTAGACTTTTAGAACCAAGTTATTACTTAATATATTGTTGTTTTTTTTTAAATATACAACTTATAAAAAGAAAAAAATCTTTGTCTATAATTAATTACAGTTTCAAATGTTCTCTACTAGAGCTCAGCAATGGCTGTACTTTAATCGACAATAAAAATAGCTCCTTAGTTTCACGCCTGTGGCGCTAGTTGGTTTATCTACTGAACTAATAAACAAGCAAGGTTTCACTTGTTTCTAGTTAATTTCTACAAATAAATATTATTTTACAAGTTACAAGTGTGTATTAGTGTGTTTCGTATTCGTTAAAATAGTTCATGTCTATAGTGCACAGGATGTGGATTAACCTGTGGGCGTGTGCTTAATTTCGGTTTCTTTTAACTGTGAACATTAATAGGTTAGTTCTCTTCTGTATTATTTTAATTACTAATACACAATATTACCTGATAGGTGTGTAACACTTTCATTCACTATTATTTTAATTTCTTTATTTCTTTTTTCACGTTATTATATTTAATTTTGTGAATTAATTATTTAATCTTTGATTTATTCTCGCACTCTCTAGTACGGTTAGGTTACAAATACACTTTGATTATTTCATTTCTTGAAGATATGTCTGAACTTGGTGATGGTCAAATTAAAAGTGACTTTTTCTTCACAAGTGCATCTATTTCTAGTGTCCCGGAAAAAACTTTTACGTTTTTCGTACATAAGTTTAGCACATTAATGAGTTTTATAAATAATTACAATGATTTTGGGGTTTTAATTAGTTTTTTTACACATAAAATGTCTATACCCAGCCAAAGCTTGATCCTAGGCCTTTCACATACATTCAAAATGGCTGACAATATTATTCTGCAAATTTTAAATATTTCAGTTTTACTGAGATTTAGGCCTAGTATGTACTGGTGTATTTTACAGCAGTACAATATACATACTCCAATTAAGATCAGATAATACACACAAGTAGTACAGCATAATGTTGACGATTTTGAATAGTTTCCACACATGTCTAAATACCCAATGAATTGACAAAATGTTAATAATTTCATATAGTTTTATAATAGGTTCTGCACAGGGTATATAGAACTTTCAGAATGTTTGCTGTTATGAATGGGAAGTTTGGGGACATAAAATGATAACCAGCTGTGAACCACACATTATCGTCTATTTGTTTATGAGTCCATGAAGATAAGTAAGGTACTGGACCATCCACCACCCACTGAATACTGATTACAGATCATCTCCCGTGGATGGCTAAAAATAAATGTTACAACCAACAGTGGCTATATCGTAGATAGGTCATCCTTTGGGCCTTTATGTCTTGTGAGAAATCATGACAGTTGAATTCTGTGCAGTACACTGTTGTGTAGCAATGTAACTACTTCAGATGTTGGAAAAACATCTGCCTGAAGAAACAACATTGAACAATGGCCTAATGTCTAGAAACCAAAACAGGAAAAAAGAAATTCAGTAATTGTTCCATTTGTAAGCCAGCATGAGATTAAAATCACATCATTATTGGCACCTGTTTTGCTACATTTGCATTAAATCCCACAAATGCCTGAGCTAGGTTTTGGTGATTTCATTTTGGATTTTTGCAAAGTTTAGCTGTACTCCCTGCTATTCAAAGAAAAATTTGTAAACAAAGAGGCTAACTGTCTAGTTCAGTTGTTTCTTATAATTGCTCATTATAGTGTAAGATTTAGTTGGACCTATAACTTCTACATGTGTTAATAGTGCATAGAGATGACATAAGATATACAAAGAAAGTGACCAGATTGTTATTTTTACTATGTTTTTCATTGAACTCGAATCAGTAAACCAGTTGACGTGAATACTGAAAATTAATGTTTAAAATTAATACTGAATGTTTCAAATTGTAAAATATATGAACTTTTAAAAGTGTTTTATTAATCTGATTTTTTTATTAAACATATTAATAAAATGGAGCCATAAAAAATATTTAGTGTGGTGGATAATTTACTTTGCCAGTGTAGATGTAAAGAAACTTTGGAAGCAAAATATACTGTACAGTATGGTAAAGTTATGAGGGAACGTTAGAAATGGCTGAGGACCAAAGATCAGGCTTGCAACACGCTGTCCTATTTAGTTTCTTATATGGTGATAATGATGATTTTCTCCAACATCGTATGCTTGTTGTTGTACATAGTGATTCTGTATTGCCTGACTTATAAACGTGTATTTAGAATTAACAGTTTCTTTCTTTGAACAATATTATTTCATTAGTTAATGAATTATGTGATGAAATGATGACAAAAAGGTGAGAGGATTTACCATAATTCATTATACCGTATATTGGGACTTAGCGGTTGTAGGAAGAGATCTGTGTTTCTGATACTCATTTAATGACAGCTGTTCAAAAGATGTATGTCGATATAGAATTATGCCAGGTGTGAAGTACTCTCAGTATTGGTAAGAAATTGATTGTCAACTAACTGTGTTTGTAATTGATTATCAGCTTTTTGAAGTTTGTAGAATGTGTAATGTAATGATTGTAATGCATGAGAGTGATGTGAGTCAGTATTTAGAAATAGGTGGATTAATATACACAGTGCAGAGAGGAGTGGCTGGCCAGCTCTTGTGAATGACAGACTGATAAAGAAGATTGACATTAAACTTTGAGAGACCTAGTTATTTACTATTTCAGAGCGTTCAGGTTTTTTTTTTCACATCTCTTACTCAGTTCTTTGTGACATAATCACAATAACACTAGTCGGCCTTATATTTTGTGTGCCAGGTAAACCGTATTTTAAAACAACAAGACACAATGGATGAGGATGGTGTTAACTTTTTCGTGTGAACAGTTATATAGATACAAGTCCAAAATTTTGTACTGACTACTGTGTAGTGCACAGCAGTATTAGGTTTCTAATGACTACTTTCTTGTGTGCAAGTTGTACAACTTAATAGAATTTTCTGTGCATGTAAGTAGAAAATTATTATAAAGGTTTGAGTAAAGTTGTGTACGTGTTACAGTTGATGATTGTGGCTGATGTGAAAAATGGATGATTCTAATTCAAGTGTGGACGACACGAGAACTCTTCTTCTCGAAGATTTACCTGTGATAGATCCAACAACTTCCACAAGTACGTTACATAAATTATTATTAATTGTTATCATCAGTTAATTTGTTACATATATTGTGGCAAATTGTAGTACTGTTAAATAATATGCTTGAAACATATTTCACATAAATTAATATAAAATTCAAAGTCTTTAGTTTAAGTATATAAATGTTTTAAAATTATAACCAAACTCGTGTCGTCGTCGTAGTGGTACCTCTGTAAAATGTAACAGTGTGTCTGAGTGTAACTTGTGTATGTGTGTCTTACCAATCCGTCCTCGCACGGTAATGTAACTCACGATGCTTGAGTCCGTAGCGAACGTACGGATAACCCCATGTATCGTAGTCCTCGATCTGAGGTTCCTGGTAGTGTACAATTCCCGGGTGGCGCCAAATTGTTTATTTAAAACAATTAAAATTGTCTTCTTATCAGCGATTTATTCAAACGGTGTGAAGGATTCAATTCGTCCCGCCTTTTCTCGATTTGTATAATCGAGCTGGCAGTTACAGTATTCGCTGCTTGCGCGCTAGGTAGCACATCAGAGACATTCGCTGTAAATTATATTTTTACGAATACATTTTCCTAATGAAAATAAAACACATTTTAACATACACAGTATTGATTTATTAGCGATTTGATATTACTGTTTCATAGACACAAGCTATAATTGATTTTTTATATGATTTTGCACCGGTTATTTCTTTATGAGACTTCCTCTCACAGGGGTTTTACAATCGATTTTGAACGTAAGTAAACATACAGTATGGCGTTCTATCACGCAAGTCAACAGATATTTTCGTTCAACTTTTGTGGGATCTTTTGATCACGTTAAAAGGCTCAGATGCAATTACAATAATAAAAATACACGACCTTACAATGTTTCTACTTAAGTATTGTAACGTGTAATGATAAATGGTTTGTTGAAGTGTAGTACAAGTGGTTTAAAAGTTGTACATCAATACTAGGTTAGTTTTATAATTTAACAAATTTTCAGTGTCTTAATATTCTGATTTAATCTTTGAAAGAGAAAAAATTGATTCAGTGGTATTTCAAAATATAGTGAGAAATATTCAAAGTGCGTTATTTCGGAAGTTGAGATAATTTAATTGATACTTAACAGCGTTGTAGCATGTGATTACTCTGTTGTTCGGGAAGGAAGGGATGTGGCTGCAATATAATTCATTGTTCATTTATTCGGGCTTCGGGCATCTTTTTCCAAGTTTTTTGATTTATTTATTCACTTCGTCTTGAAATAAACGTCTTCTCCATCAGGTAATTGTGTTCAGTAATCGTCAGACTCCTTCTCGTTCAATTTTAACACATTAATTTACTTTCAGAACATTTTAAATATGAAAATATGTTGTTCTGAATTCTGGCTTCTGTTTTCCGTGAGCGTCACTTTTTGAGTAATTATATTCAACGGTAATTACCTCTTCAAACCGTCGTTTCCATGGTTACATCATTATTCTGATTGGGCGAGCTTAATATGAATCCATTGTTATCAAAATTTGAATTCCTTTCAAATCTTCCTATATCTTCTGACTTCCTTCCTTCTCTTATCTTCCTTCTTAATTATTAATTATTAGCACTGTCATTTGTATTTTCTCACAAAGATTATTTTGGTATCCCACAATATTGGGTTTTTTCATGTTTTCTAAGTTTACAATTAATTTAACATTTACTAATTACATTTCTCTGTTTATATAATTCCTTATTGTTCGATATTTCGGATCGAACCGGTCATTCTTTTCATTTTCTGAGGTTGGCACTATGGCTTTTGTAGAGCTCATACATGCACGTGAACTTTTAGCTTCTGTCGTACGCCAGCCATCTCAGTGTCAACGTCCACGAGTCGGGCCCTTCTCGGCAGGTAGAAATCCATGCATTTTACCCATCCTTTTCCCAACCAGTCTATCCTGCCTTGAGTGTCAGGATCACCCAGTCGTGAGATACGGTAAGTCATTTTTATATTATTTATGTCTGATTAGCAATTCTGCATGCTGCTGCTTTGAGCTCACCAGAGGCTATTAAATTATCAAGTATGAAAGCCGTCTTACTTTCAATCTTTAAAATATTCTCTTACATCTATTTACTACCAGAGGATTCATGAGGTTGCTAGCTTTTCAATTAAATATTTTGCCGTCACGACTGGGAGCACGTGTTTCGTAATTCTGTGCATGTTGCTGCTGGTGGGTCGAGTTTCAGTAATTGGGTTATGTCAGTTTTGGCTGCGTGATTTTTATTTTAATTACCAACGTGTCGTGCCGTTTCGTTTTTGTGCCTGCTCGTGGGTGTTTTGCATGAGGTTAATTTTTTTAATTTCATGAATGTTTGTCATTTGCATGCTTGCACGGAAGCACGTTGGTATAATACGTACGCATGTGAATTACGAGTTTGCATTTCAATGCTGTGGCTTAGTGTCAGCAGTGAACGTCGTGTGTGCATCGCCAGGTGGGCAAATTTTGTGTAAAAATTTTGCACCTTGTTTTTTGGGGTAGTCGTTTAATTACTGGGTCAAGTCTGGTGAAGTTTGTTTCCGTCCTGTTACGGTTTGCGTCCCACGTGAAATTGTGCGCTACGTGTTTGTGACTGTCAGGCGTAAAGGGAACGGTTTTAGGTTATCCGGATTTCGGAGTAGCCTGCCTTTGTATTTAATTTAATTTTTTGGCATGACTATTACCTTTAGGTGCGATTTATATTTTGCATATGCGATATCCTATCCATACACGACGCGTTGACCATCAATTTTGGCATTTATTAGGTCCCAGTTATTGTGTTTGGTTCGGTAACTGGTGAATTGTTGTACATTGTACTTGGCTGTGTTTTGTGTGTATTTATTCTATTTGGTATTATACATGTTTGTTTTTGGGTGCACTTTTGTGTACCATTATTTTGCACCGTATGTGCTGTAATCTTGTGTAACTTGTGTTTTGTTGTCGTGCTTTTGCGCTGTGTAAATCAATTTGTTGCGTGTTTAATTTATTGTGTTTGGCATTATTTGCCTGTTGGATTGTGTAAGTTGTATTTTGCCGTGCACTAATTTACTTTTGTATTTATCTTGCTCGGTATTGTTTATGCAAAGTAGTTGTGTGAGACGCCTAGTTATCTCGAGCACTGTTAGGCTAAGTCGGTGCGTGATTATTGTTCAGTTTCTAATTCTCTTATTAAGGGTGGTTGTCGGTTGCGCGATATTTTTTAATTCAATATGCCTGCTAATTGTCGTTGGCAGCTTTTGACCGGACCACTTCGGTGGGAATACTTGCGTTGCAGCATTTGATAAATAAGTTGGAAGGGTTGCCGCAATTGAGAGCCGTGGATCAACATAAAGCCGGTATTTTGGCCTCCAGGTTGTCCGAAGAATATCAGGACTTTCTAGGTAAGGTCGATCCTTACCTATCGGCCGAGTCATTGCCCCAGGGATTGGACGAGGACCACATTTTTGCGGTGGTAGCTCAAATTAAGGATATTTATGTCCGGAGTAGCATTTTAGCGTCCAAACTAACAAAACCAGAGATACCGGTTGGTTCCGGCCGATTTTCATCGGCAAGTGGCGGGCACCCAGGTGTGCTTGTTCATGAGTTGCCGAAGCTTTCGTTACCTTGTTTTGATGGCCAGGCCAAATGTTGGTCCGAGTTTTGGTCAAAGTTCACCACATTGGTGGACGAAAGTCCTGCCCTCACTCCGAAGCAAAAATTGTTATATTTACTGACTCATCTTAAGGGTGAGGCTTATGAGAAGGTTGCCACGCTTCCCATAGTTGATGATAGTTATTCACTTGCACTGTCAACTCTTAAAAGTCGTTATCACAATCCTTGTTTGGCCGCTCGGGTTTATTGTACCAATCTGCTTCAGTTACCAGCCGCTTCTATGCGATCAGCTCCGTCTATTAGAAAGTTGGTGGACAGCTTCAATGCTAACTTTTCAGCGTTGTCAGCTCTAAACATTGCTGATATATATCAAGCGATATATGCGTCTTTTGTATTGTCTAGGCTGGATCTATCATTGCGTGAACGCTTTGAGGCGTCTGTTACGGACAAAGAGAATCTCCCTGCCCTAACAGAAATTATGACATTTTTAACCGCTATGGCGGAACAGAAAGAACAGGCATCTTTGGAATCGGCTTTACCTGCTCTTCCCAGCACTAGCCACCAGAAAACCCAGAAGGTTTCTTTTTCTAAGGCTACTCCTCTTGCTGTGTCTACGTTATCTGCGGAGGTTACGCAACGGGATGCATCTGGTTCACGTTGCCTTCATTGTGATTCCCGGACCCATTTGCTTCTCAAGTGTCCGGCGTGGCTGAGTAAGGACCCTAGGGCTCGATTTCAGAGTCTTAAAAATAAAAAATGTTGTCTTTCGTGCCTCCAACATAAACATTCGGGCTGGTGCAAAAATAGGTGCAAAACGTGTGGCTCTCAGTACCACCACACTTTACTTCATTTCAAAAGTGCCCGTCCGTCTCCGTCTCGTTCACAGATTTCTGACACAGCTGAACTTAAGGCAGCGGAGTCATCGCTTGTTGATCTGTCGAGCACGACTCTGACCGTGTCTCTGCCCCATCCTGCAGGGGTTCTGTTAGCCACCTGTCTGGCAGTCTTGTCGTCTCCGAATGGTGGTTATATTGTAGTTAGGGCCATCCTGGATAGCGCGTCCCATGCTTCTTTCATCACTGAAGCATGTGCATCTCACTTAAAATGTGCTTGTTTTGACGCTTCGGTAAGTGTCAATGGGGTAGGTGATATTGCCACCAAAGCAAAAAAGGTGTGCCATCTGTCCTTGGAAACTTTAAAACGCGAGGTTGTGGCATCTAACCATGCCTTTATAATTCTTTCTAAGATCTCGTCGGACTCACCTAGGTTCCAGGTGTTGCCTGAAGTTAAGCAGGCTACAAAAGATCTTTTGTTAGCGGACCCTACCTTCGATGTAGCAGCCCCAATTGATGCGTTGTTTGGAGCCGATATTGTAGCGGCTATTCTTATGGGAGAGACTATTCCTTTGGGTGCAGGTTTGCCTGTTGCAGTTAAGACACGTTTTGGGTTTGTGATTATGGGTAGAGCCCCAATTGCACTTAATTGTGCATTGACTTGTGCTAGCGGTCTCACTGGCCTTCCTTTGGATCTGGTATCTGCACATCAGCTTCACTGTCATTTCCACCACTTTTATCCTTCCTCACAACGTTATCTACGGAGACAACCAACCTAATTGAGCAAGTTCATCGTTTTTGGGAGGTCGAAGAGCCTCCAGCTGTACCCCACCAATTATCTGAAGAGGATCACTTTGCTGAAAGGTTTTACATGGAGTCAACAAGTCGGTTGCCGTCGGGTCGTTACCAGGTGCGCTTGCCGTTCTTCAAAAACTCTTCTCACATTTTGGGAAATTCCCTTAAGGGAGCCATGTCTCGGTTTTTTGCGTTAGAAAGGAAATTTGCGGCGAACAGTCAGTTTAAGAGCCAGTATGTACAATTTATAACGGATTATGTCGCTCAGGGGCATATGTCATTGGTGTCTGACCCCAATTTTCCAAAATATTTCATCCCTCATCATGGTATCTTTAAAGTTAGAGGTGATACTTCAAAAATAAGGGTGGTGTTTGACGCCAGTATGAAGACGTCCTCTGGGATTTCCTTAAATGATGTGTTATGTGTCGGCCCTAAGTTGCAGACCTTACTGTCCGATGTTTTGACTTTGTTTCGGCGGTTTAGCCATGTTTTTACGTGCGACATCGAACAGATGTACCGCCAAATTGCTATGCATCCTGATGACTCGGCGTACCTTTGTATTTTATGGCGTGAGGAGGTTACCGCCCCACTAAGGGTTTTTGCTTTGCGTACCGTTACTTACGGGCTGGCTTGCGCCCCTTTCCAGGCGTTGCGAACCTTGCAGCGGCTGGCTCAGGATGAGGCAGTTAATTTTCCTGCGGGAGCGGCGGTACTTAGCCGTAATATTTTTGTGGATGATATTGCTGCTGGCGCTGATTCAAAATCAGAGCTTTGCAAACTACAACGGGAATTAATTCTGTTGTTGTCTTCAGGAGGGTTCAATTTGAAAAAATGGTGCACTAATCAACCCGACTGCCTACCTGAATCAGCTACTCCAAGTGATTCCGTCGTTGCTAAGGATAAGGATATTCTGGGTTTAAGTTGGGACCATTTTACCGATTGCTTCTCCTTTCCTCCTTTGGCCTGTTGCAGCAATGCTCAGGTTCAATTTACCAAACGTGTCGTGTTATCTCAGATGGCACAATTATTTGACCCATGTGGTTGGGTTTCGCCAGTGATTTTCAGGGCCAAGGCTTTTTTCCAAAAACTCTGGGCTGAGGGCTTGGACTGGGATGCTCCTCTAAGTGATGACTTAAACGAGTATTGGAGTCAATTCCTGTCCTCTTTGAATCATCTTCCGGTAATTACTATTTCCCGGCCATTCTTCCCTAAAGGTGGGCATATTGAAAGGGTAATATTGCATGGTTTCTGTGATGCTTCCCAGTTGGGTTACGCGGCCGTCCTCTATCTGTCCATTTATACTGACTCTGGTCCTCCGGTGGTTTCGTTGGTGTCGTCTAAAACTAAAGTGGCACCTCTTAAAACTTTATCAATCCCACGTTTGGAGTTGTTGGGAGCTTATCTTTTAGCCAAACTTGTTCGTCATTATGTTGGCTTATTCTCATCATGTATTCAATTGAGTCAAGTTTTCTTATGGACGGACTCGACGATTGTCTTGGATTGGCTGAATATGCCTACTTTTAAATTGAAGACGTTTATTGCTAATCGGGTGGCTGCCATTACCGAGTGGACCGATACTAAATCTTGGCGTCATGTGCATGGTGTTTCTAACCCCGCTGATTTAGCCTCTAGAGGCACGTCACTCTCCAGCTTCCGGTCGTCGACATTGTGGTGGTCAGGGCCAGATTGGTTAAAGCTTGATGCTCTGCGCTGGCCCCCTATTAATTATCGCCCGAATCACGACGTGCAGGATGTTGCCTTGGAAACCAAGGTCTCTTCGTTTCTCACTCAGGAGCCCCGGGTGGAATTGTTTGAGCACTTGTCCTCGTAGCCCTTAGTGGTGGGGGTTACCTCAGTCATCTTAAGGTGGGCTATGCCTTCGCGGATTGAAGCTTCCACAGCCATGGATTGGAAGAAGTTGGCTGTTAAGTATATTTTACGCTACGTTCAGCGCAGCGTGTTTGGACAGGAGCTCGCGGCTCTTCGTTTAGGTAAGCGGCTCCCGGTCCGCATTCAGCGCCTGGTCCTGTTTATAGATGATTTTGGCCTCATTCGAGTACGCGGTCGCTTGACCAACTCTGCGGTTACTAGAAATCGTTTTCCGATTTTACTGCCCAAGCATCACCACCTAGTAGGGTTGCTAATTCATCACACCCATGTGTGGTTAGGTCATGCAAGTTCAATTTCAGCTTGCCCAAAATTATTGGATTTTGTCCGCCCGTCAGGCAATAAGAACCATAATTTGGAATTGTCTTCCTTGTTTCAGGGCGCGTCCTCGCCCCACCAACCCGTTAATGGGGGATCTGCCAGTTCCTAGGGTTAATCCGGCACCTCCATTTTATTCTTCCGGCATGGATTATGCTGGCCCCTTTTTGGTACGGGCCTACGCTGTTCGGAAGGCACCTATAGTCAAAGCGTATCTCTGCATTTTCATCTGCTTAGCCACTAAAGCAGTTCACTTTGAAGTGGCTATGGATCCTTCATCGCCCCAGTTTATTGATGTGTTGAGACGGTTTATTAGTCGCCGTGGGGCTCCGAAAACACTGTATTCGGATTGTGGTAGGAATTTTGTGGGGTCGCGCTCCGAACTGAAACGGGAGCTCCAAAATGTGCTTTCCAATCCTGACCAGTCAGCTCAGATAACAGCTTTTGCTGTTGACAATAACATTGAATTTAAATTTATCCCTCCGTCTGCCCCTCATCAGGGTGGCTTGTGGGAACGGGCTGTCCAGTCGGCCAAGTTTCACATGAAACGTATGATTGGGACCAGGTCGCTGACCATAGCAGAATTTTCGTCGTTATGCATTCGCATTGAGGGAATCTTAAATTCCCGTCCTTTGACTGCTCTATCCTCAGATCCGAGTGATTACCAGGCTCTAACGCCTGGTCATTTTTTGGTTGGCCGCCCCATTACCGCGCCCCCGGAAGCTGAAGTCTCATTAAATGAAGGGACCGCCCGTCATTACAAACAAATTGCCACTTTGCTCCAAGCCTTTTGGAAAAGGTGGCGTTTGGAATACTTGACGGCACTTCATGCCCGATCGAAGTGGTCGTCTAAGTCAAGAAATTTAATGGTTGGGGACCTGGTGGTTATGGTGGAACAGAATTCTCCCCCCCCTGATGTGGCCTTTTGGCCGAGTTTCAGCTGTGTTTCCGGGGAGCGACGGGGTTGTTCGTCGCGCTTCAGTTAAAACATCCACAGGTTCTTTTGAACGACCGGCTATTAAATTATACCGGTTGCCCATATCTTCTTAATTGGGTTTATCTTGGTTTTTCGGGTGAGCAGAATTAGTTTCAATGATTGTTGTGGACTAACTGGACACTTTGCTGGGATTTCCCAGGTGATTCCTTCCAGCTGTTGTCCGCAGTGAATTTTACATTGTGGAATGTTTCTGGCATGACGTTGTGCCAGTTCATTGGGAGTTATGGATGCCCAACAAATCAACAACAACAAAAATAAGTAAAAAAAAAAAAGGAAAAAAAGGGGGGGAATAAAGGGAACAACAACAAAAAATAAAAAAGGAAACAAAATGTAAAAACTAGGGAACTAACTAAGTTGATTTGCTGAGTTTTACATTGTGTTTGGCTGGGCCATTGTTTATTGTATGTTATTGGGTTTTGTCTGCTCTACCCGAACCTTTCGGATTGCTCGCCTGGTCGATGCGCCCGCGGCGGAGTTATTCGGCATGGTTTTCTGATTCTTTGCATGTTTTCTGTATGTTTGTATTTTCTTGTGTTTGCGTGTGACCCCCTCCTAGGTTGGAGGGTAATTTTCAGAGAATGTTCCTGTTCACCAAAAGCCAAATTTTTGTACTGCATTTTTGGCCATGTCTTTTGGTGTAGTTGGTGGTTGACCCATTGCGGTCAACGGGGGCCGGTGTTCGATATTTCGGATCGAACCGGTCATTCTTTTCATTTTCCGAGGTTGGCACTATGGCTTTTGTAGAGCTCATACATGCACGTGAACTTTTAGCTTCTGTCGTACGCCAGCCATCTCAGTGTCAACGTCCACGAGTCAGGCCCTTCTCGGCAGGTAGAAATCCATGCAGTTCACCCATCCTTTTCCCAACCAGTCTATCCTGCCTTGAGTGTCAGGATCACCCAGTCGTGAGATACGGTAAGTCATTTTTATATTATTTATGTCTGATTAGCAATTCTGCATGCTGCTGCTTTGAGCTCACCAGAGGCTATTAAATTATCAAGTATGAAAGCCGTCTTACTTTCAATCTTTAAAATATTCTCTTACACTTATTTTAATATTTTGTTTTTAATAATATTTACCATTCATCCTTGGTTAATTAGTCACCTTGGATTTGTTAATTACTTGGTTATTTTCATACAATTAGTATTTGTTTATGTTTGACCGTTAGGCCTGTTTCAAGTCTAAGTAGCCATTACTGGTTTTTTATTGTTTCATACACATTATATATCTCATTTTGTCCTAGATCGTTATTTATAATTAAGTTTATTATCTATGGAGGTGTTTTAATTTAGTCTTTTTGTGATCTCTGTATGTAATAACTGTGTTATTCAATATTTCTTGCTAATTATTTACTAACAGTTTTCTCTTTTATAACTCAAACATTGTTTTCTTTCCTTATTTTAAGTACTCTGCCAATGTCAATAATATGGCTATTAATTACTATTTGTTTATCATATAACATATAACATTTAGGTTTATGTTTGGGATAATTACCCAATCCATCTCCTATTCATAAACAATTGTTTATACAATTAATCAACACTTATTATTTAATATGTGTGTACAATTCATTATTTCTTATTTATTGTTCTGGTGATGAACAATCTCACCTCTATTGAACTTATTTCATTACTCTCCCCTTATAACATGGGTATTTACTTAAGGTTAATACATACTTATTTTCTAAGGCTCTTTGCTTTCCCTTCCATGTTAACATCATCTTATTATTTTTTCTTGTGATTCTCACCTTTAAATTCTACAATACATTCTTAAGTTCTATAACAATATTATTTTATAATCATTACAGTTAATATCACTCTTTAGTGTTCATTATTACTGAATCAATGTTCAATTCTAAATATTATTCATAATAACTTTATTAAATGTTATTGTTCACTCATAAATCTTAAACATTGGTTATTTTACTAAGTCTTTATCTAAGCCTTCTCTACTCTTACTATTTTTATTACAGACCATATTTTTATTTATTTATCACTGTCCCATTTTTAAATTATTTTGTGTTCATTATAATTTACTTAGTGTTTCTTTTTGTATTATATCACTTTAGGATAATTCACTTTCACTAGTTTAACTTCCGTTTATTTCTCACTATTTTACTCTCTTTCTGTACACGCATTATATATATAATTATTAATATTATGTCTTTCTTTATTAACAACTTACATGTATTCCTAACTCTTTGGGCTAGTGTTTTTTAGCGATTGTTTTTTATTACTGACTATTTACAGCTGTCATTCAATCAATACTAACATTCATTAATTGTTTTGGTTCTTAACCGTTTTCATTTTCTTTATTATTTTGGATTACATTATTTCTCCCCTTCTCTACCTTTTATTCCGTTTCTGGGTTTTCTTGACGTGTTTCATTTTGTTTTCTTCATCGTGGGTTTGTTCTCTCTTTGTTTTCATTCTTCTTCTCCTTCACTCATCTAGTTTACTTTATTGTGTTTCTTAACTGGCCAATCTCTGGGGTTGGGTCAATGTCGTTCGTCTGTCAGTTTAGTAGTTGAGTTTCTTTATTAATCACTTTTGGTTTATTACTCTTTCTCCTTTCTTTATTACCTTTTATATATTTTTTACTCTCCACATTATTTATTTATTAAAATATAGTATTATTTAGCATTTTTTATACATACTTATTGTTATCAAAACTGATCTGAATTTGGTGATGTTATATAATGCCCTTCCACCAAAATTGATCATTTTATAAAACGTGATTCTAAGTTTGATGAAATTATCAATTGTATTATATCATTTTCTTCTTAAATTCTCCTGCTTCTCATTCATTTTTTTTTTTTTTTTTGCTTAATTCTGTATCTTTTATTTCCTTTCTTCTGATTCTTTTCTTCATTATTTTTTCTTATTACGAACTGGCTTATTGATTTTTTATTATAAATTATTCCCTATAAATCTTATTTTCCCTAACTATCTCTACTTTGTAGCTGCAATCAATTCGGATGGGCTCTATTGGCTTACCTAACTCCGTCGTTCAAAACTACTCTTATTCTGAGATCAGGGGAACATCATCCCTGCTCAGTTAAATGATTGCTGGACTTATTCAACAGTCAGTCTCAATTAATGAATCTTGACTACAGTCATCTTGTGACTCAAATTAATAATAATAATCATAATATTTGTTGGGAATCTTTTACTTTAGTATTTCATTATTGCTCAGTTCGAGTCATATATTTTTTCATCTTTCTTTATAGATACTACTTGATAATACTTGAAGCATTGCTTTTCATTGATACAATTCACATTTTTATTCATTTTTAATTACTCTTTGTTTCATCTCATTTCATATTATAACTCTTAGAATGTTTATTTTATTTATTTCGTTTTTTGATTATTGGCTTGTTTAATTTTACTTCCCATATTTTTCTAAATACGAGGTTTGTTCAAATAAAGACAGGACTTTTGAAATAGTGCTCCGATCAGTGTACGGAGCGTGTTCTGACATGTGGTGCCGCCTAGCGGCCACCTTCGGCAACTTAACCCCGATTGTTGCGTCGTTCTACTCGTATTAGTTGGCAGCATAAAACTGTCGAAGTAAACACATGCATTCACCATTCTGCGAAGTAAAGATGAAAGATTTTATGGAGCAGCGCGTTTGTGTGTAATTTTGCTGCAATACCGACAAAACTTTTATTGAAACGTGGGCTTTGTTCAGCAAGCCTATAAGGAAGACTGTATGAGCCGTTTGCAGTGTCACGAGTGGTTTAAACGTTTTAAATCGGGCAGAACATCGATTGAGGAATAGTCAAGATCGGGACGACCTTCGACGTCAACAAACGATGAAAACATCGATGCTGTTCGTTCCGTGATTCGTGCAAATCGTCGTTTGACTGTGTGAGAGGTTGCTGAGGAAGTCGGCATCAGCATCGGGTCGTGCCACGAAATTTTGACCGTAAAACTTGGCATGCATCGCGTCTCTGCAAAACTCGTGCCACGTCTGTTGACCGACGACCAGGAGGAGAACCGTGTCAAGATCAGCCAAGAGCTGCTTGATCGTGCCAGTACCGACAAAAACTTCATAAAAACCATCATAACAGGAGACGAAACATGGGTTTATGGCTACGACATCGAAACCAAGGCGCAACCGTCACAATGGATTGGAAAAATGTCGCCCCGACCGAAAAAAGCACGCATGAGTCGGTGAAACTTGAAGTTGATGTTGATTATTTTTTTTGATTATCGAGGAGTAGTCCACCACAAATTCGTGCCACAGGGTCAGACTGTTAACAATGAGTTCTACGTACAAGTTTTAAGGCGTTTGAGGGAAGATGTGCGCCGGAAGAGGCCTGAGCTGTGGAAAAACAAGAGCTGGGTGTTGCATCACGACAACGCGCCAAGCCACTCGTCTCTGCTAGTCGGCCAATTTTTGGCCGGTAACGAAATAGCCGTCCTTCCTCACCCTCCGTACTCTCGAGACTTGGCCCCCGTGGACTTTTTCCTGTTTCCAAAATTGAAAAACACCCTGAAAGGACGTCGTTTTCAAAGTGTTGACGAGATTCAACAGAATTCGCAGAGACAACTACGCACCATCTCACAAAACGAGTTCCAGGGAGCATTCCAACAGTGGCAGAAACGATGGGAGCGGTGTGTTGCAAGCAGGGGGGAGTACTTTGAAGGGGACAAACATTTGTAATGTTGTAATTACAGTAATAAAGTTTGTATGACAAAAGTCCGGTCTTTTTTTGAACAAACCTCATAGTTGTGGAAGTTGATCATTTTGATTGATACTTTTTTTTCATAACTCTTTAAATAATCATAGTAAGGTAGTGCTTCTTACTAGTTAGGAATTTTTGTAGCTTATTCCTTTATAGTATGTTTTGCTTTTTTATGCCTCATATTTTGGCTAAAGATTATTGTAACTTAATCTTATTTTGTTAGGAATGTTCTGTAACTTCACTCCCTTATTATTATTTTTTATTCAAATATTATAGTAAGTTTGTGTTTCTTACTTTATGTGGATTCTTGGTAACTTTATTTCTCTAAAATAACTTTAGAATTTTAACTTGGTAACTTCATAATTGGTCTAAAATATTTGTAATGGGGCGAATTAGGAGGTTTTTTATTAATTTTGGCTTTGATCTAAGTAAAATTGTACAAGTCACTTCATATATGTGAGCTACCCCAGTTTAATTTTATATTAATTCAAATCATCCATTCAATCACGTTTCAAATTGCCAGACTTCACCTGTGAGGAGCCCCCAGTACAGCAATGCACATTGTTAGCCAAAACAATTGCACAGATGTATTGCGTAACCACCCCAGCAGCAGGCTTTTTGTGAATCACAGTCTGCAGTCTGTCATCAGAGAGTGAATAGTAGATAGCCAGCAGCAGCATAAAGTGCCGGAAAAGGTAAAACAGTGGCCTCGGGAGTGTAAGATAGGCTGTAATAATTAGTCGGCCTATCTATTCAAGTGTTAAAACATTTAATAAAAAGCGTACAAACAGTATAACGTGCGGCCAGTCGACTAACAATATCGGCCGCGTGCGGTCATATAAACATTTTACTTGAGCGTAACTAGTGTCGGCTGATCTAACCAGTGAGACTCCGTAACAGTTGTATAAAAAGTGAAGCGGTAAATCAGAACTGAACCAGTGAAGTGAACGAATCTAAAATAAAATGTGGTGAAGGGACAAACTTTCGAACATATACGTACAACGCGACGCATGATGACGAGAGGAACGACGCCGGTTGGGTAATCCTCGATCAATATAATTATGTCATTTTTAAAGGGGTTGTAAATAATTAAAATGGGGAATTAAAAATTGTGTGAGTGTCGAGTGTGGGCATTGCTGGGTCGTCTCAAAAAATAGAATTTAAGTAATACTTTAAGAACTTTATAGTTTTTTTTCAGTAAAGAATAATATTAGAGAATATGTAGTATTTATTTATATGGTTTGGAAAATAACTCTTGGAGAAAGACAATTCAAAAACAATGAATCTTCACAGTATATCAGAATAAATAAACTACTATGTTTGGTGGACTTTAAAATGATAAAAACGATCAATGTTAGTTTTTGAGATGAAATGAAAGAGTACAACAATAAAATTTAATGTCAAAGAATGAGTAAATAAATACAACTATTTCTGAATACAATTGAGAGTATGATTTATTGAATAAGGTTAACCTAAGTCACGCTTATTCTTCACGACATGAGTAATTTTGAGATACATTCGACTCCAAGTGCGAGTCAAGAGAAAACAGAGTTAAATTTAAGTGACCAGAGTAATGTAACTGAAGATTCAGGTGTGCAATTGACCCAGACTTCAACGAAATGTAACGTCCAATTCAATAGTGATGTAATGAGTATGTTACAATTACTCTTAGAACAAAGCAAAGAACAGAAGAGTGATTCTGACGCTAAATTCAATGTATTAACAAATCAGAATAATGAGTTAGATATGAAATTCAAAGTACAGAATAACAAATTTAACGACTTAAATAATCGTTTTGATGAAATTAAGACCGAAATTAAAAGCGAATTTAATTGTAAATTTGATGTACTCAAGTTGGACATTGATGAGGTAAAAATGAAATGCGAAAATAGTTGTAATGAATTGAAACAAGATATTGAGAAAATAGTAGAGTCGGTAGAAGAACGGATCAGTAGTAAGAGTAATAATGACAGTAAGAAATTAACAAGTGATAACAATAAGGTCGAAAATGAGAATATAATTATAAATGTGGTATTAGAGAGTAAGGTAACAAATGTTAACAATGATATTGAAAATGGTAATGTGATTGAAAGGGTGGTATCAGAGAGTGATACGTTGAAAGTAGATAGTGAAATAGTGAGTGAGAGAGAGAGCGCGTTATATGTTGTAACGAGGTAGTAATTAGTGTCGATGAATTAGAAAAAGAATGGAGAGAAAGAGTAGATGAATGTGTAGGGCAGAGGGTAAATGTTCCCCTTATTTGTGATGAACCAAGGTGTTCAAATATGTTATTATTGGAGGGCAAGAGACCCTATTTAATGGAAGATTTGAGTTATATCCCTTTTTTGAATAAATTAGTACCCTCTGTGTGGAATGGGGTTGAAAATGTGATATGGTGTTATGATGAGAAAGATTTAGATGGAGAGTTGTGTGTTGATAAAGAGACATAATTATATAAACTAAAGAGAGATTATAATGAGTTGAAAGAGATGTTAAATGATTTGAAGTACTTACCTGTTAAAATAGAGAGTGAGAATTGTTTTGATGATACATGTTTAAATAATAATAATTTACCTTATGATGAAAAATTAACTGACTTGATAATGAATATAACTACTAACGGAGACTGGACAGAAATAAATAATGTTGACCTGGTATATGATTATTATGGTAAAATGAATAAACTGAAATTTTATGGTTACTATACACAAGATAACCGTATGTGGAATGCAAATAAAATTGTAAATTGTTATTTGAAACTCAGACTAAATTTTGACGATGGAGGTTGAGCCTTAAATTCACAAATGGACAATTTTAAATATATTGTTTTATGGTTTTGACCTCGCAACCTTGGACAATGAAGTGTGATATAACTGAATAATTAATGATGACGATTTGTAAATAAATGTTTAGTAAATTTATTTGTGTGTATTGTAAAACGTTAGGTAAACAATGTGTATGTAGGTAATTGTGATAATAATAATTTTGCCATTTAAATAAATAACAAAATTAATTGTGGAGACAGTAATTAGCGAATTGTAATTGTTTTGATAGCGATGAAAGTTGTATTTTTAATAATGAATTTAATTAAAATAATCTGAGATGTTTTAAATATTTTGATTGACTTAAATGTTATATGGTTGAATTTTCTAATGGATTTAAATTGTTTTATGAGATTTGACATTAATAAATAAAGGTTAAATTGTGTGGTATGAAATAACATTGTTGTTAAATGTTTCAGAGATTACGTGGAGATATTGGTGTGTGTAGTTTGTGTTTGTGCTAGTAGATGAATAATGTACTGTAAGTATAAAGCTTCCAATATTAATTAGATAAAATAAAATGTTTACAGGTGTGAAAAGATTTGGATTCAATAATAAAAAATGAATTGAGATAATGGTATTAAATAGAAATTGTAATTAAAAAGTAATAATAACTGAAAGGTGAATTAAAATTATATTTGGTTTGAACCGTAATAAATAGACTTTGACAAATATGTTAATATTAAAAGATTTATAGAAACCAAAAAATTTGAAGGAAGTATATATGTCAGTATAAACAGGTGTGTTGTATGTTGTGACTAATGTCTACGGTCATGCTTGGTGACAATAACAAAAATGTTGTAGTCTGCTGAATCACTGCTAGCAGCAAAACCCTATTGTGACATAAAAGAATTAAAGTTAATTTTTTTTGATAAAATAATAATGAGGTAATTATTGTAACTTAGAGTTTGAGAAATTAAATACAATTAATTTATTTTGGTAATTGAATTAATTGGAAAGATGATTTTAATAATAAATTTAAATTTATTCTGATTCAAACTCCAAATGTAATTGTAAAATAAATGAAATATGTAGTTTACTTAAATGGGAAACTGAAGGAAATTTTGGGTAAATGCTGTAAAAGGGATTAAAAAGGGGGGTAGTAGAAAAAAAATATATATATATATTTGTATATACTTTTGGTGCCTGCCATTAAATTGATGTTTTGCATTTTCGGTTGTATTATTGTTTATGTGTATCAATAGTGTTATTGAATTGTATTGTTTAGGATATATGTATAATAAAAAGGTTAGGATAAGGTAGTACATGTTTTAATTAAATATTCAATTTCTTTGTTTCTTTTTTTATCAGTAATAATAACAAAGAGAATTAATCTATCCAGATAAGAGATTTTTTTGTTTTGACACGATCTGATTTTGAACTTATTTTAAATGATGAGTTTGTTTAAAAATTATTATAGGTGTGTGTGTGAGCCCAGTATCTGCTAAAGGCGACCCAGTTTGCATGTAAGGGGGAACATATCGGTTGAGGATCTGGCATGATATAAGCCAGGGATTTGGATTTTTTGGGGAAACATGTTAGAAGGTGAGGTGCGTGTCTGTTCGATTTTTCGGTGTTGGGATCTCACACAGAGAAGTCCAGTGATCTCGTTCAGATGCGTCCATAGTCGCCGAACCAGGGGGGTCGTTTACCCATGAGGTATAAGAACAAATGGGGGGTTGTTGGCACCATATCCTCACCGGTCCTCTTAGGGGTTTAGCAATGAGATTTCTTCTGTTTCGACAGAAGACTTCTCATTGGGGGGGTATTGTAATGGGGCGAATTAGGAGGTTTTTTATTTTTTATTAATTTTGGCTTTGATCTAAGTAAAATTATACAAGTCACTTCATATATGTGAGCTACCCCAGTTTAATTTTATATTAATTCAAATCATCCATTCAATCACGTTTCAAATTGCCAGACTTCACCTGTGAGGAGCCCCCAGTACAGCAATGCACATTGTTAGCCAAAACAATTGCACAGACGTATTGCGTAACCACCCCAGCAGCAGGCTTTTTGTGAATCACAGTCTGCAGTCTGTCATCAGAGAGTGAATAGTAGATAGCCAGCAGCAGCATAAAGTGCCGGAAAAGGTAAAACAGTGGCCTCGGGAGTGTAAGATAGGCCGTAATAATTAGTCGGCCTATCTATTCAAGTGTTAAAACATTTAATAAAAAGCGTACAAACAGTATAACGTGCGGCCAATCGACTAAAAATATCGGCTGCGTGCGGTCATATAAACATTTTACTTGAGCGTAACTAGTGTCGGCTGATCTAACCAGTGAGACTCCGTAACAGTTGTATAAAAAGTGAAGCGGTAAATCAGAACTGAACCAGTGAAGTGAACGAATCTAAAATAAAATGTGGTGAAGGGAAAAACACAAACTTTCGGACATATACGTACAACGCGACGCATGATGACGAGAGGAACGACGCCGGTTGGGTAATCCTCGATCAATATAATTATGTCATTTTTAAAGGGGTTGTAAATAATTAAAATGGGGAATTAAAAATTGTGTGAGTGTCGAGTGTGGGCATTGCTGGGTCGTCTCAAAAAATAGAATTTAAGTAATACTTTAAGAACTTTATAGTTTTTTTTCAGTAAAGAATAATATTAGAGAATATGTAGTATTTATTTATATGGTTTGGAAAATAACTCTCGGAGAAAGACAATTCAAAAACAATGAATCTTCACAGTATATCAGAATAAATAAACTACTATGTTTGGTGGACTTTAAAATGATAAAAACGATCAATGTTAGTTTTTGAGATGAAATGAAAGAGTACAACAATAAAATTTAATGTCAAAGAATGAGTAAATAAATACAACTATTTCTGAATACAATTGAGAGTATGATTTATTGAATAAGGTTAACCTAAGTCACGCTTATTCTTCACGACTTGGTGCTAAGAACTTTGGACCCGAGAAAGGTAAGAGTTGTGAGGAGTGTCTATTATTTTTAATAATTTTTTATAATAAATCACTAGCTTCTCATATTCTCGAAATATTTGTGTAAGCTGTCCTTACATAACTTTTTTGAATTTTGAAATTCGTTTTTTTATATTTTTCTTTATTACTTATTATCAAACTTATTTGTTTGTATTATTATTTCTTTTTATTCCAACTAACTTGGTTGGTTTTTCAATTTTAAGTTTTTTCAGTCAAGTTTGGCTGTCATAATATTTTTTAATTGATGCCTGATTGTATACCCCTTTTATTTTCTTAGTGATGGGGTTAGTGATTTCATATGTGTTATTGCCCCTGTCTTTCGTGATAGTGTACGGTCATACATATTATTATACATAGGACCTTGTTATTTATACCTTTTTGTAAGGTGATCTTCTCCTTTTCTTTCATTATTATTGCCTTCTCTTGTATATTACACTCTTTGTTGTCTTTCTTCTCTACTCCTTCAAATGTTAGATGTTTGAACATTTATTCTGTATGTTCCTTATAGTATTTTTGTTTTTCTGTTGCGCTAGTGCCTTTATTATTTTCATGGCATTACCATCTCACTACTTGATCTGGCCATAACCTTGCGGCGTAGCTGTGTGAATCATTCCTTTCATTCTCATTGACGGGATCATTATTAGGTTCTTGGCTGTCCTCTGACCTGATATGGTTTATCCGAGCTATTCGGGGTCCTCCGTCGTTACTCGCTTGATTATGCAGTAATGAAAAACCAAGATTTTCACTGACTGTTACCCAATTCTCATTGTCATTATTGTTTTGGTTAGTGATTGGCTCCTGTCGATTATTCCTGTCATCTACGTCGTTCCTGGGATTTTCTTCGAATGGGTGGCTTCTTGTATCGGGTACCTGGTTAAAGTACGTTCGTCGATAGTTAGATTGCGGATAGTTTCTTCTTGGACTCCGTTGTCTTTGTCCTCTTATGTAATTTACCTGTGGTCGGTATCCTTGGTTATAGTTAGTATTACTGTTTCCAGGGCGATAATAGTTATTATGACTATTCGGTGGGTAGTTACCCCTGTAGTTGTTCCGGAAATTGTTATTATTATTCCCATTTCTGTTGAAACTTGTGGGTATGTTATTGCCCCATTGGTTCCCTTGATAATTGTTTGGGTTGTTTAATGGTGGCTTATTATCCCCCTGTTGGTTTGGTGATGATTGTCCTTCATTTATTCTATTATTTCTGAAACTTGATACTCTATTTTTTCTGTATTGCCACTCGTGCTTATGGCTCTCCAACAAACTAGCCATGTCTTGAATGGTCTTTACCTGGTTGTACATCCGTGCTTTTTGTATGGCGTCGTAGTGGTAAGACAACTGTATCACAAGACACTCTTCTGGGATGCGTGGTTCCAAATTCCTTGCCATGCAGATCTTTCCCAGGAAGTAGGATGTGAGAGATTGTCCATTTTGATTCTCATACCTCCCGTTGCCTAAGTTATTGCGGACCATGTTCTGAGTCGATTCAGACCAGTATTTAGCCTTGAACTGGGTCTTAAATTCTTGAATGCTTTGGATGTCTGGTCTTGTGGCCGTCCACCAGTTGTCGTAGGTCTCTTTGAACATTTCGTCCAGCATTCCTCTTATTGTTGTCCATCGGGTCTCTCGATTTTTTATTATTAACTCTTCCACCCTCTTCAGGAATTCAATAGGGTTCCTTTTATAATTACGGAAGTTAATCGTATCTCTGTTGTCCACGTTCATGATATGGTTATTGTTACATGGCCGGTCATGCCAGGCGTCCACTTCTTCCCGTAATGACTCTTCTATTCTGTGCATCTCGTCAATCCTTTGTTTGTTTTTGTCTACTTTGCTGTCTGTTTTATTTAAATTGCTGTACACTCCATCCATTCTTTCTCCCAAGTCTGTTCGTACAGCTGCTATCTCCTTCTGGTTTTCTTCCCGGACTAGATGCATGTCCTGGTTCACTTGTTCACATCTTCTGACTGTTTCTTCATGACATTCCTTAATTCTCCTTTTATTTTCTCCTTCGATATTGTTCATTTTATTGAGTACTTCCTCACGGACTTCAGAAACATTTTCGGTGGTTTTCTCTAGTTTCTCCGTCTCCTCTAATTTTTCATTTGTTTCAATGATCTGTTGTATGGTTTCTTCTCGATACTCCCTTAATTGTTGGATCACCTGCTGTTTCATCTCTTCCTTAGTTATTTCACTGATTTCCTTCAGCTGTTGTTGGAGGGTTTCATTATTTCTGTTTATGGTTTGTCTCAATTCTTCTTTCTGCTTCTGAAAATTGTCATTCGTTTCTTCTTTCATGCTGTCGAATTTATCGTTCATCTGTTTCAGACTCTCCTCGTTCTTGTCGAATTTATTGTTCATATTATTCATCATTTCCATTAATTTTAGTATGTTTGGGTCTCCTCTAACTTCTCCCTTGTCACCCGCCTGTAGTTCCATTTCTTCGTCTTGGGTTGGTTCTGTTGTGGTTATTGCTGTCTCCACTTCTTCAATCGGTGTTCCTTCCTCTTCTTCCCCTCTATTTTCTTCCATTTCCTTTCCTTCGCCAATTTTTTCGATAATCCTCTTGTGTGCATCTTGATCTCCTTTCGTGAACGCCGCTAGAACTTCGTATCTTCCTTTTTTCTAGCTCCACCGGTTGGTCGCCAATTTATAACCAAACTCGTGTCGTCGTCGTAGTGGTACCTCTGTAAAATGTAACAGTGTGTCTGAGTATAACTTGTGTATGTGTGTCTTACCAATCCGTCCTTGCACGGTAATGTAACTCACGATGCTTGAGTCCGTAGCGAACGTACGGATAACCAGGTATCGTTGTCCCTGATCTGAGGTTCACTGGTAGTGTACAATTCCCGGGTGGCGCCAAATTGTTTATTTAAAACAATTAAAATTGTCTTCTTATCAGCGATTTATTCAAACGGTGTGAAGGATTCAATTCGTCCCGCCTTTTCTCGATTTGTATAATCGAGCTGGCAGTTACAGTATTCGCTGCTTACGCGCTAGGTAGCACGCCAGAGACATTCGCTGTAAATTATATTTTTACGAATACATTTTCCTAATGAAAATAAAACACATTTTAACATACACAGTATTGATTTATTAGCGATTTGATATTACTGTTTTATAGACACAAGCTATAATTGATTTTTTATATGATTTTGCACCGGTTATTTCTTTATGAGACTTCCTCTCATAGGGGTTTTACAATCGATTTTGAACGTAAGTAAACATACAGTATGGCGTTCTATCACGCAAGTCAACAAATATTTTCGTTCAACTTTTGTTGGATCTTTTGATCACGTTAAAAGGCTCAGATGCAATTACAATAATAAAAATACACAACCTTAAAATGTTTCTACTTAAGTATTGTAACGTGTAATGATAAATGGTTTGTTGAAGTGTAGTACAAGTGGTTTAAAAGTTGTACATCAATACTAGGTTAGTTTTATAATTTAACAAATTTTCAGTGTCTTAATATTATGATTTAATCTTTGAAAGAGAATAAAATTGATTCAGTGGTATTTCAAAATATTCAAAGTGCGTTATTTCGGAAGTTGAGATAATTTAATGGATACTTAACAGCGTTGTAGCATGTGATTACTCTGTTGTTCGGGAAGGAAGGGATGTGGCTGCAATATAATTCATTGTTCATGTATTCGGGCTTCGGGCATCTTTTTCCAAGTTTTTTGATTTATTTATTCACTTCGTCTTGAAATAAACGTCTTCTCCATCAGGTAATTGTGTTCAGTAATCGTCAGACTCCTTCTCGTTCAATTTTAACACATTAATTTACTTTCAAAACATTTTAAATATGAAAATTAGTTGTTCTGAATTCTGGCTTCTGTTTTCCTTGGGCGTCACTTTTTGAGTAATTATATTCAATGGTAATTACCTCTTCAAACCGTCATTTCCACGGTTACATCATTATTCTGATTGGGCGAGCTTAATATGAATCCATTGTTATCAAAATTTGAATTCTTTTCAAATCTTCCTATATCTTCTGACTTCCTTCCTTCTCTTATCTTCCTTCTTAATTATTAATTATTAGCACTGTCATTTGTATTTTCTCACAAAGATTATTTTGGTATCCCACAATATTGGGTTTTTTCATGTTTCCTAAGTTTACAATTAATTTAACATTTACTAATTACATTTCTCTGTTTATATAATTCCTTATTTTAATATTTTGTTTTTAATAATATTTACCATTCATCCTTGGTTAATTAGTCACCTTGGTTTTTTAATTACTTGGTTATTTTCATACAATTAGTATTTGTTAATGTTTGACCGTTAGGCCTGTTTCAAGTCTAAGTAGCCATTACTGGTTTTTGATTGTTGTGAAGTTATTTAATTTTCATACATTTAAATCATAAAATATTTCCCTCCCACTTACCTTTCTTCTGCCCAGGATTACGTCACACGAACGTTGAAATGCAAGTGAGGTTCCAAGGTTATGTTAATAACGTACGCAACTCGCATTTATGAAAAAACAATCAAAATTTTATTGTATTCTTTTAGTTTTCAAATTTCAAATTATTACTTATTCATTTCTTTTAAGTTATCCATTAACTCCCAACAATTAATACCAACAAACAAAAATTTCTTTAAATATTGATAAACAAGCTTATATAAATAAAAGTTAAAATAGGTACCTTATATTACATAAGCAACCCAGCCTGCTCACACACATGTTCATACCGTTTTACCCCCCCCCCATTTATTTAATTTAGACAATCATTTAAAATTCTTTGCGTGAATACGTTTACTTGTATCGGCGTCTCCTCTGACCTCGTGGCGCTTCCCGCACAAAGTCCTCTTTTAGGTGTTTGATAGTTTGTGAATTCATAATTTTTTCTTCTTTAATTAAATCAGGTCCGCACGGTTTATTTTTTAACTTGTTTCATCACTACACTTTCTTTTTAATTAATATTTAAAAAATTTACTGATGAACACCGGTTGGTTCAGAGTAGGCGAAGAGTGAGTGAAGACTGACTTTTTTTTACATGCGGACGGAAATCACTGCCTTTCTTGCTACCAAATTTCGTCACTGTTCATACCCTTCATGTGGCAAATTGTTAGTAGTGGCACCGGGAACATGGTTTGTGAGTGCTCCCAAAGCGTTGACGAAATTTCACTGCCACTGGTTACGTCACACGAATAGGCGGGATCTCGTCAAGACATCCGTCGTCTCCCGACAGCATTGCAAACAGATTTTACAGAAAAGCCATTTTGGTCTCAGCGTTGTTTGTGCGCCCCGCTGGTGTTTGCGCGTTTGTGTGTGTCACACAGCACCGAAGTTCTTGAATTGTAATGCGTTGAAAACCAGACCTTGCATTCCATTGTCCCGACTACGTTCAACTTCACACCACTGTTCCTTTGTTTGACGAAACTTTTAATTAACATGAGACTGGCCACGAAGATGGAAAACAACTTTATGATTTTTTTTAATAAAATACAAACGCCTCTTTTTAGCCCCGTTACATTGTTTCATACACATTATATATCTCATTTTGTCCTAGATCGTTATTTTGTTATTTATAATTAAGTTTATTATCTATGGGGGTGTTTTAATTTAGTCTTTTTGTGATCTCTGTATGTAACAACTGTGTTATTCAATATTTCTTGCTAATTATTTACTAACAGTTTTCTCTTTTATAACTCAAACATTGTTTTCTTTCCTTATTTTAAGTACTCTGCCAATGTCAATAATATGGCTATTAATTACTATTTGTTTATCATATAACATATAACATTTAGGTTTATGTTTGGGATAATTACCCAATCCCCATCTCCTATTCATAAACAATTGTTTATACAATTAATCAACACTTATTATTTAATATGTGTGTACAATTCATTATTTCTTATTTATTGTTCTGGTGATGAACAATCTCACCTCTATTGAACTTATTTCATTACTCTCCCCGTATAACATGGGTATTTACTTAAGGTTAATACATACTTATTTTCTAAGGCTCTTTGCTTTCCCTTCCATGTTAACATCATCTTATTACTTTTTCTTGTGATTCTCACCTTTAAATTCTACAATACATTCTTAAGTTCTATAACAATATTATTTTATAATCATTACAGTTAATATCACTCTTTAGTGTTCATTATTACTGAATCAATGTTCAATTCTAAATATTATTCATAATAACTTTATTAAATGTTATTGTTCACTCATAAATCTTAAACATTGGTTATTTTACTAAGTCTTTATCTTAGCCTTCTCTACTCTTACTATTTTTATTACAGACCATATTTTTATTTATTTATCACTGTCCCTTTTTTAAATTATTTTGTGTTCATTATAATTTACTTAGTGTTTCTTTTTGTATTATATCACTTTAGGATAATTCACTTTCACTAGTTTAACTTCCGTTTATTTCTCACTATTTTACTCTCTTTCTCTACACGCATTATATATATAATTATTAATATTATGTCTTTCTTTATTAACAACTTACATGTATTCCTAACTCTTTGGGCTAGTGTTTTTTAGCGATTGTTTTTTATTACTGACTATTTAAACTGTCATTCAATCAATACTAACATTCATTAATTGTTTTGGTTCTTAACCGGTTTCATTTTCTTTATTATTTTGGATTACATTATTTCTCCCCTTCTCTACCTTTTATTCCGTTTCTGGGTTTTCTTGACATGTTTCATTTTTTTTCATCGAGGGTTTGTTCTCTCTTTGTTTTCATTCTTCTTCTCCTTCACTCGTCTAGTTTACTTTATTGTGTTGTTAGGCAACTAATAAATGTGTGTTAATTTTGCCACACGTTGTATGCTAATTTGTAACGTAACGAAATCCCCCTCTTTTTAATTATAATTTAATTTAAAGTTAAATATCGATTGTAGTTGAATCTCGCGTTACAGTTTAAAACGTTTATATGAACTTAAGACCTTTACTTTATATGCAGTAATTGTCTTTAGTGATAAATGGTAAATATTGTTTATGTAGTAAAGTGTGATAATTATAGTGGATAATATATTAATCGCTGGTCGGTGAATGAATGTAACCGTAGCGTCGATCTTGCAGTGGAACTCCTCTTCTTGGTTAAGTGTTGTCAGTGTACGTACCGTCAAGTCTCGTCTGGACAAATAATTTATAATAAAAAAAAACACTTTCACGTACCTGTTAGTGATACTGGAAGTTACTTACCCCTTACACTTTCACTTACCCAAAAATAAACTGTCAAGATGCTCTTATGACCAGCTTACTTTATAAACAAGGTTATACTACTCCTTGTGTGCAATATGGGCGCCACATGGGTTTACTTTAGGAAAAGTTCCCATGAAAAAACAAATTGATAAATTTTAGAATTGTATAGATTCACTTTATGCTTCGTTTAAATGCTTGATGCATTTACAACAATTCAAATATAATATGGTAAAGTCTCTACTCAGAGTTATCTCACTGTACTCAATGTTGAGTATTAATTAGCTGTATGAAATAAATGTAATCAAGGTTTATACTGAATAAAATCGTGGGTTTATTTTACCCGTTAAAACAATTCAACAAATAAAAATACAATTGTTGCGTTAACACAAACTTGATGTTAAGTTGCCCGTCTACAATACGGCCTAGCTCAGTTTAGAACAATCAAACTCTTATAACTATTAACAAATTTTACTTTTTAATATATAATTTTACCTCACGGGTAGGCTCTTTGAAATACAAATAGAATACTATCAAATGCCTTGACAGACGTTAATCTAATAATAATTAGTAATTTGGCCTCTTTTTAAAAACTCGTAATTATTTTTATGGTTAGTGATCGTTACGCTTACTTATATACTAACAAATATTATGATGCTTAATACTAACACAAATATCTTACGTTGGATTAATTAATCCTCTAAATAAATTGATTCTGTGTGTATTATTGAAAGTTTTGTTGTCCTTGCGTCAGTACAATGTTGTTGAAAATTATGATCAGTGCAAACAGATAAGCAATATAAATGGTCACTGTGTTACCTTATTTCTTTTAATCGTATAGATTAAAATTTAAAAACACTTCAGTGATCGGATTATAATGATCACTGGTTAATTTACACTTTATACGCACTTGGAACGAGGAATCTGCCCTCTTCTTAATAAAACTGGGCTATTTAAATTACTGATTATAATACTCTCGCTCGTTCCGAACACACGCACTAATTAAAATATTCACTTATTACTGTCGAAGCACTTTTCGTGTGGTTAATCACTGTACTGTTAACTGTCTTGAAGAATTTTGAAATATTTACTGTTGTTATACTATGTTAAGTCATAAAAAAGTATTACGCTGGCGAGCGGCGACTGCATCACTCGAGTGAGTTGACAAATCTGTAACGAATTTTCTTCGCTGCTGGTTATATACCCCTTTGCTGCATCGCGCTTAGAGAGAAAAGTAGTTTAGTAAACTCTTTTTTGATTGGCTCTGATAACCGTTACAATGACGTATCGTTTTTTCTAACGGCCACCGCAGCGAACGTTGTACTCAGCTTTCGTTGTTATTGTTATTACTTGGACAATTTCTTAATTTTAATAACAAATGATGCTAACACGCACTATGCACTTATTATAATTCCAATCTCGAGGTTATTACCATCAAATTAAAGTTTAGTTTCTGGGCTTTAATTTGATGTGGCTTAACACTGGTTTTAACCTCGTTTTCTTTGACAATGCTTATAAATAATGTTTTGAAACATGGTTTGTCACTGTCGTCTGCTAGCAATGCATAATGCGATAATTTCCTATCTTTTTACATTTAGTGATTTACACTGCGTTTTCTTTAGAACGTCATTATTTGAACACTAATACATCTACGATTATAATTAAGAGCTATTTATAACTGTACAATATTTATTCTTAACATAATTATGGTAATACACTATTATAAAAAATCCTTATTCTCTAAATACATTTTGTCTGGCCTACTCAATTTAAAGTTATACCTTAATAATTGAGTGGTGGTATTTCACATTTCGCTTAATTATATTGATCGTTCAGTAAATTTTATGTTCACTAGGAGTCCTGTTCCCTATTAATTTACTGACCAAACATTTGTTTAGGCATGGGCTAGACACATTCTTAGTACTATGTTTATGCCTTAATAATGGTTACTAATTACATCTTGTCTAATAAGGAAGTTACTCATCCATATAAGATTTCCTTTTATAACTATTTTTACCCACTAATATTACATCTGGGCTGGTGATGCTAGTTTTAATATACATTGTGGCCATAGCTATTCTAGTCATAGGCTTTGTTATTTATTGGTCATGGTTCCTTTACTTTCAGCCAAAATGCTGTTACTGATATTACATTATTTCAGTCATTATTTAGTTAGTTTTACTTTTACATGACTCTACATTTATGTCATGGACTGGCTCGTTTGACAGCTTATTGTGAACTTTGCATGTCCATTAGTTAAAGTCAGTCATAGTGTTTGTTGTAGTGTCATGCAGTGTATTCATCACTGCTTCTTGGGATCCTTCCTCTTCTTTCTTCTTTGCTGGTCCTTCTCTTCTTTGCTACATTCATTATAAATGATTCACTTTTATCCCTTTAGTGTAATTATTTACCCTTCTGGTGAGTGTCTAGGTTATGTAACATTTTGTGGTGTTACATATACTCCCCTCTTAAAATTGATTATTTGAGAAAAGTTTTATATTTGAAGAAATTATCACTTTATTTTGTTTTATCATACTATTACTGCTTCGTTCTGCATTAAGTTCAATAGTTTGTTGGTGTGTTGCACTAGATTGAGTTCTTGGCGAGTATTATTTTGTTAACAAACTCCTTTTCTCTACACAAATATTTATGTTTATGTACATATAAATATGACCATAATATTGTAAACACCTGTACTTACCGATTTTAATTACGTGAGAGCACGTGCTTTTCTTTTTATGATACTTTCTTCCTAAGGTGCCAGGGTTCATTCTCAGCGAGATTTAGATTCAAAAAAGGTGACAGAAATGATAACACTGCTTCTCAATTGAGTGTAATTATTAGTTTTTAATTTCAGGAACAAAACTAACATACATTAAATGGTGCCCAAAATGGCGTCACGTATTATTACTAAAACAAAATGGTGGCTATATTTCTCCAAACTTATTTAGTCATTGTGACTGTATATTAATTTTGAATCTTGTTACTATCTCTTTTTATACATGTTCTCTTTTGTTTTCTAGCTGCAGCGCTAATCATGTAATTAGTTATAGGATCATACATTTCACAAACCAATGCCCTTTATGTGTAGAAGCATGGCCATGCGTTCGTTCGATCGCACACTCATTCACACTCACTGTTACAAATACATTTTATACAATTTATGGGGTTACTTAATGAGCTCATTACTACGAAAATAAAAGTGATATGGTTGACTTCTCTGAAAACTGTGTAGCGTCGCTCCCTCGCTGGAATCAGATGTTCCCCAGGAGTATGGCCGGTGTTCGCCTCATCGTTATTGTTCTTAAATTATCTTACACTGACTCTACATTTAATGTTCTTACTGTGTACTGCTACTCAATTGTTTTCTGACTTTACTATCACATTTCTTTAAGATTGAATAATAATTTTTTCAACTTTTGTAGGAAAACTGGGTCGACAGCGATACATCGCTGTGGACTCTTTGGTGTACTGCGTTGAATTGAGAGACAGATGAATATGCAAATTTGCGCTTGTGTGTGTGCATTTGACGTCATCAGGCTTTGTTCGATGGGACAACGCCTAGTTACATGCGTTGTGTTTTATGCGTCATTGTCTTTTGTTATGACGAAACAGCTTCATGAACCAATCACAATGAATATTTATAGTCAGTCGTCATAAACACCGCCATTGCCTCTACTGGTTTTCGCTCGTCCAACGGTGACCTTGGCATGGTACTCATCTCACCGAATCTGCGCTGTTCCTTCGTATATAGGGACAATGGACCTAACCATTCTGTATTTGACAGTTATACAATAAAACATAAAAATTTAACCTCAGATCCCCTAATTAAAGTATTGGGCCTTTATGTACTGTTACAAACCCCCTCAATGAAAGATTTTGTGTCGAGACACAAAAACTTTCGTTGACTCATTCACACTTTTCTAAAAGGATCAGTCTAGATATGTCACCACAACCCCCTGTAATGTTACTATATAAAATTTGTCATCACTTACCCTTGGTCCAATAGTGTTGATCGCACCCTCTGACCTTACTGGACTTCTCCTGAGAGATCCCTACACCATAAGGCACTCTACGCTCCTGTTCTGACGCTCCAGCCAGCCCAGGACCGCGGTCACAACACCACAAAACTCTGAAACATTGAATACAAAAATTTAAAATAGTGGTCTAATATACTTCCATATCTACAACTGATATGTTTCACTTTAGATGCATTGGTTTGTGTCTGGGCATTGGTTTGTTCTAATTTAAAAGTTTCAACATAACAACAACAAGACTTCAACATATACTGATTTTTTACCATCACCAAACTCAATCTCTTCCTTGTAAGAGAAAAAAAATATATATATATATATATTCCTACAAATAACACAATACATAAACAATTCTTTAATATTCCCCAAAACACCGTCACCTAATTATTTCTACAAAATTCAACCTACAACTACTATGGCAGACAAGTTTATTATTCAAATTTTATTACTCAACTTCATAATTAATTCATATCTTTTGCAAATGACATCATACTATATTTTACTCAACACCATTTCTACCTTTATTCTTTCAACATTTAAAATTTACTATCTTTCAACATTTGTTACCGTCGTTACCAATAACAATAAAACATTAGACATTACACATTAACATTGTTACATTTACCTTACATTAAACAATTTACATTTACATGACTTGTACCAAAACTTTATCACATCATTACTATCATCAATTCTCTATTAACTTTTAGTTTATATCAGATTCTATACAACAATTTCCAATTTATCATTTACCTTTCAGTTACAATTACCTTCCTACCATGAATTTTCTTTTTCTAACCCTTTTATCCTTACTAGTTTGGGTGACTCTCTATTACTCATTATTCTCTATCTTATTTTGACCTTTGTCAATCTAACCTTACTCACCTCTTTTCTACTACTAACAACCGCTTCTAACCATTAACATATTATGACACCAATATCTCTATAATAACCCCCTTCACTAATCCCATTTAAAACCTCTGGCACCGCTCATTTTTGTACTAGTATGTGTGTTCCCTATCTATGCTCATTCCCTCATTGGTTCCTGACCCTTTCAGATAACCCTTTCCGGCACACAACGGCCCATTCCTGTCCCAACACCTTTCGTTGCAGACTCCCTACACCAGTACCCTTACTACAAAATATCACCATCAATCAAATATAATTACCATTCACATTACTCACCTCTACATATAATCACTACTGCGTTGAACTGAGACAGATGAATATGCAAATTTGCGCTTGTGTGTGTGTGCATTTGACGTCATCAGGCTTTGTTCGATGGGACAACGCCTAGTTACATGCGTTGTGTTTTATGCGTCATTGTCTTTTGTTATGACGAAACAGCTTCATGAACCAATCACAATGAATATTTATAGTCAGTCGTCATAAACACCGCCATTGCCTCTACCGGTTTTCGCTCGTCCAACGGTGACCTTGGCATGGTACTCATCTCACCGAATCTGCACTGTTCCTTCGTATATAGGGACAATGGACCTAACCATTCTGTATTTGACAGTTATACAATAAAACATAAAAATTTAACCTCAGATCCCCTAATTAAAGTATTGGGCCTTTATGTACTGTTACAATTTTTAGCTTACTAGTGTTTTTCAAGTTTCTTATATTCTTAGTCATTCAGTTATAACCTGTCTTAGTTCTTAAATTAACAATTTCCTGTTTTACAATAATACATTTTTCTTTACGTTAAACACATCTTGATTCTTGTGACAGACTCTTTTGTTCTTTCATTTTTACCTCACAGTGTTTGATTTATAACCCTTGACATATTACTATTTAACTCCCTAACATTTGTAATGGGTTCGGAATCAGAGGGGCTCTATTTGGCTTCCATTCTCCGCCGTTCCTCAGTTACACATCCTCAGAATCAGAGGAATCCTCATCTCTGTCTGGGACAATAAAAAGTTGCACATAACAACAGTTGCACTATCACAACACATAAAATATAACATTTATTTTTTCAATAAGACATCATATTCAATATAACATTCAAGGTATTAGAGGTTTCATTGTTATCACTGTTCATGCTTTATCATTTTATCTAACATACTTCTCTTCACAGGTCATTATTTTATTCATAACTTGGCATATTGGCTATATTATTTATCAGCCTTGTTTTTATTCTTCGATACTAGCTTGTAAGTTGTTTTGGTTATTTCAGTGTTTTTAAATTACACACTTAAATTTATCACTATATAATTATGCAGTTGGTTTTCAAATTCTTCTTTAGTTCACCATGGTTCACTTTTAACATTGTTTATACACTGGGTTTTTTAACACTTGGTTCATTATCGTCCTGGATTATCAGGGGTGTATAATATTCATATGACAAACATTTTTCTTTATTATTTAATATGATAAACATTTTTCTTTATTATTTAATATGATAAACATTTTTCTTTATCATTTAATTGACATTCTCATTCCTTGTTTAATCCATCTCTTTTCAATATTCGACGCTTTGTTGTTTTTCTCCTCTGCTCCTTCAAGTGTTTGATTTTTAACACTTATTCTGGACGTTTAATTTCATTTATTGAAATTAATTTCGAAGGATTAGAGTAACATTGTAGTATTATTTGATAAACACTTTGGTTGTACCTAATATATGATAAACATTCTTGGTATATACAAATAGACATTTTTCTTTATTATTTAATATGATAAACATTTTTCTTTATCCTTTAATTAACATTTTCATTCCTTGTTATAATCCATCTCTTTTCAATATTCGACGCTTTGTTGTTTTTCTCCTCTGCTCCTTCAAGTGTTTGATTTTTAACACTTATTCTGGACGTTTAATTTCATTTATTGAAATTAATTTTGAAGGATTAGAGTAACATGGTAGTATTATTTGATAAACATTTTTGTTATATACATTATATGATAAGCATTTTTGTTATATTTAATATGGTAGACACTTTTAGTACATTTAATATGATAAACCTTCTTGGTATGTTCACAAGATGATAAAATAGTTCACTCTTATGGTATAATATGTTCATTCTATAGTATATATACGGGGTTTTTCGTGCTTCACCATTCTATTGGGCTCATTATGGGTCAATTACATTTTCCTGGATTCGTTTTTGATTGCTGTTTATTTTGATTAATTTCACATAGTTCTGATTGTTTTTATTTTTTTTAACTTTTGGTTGCTTCTCTCGGTTATCTTTGATATCTGTCCTTTTTCTTCAGTGGCTGATGGTTTCTAATGTTTAGCCATAGTCACTCATATTCGGTGTGTTTGTTGTTTGGATCATCTTTATGTTCAGGCTTCTTTCTGCCCTTGTCGCGTACCTCACTATCATTCGGCTCTTCCATTTTGTTGCGACCAAATCTTCAGCTACCTTATGTCCCTTCGTTTTCTTCTCCTCATTATCTTTGTTACCCAGGTGTCTAGTGTTCTCCTGGTTTTCGTTGTAATTAATTTCTGGTGTCTCTTCTAACTCTGGTTTGTTGTCTCCTGTCTTCTGGCTGGAGTTTTCCGTCTTCTCCTCATTATCTTTGTTACCCAGGTGTCTAGTGTTCTCCTGGTTTTCGTTGTAATTAATTTCTGGTGTCTCTTCTAACTCTGGTTTGTTGTCTCCTGTCTTCTGGCTGGAGTTTTCCGTCGACTGGTTCTTTTCCTTCCGCAATTTTCTTATTGCTTGAATGTATCCTTCAATGATCTGGCCCATTTGTTCCTTGTAGTTTTCTTTCTTCTTGTGATGAATCCTTCTTCTAGGAGTATTCACTTTAAATACCTCATTGTTTATAACCTTCTTCGTCATAACATAGTCCTTCTCTTCGTCCATCTTCATGAAGCTCCTTCCATACTCCTTCATATAGATTCCTTCTCTGCGATCGATGATTGGGAAGTTAATCATATTAATTAGACCACTTTGCGTCATCTCTACTATTTCCTTTGTAATCCTTGTCTTCTTTGGGCGTATTATTCTTCTTATTTTCGTCTCTTTCTCTCCCGTTTTCTTAATTATCTCGTTCTTTACTCTTTTAATGATGGCTTCTTTATTCTCTGTTTGTTTACCATTGTCTTTCATTTCTTCTCTCCCCTTCTCGTTATCTTCAATACGTGACTCGATATTTTTATTTATTGATTCTAATTTTTTATTTAATTCCTCGTAATGTTTGTTTATTATTTCTTCCATCTTCTTCTGGTTCTCTTCCATCATATTCTTCATCATCTCCATGAGTTCCATATACTCAGTTTGTGTGGGTTGTTCGGGTTCTGCAGGAGGCATTCCCTCTTGTCGGGTTTCCAAAGTATTATTGGTTGCAACTTCCATTTCGGTTGTTGGTTGCATCTCCTGTACCTCCATATTTATTTCGGTGTTCGTTTGTGCACCTTCTCCTTGGCTGGCCTTGTATCTAGTATCGTGTCTGTGTGTGTGAAGCATGATTGTTCTATTGTATTTGCCGGGCTAATTTAATATTAAAAATTTATTAGTTTAATATTTTTAAAGCCACACTCTGTTGGTCGCCAATTTGTAAGTAAACGAGTATAGGGGTGTTAAATTTTTGCCACACGTATGCGTCAATTTGTAAGTAAACGGAATCCCCGTCTTTTATAATTAATATTAAATTTCAATTTCTCTCTATCGATTGTAGTTGAATCTCGCGTTACAATTTAAAATGTTTATATGCAGTAATTCTCTTTAGTAATAAATGGTAAATATTGTTTATGTAGTAAAGTGTGATAATTATAGTGGATAATATATTAATCGCTGGTCGGTGAATGAATGTAACCGTAGCGTCGATCTTGCAGTGGAACTCCTCTTCTTGGTTAAGTGTTGTCAGTGTACGTACCGTCAAGTCTCGTCTGGACAAATAATTTATAATAAAAAAAAACACTTTCACGTACCTGTTAGTGATACTGGAAGTTACTTACCCCTTACACTTTCACTTACCCAAAAATAAACTGTCAAGATGCTCTTATGACCAGCTTACTTTATAAACAAGGTTATACTACTCCTTGTGTGCAATATGGGCGCCACATGGGTTTACTTTAGGAAAAGTTCCCATGAAAAAACAAATTGATAAATTTTAGAATTGTATAGATTCACTTTATGCTTCGTTTAAATGCTTGATGCATTTACAACAATTCAAATATAATATGGTAAAGTCTCTACTCAGAGTTATCTCACTGTACTCAATGTTGAGTATTAATTAGCTGTATGAAATTGTATAAAAACAAACTATTTTATACATTTAATTCACTTATACTTACCATTATTTCTAAGGGTCCCCCCAGAGTTCTATAAGCGAGATCAGAAACAGCGCGAGGTTACGAAATAATTATTCTGACACATTTTAAATGAAGAGAATTTACATTTTAATTTTATTTTTAAATCATTTAAAATTCAACAAATTTTACCATACTTTCGCATATAAAGTGACTTCGTAATAATTTCTTCTTTATCTTGTGGTTCGTTACATTAGTACCACTCCTATGCTATCTTATTCTATTGGCTTACCTTATATTCATATATACATACAGACAGAGCCCAGCCTGCATATTTAACACTCACTCAAACACACAATTTCTTTACCCCTTAAACATTTTATAATGAAATTCCCCCCTCGCCGGCCACGCGGTCTCTGCGCACACTCATTGTTCCGTTACACTGTCGATTCCCGATTAATTACTGTTCCAAAAAAAAAATTTTATGCTGCTCGTTACTTTTCTTGACGCGGTCACATACTATTTTTCGGTTGTTACAACTTTTTGCCTTGGTAAATTAAAACTTTGGTGACGAGCCAACTTTGGCCGCCCGGTACCGGGGAACTCAACTAGTCGACTGGGAACGGTAACGGAACAGGTACTACCGTTATGATCTCATAGTTGGTATGGAAGTCACGGCCTTATTCTTCGTCGCCGAAGTTTCGTTCCATGCTCTACATGTAGTTTGTTGGGTTAACATGGTCAACGATTTCAATTAGGCACAGGCTGACGTCATTGGAGAGGCCGGACTTACACAGTACTTCCTGCCGCTCAAAAGCACATTGCTGAATTTTACTCGCTCCAAGACATCCGGTTTTGTGGCTGGACGCTTCACTTGGGCTCGTGGTGGTACAGTTGCTTATGTCCGCTGCCATACAAGTACGGATTTCTGAGAATTTTGAAGGGGGTAAATTCTTCGCTCGCCGTGTTACACCATAACAACTGCGTATCGCTTTGTTACCACTGTTTCTTAACATAGTTCTGTTACACGGGAAATAACGTTGCACAATAATTTTCATAACTTTTTTACAAGCCCGCCCAAAATAAAAGATATAAATGCCCCATACTGTTAAAATAAAAACACCCAAAAATGACCCGCTACAATACCCCCTCGATGAGAATTCTGCTGTTCACAACAGAAGAAGTCTCATCGATAAACCCCGAAGAGGACCGGTGAGGAACTGGTGCCATCTACCCCCTTGTTCTTAGACTGCATGGGTGCACGACCCCCCTGGCTCAGCGACCATGGATTCATCTGAACGAGATCACTGGACTTCTCCGTAAGAGATCCCAACACCGAGAAATCGAACAGACTCGTACCACAGCGCATCTTACCTTCTAACATGCTACCCCCAAAATCCTCAATCCCTGGCTCAAAGTATTCCAGATCCTCTACCGATATGGTTCCCCTTTTATGCAAACTGGGCTGCCTTTAGCAGGTACTGGGCTCACACACTCTCACATTACATGTCGACATAACACATATTAAAATTGAAAAATTATCTTTTAAGATTTATAAAAAATTAAGAAAATTCAAAATTTTATCAAAAAAAATTCTCTTCCTTGTTTTTTCTGTTTTTATTTCAAACTAAGCTAAATTAACCATTTCTTATGGCTAAAACATCCTTAACTTAACAGGTGAATACTTAGATTCTAACAATACCATGCAATACAGTACAAGAAATCAATAAAATAAACATGTTAAATACACACATAATAAAATACTCATTACTCAAAAATATTCACTCGCTGGCAGGCGAAAAATCAAGTTTTTTTTTTTTCAAAAAAAATTAAAATTTACAAAATTTTAGAATTCAAAAAAAAAATTTAAATTTATTTAAATGTGTTCTTCCTATTTAGACATTATTTTAAAATTGGTTTAAATTGATTAAACAAACAAATAAATTTGCCTTCCTACTATACAAGCTTAGTAGGTGTATGACCTCATCAGCTGATCGAAACTAGGTCAAGTCCAAGATCCTTGACCTACATGTGTTGTGCACAATTTCTATCTGAAATACATTTGACCTCTGTAACAATCTACCTTGAAATACGAAACATAATAAAATACAACATTTAAAACAAACAAAATATTAATATAATAATCAAGTTGACATTTAAATTATTTAAAATAAACAATTCTTACTTGTACCTTATTTTCAAATTTTATCAAATTTCTGTCACTGGTTTCGAAAAAATAAAAAATTTTATATATTCAATTACAAGTCTCTCTCTTTAAGTAACAATCTTATTCTCCAATACTGCAGGTGATGTAAATTAATTATTCTCATTTAATTTATTACTTGATCTGGATACATATATAATCTTTCTCCCTCTGACTCTACTATTAACTTTTACTACATGACACCCATCTCTATCAAAATATCTATCAAAACACTCTAAACTCAATTTACCTCTGGCACCGCTCATCTTTGTATTAGGATGTGTGTTCCCTACCTGGCTATACCCATACGAGCCAATGCCCCTCCAAAATATCGGCAAACACTCACGCGAACTACTCTATTCCCGCCGCAACGCCGCACGTTGCTCACACCTTACCACCTCACCCTTACTACAAAATATCATCAACAAATATGTTTATATCTCATTCACATTACTCATCTCTACATATACTCACTACTACTGTGTCAACATCAATACTTCTCAAAATACTATAACATGTATAAACTCAAAACAACATTACATTATCCTCATCTCTACTATTTCAACTTTAACTCTGACTTCAACTTGGACAGATCTACACGTCCCGTAAAATATTCATCACCCAAAAACTCTCTTTTGTTAACTTGCATAAATTATTATTTTATTCTCATTTTATCAAGTTACTTTCATCATTATTTTAAAACATCTGCAATACATGAAAACATTACATTGAACATTAATGACTTGGAACCTTTATAACCAATATACCAGTGACATCTTATTGCTGATCAGCCGATCTCCTAATACAATGAAAACACATCTCAAAACTGAACAAACTACATGAAATATATATTTGTCAATACTTACTTCTACCCCCATTATTTTCCCCTTTCTAATTCTGATCATTTTGTGTTACCCGCCTGCCAGACGTTTAATTATTAGCTTAGAAAAAAAAAATACACACATAATGAAACACATTTTTATCAACAACTATATCTAACTTACAACAATAGAATAGTACACTTAAAATTATAGCATGAACAACTTGTATTGAAAATATGAGCATCTAGTTATTTAGCAGAGCACAAGCAGTTTTGTTTGATCAAACTTTGACTAAAAAAATGTTATGTTATAAAATTTACATTCGTGACTCCTTTGCGTCACCTCCCAGCCACACACACTATTTCAAATTATGTAAGGCTGTGGCGCCTTTTCGCTTCGACAAAGACTGTATATTTTGGAGCAGGTTTTACCTCTCCGTGTCTTTGCTTCCGCTATTAAGTTTTAAAAGTATTGAACATCAACATGTTCGGGTCTATAATTACACACCCTTAATACGGGTCTACCACCTGTCTTGCTACCCCCACGCGGGCAGAGTGGCAGCCGCTGTTTCATAGTTCCGGAGATTTCCCCTAATTGTCACCCCCCATTGAATTTCTAATCTGTACCAATTTCAAGTCAGCTATGGTCAAGGGACTTGATATGACCATAGCTGGCCGCTAGCCAAAACCACGGTTAGTGCTGGTAAGACAGTAACCGCCCGAAAAGTCGGGGAAATCTAACTTTCATTTCACTGCCTGTTATATCCATTACTAATATGTGCGACACGGTCATTTAGCAGTGTGTAAAATTTTAATTTACACTAAAAAGGTGTGCCGCACATTTTCGCCATTTTCGCCTCCGATGGAGGTAACACTCACTGTTACCCCCAACCCATTTCGCTATCTACGGGGGCACAGGCAACCCCCGCAATAGCAACTTAATAGCTAACTAATTAACATTGATAACTAAAGCTTTCAACCTTTGCAGTCCCACACTCCATTGTTCTATCACTTCATTGAGCATCAATCTACCCCCTAAAATTACCCTTTAATCTTGTATAATAACAAGTTCTTTTATTTACTTTTAAAAATTTTCACATAGACACTTCTGCAAGTCCAATCTTTCACTTTTCACTAACATTTTCTTTCTGACAAAATAATAAGTACCACAATGAATCATCTTATACAGCTACATAGAAACAAAGTACATTTGTGTTGTTTTCTGAGGGAAAACAATTCCTTGAAAATTTAAGTATTCAAATTCCATATTTTTGGTTGTTTCCTTTTACAATTTCTAAAATAAAACTAAAATAGTTCGTGAAGAGAGAAAAAAAATATATATATACTACCTTTCCACGAAACTATGGGTCCCCCTCCCCGTTCAAAGTGTTGTAAACTTTCAAATTTTGACCAATTTTGGTGAAGCCGGACGTTCACCGCCCGAAGGAAGATCCTCCAACCATGGCCCGCCTCCAAGTTCCGAATACCATGGCCAGGACTGGTAAGATCGTGACCGCCCGAAAATGGTGGAGACTCCCTTCTGTAAACATATATAATTAACATTGCTATTATTACACTAAAGTAACCCAATCACATTTAACCTTGGTAACATCTACATACCCTACATCTTGATAAAATTATATACTCGTTAATTGCAAATTCAATTTGATTGATAATTAATGTTATCAATTTCTCCTACATATACACATTGTTTCCATAACATATAGTACACTATAATGTAGTACACAAATACACTTAACATAATGACATTAATACATAAAAAAAATATATATAGTCCAATTTATTATTTGTTATCATTACCCACAAACCGTTCCATAAGACAATGGCACTTCAAAACCATATTATTCATATCATTAACTGTTCATGAACAATAAACAATACACAATTACCCCATATCGTCAAATAATAGTCTAATCTTATGACTACACCAGTCATTTACAATTACATACATAATCTCATGATTATAAACATAATGATTACCTGTCTTGTCATATTCTTCTACAATATCGTTTGAATTAATATGATTATTCCATATTATTCCCTCATATACCTGGTCACGCTCGAGTATGGTCCTGTCGCCGTTATTATATTCTGTTAAAATCAGGTGAGTTATATTATCATCCTCTACTGCTATCTCAGTTTCACTATACGGTAAGTACTCATTCTTTTTATTATTTCTCTCTATGTCTAACTTTTCTACGAATTCTTCATAATTTCTCTTTACTTTAAATATCTCTATTTCTCTCTTTCTCTCTCTCTCAAAACATTTCTCACCATCATACCAAGCTACACTCTCTCTGTCAAAATATTCAGGGGGCACTAACTTATCATTACGGCACCACCTATGAAGTGCACAAAAAACCCAGGGAAATTTATTTACAGACATATCGTCTTCCAAATACTCACGTGAAGCCATTCCTTCACCCCCCACTACAACATTACGGGAAAAATCTACCCCCTGCATCCACTCTACCTGTAAATTCTTTCTACTTTCTCTCTCTAACTCATCACACACAACCATCTTATCAACTTCTATTCTTTCTACAATTACGTTATCACTCTCAACATCTACACAATCATTTTCTAATACCGTATTTTTATTTGTATTGTCATTTTTATTACTCGTAAACTCATTATTTAAATTATCATTTCCCCTACTACTTACCCTGTCATCTTTGTTCGACTTTAATTTGTTTATTACTTTCTCATTTTCTAATTCTATTTCGCCTAACCGCGTCTCTAGATCACTCAATTTCTTATCATAAATACAGCCTTGTTCTTTAATTTCTTTTTTCAATTCATTCAAATCATTTTTCTGTTCACTAAATTTTTCGTCCAGTTTACTAAATTTCTCATCGAACTTATTATTCTGTGCATTAAAAAGCGCTTGCATCATTCTTATTATTTCGTTATTATCTGCCATTTTAATTTTTGTTTAAATATTTCTATTTCTTTCAAAAATGTTTTCGTATAATAAATATTACATATTCATATTATATCTAAAATTATTGTAAAATTTTTCTACCACGTGTAGTTACAACATAACCTTATTTTACGTATTTTGTATTCTTTCGCTACCCACTCTGTTTCTGACTTCTGGTTTATTTATATAATTATTTTATATAATGTCGTTGTTCGGGCCGCCATTTGTATAAAAACAAACTATTTTATACATTTAATTCACTTATACTTACCATTATTCCTAAGGGTCCCCCCAGAGTTCTATAAGCGAGATCAGAAACAGTGCGAGGTTACGAAATAATTATTCTGACACATTTTAAATGAAGAGAATTTACATTTTAATTTTATTTTTAAATCATTTAAAATTCAACAAATTTTACCATACTTTCGCATATAAAGTGACTTCGTAATAATTTCTTCTTTATCTTGTGGTTCGTTACATTAGTACCACTCCTATGCTATCTTATTCTATTGGCTTACCTTATATTCATATATACATACAGACAGAGCCCAGCCTGCATATTTAACACTCACTCAAACACACAATTTCTTTACCCCTTAAACATTTTATAATGAAATTCCCCCCTCGCCGGCCACGCGGTCTCTGCGCACACTCATTGTTCCGTTACACTGTCGATTCCCGATTAATTACTGTTCCAAAAAAAAAAATTTTATGCTGCTCGTTACTTTTCTTGACGCGGTCACATACTATTTTTCGGTTGTTACAACTTTTTGCCTTGGTAAATTAAAACTTTGGTGACGAGCCAACTTTGGCCGCCCGGTACCGGGGAACTCAACTAGTCGACTGGGAACGGTAACGGAACAGGTACTACCGTTATGATCTCATAGTTGGTATGGAAGTCACGGCCTTATTCTTCGTCGCCGAAGTTTCGTTCCATGCTCTACATGTAGTTTGTTGGGTTAACATGGTCAACGATTTCAATTAGGCACAGGCTGACGTCATTGGAGAGGCCGGACTTACACAGTACTTCCTGCCGCTCAAAAGCACATTGCTGAATTTTACTCGCTCCAAGACATCCGGTTTTGTGGCTGGACGCTTCACTTGGGCTCGTGGTGGTACAGTTGCGTATGTGCGCTGCCATACAAGTACGGATTTCTGAGAATTTTGAAGGGGGTAAATTCTTCGCTCGCCGCGTTACACCATAACAACTGCGTATCGCTTTGTTACCACTGTTTCTTAACATCGTTCTGTTACACGGGAAATAACGTTGCACAATAATTTTCATAACTTTTTTACAAGCCCGCCCAAAATAATAGAAATAAAAGATATAAATGCCCCATACTGTTAAAATAAAAACACCCAAAAATGACCCGCTACAAAATAAATGTAATCAAGGTTTATACTGAATAAAATCGTGGGTTTATTTTACCCTTTAAAACAATTCAACAAATAAAAATACAATTGTTGCATTAACACAAACTTGATGTTAAGTTGCCCGTCTACAATACGGCCTAGCTCAGTTTAGAACAATAAAACTCTTATAACTATTAACAAATTTTACTTTTTAATATATAATTTTACCTCACGGGTAGGCTCTTTGAAATACAAATAGAATACTATCAAATGCCTTGACAGACGTTAATCTAATAATAATTAGTAATTTGGCCTCTTTTTAAAAACTCGTAATTATTTTTACGGTTAGTGATCGTTACGCTTACTTATATACTAATAAATATTATGATGCTTAATACTAACACAAATATCTTATGTTGGATTAATTAATCCTCTAAATAAATTGATTCTGTGTGTATTATTGAAAGTTTTGTTGTCCTTGCGTCAGTACAATGTTGTTGAAAATTATGATCAGTGCAAACAGATAAGCAATATAAATGGTCACTGTGTTACCTTATTTCTTTTAATCGTATAGATTAAAATTTAAAAACACTTCAGTGATCGGATTATAATGATCACTGGTTAATTTACACTTTTACGCAGTTGGAACGAGGAATCTGCCCTCTTCTTAATAAAACTGGGCTATTTAAATTACTGATTATAATACTCTCGCTCGTTCCGAACACGCACTAATTAAAATATTCACTTATTACTGTCGAAGCACTTTTCGTGTGGTTAATCGCTGTACTGTTAACTGTCTTGAAGAATTTTGAAATATTTACTGTTGTTATACTATGTTAAGTCATAAAAAAGTATTACGCTGGCGAGCGGCGACTGTATCGCTCGAGTGAGTTGACAAATCTGTAACAAATTTTCTGTGCTGCTGGTTATATACCCCTTCGCTGCATCGCGCTTAGAGAGAAAAGTAGTTTAGTAAACTCTTTTTTGATTGGCTCTGATAACCGTTATAATGACGTATCGTTTTTTCTAACGGCCACCGCAGCGAACGTTGTACTCAGCTTTCATTGTTATTGTTATTACTTGGACAATTTCTTAATTTTAATAACAAATGATGCTAACACGCACTATGCACTTATTATAATTCCAATCTCGAGGTTATTACCATCAAATTAAAGTTTAGTTTCTGGGCTTTAATTTGATGTGGCTTAACACTGGTTTTAACCTCGTTTTCTTTGACAATGCTTATAAATAATGTTTTGAAACATGGTTTCTCACTGTCGTCTGCTAGCAATGCATAATGCGATAATTTCCTATCTTTTTACATTTAGTGATTTACACTGCGTTTTCTTTAGAATGTCATTATTTGAACACTAATACATCTATGATTATAATTAAGAGCTATTTATAACTGTACAATATTTATTCTTAACATAATTATGGTAATACACTATTATAAAAAATCCTTATTCTCTAAATACATTTTGTCTGGCCTACTCAATTTAAAGTTATACCTTAATAATTGAGTGGTGGTATTTCACATTTCGCTTAATTATATTGATTGTTCAGTAAATTTTATGTTCACTAGGAGTCCTGTTCCCTATTAATTTACTGACAAACATTTGTTTAGGCATGGGCTAGACACATTCTTAGTACTATGTTTATGCCTTAATAATGGTTACTAATTATATCTTGTCTAATAAGGAAGTTACTCATCCATATAAGATTTCCTTATATAACTATTTTTACCCACTAATATTACATCTGGGCTGGTAATGCTAGTTTTAATATACATTGTGGCCATAGCTATTCTAGTCATAGGCTTTGTTATTTATTGGTCATGGTTCCTTTACTTTCAGCCAAAATGCTGTTACTGATATTACATTATTTCAGTCATTATTTAGTTAGTTTTACTTTTACATGACTCTACATTTATGTCATGGACTGGCTCGTTTGACAGCTTATTGTGAACTTTGCATGTCCATTAGTTAAAGTCAGTCATAGTGTTTGTTGTAGTGTCATGCAGTGTATTCATCACTGCTTCTTGGGATCCTTCCTCTTCTTTCTTCTTTGCTGGTCCTTCTCTTCTTTGCTACATTCATTATAAATGATTCACTTTTATCCCTTTAGTGTAATTATTTACCCTTCTGGTGAGTGTCTAGTTTATGTAACATTTTGTGGCGTTACAGTGTTTCTTAACTGGCCAATCTCTGGGGTTGGGTCAATGTCGTTCGTCTGTCAGTCTAGTAGTTAAGTTTCTTTATTAATCACTTTTGGTTTATTACTCTTTCTCCTTCTTTCTTTATTACCTTTTATATATTTTTTACTCTCCACATTATTTATTAATTAAAATATAGTATTATTTAGCATTTTTTATACATACTTATTGTTATCAAAACTGATCTGAATTTGGCGATGTTATATAATATATAAAGGTATGGAAGTGTATGAATTATTTCATTACACTGATGGAAAGAGAAAGTGCTGAGACTCGCTCTATATCGCAGTGGTAACTCATACCATAGCATATTAATGCAACTAACATATGCATCAGATCACTAAAACAAACACATACGTTAAAAAAGAGAGATGCAGTGCAAACATTTCAATAACGGGACTTGTGTGATTATTGTTTAAATTCAGATGAGTACAAAGAAGATGAAGTTTTGGACACAAAGAAGATTAGTGTTAGTTCTGTGTATTTAAGATATACACATGTATGTTTTTCTTTTTATTGTTTAATGATCACAGCTGCAACCATCACTATATTCAGCAGCTGCCACTGGAAATAAGGATAAGAGGCTTTGGGACACAGTGTTGGAGAAGAGTGTAAATATTTCATGGACGATACTTTTCAATTTTATGATGAAGTTTTGTGCATGCATGCACGCACACACATATTGTAACAATTCTAAAAAATTCTGTTGTTTACAAAATAAAAAATTGATGTGTTTACCAAAATAATAAAAAAATTTGGTTTTTGGAAAATATTTGTTTTAATGATTTTTGTTGTTTCTAATTATTAAATTATATTTTGTTAATGTCTGGTGTAAAAATTCAAATCTTATCTTTCTGTGTACTGTATCACCTTGAAGTTTTAGAATTAACTTCCGCGTTAATTGGTTTATCTCCCGCACTAATCGATCGACGGTTCTTCTTCTTAATGGTGTATTCTCCTTCCACTTGGTATAGGCCGCCTTTCAGATAGTCCGTGATCTCAAATATATTTTATTTTTATTTTATTTATTAATTTTATGAATAAATAGAAACCAATTTGCAGAAATTCCAAATTTATTAACAATTGTTTATTATAGATCGAGTGGTAATCGATCATTCACCATAGTATCGACTCTTACTCAGGGCGGTCGATTAATTTTTACATCTATATTTTATAATTATTAGGTTCTTTGAATGGTTATTTTATATAGTCAGAGAAGGGTAAGGTCAGGAAAGTATAACACTTACAAGTAAAAAGCTTAAGAATTAACAATTACAAAGTTATTAGTAATATATAATGTTTATTAAATAAAATTTTAATACAATCGAAGTCTGGATGGCTATGTTGGTAAAGCTCGCTTTGAATTGTGGGAAGTCAAAGATGGCCGCTCCCGGACTGCATATGTTAAACCGTATTCAGCTCAATGAAAATTTCTTCCAATAAATGGTGCCTTTTCAATGTTTCCTCGTCTCCGCAGTTGGGATTATTCCTTCTGGTGTTAGTAGAATGGTTCTGGTTCAGTGTCTTGTGATTCACTTCGATTAAATATGTGTGATAATGTTTAATTTGGAGCGGTCGTGGCGTAGTGGCTAGCGTGTGGCGCTGCTACGCTGTCGGCGCGGGTTCAGTTCCCGCCGGGGGCCATCTGATTTAGATACGACCATTCCCCCTCGCAAGGCAATGGCAAACCAGCGAGAGGTATCCTGCTTAGTATAAACCTTCCCCAACTATGCTGTTCGGATCCGGCGTTAAACTGTAGGTCCCATATACCTGTGAGAGACTCAGTACCACACGCACCACGGGTATATGCGGGAAGGGTACAAACCAGTCGAAAGGGGACTACGAAATGTTTAATTTACCTTGTTCATTAAGGTCGAACTTTGCACTTCTCGTCTCGTTATTAAGAATTATTTAATGTATAGGTTTAAGTTATTATTCACTCATTTACAGTTCCTTATTACTTTAGTTTACTTGTTGTATTAAATGTTCTCACTGAGTTTATGATTTAAGTTCAAAATTTTGTCATTTACTATTTTTCACTGCAGACTAGGCTTACCGACCGATCGCCATATTTGTCTGCTATATAGGTTAATGTAGGCTAAAATCTCGTTCAAGTGTCCTCAACAAGGTCCAATAATTAACTGTTCTCATTTCCTTCATCTTCTGACAAAGTCTTAGCCAATTTAATATTAGCAGTACATTGTTTCAATTCTTTTTGGCTTCCGCTACATGCAGATAATTTACATTATACTACTGAATATATTTTTGCTATTATTTGATTTTATGAAATACTAAATACATAATCCTTTTCTTTAGTTCATTCTGTTTGATTTGATACCAAATAAGATAGTTTTACAAAGTTTTTTATCTAAAATGCTATATTTCTTTCATTTTGAAAAAGTAGGCTTTAATTTTTACTTCCTGTTCTTCCCCAAATGTTTGCCATTTTATATGTTATATTTATGATTGTACTAAATCTCAGATTGATATAAAATGTTTATCTTCCCTTAATTTCTTGTAATTTTATTAACTGGTTATCCTTTTAAATATTATTCAATAATTTATGACTGCCCACTCTGAATTTTCAGTTATTACATTTGCATTTTTTTCTCATAATTCTTCCTATCTTTTTACAATATCTTTTTAAAGTATAATTTACATTATATTATTCGGTGACTGATTTACCTTACATAAATTTCATCAGTTTAGCTAGTTTACTGGACTTGATTCATCAATTATAATGTAGTTTATATTTACCATTTGGCCTAGATTTTATCTGGTTTTACATACAAAGTTTTTTTAATATTACAGCTTGTTTCTACCCTTTCTGACCTTCTATTCTAATACAATGTTATTTAACAATTCCTTACTTTACTACAAGAACATTTAGTATTGAATTCTAACTAATAATACATAACAATTATTTGACATGAAAAACATGGTATTTAAGTTCAGACATTCTAGCCTTGATTATTTCTAGTAACTCATAATAAACATTTTATAATAAAAGAATGGTATCCACACTCAGACATTGCATTCTTGATTAAAACTATTAAACATAATAAACATTTAGAATATTAAAACTACTACTACTACTACTACTACTACTACTACTACTACTACTACTACTACTACTACTCTCCAGCACTACAGCCCATGGTGAGCCTTGGCTTCCGCTACGACCCGTCTCCACTCTGAGACACTATAAGTTACTCCAAATTCAAGATTTCAATATAGGTTTTTTCAAGTAAATACATTCTTACCTTTGGTTGCATTTTCCCGGGTCTTACAGACGAAAATCCACTGCAGACAAGGTTATCTGGGTAGAAGTGCGAAATGATTATGCTAACGCATTTTCTACTGTCTAAAATACATACTTATTTTATTTATCGAAACTCGCACCCTTCTTTTACTTTCTACAAATGACAGTATCTTTGTTAAATTTTGTTTTAAACTACTATTATACTTGACATTACTAAGTACATATGAGAAGATTGAAAATGAACCAGTATATAACCTCTATATTACCACTCACACACTCTTTCTTTTTTGTTAATAATTAAATAAACTCCCCTCTCTTAGAAATCTCTGTTTCTTATTAAGGTGTCTATAAAAATAAATTTTATAATATAGTAATTAAAGTTTTAAAAAGTGGTACTCATCGTAATAATGGTTTCACTCCAATGTACACCCATATTGTTCACATGTAATAACCATGACACAAGTTCACTAGTTGACCGATTTCTGAGTTCTTTCGCACTCACGCCACTGTTGGTACTGATTTTACGGTTTTTTGTTTCATGGTTCTCACTGATCTACTGGTTCCACGTTATATAATATAAGTCGGCCGACGTAACTTTTTGCACTTAGATGTTGTTGTAGGCTGGCCGCGCGGCCATTAGGTGCAATGGAACTGAACTCAGTACTGCGCTAAGGCAGAGAACACAGAGTCCTTTTTGGGTCACGTGATCGTCAGTCTGCGCTCCCATTGGTGCTGTTTAAAAGAGCGCTATAATGCAGGCCTAAGATTTAGCAATATTTTACCGCCTGGTGCAATATTACGTTACATTACTTTCTTCCGTGATTCACGGCTGATGCAAAGTTGTGTATCATTTCACAATGTGTCTGCGCTGCTTGAGTGCGGAGACGAAACATAGATGTTTTGTTTTGTAATAAACACTGCATACTTGGTTGACTAACTCTAGGTTCTATAAAGGTGAACAATGACTACATAGGGAAATAAAATTTTTAAAATATTACCTTGGCCCTACAATTCTGTACCGTTACAATACCCCCCCCCCCAATAAGAGATTGGATGCCGAAGCATATAAACTCTTATTGCCTAGAACCTAAGAGGATCAGTGAGGATATGGCGCCACAACCCCCTTGAACTCTCTACTAAAATCATGGGTACTTACCCCCCTAGTCTGGCAACTGTGGCAGCACCCATCCGCTCTTACTGGACTTCTCTACTCGAGATCCCAACACCATAAGCTCGGACAGATATCCGCCACAGTATCACCCGACTCTAAACATTCGATTAAAATTTAACAAACAGCCTTCCATCACTCCATATCCACAACTGATTTGTATCCTCTTAGTAATACTGGTTCATTGACAAAGTACTGGTTCATTTTTTATTATAAAATATAATGTGCATTTGACTACCTAGTGATATGGCTTCTAATTCATCCAGCAGTTACCTAGATTCAACAAGTTACATGGTTCAACGATATAGCTTAACCCTAGAAAATACAGTGTTAACAAACAATAGTACATATGCGTTCCAGACAAATTAAATAATGTTCCCAGTACAATATTGCCCAGCCAAAATAACATTAATTATACAGCATTAAATCTCAACAATTTATTATTTATCATTATTCAAGAATATTTATACTTTACTATATATATATATATTTTTTTTTACTACTACCCCCCGAATAATCCCTTAACCCCTGATACCCGTTACATTTTACTGTGTTCTGCACTAGGCTTCTTGGCCATTGCCGGCCTCATCCTAGCCGTAAACCACATCTCCCTCGTGACCTGTAACTGGGTCACCCCCCATCCACACTCACTATTTCCCCCCCTGAACTGTAGCGCCCAGTTGCTTCCACAAGGACTGATGTGGAAGGGGTGGACATTATTTCTTTTATTCCACCCCCATCCTTGCTTCGGCGTTACAATAAAAATTCAGTATTGCACTTACTATTATTGATTGATACGCCCCTAATGGACTACCACCCCTATCTGGGTGAAAATAGCCCTGTTCCAAAATTAGGTAGATTCCCCTAAAAATAACCCCCCTACTAAGTCTAACAAACCACCTGGTTAACAAAACAAACCACAAGCCGGTTATATCAAGTAATATTTATGATTTGTCACAATTAACTACTTTCACGGTCATGATCTGGTGAGGTCATGGCCGCACTTAGGTGGGGAATCTACAGTTAAACATAAACATAGGTTGACATTTATAAAAGTTTACATGAGTAGTTATATGCATATCTTATTTTCCAAACGCTATCTCATCTTGAACGTTCTTTCAGTTTTTTAATTTAAATAAATATTTTAATCATTATTTTTTTCATCAATTAGCATTTAATTTATAATTACAGTTTCAATTTGAATCAAAATAAAGTTAAACGCATCACTAACATTTACATTATCGCGTTAATCCAGGGACAACTCCAATTTAATTTAGTCTCTTCATATATTTAAAACAAGTTCAATTACTTTAATTACATTTTTCAAAATGATTCTGATTGGTTTAGTGTTTACAAGCATTACATCATCTGTTTCAAATCTATACTGAACTGCCTCCATAATCACATTCTATATACCATTTATCTCTACTCATAACCTAACATAGCAGGTACCACAAAATAATAATTTAACCTTTTGGTTACATGACTTTGGTTTTAAAATATTTTCACAAATTATTTTTTCTTTAATTACGCGTAAATAGGTTATATCTTATATGTACAGGATTATGGTCTATAGGGATGCGATTGAAAACGAACAGAACCCCTACATCAATAACTACCCTTCTGCGGGCCCGGAATTCTTATCTGCCCCTTTTTTCCACAAATAAAACCAACCCCAACCACCAATCTACAACCCCATCCCTATAGGCAATAATCCTATTAGAATACACAGAAAATTTGTTATCTTAGTTTGTTTACTCAGCCACAAAACTTCGCCACTACCTACCTAATTAAGGGATGAGCCTACAATTCATAAATAACACCAGTTTATTTAATTTTGAGGATTACCTTAATGTATTATTTAGAATTAAGGCAATCAAAGGTCCGAAAAAAGTGTGCCAATTTGTGTAACTATTGTTTATGTTTTCTCTAAGGGGAGGGTTAGGGAAATCTGGAAGATAAAAAGGGTAAGGATCATTAAAAGGTCAAGAACTAGGATTAAAGGTAAGGACAAGGCTTCCTCCGAAAATAAGGGTAAATGGAGAAAACCAAGGCTCGCGTGGGCAGGGGCGCGTCCCTGAAGTAGACGAACCCCACTGGGACCAGTGGGGAACATCTACCCGCTACCACTTACTGTTTTATATAAAATTCCTAGTTTTATAGTTATTTAGTTTATATTCATTTACAAGATTTATTTTATTATTTTATTTTAGCCAATACTTTTTTAAATTGGTGGCGTTATGGGTACCCACTATTTCCCCCGTCATTTGGTTTCGTAGAACGTAGGCATTATCCATTTTAATTTCAACTACTTCATATGGTCCTTCATACAACAAAAAGAATTTTTTAATCTCTTTATCTTGTGCACTTGATAAATCGTGTCTTCTCACTAATACCAACTGACCTATCTCGTACTTAATCCACTTACCTTTAGCATCATGGAGCCGTTTTCTTCTTTCTCCCTTAGTTAATAAATTTTCATTGGCGACTTTAAGTTTTACTTCCAGAGCTCGGGTGTTGCTCTCTGGTGGGAAGTTGAACAGCTGTTCTAGAATCCTAGGTGGACGTGTTCCCTTGACTAGTTCGTATGGTGTGAACCCCGTTGATTCATGGGTGGTACAATTTAACCATTCTTCAATTCTCCCCACATATGCTGGCCATTCGCTGTGTTTGGCATGGCAATATGCCCGAAAAATTCTCCCTAATTCCCGTATGACTCTTTCGGCTTGGTTCGACAGGATGGTATACCGCCGTGTGTTTAGGTATGATATCTTCCCAACCCAAAGTTTGTCGCCATCTCCCGCTAATAAACTGGGGTCCATGGTCAGATAGTATTATTTTGGGTTTTCCGGTTTAAATCATATAATCCTTAGTTATTTTTTCACTTAGTACTTTACTAGTTGCCCTCTTTATACTATACAATTTTACGAATTTCGTGAATGTATCTAATACCACAAAAATATACATTACACCTCCCCTTCCCTTTGGTAGAGGACCAAACAAATCTACCGCAACTAAATCAAAAGGCTTTTCAACTTTAATGCACCTCATCTCTCCCTCTAAACGGTAATTAGCTACTTTTGACTTCTGGCATAAATCACACCCCCGGAGTAAAGTTCTAACCCTCCGTTCCATATTTTTAAACAAACATGATTCTTTTAATACATTTACACACTTCCTAGCACCGAAATGCCCATATCGAAAATGACAATCCCATATTATCTTATCTACCAACCCTTCCGGTATGACTAACCTCCAATCACGCTCTCCCCCCTCTACTTTCTTAAACAAACTCCCTTGATAGATTTGAAAATACCGGCTATACCCTAACTCATCTGGATCGGACTCTAAGCTAGTTATTATTTTATTCAATTTAGGATCTGTCCTTTGCATGCTATTAATATCTCTCAATTCTTCCCCAAACAATCTATCTTCCCTACTAAGTCTAAAAATTTCTATTTCTTTTAAGTCCCTCCCTGTTCTCATTCCCTCTGTATCTACCCTGGATAAAGTGTCAGGTATTTTGTTCTCTACCCCTTTTATATACTCCCAACTAAAATTGCACTCTTGTAAAGCTAGCACCCACCTGGTTATCCTGCTGTGTGTCAACTTACAGGTGTTTAAAAAAGACAATGCCTTGTGTTCAGTCCGGATGATGGTGGAATTTCCCAATAGATATGTTCGAAACTTCTTCACCGCAAAAACAATGCTTAATAGTTCCTTCTCCGTTGTTGTGTAGTTTCTCTCAGCAGCTAACAACGTCCTGCTGGCGAAAGCAATAGTATGATGTTCTTTGTTGTCGTCGTCCTGGTACAGTTCCGCACCTAAAGCAATATTACTGGCGTCCGTCTGTAAATAAAATGTGTGTTCAAAATTAGGGTGATTCATCATGATCATGTTCATAAAATGGTCCTTTATTTCGATAAATACCTCTCGTTCTTTTTCCCCCCATTTCCACTGTTTATTCTTTTGTAACGCTTCACTCAACCTTGAAGTTATATGGGCATAGTTTTTCTGGAATTTTCTATAAAAATTACATAGCCCTAAAAAACTTTGTAACTGCTTAATATTTCTAGGTTCCGGAAATTTTAAAATTGATTCTACTTTCTCTGGGTTAGCTTTTATCCCATCTGGTGTAATTATGAACCCTAAAAAATGTATTTCTTTCTGTAAGAATTTAGATTTCTCCCAATTGACCGTCAGCCCCCCTTTACGCAGTTTATCTAATATGTACTCTAAATGTTCCACATGTTCCGAAAACATTCATGATACTATCAATATATCATCTACATAAATAGTTAAAAAATCTAAATTCTGTGGCTGTAGAATTTCATCTAGACATTTTATAAAACTGGCCACACTGGTATTCAATCCAAAAGGTAGTCGTTTAAATTGATAATTCTTTCCATTGAACAGGAATGCTGTGTATTTCCTACTTTCACATGCTAACGGGACTTGCCAGTACCCCGCGGTTAAATCTAATGAGGTCATATATTTAACTCCACTGAATTTTTGAAATATTTCATTTATTGCTTCGGGTGATTCCCGGTCCGGGATAATTATTTGATTAATCTTGCGGGCATCTAGACATAATCTAACGTGGCCATCTTTCTTAATGACTACTACTAACGGGTTAGAATACGGTGATACTGATCTCTCTATTATATTCCCCTCTAACATTTTACCTAATTCCACCTGAACCACTCTTCTTTTTGAATAGGGTACCGGATAGCTTCTTTGTACATAGGGTGCGTGTTCCCTTACTTTTAATTCACATTCATAATCTCTTGCCCTCCCTGGTATGTCGGCAAACACTTCTCGAAAACACTCTATTACCTGCCACAACGCTTTACGTTGAGAACTCCCTACGTCACCCCCTCACTACAAAATTTCACCGCTCTATCCTCCCAAATTCGTTCATTTATAGTACCCCCTAACTCTTCTGCTCTACATACACATGCATTAACTTCCGTTTCTACTTTACTAGCCCGACTTAATATCATCTTAACTCCCGAAATTCTAACTTTATCTACTACCTGCTCAAAACTAATCTCAACTGGTTTGCCTTCATTATTAAGTACTAACAACCGCTTCTGAAAATCGATTATCGCCTTGTGTTTTATCAAAAAATCATTCCTCAAAATAACCTCCAAATTCAACCCCCGTACTACTAAAAATGTATTATCATACTCTACTCCATTAATTCTCATATTCAAATGTACTTGTTTAGTTACACGTTTACTCCTAACCCCGGTAATACCTACAATGGTCACCCCCGCTACTGGCAAAAATGGGATATTTTTGTTTGTTTCTTGCAAACTCTCTAATATGTGTTCAGAAATAACAGAAATTTCGCTACCTGTGTCAACTAAAGTTTTTACTTCCTTACCTTCAATTTGAATTCTTACCTCTGTCAGTCCGGTTTCTGGTCTTGCTGTCTCTAAGTCATCCTCCTCCATCATTTCCTTGGACAGATCAGTGCGGATGACGTTATTTCTATAGTCATTGTTGTCTTGGGTCCCGCAGTCATTTGTCGACAATGGTGGGGTCCCTTCACCCACTGTCCTTGTTAGTTTTCTGTCTGGGTGGTTACACGGCCTGGAGTGTACCCACCACGACCTCTGTTGGAAGTTCCACTGCTTCCTGGTGCTCCTCGGTTGCTGCTCCCTCCTCTCTGTGGTTCACTATTTTGGTTAGCCCCAGTATTATTGCGTTGGCAACTCCTTTCTTTATGACACCTATAACAAGTCGTTCTGCTGCCATAGTTCTCGCAATGACACTCTCCACAGCGCCAGTCATCACGTCTATAGTTATTATTGTAGCCTCCCCTTGTTCCTCTATCTGTGGTTGGTGTCCCACTAGATTGATTATGATTATCATTGGTATGTACCCCTGACGGGTTTGAGCGCCTACCCATTTCCCGGTCCCTGATATTCTGGAAAATATCTAATATTTGTTCAAGGTCGTTTATGCCCTCCACTTCCCGCGTCATCAGGTTAATTTGCACCTCCCTTGGTAAATGTTTACTTATATGGCGTACAAATGATCTAAACGGTAATGGTGGTTCAAGGTATTTGGCTTCATTATACATTTTCATCACATAGATAGTAACATTGTTACCATTAGTCCCAAAATTACCCGGCCCCATTATCTTACTTCTAAGCCCTTCTTGGTCCTCTTCAGACCAGTATTTACTTCTAAAATCCCTTTCAAAACTTTGGAAATTTAACCAATCTCCCTTGTGCACCTCAGCCCAAACTGAGGGACTTCCCTTAAAACATTTCATAACTTTTAATAATTTCATCTCCCAATTACTGTTACAAAATCTGTTAAAGTCTCTTACTCTATTTAGGAATTGCATAGGGTGTACCCCCCTCCTATCCCCAGTAAATGACTTAACTCTATTTCACTATCTACGTTACGGGTGATTACTACTTGCTCATTGACACTATCTAGTGTTTTGTTGATTACCATGTTTAAGTCATCTTTAACATTAATTATTTTTTGTTCCATTAAATTAAACTTGTTGTTAGTTACACGTTCAGATTGAATACTGGCATTATTTACCATTTCTATAGCACCTTTTAGTAGCTGTATTTCTGACTTACAACTACTTTCTGTTTCACTAATCTTACTATCAACGTTTTCGTTAATTTCTACAATTTTATTTGCAAAAGTCAATTGATATTCACTTATTTTATACTCAATATCAGCACTGTATTCATTGATTTTGCTTTCACAATTGCTTTCTATTTCATTTATTTTGAAATTAGTATTAGCTTCATATTTCTTAATCTTATCAGTTACACAATCAAACTTGTACTCACTACTAGCATTACATTCATTTATTTTACATTCAAAATTTTCAGCTACTTCCTGTATTTGTTTATCGATTTTTTCTACCACACTACTCTCTATTTCATCAATTCTGTTATTCAAGATTTTTAATGAACGACAACTTTTCGTTTAATTCATATTTCAATTCGTTAAAGTTACTCTCACACTTAATTTTGACCTCATTAATATCAAATTTAAGTTCGTTAAACTGTCTACTCTGTTCCTCAAATTTAGCGTCAAATTTATTATTTTGTTCATTGAATCGACTATTCTGTTCATCGAATTTGGTACTGAAATTGCTATTACTAATATCAAATCTATTATTGATGAGATTAAATAAGTCATTTAATGACAACTCTTTTTCTCTTGTTTTATTTACCACGGGAGTGGAATTCGCTCCCGGCGCACTAATTACAGATTCGTCTACATTACTGTCACTCATTAACAGTGACTCTGTTTGAATACCTGAATCGCCTTTATTGGCCGACTCAGTTGATATATTTTCATGCATTGATTTATTCTCGGCCTCATTGCCGACAACTACATCAGCTTCATTTATTTTATTCTCTACTTTCTCCATTATGAAATTAATTTATTTACGCCCTTACTTCCAAATAACCTGTTCTGCAGCTTAATTAGGTCTGATCTGCGTGATTTATATTAAATCACGCAAATCGTCCAACTGATCGGCCGCCACTGAGACACTACAAGTTACTCCAAATTCAAGATTTCAATATAGGTTTTTTCAAGTAAATACACTCTTACCTTTGGTTGCATTTTCCCGGGTCTTACAAACGAAAATCCACTGCAGACAAGGTTATCTGGGTAGAAGTGCGAAATGATTACGCTAACGCATTTTCTACTGTCTAAAATACATACTTATTTTATTTATCGAAACTCGCACCCTTCTTTTACTTTCTACAAATGACAGTATCTTTGTTAAATTTTGTTTTAAACTACTATTATACTTGACATTACTAAGTACATATGAGAAGATTGAGAATGAACCCGTATATAACCTCTATATTACCACTCACACACTCATTCTTTTTTGTTAATATTTAAATAAACTCCCCTCTCTTAGAGATCTCTGTTTCTTATTAAGGTGTCTATAAAAATAAATTTTATAATATAGTAATTAAAGTTTTAAAAAGTGGTACTCATCCTAATAATGGTTTCACTCCAATGAACACCCATATTGTTCACTTGTAACAACCGTGACACAAGTTCACTAGTTGACCGATTTCTGAGTTCTCTCGCACTCACTAAGTTGGTACTGATTTTACGGTTTTTTGTTTCATGGTTCTCACTGATCTACTGGTTCCACGTTATATAATATAAGTCGGCCGACGTAACTTTTTGCACTTAGATGTTGTTGTAGGCTGGCCGCGCGGCCATTAGGTGCAATGGAACTGAACTCAGTACTGCGCTAAGGCAGAGAACACGGAGTTCTTTTTGGGTCACGTGATCGTCAGTCTGCGCTCCCATTGGTGCTGTTTAAAAGAGCGCTATAATGCAGGCCTAAGATTTAGCAATATTTTACCGCCTGGTGCAATATTACGTTACATTACTTTCTTCCGTGATTCACGGCTGATGCAAAGTTGTGTGTCATTTCACAATCTGTCTACGCTGCTTGAGTGCGGAGACGAAACATAGATGTTTTGTTTTGTAATAAACACTGCATACTTGGTTGACTAACTCTAGGTTCTATAAAGGTGAACAATGACTACATAGGGAAATAAAATTTTTAAAATATTACCTTGGCCCTACAATTCCGTACCGTTACAACTCATCTCTGTCCATTGCCTTCAGTCTCCAGTTCCTAATACCCATCTTTCTCAGATCTTCTTCCACATCCTGCTGCCATCTTCTTCGAGGCCTGCCTCTTCTTCTTTTGCCCAGTATCGTTCCACTTAATATAGTTTTGGGCATCCTCGTAACATTCATACGGGATACGTGTCCCAGCCATCTAATTCTAGCTGATTTTATGTGCCTCACCAGGTCTTGTCCACCAATCAACTCATTTATTAGAATATTACAACATTACTCTCTATTTCAACATTTATGTATATAGTTCATTGGTTTAACTAGAAACATAAAACATTTGTTTCTTCATTTTTAAACTTTTCTTAAAATTATTTGTGTGCAGTCTTATCTGTTTTTATTTTATTTTAGGGATGTATCCCTTGTCACTTTACTTATTAACTCCCTGCTCTCTATTTAAGTGCATATGTTAAACCGTATTCAGCTCGATGAAAATTTCTTCCAATAAATGGTGCCTTTTCAATCTTTCCTCGTCTCCGCAGTTGGGATTATTCCTTCTGGTGTTAGTAGAATGGTTCTGGTTCAGTGTCTTGTGATTCACTTTGATTAAATATGTGTGATAATGTTTAATTTACCTTGTTCAATAAGGTCGAACTTTGCACTTCTCGTCTCGTTATTAAGAATTATTTAATTTATAGGTTTAAGTTATTATTCACTCATTTACAGTTCCGTATTACTTTAGTTTACTTGTTGTATTAAATGTTCTCGCTGAGTTTATGGTTTAAGTTCAAAATTTTGTCATTTATTATTTTTCACTGCAGACTAGGCTTACCGACCGATCGCCATATTTGTCTGCTATATAGGTTAATATAGGCTAAAATCTCGTTCAAGTGTCCTCAACGAGGTCCAATAATTAACTGTTCTCATTTCCTTCATCTCCTGACAAAGTCTTAGCCAATTTAATATTAGCAATACATTGTTTCAATTCTTTTTGGCTTCCGCTACATGCAGATAATTTACATTATACTACTGAATATATTTTTGCTATTATTTGATTTTATGAAATACTAAATACATAATCCTTTTCTTTAGTTTATTCTGTTTGATTTGATACCAAATAAGATAGTTTTACAAAGTTTTTTATCTAAAATGCTATATTTCTTTCATTTTGAAAAAGTAGGCTTTAAAATTTACTTCCTGTTCTTCCCCAAATGTTTGCCATTTTATATGTTATATTTATGATTGTACTAAATCTCAGATTGACATAAAATGTTTATCTTCCCTTAATTTCTTGTAATTTTATTAACTGGTTATCCTTTTAAATATTATTCAATAATTTATGACTGCCCACTCTGAATTTTCAGTTATTACATTTGCATTTTTTTCTCATAATTCTTCCTATCTTTTTACAATATCTTTTTAAAGTATAATTTACATTATATTATTCGGTGACTGATTTACCTTACATAAATTTCATCAGTTTAACTAGTTTACTGGACTTGATTCATCAATTATTATGTAGTTTAGATTTACCATTTTGCCTAGATTTTATCTGGTTTTACATACAAAGTTTTTTAATAATACAGCTTGTTTATACCCTTTTTGACCTTCTATTCTAATACAATGTTAATTAACAATTCCTTACTTTACTACAAGAACATTTAGTATTGAATTCTAACTAATAATACATAACAATTATTTGACATGAAAAACATGGTATTTAAGCTCAGACATAGTCTTGATTATTTCTAGTAACTCATAATAAACATTTTATAATAAAAGAATTGTATCCACACTCAGACATTGCATTCTTGATTAAAACTATTAAACATAATAAACATTTTAGAATATTAGAACATTACTCTCCATTTCCTACATTTAGGTATAGAGTTCATTTATTTTAATAGGAACATAACACATCTGTTCCTTCATTTTTAAATCTTTCTTAAAATTACTTGTGTGCAGTCTTATCTGTTTATATTTTATTTTAGGGATGTATCCCTTGTCACTTTACCTATTAACTACGTGCTCTCTATTTATCTTACTCATTTCAGTGAATGTTATTAGATAAAGAGTGGCAATTTATTAGAAACATTAGTCTTTGCTTTTCATAATACTATTATATCAAATAGTATTCATGAAGTTAAATTAAAACTTTAAAGGTACACTTTTATTAAGTTTAAGCATTTAATGCACTTTCTTGAAGCTTATTTACTATAATATAATAACTTGCACTTGTCCCCTGTTAATTCTTGATACTATCACTAATCAGTTTTATAGTTTTATATTATCAAGAATTTTATTTATAGAGGACTGTTAAGATTTGTTTTTTATTCATTATACAATAACTTTCCTGGGTGCACTTTTACTTATAACTCTAAACACTTTTGTTTACATTTATTTTACATTAATTCTGTTTTTGGGTGTTATACTTTCATTTGTGACATTTACTTTCCCTTGGGGGTTTTGGTTTTCTCCTTACTGGGTCTCTTTTGGGTATTTGTTGTAGTCTTCTCCTCCTACTATCTTGTCTCTTTCAAACTCATTCCTGTTTAATAGGTATTTTGGTTTGTTCTGGGTATCTTCCTTATTCATTCTTGGTTTCTTCATTATCATATATTTATTATGTACGTTGGTTTGTTCTGGGTATCTTCCTTACTTACTCCTATCCTACCTGGGTATTTTCCTTAATTTATTTTAGTTCTTTGGGGTTTAATTTTCTTTACACATATTTGTTGCATAGTGGTTTTTTCTTTATTTTTACTTTTTCAAGTTATGATTGTTTTTTAATTGGGATTCTTATTTGTTTTCATTTGGATTTTACTTTGATAGTTATTTTATTTGATATTTATATATGATCATATTTCATTCTTTGTTAAGTGGATAATCTGTCATGCTACAATATGCACACAGTAACTCAAGGACACACACATAGTGCAAAAATTTAAGGACACCGCAAATTAAAACAAAACAATTTTTGTACTAATAGACGTTTTATTGAAAAATTAAAAAGAAAAAAAAATTATTTGTAATTAGTTTAGTATTTTGTAGGACCACCATAGGCTTTCCTGCAGACAACAATTTTATCTGGCATAGAGTCAATTAATTTTATGCAGCGTTCTTTCCTTAACTGTTGCCAGAGACCAGCCAGCTGGATCCACACCTCAGCCTTACTTTGGGTTTCTTCTTCGCTACCCCCAAATACCATACAATTCCAGAATTTTCAGTAGAGTTTATACCAGGGCTGCATGGTGACCAGTCCAAAAGTTCAATGCCATTGGCTGTAAACCACATTTTTGTTTTCCATGATTTCTGGGATGGCGCACTGTGTTAATGAAATATAAAATTTGGCCCATGGGTCAGCACAACTAACAGTTAGCATGACCATCAAATTTAATGCCTAAATGATGTCTCAAGAAAGTTAGAATACATCTCCACTACCACTGGATTTTAAATAGTATTAAAAACAAATATTTAGTAGGTAGTCTAACATTAAAATTCACCTTTGATTTAAAGTTTGTTTTTTTTTCCTTAATAGGTTGTTTTTCTAGTTTGTATTTCAAGTAGGTCATTTCAAGTTTGTATTTTTCAAATGCAGATGAAAGTTGAAATATTTTAGGAGAAACTTCTTGACATTTTCTATGAAATATATATTTGTAAAGAAAATGTATTGCAGTCTGAGAGCCCAACTAAGCAGAGGTTACCTCAGCTAGTTTAAAATCATATGCTATGAAAAATTATAACTACTGTAAATAATCAAAAAGCAGTGTCTCTGTTTCAACTAGTATAACAGTTAAAATGAGAACAATTTCAATTTTAATGTCATTAATATGAATTATTGTTGCTAGTGTTAGTAACTTTTTTTGTTTACTTTGGTAAAGTTTTTATGACAAATACCAATTTTAAGAACAATATTCTTGTCCACAAATAATGATATAACACAGTGATGAAGATAAGATAGAAAATAAATTAAATGTAAAATAAATAATAATGAAAAAGTGACTGACAGACTTTTTAGTTTAACAAAACCACGTGTTTTTAAAAACGACTGAAGAATCAGTGAACTATGGTTAACAGTTTAGTAGAAGTAACTTTGAGACGTTGACAAACTAGTATTCTCATTTTGAAAATACTATAAACTATATGCACATGTGCCTTTATCTTTGATTAGCTATACATAGAGTGCTAGTGTGATCAAAACAAAATTTATAAAGTCACACATTTTGTTTTCAGTTTCACTAATTCCAGTTCCTACAGTGTCAGTATTACAAGAACCCAGTGTAACATTGGTACCTGGTTTAACAGCTTTAGAAACTGATCAGGATGGGATAATGGCTGTACCTTATACGGCAGCGAGTATAATTACTATACCATATGGTACTCAGGCAATCAGCACAGAGACTGTAAATGCTGGTAGGTTTTTTTTTTGTTTCTAAAAAATAAAACGTAAAAAATGTTAGTAATTATATTTTAAAAGATTATACAGAACTACTGCAGGACATCATTAATTATTCAGAATAACTCTCTGACGAAGCAGAAATTAATTTTATGAAACATGCATTCAGGCATATATTCTTTTTTTTATGTTTTCGCAGATGTGCATTGTTACTTGGGTGGTAGTCTCCATCTTAATTGTTTTTTGGCCTTGCATATGGCTGTTTCTGTTTCTACATTTTGTATAGTCCTGTGTGCCACCTTCTGATTGATTTCCTGCTCAGTGGTCTCCGATGGTCTGAAGTCATTGGGGGGGGGGGGTGAAATGGATGTGTATTTGTAAGTGTTGTGGAGAGGGCTGCTGGGGTTGATGTGTATGGATGATGGCATGTTTGGCGTTTTGTGTATGTGGGATATTATTTCTGCATTTCGCATGGCATGCTGTATGGATAACAGTTCTCCAGATGTGGTTCAAGCGAAGTCCATCATTTACTTGTTTAGGAAATCTTGTGTAAATGTGAGTGTAGAGGTGATTGTGTTTGGATTCTCAAAGCTTGTATCAGATTTCCAAACACAAGGATCCTACCAGCAACAGTAATATATGGGCTTCAGAGACCGCTACTCAGGACTCAACCCAAAAAAGTAGCACATGGTATTGTGCTGAGGTATAGGAGCAGAAACAGACCCCTAGGGTCAATAAATAATAAGTTGTTGTTATTTGACATTCCATTTTGTCTGATATAGTATTACAACAAACCTATGGCAATAAATTTTAATAATAATAAAATGGTCACAGTGTGTGTAATTCTCATGAATTAAGTTAGACACAAGTTAAACTGCCCAAATGAAATAGTTGCAGAAACAAAAACAGGCAATGATAATAAGAAAGTTGCCACTAACTCAGTAACTACTGTCTACTGTCTAAAAAGTGATATGACGCCAACTGGTTGGTAGTAAGAGCAAAAATTTATCATAATTTAAAACTCAGCAATGTAACTGATCACATGTAACTGTTTTTTGTGAATCAAAATTTCATTTTATTTTTCCTTGTATCAGTATTTCCATATATCAGTGTCCTGTCTGCCTGAATACGTCAGATAACAGACGCGTGTGTGTGTGCGCGCGTGCGCACGCTCATGCACATGTGTGTTGTACATACGTGTACACACACACACACACACACACACACACCTTATATTCTTCAAAAAGCATTTTCATGACATTTTGACTCTTAATGAAGAAATTTGTGTTAGTGGTTGAAATCACAATCAGAATGATCACAGTTGCACACCACTATATAAAAATTATCCCGATTAGCGCTTTCAAGCCTCACAGCCCATCGTCAGATCGGAATAGGCAGAAATTATTTTGAAACAAACCCTTCACCCTTCTCCCCCACCCTGCTCACACACAACAAGCTATAATATAAATGACCCTTCCCCACCCCCTAAACCCTGTCACACCATCTGCACAGTTACATATTTTTCTAGCAAATTCCTTGTGTTTCAGTGTTTTGTGTGTGTGTGTGCATCCTTTTAAACTACCCTCTTCCTCTCCACACAGATGGGTCAGTCACACACCCTTATTTTAAAACAACCAATTAGTACTATGCAGTATAATTCTTAATCTTATCTATCTGTCCTCTATCATTTACTTCTTAATCATGTTATAAAATATTTCTTCATTATCAAATTTAATTTTAATATTAATTAAATTGTCTAACCCTTTTTCTCTTTCTTTCAATATTTCTAACTCCTCTCTAAGCTTCCTTTCAACTGTGTTATTTACTATTTTTACAATTTCGTATTCTTCCAAAGGATTAACAAACTTATGGTTGTCTTCTATGAAATGTCTTGCATATAACGAATTGGTTGTTCTATTACCTTCTCCACGTTTGTGGTCAGACAACCTGCATACGAATTTTCGTCCTGTTTCACCTAGGTACACTTTGTTGCAGTCTTTACATTTTAATTTATAAATTCCGCTTTTCTGTAATACTGGAATTTTTTCTTGGAAAGTAATCCAACAGCACCAACTTTTAAAAGTCAGGTTAAGATACATAAAGAAGGAAAACCAATTAGACCGATTGTTTCTTTTATTAATGCACCTATTTATAAATTATCAAAGGAAGTTAGCAGAGTACTGAAAGAGAAATATGAATTTGGGACAAAATACAACATAGAGAATAATGTAAAATTGATAGAAAAATTAGAAAATATTAGGATTAATGTAAATACAAAATTGATATCACTGGATGTTAAGGACATGTTTACCAATATCACAGTAAATAAAGTTATTAAGTTAATAAACGATAATAATATGGGAGAATACAGGTATAAAAAGCAGTTGATGAAAGTAATTAAAGAATGTGTAAATCAGAACTATTTTAGGTTTAATAACAAGTTTTATATACAGAAAAAAGGTTTACCTATGGGGTCTTCATTATCCCCTATTCTTGCTGAAATATACATGAATGATTTTGAAAAGCAATTAATAACTTCCACTAAGTATAAAGACAATATAAAATTATGGTCTAGATATGTTGATGATGTATTAGTAATTTGGGAAGGAAGCATAGAAGAAGTGCATGAGTTTATAAATGAGGTAAATAATAAGGATAAAAACTTACAATTTAAAGAAGAGATAGGAGGTAAGAAAATAAATTACTTAGATTTGAACATAGAAATTAAGGATAATGAGAAACTACAGTTTGGGATATTTAGGAAAGAGTCGTATTCTGATATAATTATACCAAGAGAGTCTTACCACCCATATAGATATAAAATGGCGGCAATCAATTCATTTTGTTACTGAGCTCAGAAGTGTTTAAAAGAGACCGAATCAAAAGATAGGGAGTTAAAAACGATAAAGGGAATTGTAAGGAATAATAATTATAACACCAACATAGTGGATAAAGTTATGAAAAGGGTTAACATACAAAAAGCTAAAATAGAACCAGAACAAAAGAATTATGCAGGGTCATTGACATACATAGGTTCACATACTAGAAAAATTATAAAATGTTTTAATAAATATGGAGTAGATATAGCTATTAAAAAATGTGAAACGGTATTTGATAAGATAAGGAATAAGAATATAGAAAAAATTCCAGTATTACAGAAAAGCGGAATTTATAAATTAAAATGTAAAGACTGCAACAAAGTGTACCTAGGTGAGACAGGACGAAAATTCGTATGCAGGTTGTGTGACCACAAACGTGGAGAAGGTAATAGAACAACCAATTCGTTATATGCAAGACATTTCATAGAAGACAACCATAAGTTTGTTAATCCTTTGGAAGAATACGAAATTGTAAAAATAGTAAATAACAGTTGAAAGGAAGCTTAGAGAGGAGTTAGAAATATTGAAAGAAAGAGAAAAAGGGTTAGACAATTTAATTAATATTAAAATTAAATTTGATAATGAAGAAATATTTTATAACATGATTAAGAAGTAAATGATAGAGGACAGATAGATAAGATTAAGAATTATACTGCATAGTACTAATTGGTTGTTTTAAAATAAGGGTGTGTGACTGACCCACGTGTGTGGAGAGGAAGAGGGTAGTTTAAAAGGATGCACACACACACACACAAAACACTGAAACACAAGGAATTTGCTAGAAAAATATGTAACTATGCAGATGGTGTGACAGGGTTTAGGGGGTGGGGAAGGGTCATTTATATTATAGCTTGTTGTGTGTGAGCAGGGTGGGGGAGAAGGGTGAAGGGTTTGTTTTAAAATAATTTCTGCCTATTCCGATCTGACGATGGGCTGTGAGGCTTGAAAGCGCTAATCGGGATAATTTTTATATAGTGGTGTGCAACTGTGATCATTCTGATTTTGACTCTTGTCATTCACCTCACCTATCTTCGTGCTCTTGCCTTCTCCTTGAAGTTTAGAATGAATCTTCCAAAACACTGCGAAAACCCCTTCAGAGAAAACAAAGAGGATTCATCTTCTTTATACTTAAAACTTAATAGTCATCATGTATTATTTATACGTTTCATTTTTGTTTCAGATCAGTTAGTTATGGATGATTCAGGCACAGCAACAGTAGTACCATCATCAATTTTTAAAGTAAAAGTTATACAACTGGAGGACGGAACATTAGCATTACTCCATACAGAGCCTCAAGGTAAAGGCCAAGTGATTGTTGCCATTATAATTTGCCTTTTGTGCAGATTCATTTTGTGTAGGACTGAAGAATAACAATTTTTATTCCATTAAAGTATTATCATGAATTATTTTCAAGGAAAGGAACATATATTATCAAGTTACCTTACATAGCGTTTTTGGCTGAAAAAGTATCTTAAACTCCACCAAAGATTCTGCAATATAAATATGTACTAACAATACAAATATAATTTTAAAAAAAATAACTTGTTTGGACATGAATTCAAACACCATCCAAAAAGTATCACATGTATGCACAGTCACTAAAATATAAATGATAAAAATTTAAATAATTAAAGGGGAAAATTTTTTCAAAAGAGATGCTGGCACAGTAGTAACCCTGGACAGTGAGTGATCAGGTGTGAAAAAAAATAATTTGCTAACACAAGTTGAAATATTGCTTTCTTGTTCGTATGTGGTCACTGGTATCCAGGGTTTACCTACTGTGTGGGTACAGCTTTTGCATAGTTAATTGTTTGACTAATTGTTATCTGAATTCACATGCAGCAAGTGATGATATTTTCTTTGTATCCTTCGTCAATACCCAATATAATCTTTGTATTGTATTTATTTTCTTCATTACACAAAATAGGCTTTGGTAAACCAGTTCCAGTACCCACCATTTCCTGTGTCTAACTACATCTCCCTTTCCTTCTGGCTTAATCTTGGTACTGCCACTGACTATATCCTGAAACATTGGGAAGGCTGTAAAATTATTTCTCTCGTACACTTTTATTTTCACAAAATCAGCTGTATTTTCGGCTTCCTTCGGCCGCCGTCTTGAAACTATTGCCAACTGTATATTTTACTTGCCTAGGCCCAAGGTTCGATTGGACGAGTTAGAGAGAGAGAGCAGAATTACGTTATTTGAAGAAAACAAATTGATTATTTGCATACACTTCTTATTCTCTTTTATTCTGCATTGCTACATTACTTCAATTACTTCATTCCAAAACAATTTAAATTCATTTCATTCCCATCATAAACAAACATTATTCTTTCTCCCTCTTCTCCACGTGTTACTATTTAAACAATAAACGACACATTGGTTAATTAGAAAGTTACCCTTCTTTTATATGAGTTATATAAATTCAACATAGTGAAAAGAAAAACAAATATTGAAAATACAAATTAAATTTACTTAACGCAAACCAGTGCTTTTTATATTCATTACGTAAATTTCCCTCACCCACACACACACTCATCATATCTTTAAAATCCCCATTTCTATTAATAGAGCTCTTAGTTTTTTCAAATATTTTAGAAGGCTGTTGTTTAATTTGTTTATAGGTTTACAGGTGTAAAAATTTTAAAAGGTACTCATCCTCTTAGTAGCCATTGTCCAATCATTTCCCTGCCGCTACAGATTCATTACTTTCACTAGACACTCCGGAATATGTTCTAAACTGTTAAAATTGATATTGTTGAATGTCTGTTTATTTTACACTCCGGTACTGTTTTAAAACAATTTAACATAACATTTTCTAATAGTCGGCCGACTGAATACTTGCTCGCGAGCACTACCTTACCTTTTCTGACCACGTGGTCTGAAGGATTTTAGTCGACTGGGGAGCGTCCAAAATGGCTATCAGACTCGCTGCTGTTTTCACTTCGTTGTCTGGTAAACCGCCTTGCCTGTTTTGCGTTCGCTGATTGGCTGGTGAACGTCTCGCGCCTTTCTCGTCATCTCGTAAAAGGCGGTAAGGAGAACATGTACGTGATTTTTACGTCGCAAAAGGCGGCACCCGCGCGCTCTTACACATTCCAATGTTATGATGGCTTTTGTACCTTGCACCGCTTGGGACCGAAATGACTACCGGGTGTTCACAAAAGTCAAGCTTTTGGTGATCTAAAATTGTTGCTCAGCGTGGGTTGCTACAGATTGTTACACTTATTATGAGATAAAAGAAAAACCCTGATACGTTTTATTTTCTTGATATTAATAAATCAAATATTATTGACGTTAAATTTATTCACTTTTGTACTGTCTAATTTTTTGTCGGCCGCCATCTTGTTACCAACTACACATGAAATATATGTACTTACCATTTTAGGGTTCTTTTCGGCGAACAGGAGATCAGGATGGTTTATTTGCAGTAATTAGTTTAACTCATATTTGCATTGAACTAAACTTTTATTTATTCTGTAATGAACATCATAATAAACATAAATCTTCCTTTCCTACAATTAACTACTTTTGCAGATTTATCTACAACTCATGAAAAGAAATTCATCCAGATTAATAGATAACTTGTAAAATTCATTATAGATTTTTAGATTATTTATAAATTATATTTCTTTGTTTTATACAAACAAATTATACAATTATAATTATACAATTATACAAACCAGCACCTCTTTTATATTCTTAGATCACGCTCTCTCTCTCTCTCTCACGATACATAATTAAAATTCCCTTATGAGCTCAATAATTGAAATGATAATAAAAAAGAAATGAGGGTGAAATTTTGGTTTTACCCTCTCTGATGTTACTTAACTTTACATTTTTGGTAATCCGAAACCGTCCAGTCTCTGTGCGTATTTCCTTTCACTTGACACATTTCTTTCGCTTCACTTTCCGTTTATTTAAAATTGTTAGTCTGACATAATAAATAAAATAATAATAATTCTTTAAATCACATTTTATATGTTGCGGGCCCGCAAAATTACGTTCCGGAACTTTTACGTATACCACTCGCGAGTGGTGATGAAGTTAGACTGGGAATAAGCCACCGGCGCTATTTTATGAAGTCGCCGTGGTTGTACGACCAACTCTTATTGTTTTAAAGTTTATATCACTCCGCCAGCAGACTGGTTTTGGTTTCATAACTGCATTCCTCCGTTATGTAACGCACTGATGTAATATCGCCTGACGATTCGTTACATAATTTGTTGACAGTTTTTGTGTCCTTGAAGCTGCCCTTGGCACAGTTTGTCGGTTGTTAAGTTCATAAAAACTCGTTTCAATAATTTACATACAATATTGTCAATCAGTCGTACCACCTTCGCTACCGTCGCCTACCACTAAATTTACCTTTCTCCCTATTATTCGAAAAATGTTATTTGTTTTAATAAAATAAAAAAATACAAATTTCCTTATTACCCTGAAATAGGCCCGTTACAATACCCCCTCAATGAGATATTTTATGCCGAAGCATAAAAAATCTCATTGACACATTCATACTTGCTAGAGGGATCAGCCAGGATATGTCGCCACAACCCCCTGTATGGTTTACAAAAAATATAATCAACTCATCCTTGGTCCGGTGACTGTGACTGCACCTGAATGACAATACTGGACTTCTCTTTCGAGATCCCAACACCGTAGAGTCAGACAGATACTTAACGCCCCTGCTCTGACGCGCTGGCCAGCTCAGGTCCGCCGCCACAGCATCACCAAACACTGAAACAACAAATCAAATATCAAATAGTGGCCTTATACAACACCATATCCCCAACTGATCTGTTTCCCCCTAGCGGTGCTGGTTTGCGCTAAGAAGCACTGGTTTTGTCTTTTCACTAACTGCTAACATATATATCAAAATACCTAACAACAACATGTTACCCATTTTAAAATTCCCTAATCTCATTCCATCTACTTTCTCTTGTTAACTTTTATCCCAAAATTCAAAATCATTACCCTGATTCCCATCAGAATTTAAATAAACAGACGACTGACTCATAAACATTTCCCATTACCATATTACATTTCTCTCATCCCCAATTTAAAATGCATTTAAAATATTTAAATTCATAAAATTCTCTTATACTAACAAACACAATATCACATAAGAAAACAGTACATTCATAATTCACATTATTATTATTATTATCTTAAAATAAACAATTTGTATTTAAAACTTACACACTTTACATCATTAAGTTTGCATATAAAATCAAAAAATTCCATTTTAAACTCACTTTACTTTTATTAATTCGTTTCTCAAAAAAAAATTTTTTTTTTTTTTTTTCAATCTTCGTTTTACACATCATTTCATTTATTATTCCCTTTCATTAATTTGGGTGATTCTACGTTATTCATTATAATTCACTTTATCAACTTGGCATTTACTCATAATCTTACCCCTTTTACTACTCTAACGCTCCCTTACACTTTAACTAGTATGACACCCCACTCTACTAAAAATCTACTAACCCTTCTCTACCTCTAACTACTTACTACTTTAACTCAATTCGCCACCTTCTCTCAATATATAAAAAAAATACTCTCTAACCCTTTGTACATAGGATAAGTGTTTCCCCCCCCCCAAAAAGCTCAATTCCCGTTCTCTGGCCCCTGGATTCTACCTAAGGCGGCCCCGTCTCTACTAAAATCTATCCCTATCCCGTCCCCACTTATCATTATGTGGCGGACTCCCACATTACACTACCCCCTACTACAAAATTGCCATCCCCAAAAAATCTCAATCTCATTACCTTACTACAACTACAACAAAATAACATCGTCAATTATAAACAACAATATATCACTCAAAACTCTACATAAATTCTCCAATTCTACTGTGTCAACATCAATACTTCTCAAAATTCTATAACATACATTAACTCAAAACTACATTACATTACTTTCATCTCTACCATTTCTTTAACTTTGACTTCAACTTGGACAGATCTATATGTCCCACAAAATATTTATCACCCAACTTCTATCTTTTGCAACCCCTTGAAAATTTTAACTATCATAACTTTATTTCATTTTATTTTAAAATCTATAAACACATTGAATACATATTATTATATTTCATAATCCTTATTCCTAACATATTAACACAATAAGACATAATAGACACAATATAGGAAGTATGTAGTGCATCTATTTTTTAAATCAAAACAAAATTATTGAGTAGCGAATCATCATTATTAAAATACAACAAATTTCTAATTCGTTATCCCCCTGGATAACCTCCCTGCCACACACACTATGACCCCCCCTGGACTGTGGCGTCCAGTTGCGTCCACAAGGACTGAAATTTTGGAGGAATGTGACATCTCCGTGTCCTTGCTTCTGCGTTACATTTTAAAGATTTAGATATAATATCTCTGTCTATAGTTATGCGCCCTTAATGCGGGTCTACCACCTGGCTTTGCTGTCCCCATGCGGACAGAGTGGTAGCCGCTGTTCCCTAGTTTGGTGATTCCCCTTAATTTCACCCCCCATCAATTTCAAAATACACCTTTACAACGATAACAGCTATGGCCAGTATGGTCAGCGCGTAATCGTAGTGTGCCCCAACCATAGCTGTTAAAGCTAAACCAATTCCACGGTCAGGGTTTGGTGAGGCCGTGACCGCCCGAAAAGTTGGGGAATCACAAGTAAAATATCTTTTGTAACTCTAAACTTAATAATTATACTTAAATGACATTATTAGTTTGGATGCTGTTTTAACCCCCTTTATATGTAAGCTTAACCATCATTCATAAAATATTAAATACAAAATTTACAACCTCCCACCATTGCAGTTCCACACTACACTGTTATGTCACTTTTTTGGGCACCAATCTACCCACCAAAATTATCCCCACATCTTGTATTGATAACAAGTTTTTATTTTATTACACAATCTTTTCAAAACGTTCCCATACTCACTGAAACTAAAACTTGACAATTATATTTGGTCACTTAATTCTAACATTTATTTAAATTTAAAATTATACACATCCAAAATTTTTTTTTTTTTTTTTTTTTTTTTTTTTTTTTTTTTTTTTCCAAAATTCTATTTACATTGAAGGCTGACTCTATCGTGACTTTCAACATGTCTAGGAAGGTCGCAGTCTCCTGACATGCCGGGTCTTGCTGCAAAAAGGATTGGCACCCGGTAGATCCACTACGTGAATTCACGTCCCCCCTCTGAAACACACTACTCACCCTCTATCATTTTTTCTAACCCGCTTTCTACCTTGCGCCAACCCCTCTTGCCCCAAAACTCGTCTTTTCGGACTAAACAGAACTATAACCAATGTCTAATTTTAATTTTGCCACTGGTTCTAAAATATTTAAATTTGTACGCACTGCCTTATATTTAGGTGCAGCCTTCATTATATACAACACTCTAAGGCAGTGCAGCCACGTGACAGGTACACCGAGACCGCTGCACCTGGAGTGTATAAAAAAAAATAATTTGTGTCACGTACCTGTTGGGGTCCCCCTCCCCGTTCAAATATGTAGTTAAGTTTTCTACTTTATACCAATTTTGGTGGAGCCGGACCATCGTCGTTTTCACCGCCCGAAGGAAGATCTGCCGACCATGGCCCGCCTCCGAGTTCCGAATTCCACGGCCAGGACTGGTAAGATCGTGACCGCCCGAAAATGGGGGAGGATCCCTTCTGTAAACATACAACAATATTTAAAACTTACTTATAAACATATAAACATCATTAAAGTGACCGATATAATTTTAAATTCGTCGCATTTTGAGTACTTACTATTTCCTGCGTCGCTGGGTTCCTCAGCACATACGCATTCTGCATTTTTATTTCTACAACTTCATAAGGTCCTTCATACAACAAGAAAAACTTCTTTATTTCTCTCTCTTGAGCACTGGACAAATCATGCCTTTTTACTAACACTAACTGACCTACCTCGTACTTGGTCCATTTACCCTTGGCATCATGTTTCTGTTTTCTTCGCTCTCCTCTCGTGAGTAAGTTCTCGTTTGCCAATCTAATTTTCATGTTCCTGTCCAAAACCTGACCTTCTGGTGGGTATTCGAAAAGTTGTTCCAATATCCTGGGCGGCCTTGTTCCCCTGATCAACTCATGCAGCGTAAATCCAGTGGTCTCATGGGTGGTACAATTCAGCCACTCCTCTACTTTTTTCACGTAGGATGGCCATTCTGTGTGTTTGGCGTGACAGTACGCCCGAAATATCCTGCCAATCTCTCTCATCACCCGTTCTGCTTGGTTCGACTGAGGATGATACACTGCCGTATGCTTGGGTATGATACCTTCCCATCCAAGCGTCTGCCGCCACTTGCCGCTTATAAACTGTGGACCGTGGTCAGATAATATAATTTTCGGTTTTCCAACATTAAGCATGTAGTCTTTTACTATTTTCTCACTGAGTACTTTACTGGTCGCTCTCTTAATGCTATATAACTTTACAAATTTTGAAAAAGTGTCTAGAACTACAAATACATATAACACACCACCTCTACATCTGGGTAATGGTCCATATAAATCTACTGCAACTAAATCGAAAGGTTTATCTACTTTTATGTAATTCATCTCTCCTTCCACTTTATAATTCACTACTTTCGATTTCTGACATAAATCACACACTCTCAACACTTTTCTAACTCTCTTCTCCATATTCTTAAATATACATGACTCTTTCAAAACATTAGCACATTTTCTCGCCCCAAAATGACCATACCTTATATGACAATCCCAAACAATTTTATCTATCAACCCCTCGGGTATAACTAACCTCCAATCACGCTCCCCACCATCTACTTTTTTAAACAAAATACCTTGATATACTTGAAACCGCTCATTATATTCAGATCCCTCTACATCTGTTTCTAAACTAACAATTATTCTACCCAATTTACTATCAGATCTTTGCATGTTTTTAATATCACTTAATTCCTCACCAAAAATCCTATCTTCTCTAGTCAGTATAAAAATTTCTATTTCTTTAAGGTCCCTACCAGTTTTATTGTCTATAACATCTACTCTAGAAAGTGTATCTGGTACCTTATTATCTGACCCCTTTATGTATTCCCATGAAAAGTTATATTCTTGTAAGCCTAATACCCACCTGGTTAATCTGCTATGTGTCAGCTTACATGAATTAAGGAATGACAATGCCTTGTGGTCCGTCCGGATTATCGTGGTATTACCTAGGATGTAGGTCCGGAATTTACCCACGGCGAACACAATACTTAGAAGTTCTTTTTCAGTTGTCGTATAATTTTTCTCAGCCGACAACAGCGATCTACTGGCGAAGGCGATCGTTAGGTGTTCCTTGTCGCAACCCTCCTGGTAGAGCTCCGCCCCCAGCGCTACATTGCTGGCGTCGGTCTGCAAATAAAAAGTCTTATTAAAATCTGGATGATTCATCATGATCATGCGACTAAACTTTCTCTTAATTTCATTAAACGCATTTCGTTCCGTATCGCCCCATCTCCACTGTTTATTCTTTTGCAGTACAGCACTCAGTTTGGATGTTGTGTGTGCGTAGTTCTCCTGAAATTTCCTGTAAAAATTGCATAGGCCTAAAAAACTTTGTAATTGCTTAATGTTTTTAGGTTCGGGGAATCGCATTATGGCTTCTACTTTGTCAGGGTTGGCTAATATCCCCTCCTGTGTAATAATAAATCCTAAGAAATGTATTTCTGTCTGCAGAAACTTAGACTTGTCCCAATTTACTGTTAAACCCCCTCTTTGCAGCTTATCTAATACATATTCTATGTGTTCTGAATGTTCTAGAAGCTATCAAGATATCATCGACATATACGGTTAAAAAATCTAAATCCTTTGGTTGTAAAATATTATCTAAACATTTAATAAAACTGGCAACACTGGTGTTTAATCCAAAAGGTAAGCGTTTGAACTGGTAATTCTTACCGTTAAAAAGAAAAGCTGTGTATTTCCTGCTCTCTGTTGCTAATGGCACCTGCCAGTATCCAGCGGTCAGGTCTAAGGACGTCATGTATTTGACTCCGCTGAACTTCTGTAAAATCTCATTTATTGGTTCCGGAGATTCCCTGTCAGGTATAATAATTTGATTAATTTTCCGAGCATCTAAACATAACCTTACCTTGCCATCCTTTTTGATCACTACTACCAAAGGGTTTGAGTAAGGTGATACTGAGCGTTCAATTATCCCTCCTTGCATCATCCGGTCTAGTTCCTCCTGTACATGAAAACGGCACCGGGTAGCTCCTCTGCATGTATGGTGCGTGGTCCCGAACTTTCAGCTCGCAGATGTAGTCCTTCGCTTTCCCTGGTGATTCATCAAACACCTCTCTGAACCGCTCCACAACTGCCCACAGCTCCTCTCGCTGAGTATTTCCTACAACTGTATTTTCGTTGAAAAATTTGTCGGCTCTATCTGCCCACACACACTCATTACGCTCATGCATTTCTCTCTCCTCATTTTCTAGACTATCATTCTCTAAACATAGATTTATCTTGGTCTCTATCTCTCTATCGTTTATCTGCTTATGTAACATTTTTATTCCCGTGACTTTAGCTTCATTTACTACTTTCTTAAACTCTATTCTGACTGGTTTATTCCCCTTTTCATTTTTTACTATTTGTTTATTGAAATCTATTACTGCTCCGTTTCTTTCCAAAAAATCGTTTCCCAATATTACATCTAGACTCAACCCTTTAACTACCAGGAAAGTGTTTTCAAATTCAACTTCATTTATTAAAATATTTAATTGTACTTGTCTGGTTATTCTCTTACTTCTCACCCCAGTTACCCCCACTACTGTAACCCCGGCAACTGGTAATGACGGTATATTCTTGTTTAACTCTTTTAATTCACCCATGACATTTTCAGAAATTACTGAGATCTCGCTACCGGTATCAATTAAAGTTTTATAATTCTTACCTTCAATGTTAATCGTCACCTCAGTCAATCCGGCTCTGCGTTCCATCACCTTGTTCTCCTCTTCTTCTAACAACTCTTTCGCCATGTCCATCTTGATAACATTGTTATGGTATGTGTCGGTTATTTGGACCCTCCTGTTTTCCTTAGACAATGGTTGGGCCCGCTTCTCCATTGTCCTCCCTAGTTTTCCGTGGATGGACCTGCTACAGCTGGATGATTTCCACCTCTCCCTCTATGTCCTCCTCCTCTCGGCGCTCCTCTATGAAATTCTCCTCCTCTCGACTGTTGATTGGGTGGTGGGTTCGCTCTCTCGTTCCTGGCGCACTCCCTGTTTCGATGACATCTGAAACAATTTGTTCTGTTAGCATAATTGTCGGTTTCACATTCTCTACACCTCCAACTCTCACGTCTATTATCGAAGCTTCCTCCCCGCGCTCCTCTATGAAAATTCTGTGTATAGTTCCCTGCATTGTGCATATTCGTTTGTTGTATACATCTGCTGTCTTCCTGGTCTTTGATATTCTGGAAAACATCCAATATTTTTTCTAACTCAGTGATATCGCTTACCTCTCTGGTCATCAACGTGATCTGTACTTCCCTCGGTAGATGCTTACTGATGTGGCGTACAAACGACTGGAATGGCAACGGTGGTTCTAAGTACTTGGTTTCGTTGTATAGCTTCATGGTATACACGGTAATATTCCGGTTGTTCCTCCCAAAGCTCCCGGTTCCCATTATTTGGCTTCGTAGTATCTCCTGCTCCTCCTCCGACCAGTATTTATTTCGAAAGGCTTTTTCAAAATCTTCATACCTCTCCCATTCGTTTCGATGTGTCTCCGCCCATATCTCCGAATTGCCTTTAAAACATTTCAAAATTTTTATTAGTTTAACCTCCCAACTACTACCATTAAATCTGTCAAATTCCCGCACTCGATTCAGAAATTGCATTGGATGCACTCTCCGATTTTCACTACTAAAAGTTTCTAATTCTATTTCATTATTTGGGTCTCGTGTCATAAATATGCGTTCAGTAACATTGTTTACGTTTTGATTTTTTACTAAACTTAATTCGTCTCTCATACTACTAATGTTTTGTTCAAGTGAATATAATTTTTTGTCATTACTATATTCAAACTGTACATTATTTTTTGATATTACTTCAATAGATTCATTTACTGCTTGTATTTCTGTCTTATAATTACTTTCAATTTCATTTATTTTAGAGTCTATCTTATTTTGGTGTTCATCAATATTCTGACTAATTTTTTCAACTGTCATTACTACGCTACTCAACTTACATTCAGTTTCAGTATTACATTTATTAATTTTAGATTCTATGTCATTGTTATACTCATTCATTGAATTTATTAATATTTCAGTATTCTCATTTATCTGCTTCTCAACTCTATCTATCTGGCTATCTATTTCATTAAATTTAACATCTATCTTTTGTATTGAATCATCTAACTTGGTCGCTACTTGGTTGATTTTATCAATAAACTCTACTTTAGTACTTTCACAATGTCTGTTAATTTCTTGAATCTCATTTTTCAACTCGTCAAATTTGTCATTCAATTCTCTAAAATTACTGTCTTGTTTTTCTAAAGCGTTATACATACTGTCTTGTTTTTCTAAACTATTGTACATCATATCATACAATCTTGCTAACATAGTATCATTATCCGATTTCTTATTTTGATTTCCTAAAATAGGTGTTGAATGAATCTCAACTGTTTGTATTATCTTTGACTCCTCAAGACTACTGTCAGTGGTTTGAATCCTGGAGTCGCTACTTATTTGGCCGTCAGATAAGCTGACGTCATTATTATCTGCCATTTTTTAAAATCTTTTATATATATTTCTTTGCAAAATATTTTTATATGTAACACATACTAAAAAAAAATATTCTACTTACCCGTACTACATATAATCATGACATAACCTTACTACGTATGTTAACACATTTTTTCCGTTACCTTAAACAACCATTCTGTTCTCCACGTGGCCTATATTTATATAAATTTATTTATATAAATTGTCCCTACGTTCGGGCGCCATTGATACGTTTTATTTTCTTGATATTAATAAATCAAATATTATTGACGTTAAATTTATTCACTTTTGTACTGTCTAATTTTTTGTCGGCCGCCATCTTGTTACCAACTACGCATGAAATATATGTACTTACCATTTTAGGGTTCTTTTCGGCGAACAGGAGATCAGGATGGTTTATTTGCAGTAATTAGTTTAACTCGTATTTGCATTGAACTAAACTTTTATTTATTCTGTAATGAACATCATAATAAACATAAATCTTCCTTTCCTACAATTAACTACTTTTGCAGATTTATCTACAACTCATGAAAAGAAATTCATCCAGATTAATAGATAACTTGTAAAATTCATTATAGATTTTTAGATTATTTATAAATTATATTTCTTTGTTTTATACAAACAAATTATACAATTATAATTATACAATTATACAAACCAGCACCTCTTTTATATTCTTAGATCACGCTCTCTCTCTCTCTCTCACGATACATAATTAAAATTCCCTTATGAGCTCAATAATTGAAATGATAATAAAAAAGAAATGAGGGTGAAATTTTGGTTTTACCCTCTCTGATGTTACTTAACTTTACATTTTTGGTAATCCGAAACCGTCCAGTCTCTGTGCGTATTTCCTTTCACTTGACACATTTCTTTCGCTTCACTTTCCGTTTATTTAAAATTGTTAGTCTGACATAATAAATAAAATAATAATAATTCTTTAAATCACATTTTATATGTTGCGGGCCCGCAAAATTACGTTCCGGAACTTTTACGTATACCACTCGCGAGTGGTGATGAAGTTAGACTGGGAATAAGCCACCGGCGCTATTTTATGAAGTCGCCGTGGTTGTACGACCAACTCTTATTGTTTTAAAGTTTATATCACTCCGCCAGCAGACTGATTTTGGTTTCATAACTGCATTCCTCCGTTATGTAACGCACTGACGTAATATCGCCTGACGATTCGTTACATAATTTGTTGACAGTTTTTGTGTCCTTGAAGCTGCCCTTGGCACAGTTTGTCGGTTGTTAAGTTCATAAAAACTCGTTTCAATAATTTACATACAATATTGTCAATCAGTCGTACCACCTTCGCTACCGTCGCCTACCACTAAATTTACCTTTCTCCCTATTATTCGAAAAATGTTATTTGTTTTAATAAAATAAAAAAATACAAATTTCCTTATTACCCTGAAATAGGCCCATTACAACCCTTAGTTCGCCCCGTTACAATATCCCCCCAATGAGAGGTTTTCTGCCGAAACAGAAAAACTCATTGCTAAAACCTAAGAGGACCAGCTAGGATATGGTGCCACAACCCTCCGTAATTCATTACTATACTCATGTGTAATACCCCCCTGGTCCAGTGACTGTGACCGCACCTGAATGACCTTACTGGACTTCCCTCTCGAGATCCCAACACCGCAAGGCCAGACAGGCACTTGACGCCCCTGCTCTGACGTGCTGGCCAGCACAGGACCGCCGCCACCATACACTAAAATATTACATCAAAACATTAAATAATGGCCTTGCATTATACCATATCCAGAACTGATCTGGTCTCCCCTTAGCTGTGCTGGTTTGTGTTAAAAACCACTGGTTGCTCTTAACTTCTAATACACATATATCCGTAATATTACATGATACATTTGATTGAAACTACCTATCGTGATACTTTTACAAGATATAATTTAAACAAAAAATTTAATTGAACAGTTAAACTATAAGTTCAATTTATCAATACTTCCATCTTACTTTTTCTTTAGAATACACCTTTAGTGTCTCCCTTATAAGGCAGATTACTTCAGTTAACTTTACTCAATGCAAAACAGGATTAATACAGAATCGCAAATCATGTAACATAACAGATGCATATAGTACCAGGACAATCTCTGTCGATATTCTATCATAATCATGGTTATGATAACCATTTACAACCAACTCTCCTTCCACATTATTTTATAATATCCCCCCCAACCCAGTTACAGTTTGATAAATAACCTCGCGGGTAAACCGTGTAAGGCCTTTACCCATTTACATAAATACTATATGTCCCTTGCTTGTAACGGCCAGCTCCTTTCCACACACTCTATTGACTTTTTATGTTGGACTGTAACGCCCATTTGCTTCCACAAGAACTGAAGTCTTTTATGGTATAAACGCTGCTTACACCGTTTTTGGTTCGGCGTTATAAAACCTTTGGCATTACTGGTATCCGAGGACACCAGTAATCCTTCTAAAATTTAGTCACCTGCCCTTAAACGGTCTACTACCCCATTTGATGGATAGCCGCTGTTCCAAAGTTGTGTTGATTTCCCCTGATTCACCCCCCAGTTAATTTCTAAGTTACCAATTTTGAAAATAATAACAAGTATGGTTAGGGTACAATAAGCCTACCCACACCTTGTTACCAATACTCCAAATCCACAGTCAGGGTTCGGTGAAGCCGTGACCACCCGAAAGTGGGAAATCACATTTAAAACATACAATACATGTTTTATAACTCTACACAATTACATACTACTCAGACACTTTATGCTTCTCATAATCGACATCATACAACATAATAAACACTCAAATTGAACATTAACATTATTACATTAAAATAAACATCTCACCTTTAAATTTGCCTCAAAATTACAAACATTACAACTTTAATTTCAATTTTCCCTTATTAGATGTTTATTTTAACTGTTTATCTTGCATTATCACTTCAGCTTTGACTTTCTATTGAATCTTTTAATAATCAACCTTTAATTATTTATCATTTATTATACAATTAAGTTCAAAATAAATTTCTCAAATTTATTACCAAAGTTTCACATCTTTTAAATTAATGAACCCATCTCAAATTAATTTAATTCCATCTTTTTCTCAGAACACTGTAAATTACTGCAATTACTTTATTCAGAACAATTTACCTTCATTCAATTCCCCTCAAAACTATAAATCAATCACACAAAATACAATGTACAACAACATAACCTTAATACATTTAACATCAATACAAATTTATCTACAATTTTCATCATATCATTTTATTGTTTACCACACCTCATTACATAAGTTAGCCAAGTAATTATCATAAACTAAAATAATTAAATGTTCATTCACTATATGTCTAACCACCATCGTCGAAAATTAATCTTATTTTAATATAACAATTTTCATTTTTATTTACAAACATATTCGTATTTTTTATATAATGCCCCATTAAATCTGTGTCATTTATTATACCATAATAATCTATAGGATTATTCCTTATTATTATCTCAGAAACCTTGTCAACATCAGTTATATTCTAGTCGCCCTTAGTATTATTTGTTATCCCCAGGTAAGCTATGATCTCATCATCATATTCATCTACTACATCAAGTACACTAATCCTACTCCAAGGTAAGTGCTTTTTATTGTCAATATTATCTACTCCATCAGGTAAGTTTTTAATTCTCTCAACTCCCTCAATACTTATTCTCTTTACTAACTCTTTATGATCTCTACTCAACTTGAATAATTCCATTTCTCTCTCATTCTCCAAATCACCTTCCCACTCCCATTTCACATTTTCTCTCTCTATCCATGCAGAGGGCACTACAACATCATGAAAACACCTCCTGGCTTTTCCAGGACAACTGCAAAAACTTAAGGGTGTTATAGTATTAACAATATTATAAATAAAGTCATTAGTTCTTAGCGACATTTGTTACCTTAATAATTATTAACAAATTGATTTCTATCGTACTTACCATAATTATGTCTTGGGGCACATGATTCACTGCCATGTGTTTCTTTCTTTGTAGGGTCCAGAGTTCTTTAAACCGAAATCAGAGACTGAGCTGGGTCTTGAAATAATATTTTTAAACAACAATAGTGATGGCATAAAACTTTGTTTAATGATACTGCATTGTTTTTTTACATTTATTAACATCGAAATTATGCTTATAACATTAATCAAAATGGCGTCTTACGTTACTTCCGCCTTCTACTATTCATCAACCTCATTTTTATAATAATAATTTTTCTTTCATTTTACTTTTGCAACAGGAATATCTTTTATACTGCAGTATTTATTTTTGTACACATTAATTGTTAATGATACGAAACACAAACCAATGCCTCATGGCTTTTTGCCTGTTTAAATGCCGGCTTTCATCCACTCACACACGCGCTCATTTTACCCCAGGAATAGATTAATGATACATTTTGAATTGAATTTTGAGCTCAAATTTTATTATAATAGATTGAGATAAATTTTGCACTTTCCTGGATTTTGAAATGTAGCCGTTCCTCCAGACGTTGTAACTCTTAACTTTTATGGTTTAAATTAATTGGTTACATTTATCTGATGTGTACTAAAATAATCACTTTCACTTATCGGGCGCCATGTTGCCACACTGTACAACAAAATACAAAACTTACCTTGAGGGCCAGAATTCGGGTTACACGAACAAGGGGAGTGGAATATATTACCTGAAATAATAGTACTCAAGATAAAGCGTACCATTGACCTTTTATTTTTAAGATGACTCTAAATACACAAATTGACTCTAGCTGTACCATATTCGTACATATTACGCCATGTGGCGTTTAGCAAACATTAAACCCTTATAACATTTTATAAGCCCTCCAAAATAAAAATGTATTATAATAATACATGATAAACATAAATAGTAGCACAACCCAGCACTTATTAATATTGAATAGTATCCACTCTCTCACTCTCTCCCTTTCATGCTCTGGTACAATTTCGTTAATATGAGCTCATTTTACTAATTTTGAATATTTGATTTTGATATTTTATATTTGATTGGTTTTGGCAGCCAATTGTACTTAGCTGTCACACTCCCTGTACGTTTGAGTCATGGACATCAAAAACGTCCCATCGTGGATCACACACTCGATTTTGTAGCGTCCCATCATTGATCACACGCTTTCGATGTTTAAACCCAAAACTGTTAATATATAACTGTTATATTCACATATTTAATAAACTTTTGGTGGTGTAAAATTTAGATAGACAAACTTTGTGAATCTGCCGGCCGGCACCCTTCACTGTCGAGATGAAAAAGGCCGCGTTTTGTAACTGAGCACTGCTGAGGTGGGGCAAAACTACGTCACTGGTCCTTTGTTCGAAACGCCAAGCCCCATTGCTTACAATTGTATAATAATGCGTATGGCATTCCTTTAGCTGATGTCATCACTGGGTTCGGCTTGTTGACACGTTATTATGACGAACTGTTTTTTGCTATTACTGGGATTTTACTCTGACCTCGACACAAATCCTGTCCGCTCAATATTACGTTATTGAAAATTCTCAATAAAACTTTACCAATCTTTTATATGGGACTTTAAAATAAAATACAACAATTAGGCTTTAGAACAATTGCACTATGGCATTACCATAATTTGTTTATTTTGAGTTTGTTTATTATTTGTTATTAATTATTATTAATTTCTACTACCTCATTAGATTATATTTAGTAATTATTACTAATTTCTTTACCTAACCTTTCTGATCTGATTTATTATATAATGTTATTGGCTGTTAGGCCTATTATTATACATACCTTGATCTACTTCTGAATTTAACTTGTTAACAATTATAGCCTTTTTATCCAAGTTTACAATTATAATCAACTTTTTATGTACGTACATGTATACAAATAATTATCTTTATAATATCTAACAACAACTTTATCTTGACCTATAGATAACACATAAAAATGAAATTAATTAATACTCAATAACTGAATTCAAACACAGTTCTGCAACAGTAAATGAATAATACATATTACTTAATTACCTGATATTCTATCAACAGGAAAACTTTCACATGATAACACAAAATATAATATCACAGTCATGATAACAACATAACATCATACAATTCATAACAATTATTTTTGAGTAACTCAGGTCATACACTATTTACTCATTCAAAAACATCAATTACTCTGAAATAGTCAACATTAGTTTTTCTTTTTACAATATTTGTCAATGTCTTTTATTTACCTCTCACTGAACCTTGAGGTTTATCATTATTATCATTATTACATGCTTATCTTTTATTATTATTATTATTATTACCTTGCATTCTTATTACTTTTAAACAATGATGGGTTTATTTTCTGACCTTTTTATAAGTGTGGAAAATTAAAATATTTTCTTCCCTATTCTAATTTTAATATTTTATTTATGTAACGTCGAGGACCGCATTTCTGTTACGTTACAATATATATATATATAAATCCTACTTACTAGACTAACATACATTATAAACATAATGATCACATTATCACTGTTCATAAAGCAGTCTCAGTACATCACCATAGTATCACCATCACCATATGTTCTTCTAACCACTTAAGGTTGTTACTTCAACATAAAATTTTATTTATCCCTTGACAAATATAAACATAGTTTTCAAAATTTAAATGTTATCTCCAAAAAACGGTTTATTTCTTTCTTTATTTCACATAATTAATTCTGAGTATAGACACTTTGCAAGTTCCAACTTTCACTTTTCAAAAACAATACCTTCTTACTACTGGATAACAAGTACAACAATGGATCATCTTAAATTGTATTATTTATACTTCTAAGAAAACATCAACTCCTTACTGAGTTAGTAAATTAAGTTACAAAATTTTGGATGTTCTATTCTATAATTCTTAGAATAAAACCAATGTTTGTGGAAAAAATTGCCAATCACCAAGTTTTTTTTTCCCCACGAAACTAGGGGTCCCCCTCCCCGTTCAACAATAAAATTAAATTTCTACTTGCACCAATTTGTGGAGTAAGACCATCGTTGCTTTCACTCCAGATGGTAGTTCCGCCAACCATGGTCCGCCTTCAGATTACCAAAATCCACGATCAGAGGTGGTGAGTCTGTGATCACCCGAAAATGGGGGAGAGTCCCTTCTGTAAATCAATATACACCAAATTAATACTCATACACTCGCTAATATCAAAAACAAAACAAAACTATTTATAATACCTAAGATGACCAGTACAATTTTAAATTTGTGGCATTGTGTGTTCCTAATATCTCTCCAGTCTCCCGGTTCTGCAACACATATGAATTTTGCATTTTAATCTCTACTACCTCATACGGTCCTTCGTAGAGTAGGAAGAACTTCTTGATTTCTTTGTCTTGCGCGCTCGATAAGTCATGTCGTCTTACTAATACCATTTGTCCTATATTATATTTAACTCACTTACCTCTTGCGTCGTGTCTCCGCTTTCTCTGCTCGCCTTTGCTTACTAAGTTTTCGTTAGCCAACCGGATTTTAATGCTCACATCAGTTGTCCTGCTCTCAGGTGGATAATCGAACAATTGTTCTAAAATTCTTGGGGGGCGTGTTCCTCTTACCAACTCATGAGGTGTATAGCCGGTGGACTCGTGGGTGGTACTGTTTAGCCAAGTTTCTACCTTTCTTACATACAATGGCCACTCGCTGTGTTTAGCGTGACAATAGGCTCTGAAGATCCTGCCTATTTCTCTCATTACACGCTCAGCCTGGTTGGACTGGGGATGATACACAGCCGTATGCTTCGTGAGGATGCCTTCCCATCCTAAGGTCTGGCGCCATCTTCCACTGATGAACTGCGGCCCATGGTCTGACAAAATTACCTTTGGCTTACCCACGTTAATCATATAATCTTTCATCACCTTTTCACTCAATACCTTACTGGTAGCTCTTTTCACGCTATACAATTTTACATATTTTGAGAAAGTGTCAAGCAATACAAATATATAAACTTCGGCAACTGTCCAAACAAATCCACAGCAACTAAATCGAAAGGTGTTTCTACCTTAACATAATTCAACTCACCTTCCACTCTGTAATTTACCACCTTCGACTTTTGACACAAATCACAACTCCTCAGCAGCTGTCTCACTCGTCTCTCCATATTCCTGAAAATACATGATTCTTTTAAAACATTCACACACTTTTTAGCCCCAAAATGACCATATCTTATAAGACAATCCCAAATAATCTTCTCTTCCAACCCTTCTGGCACTACTAATCTCCAGTCACGCTCACCCCCTACTACCCTCTTGAACAACAATCCTTTGTAAATTTGAAAATATTGATTGTACTCTGATTCATCCAACTCCGTCTCCAAACTGTTTATTATTTTCCCCGACTTACCATCTGCTCTCTGCATGGTTTTGATATCCTTCAACTCTTCTCCAAAGATCCTGTCTTCTCTGCTAATCTGAAAAATTTTAATTTCCTTTAAATCCCTACCTGTTTTATTATCCTCGCAATCTACTCTGGAAAGAGTGTCGGGTACCTTATTCTCTGTTCCTTTGATATACTCCCACTCGAAGTTGTACTCCTGCAAAACAAGTACCCACCTGGTTAAATGGCTGTGTGCAAGCTTACAAGTGGTGAGGAACGACAAGGCTTTATGATCTGTTCGAATAATTGTTTTGTTGCCTAAGATGTACGTTCTGAATTTGCCGACTGCGAACACAATACTGAGCAATTCTTTCTCCGTTGTGGTATAGTTCTTTTCGGCTGGCAACAATGATCGGCTGCCGAATGCAATAGTTAGATGTTCCCTCTCGTCATCCTCCTGATACAGTTCAGCACCTACTGCTACATTGCTGGCGTCCGTCTGCAAATAAAACACTTTATCAAAATCCGGATGGTTCATCATAATCATTTTACGAAATTTTCTCTTTATTTCTTCAAAAGCTCCACGCTCCACGTCTCCCCATTTCCATTGCCTGTTCTTTTGCAATACAGCACTTAACTTTGCTGTGATGTGTGCGTAGTTCCTTTGAAATTTTCTGTAAAAGTTGCACAGCCCAAGAAAACTCTGAAGTTGCTTGATGTTCCGCGGTTCAGGGAAGCGCATAATAGATTCGACCTTGTCCGGGTTGGCTGAAATTCCTTCCGATGTAATAATGAATCCTAAAAAATTAATCTTTGTTTGTAAAAATTTGGACTTGTCCCAATTTACTGTTAATCCTCCCGCTTCTAATTTTTCTAACACATACTTTAAATGTTCTAAATGGTCTTCAAAAGTCCGTGATGCTATCAAAATGTCGTCCACGTACACTGTGAGGAAATCTAAATCTTTTGGTCTCAAAATTCTGTCTAAACATTTAATGAAACTAGCTACGCTGGTATTTAGCCCAAATGGTAGTCGTCTAAACTGATAATTTTTCCCATTAAATAAAAATGATGTGTATTGCCTACTTACCTCTGCTAATGGTACTTGCCAATATCCGGCCGTCAGATCTAATGATGTCATGAACCTCACTCCACTAAACTTTTGAAATATTTCATTAATTGATTCCGGTGATTCCCGGTCTGGTATGATGATCTGTTTTATCTTCCTCGCATCTAAACACAATCTTACTCCTCCATCTTTTTTAATTACCACCACTAATGGATTTGAGTAGTGAGATACTGACCTCTCGATAATTCCACCTTCCATCATCTTATCCAACTCTTCTTGCACCGCTCATCGTTTAGAGTAAGGCACTGGATAGCTCCGCTGCATGAATGGTGTGCGTTCCCTAATCTGCAACATACATTCATAATTTTTTGCCCTTCCTGGAATATCGGCAAACACTCTCTTAAACTGCGCTATTACCTGCCACAACGCTATACGTTGGCCACTCCTTATCACCTCACCCCCACTACAGAATTCATTCATCCGCCCTTAGCTCCCATACTTCATTATTAATATTACTCATTTTATTATCAACATCTTCAAAATACTCACCCTCTCTACACAAATTTATTTTAGTATCTATGTTATTCTCCACTACTCGCTTTTGTAGTAATTTCACACCAGTTATTTTAACTTTATTCATCACACTTTCAAAATTAACTTTAACAGACCGATCACCCCCATCTAGCTCTAACACCTTCTCTTTAAAGTTTATCAAAGCTTTATTTCTTTGTAAAAAATCATTGCCTAAAATGGTGTCTAAACTTAGCCCCTTGACTACCAAAAATGTATTATCAAAATTTATATCTTCAATTGAAAAACTTAAATGTATTTGCTTAGCCACACGTTTACTACGTACTCCCATGACTCCTATCACCGTAACCCCTGCTACGGGTAGAACTGGAATATTCTTTTTAAATTCTTTCAATTCACTTAAAATGTGTTCAGCTATTACTGAAATCTCACTCCCCGTGTCAACAAGTGTTTTACATTTCCTATTTTCTATTGTTACCTGGATTTCCGTGAGTCCAGCTCTCACCTCCGTTGTTGTGTTATTTTCCTCCTCTAACAAGTCAGCTATTATATCTGTTTTGATGACGTTAGATTGGACATCTTCTAATGGTCGGACCTCATGTGCCTCCCTGAACAGTGGTCGGGTCCTAGTTACCACTGTTGACTTTAGTTTTCCGGCTGTGGCCTGCTGTTACTGGTGGTGGGTGCCGGGTGTCCTCTTGTCGGTTCCTGGTTATGGTTTGGTGTTCCTCGGTTACTCGGTGCTCCTCGGTTTGTCGGTACAAACTGCTTGGTGTTGTTACTACTCCTTGGTTCATTTCTTGGTACCTTACATTTGTAGCAACGTTGCATGTGGGCACGATTCCCAGTTCTGCACCTAGAACAACTCCACTCACCTGGTTGCTGTAAATCAGTACGATACATATTGCTACGACAGCATAGAACAATCTAGGCGTTTATCGAATGTGCCAGAAAGATCTCGACGTAAGCGTGTGGTGTACGTGCTACTAAACGCATGTTGCGAGAATTTTCTCGACTTTGCCAGCCTTCGCTCGGGCGCTCAGACTGTGTCAAGGCCGCAGCAATTACGTAGTTCGCGAGAGATAAGACGCAGTTTGGAAGCTTCTGGTGTGTGAGCGTAACTAATAAATACATCGCGTCGCGGCTTTAGTTTTCAGTTCAATGCGAGATTTTTGACTGTGCGGTTCGAGAGTATTAGTGCGATATATTTACAGAGCGGTTCGGGTTATTACGGTGTACGTTCAAGTAGTTATTAGTGAAGTGTTGCGTTTTATATTCGGACGGTATAATTGTAATACAGTTGAGTTTTAATATTAGTGGACATTTTATTGCGTATGAACAATTTCATTTGATTTGTTGTAGACACTGTGTTGTTAATTACGAACTGTTTTACTATAACAATTAAAGGTGTGATTAGTGACTTAATTGGTGTCTTGTACTTATTTTGTTTCCACTGTACCTACGACGATCGAGTAGACCGTCGTAACAGTGGTGGCAGAACTGGGATAGAACGGTTAACAGTGGAAACAGTGGATACTTTATACAAGACGAGTGTAATTCGTAATTAATCGAAAAACAATGGATGCCAGTCAGATGATGGAAAATTTCCAGGCACTGTTGTTGCAGACAGAAGAACGGCGACGACAGGATTCAGAGAAAGCGGAAGAGAGACAGAAAACCCTCCTGCTGGAAGCAGAGGAAAGACGCAGACAGGAGGCGGAAGAAGCAGAAAAACGACAAAAAGAAGAACGAAGACAGGAAAGAGAAGAGGCTGAGGAACGTCAGAAAGCACTAATGCTAGAAACAGAAGAAAGACAAAAAGAAGACCGAAGACAAGAAAAGGAAGAAACAGAGGAAAGACGTAAACGTGAAACAGAGGACATCAAGGAGTTAATACAGCAGCAAAAGCAGACACAAGAACAAACCGCTGCAGAGTTGGGTCTCCTACGAGGTGAGCTTAATAAGCAAGTAACTAAAATATCGGAGGTACAAGAATCAATGACATTAAAAATAGCTGAAGTAGAAAAATCTGTCTTGACTGTGGAGGAATCGATGTCTACAAAAATATCTGTTATAGAAGAATCTGTGTCAAATAAAATATCTGCAGTAGAAAACTCAATGGCAAACTAAGAGAACAAATTAAAATTTAAGTTGAACAGTGCATGAAGATTCAACCAAAACAAATTTCTGAACAGACTGTACCAGTGATCAAGACAGAAAAATACACAGAAAATAAGTTGACAGAGAAAGTCACTTTGCCTGCAGTAGGGACAGTTCATGTCAAAGCTCCAACCTTTGACGGAAGCACTCACTGGGCAACGTACCTCCGCCAATTTGAAGCTGCTGCATGCGCAAATAATTGGACAGAAAAAGACAAGGCTGTTTCACTTGTTCTTGCATTAAAAGGACCCACGGCAGAACTACTACAGAAAGTGCCACCTGACAGCCAGAACATCTATGCCGAGTTGATAAAAGCTCTAGAATTACGGTATGGTGATAAACATTTGCGAGATGTGTACTGCACCCAGTTGAGAGCAAGGCGACAGCATTCCGGGGAAAGTCTTCAAGAATTTGAAGCAAGTATCGACAGATTGATTAGATTGGCCTATCCTGAAGCACCAGAAGACTTCCGAATAAGGTTTACGGTGCAGACATTTATTGATGGCATCGGAGATTGTGAACTTCAGCAAGTGTTACGAATGGCAAGACACCGAGATAGCTCAGAAGCTCTTGTTCACGCCCTAGAGTTTGAAGCTGCCAAGTCAGTGTCCCGCTACATTAATGGGTTTGTGCCATCACGTTGCAGTCAGAAGATCCCTGTATCACATTACCGTTACGATGGGTGCAGAAAAACAGTGTTGTCGGACAAACAATTCGAAAGTTCAAGAGAGTCGCAACGATTTGAAAAAGACAGAAGACCGAAATGTTACAACTGTGGAAAACGTGGTCATCTACAGGTAGGCTGTTGGGAGAAGAAGATACCGAGAGAAGAGACTGATCGCACCAATTGGAGAAGTAAAGGCCCAGAACAGCACACAGTTTCCACGCTGCATAAGATCAGTGGAAACTTGATTGTTAATTGATTTGCGGATGGTAAACCAACATCATTTACAGTTGACACGGGCGCAACAGTGTCCATTGTGCGCCCTGACTTAGTCTGTAACCGCCATCCTCTAATTAGCTCTTGTACAATACAGACTGTGACTGGAAGCCCCGTCAAGGTGCTAGGAAAGGTAGACGTACGTGTACGCCTGGGTCTTCTTGAGTTTAGCCACCAAATGCTCGTTGCAGACATTGTCGATGAAGTGATTCTTGGCACGGACATTATGAATGCCTACGGATTCATTGTGGACTTAAGAGAGAATGTCCTGAAGGTTGGCCAAGAGAAGATAAAGCTTTGCATGGCTAAAATGACAGGGTCTACCAACCATTCGATTAAGCGAGTGGCATTAGTCGAAGAAAAATTCAACAAGTCTGGTCAAGAGGAAACCTCCCTGTTGCAAGCAGAAATGGAGGAAGAACTAGCAGAGGAAGTACAAATAAGTATAACGACAAAAGAAGTGATTGGAGAGCCAACTATGGGTGTCGAGACAAAACTTGCTTGTTCCTGAGCTGATAGAAGCGGCCGAGGGTAAAGTGGCTGAAGATGAGGTTGCGCAAGAGGTTGTTGACGAGAACCAAACAAACTTGGATCAGCCAGTGGTATTTATGTCATTAGTATCTGACGCAACGCGAGTGATTCCAGCGAAGCTAGTGGTTACGCAAAAGATTCGCATTCCTGGGAACGTGATGTTCGGATCACACGAGACTGAATTCGAAGAACGGGAAAATTATCCTTCTCAAGGACGGCCACCTAGATCGCCTGGTCGAGTATTACTTGGAAGACGCTTTGCCAGTTCGGGACGAACAGGCTTAAGGAGGGGGCAGTGCTACGACAGCATAGAACAATCTAGGCGTTTATCGAATGTGCCAGAAAGATCTCGACGTAAGCGTGTGGTGTACGTGCTACTAAACGCATGTTGCGAGAATTTTCTCGACTTTGCCAGCCTTCGCTCGGGCGCTCGGACTGTGTCAAGGCCGCAGCAATTACGTAGTTCGCGAGAGATAAGACGCAGTTTGGAAGCTTCTGGTGTGTGAGTGTAACTATAAATACATCGCGTCGCGGCTTTAGTTTTCAGTTCAATGCGAGATTTTTGACTGTGCAGTTAGAGAGTATTAGTGCGATATGTTTACAGAGCGGTTCGGGTTATTACGGTGTACGTTCAATTAGTTATTAGTGAAGTGTTGCGTTTTATATTCGGACGGTATAATTGTAATATAGTTGAGTTTTAATATTAGTGGACATTTTATTGCGTATGAACAATTTCATTTGATTTGTTGTAGACACTGTGTTGTTAATTACGAACTGTTTTACTATAACAATTAAAGGTGTGATTAGTGACTTAATTGGTGTCTTGTACTTATTTTGTTTCCACTGTACCTACGACGATCGAGTAGACCGTCGTAACAATATTATGATTATTTTTTCCATTATAATAATTCCTTTGCCGATTATACTCGGTGTTGTTATTATTTATAGTATGTGGTATGGGTCGTCTACCCATTTCACGATCATTAATACTCTGTAGTATATCTAATACTCTTTCTAGCTCGTTTAGAGTTTCGATTTCTTTTGTCATTAATGTAACCTGCACTTCTCTTGGTAAGTGCTTACTCACGTATCTAACGAATGATTTAAACGGTATTGGTGGCTCTTAAGTATTTTGCCTCGTTATATAGTTTAGTCACATATATTGTGATATTATTAGGGTTATGTCCTATGAAATTGCCCGCTCCCATAATACGGCTTCTTAAAGTTTCCTGTTCTTCTTCCGTCCAATATTTGCCCTTAAAAGCTTTTTCAAAAGTGTCATAACAATCCCATTCTAATCGATGAGCCTCAGCCCATATTATTGAATTACCTTTGAAACACTTTACTATTTTGGTTAGTTTTACTTCCCAACTACTGCTACTGAAATAATTATAATCCTGTGTCTGATTCAAAAAACGCATGGGATGTATCACCGTTTTCATGGCTAAAATTTTCTAGTTCTATTTCATTGTATAAATCCCTAGTCTCTACCACTCTCTCATTAATACTGGATATATTTTTATGAATTTCCACCCGTAACTCATTTTTTACACTTGTTAAACTATTGGCAATTAAATCATATTTATCATGCACATCATTATTATTTAGTATAGCTAAATCATCTATTTCTTTAATCTTATTTTGTAAAATACTTATTCTACTCTTAGTATTTCTTTCATGTTCTGATATTGTATTATCTATAGTTTCAATATTTTTTGTGATGTCCACAATATTTGATTCAACTTTCTCTAATTGGCTTTTGCAAAACATTTGTTTTCAATTCTATTTGGTTATTTACTTCACAATTTGTTTTAATTTCTATTTGACTTTCTACATAAGTTAAACATTTCTTTTCTATTTCTTTATTTTGTGACTCTATCTGGTTTTTAACTGTGTCATTAACTGTCTCATTAATTTGATCAATTTTGTTCTCCAAATTACTTATTTTAATATTAAATTTCTTATTAACTATTTCTACTGTGTGTTTCTGGATATTATCACAACATGTTCCTATTTCGTTAATTCTTTCATCAAAGTGGCAATTTTGTCTTTTAATTTCATTTTTTATTTCGTCAAACTTCTCAGTAAAATCACTTTTAATTTCATTTTTAGTTTGCATATTTTGTGTTGTAATTTCATTTTTTATTTCACTTTTGAAATTATTAAAATTTTCATTCTGTTTGTCACATTTACTATCGATCTTTAATAGCAACTGCATCATTGCCGTTATGTCATCTGTTTTATTTTCAGACCGAGTTGAGATGGATGTTGTTACTTTCTCTGACTCTACACATGCAGTCGTACTCGACTTGCCAATCTGACTAATTTGTGTTAATGGAACATCCATCTCACTAGTCAAATTTTCATCAGTTGCACTGATTTCTATTATTTTATTGTCATTGGTACTCATTTTGTTTATTATATCTCTAACACATATATGTCTATAACCTCGTAACTGAACCCTACCTTACGCACGTGTCTACGTACTTTCAAAATATTACTCCAGTACTCCAGGTAATCATTCCACACTCTGGTAAGTGTACTCCACATAAAATTAAATTTTATGTAGAGTCCCTGTTCGCAAGGCGACCAATTGTAACTCTTAACTTTTATGGTTTAAATTAATTGGTTACATTTATCTGATGTGTACTAAAATAATCACTTTCACTTATCGGGCGCCATGTTGCCACACTGTACAACAAAATACAAAACTTACCTTGAGGGCCAGAATTCGGGTTACACGAACCAGGGGCGTGGAATATATTACCTGAAATAATCGTACTCAAGATAAAGAGTACCATTGACCTTTTATTTTTAAGATGACTCTAAATACACATTGAAAATTGACTCTAGCTGTACGATATACGTACATATTACGCCATGTGGCATTTAGCAAACATTAAACTCTTAGAACATTTTATAAGCCCTCCAAAATAAACATGTATTATAATATTACATGATAAACATAAATAGTAGCACAACCCAGCACTTATTAATATTGAATAGTATCCACTCTCTCCCTTTCATGCTCTGGTACAATTTCGTTAATATGAGCTCATTTTACTAATTTTGAATATTTGATTTTGATATTTTATATTTGATTGGTTTTGGCAGCCAATTGTACTTAGCTGTCACTCCCTGTACGTTTGAGTCATGGACATCAAAAACGTCCCATCGTGGATCACACACTCTCGATTTTGTAGCGTCCCATCGTTGATCACACGCTTTCGTTGTTTAAACCCAAAACTGTTAATATATAACTGTTATATTCACATATTTAATAAACTTTTGGTGGTGTAAAATTTAGATAGACAAACTTTGTGAATCTGCCGGCCGGCACCCTTCACTGTCGAGATGAAAAAGGCCGCGTTTTGTAACTGAGCACTGCTGAGGTGGGGCAAAACTACGTCACTGGTCCTTTGTTCGAAACGCCAAACCCCGTTGCTTACAATTGTATAATAATGCGTATGGCATTCCTTTAGCTGATGTCATCACTGGGTTCGGGTTGTTGACACGTTATTAGGACGAACTGTTTATTGCTATTACTGGGATTTTACTCTGACCTCGACACAAATCCTGTCCGCTCAATATTACGTTATTGAAAATTCTCAATAAAACTTTACCAATCTTTTATATGGGACTTTAAAATAAAATACAACAATTAGGCTTTAGAACAATTATTTCCCAAAAATATTATTGGACCAGAATTGTACCGTTACAACGTCCACTTTTCGCCAGCCGGTGTTTGCCGAAAGCTTTACTGCATCATGTCTGTTTTGTTGCTACACACTGAATTTACTTTGTTACATTTTAAATCAGCTTCCACCCCAGGTAAGTATTTACTATAATTATCAACCATCTCTACTAACCTTTCCATGAACTCTTCATACTTTCTACTTATCTTAAAAATCTCTATTTCTCTCTTTCTCTCACAATGTTTCTCACAACAACACCACGCTACTCTCTCTCTCTCTCTCTCTCTCTCTCTCTCTCTCTCTCTCTCTCTCTCTCTCTCTCTCTCTCTCTCTCTCTCTCTCTATTTTTGCATAGGGCACTACTACTTCATAAAAACACCTCCTGGCTTCACCAGGTACATCAACACAAAAAACTAAGGGATCATTTGGAGACCACATGTCTCCCACATAAATTCTAGAGGAACCTTCATCCTCAAACAACTTTTGCGGAGTCTTTACTCCGCCTATACCACTGGGAAAATTTGCCCTCTGCCCACCATACTCACTTAAACTCTCCTTACCCCCTCTTTCAATCTCATCAACAACTATCTCCTCACCATTAACCTCTACTCTCTTTAAAATCTCATTATCACTACCAATATCCACACTATTATCTCCTATTACCATATTTTTATTTATTTTATCATAATTCTTACCACTACTTACCTTGTCGTCTCTTTGTTTATATCTAATTTGTCTATTTCTCTACTTTGTGATTCTATCTGTCTTTGAATTGTCTCGTTTACTGTCTCATGAATTTTGTAGATTCTGTTGCCTAAATTATTTATTTTAATATTAAATTTCTCATCAATTGTTTCTATTGTTTGTTTCTGAATATTATTACAACGTATCTCTATCTCATTAATTCTCTCATCAAAATTACAATTTTGCCTTCTGATTTCTTTAATATCGCTATTTTGTTCTTTCAGTTCGTTAAATTTCTCGTCAAATTTGTTATTCTGTATTTCAAAAAGTGTTTGCATTATCTTTACTATCTCATTCTCGTCAGTCCTTTTTGTCGGTACTGGCGTTGATTGATAACCTTCGCTCATAATTTGCGATTCGGTAATACTCATCTCACTATTGTTTGCCATATCGAATACAAAAGAACTTTTACTAACGAGAATAATTTTTTATAAAAGTTTTAGTTTTGTATTGCCTTAACCTTACAATATAACATAACCTCTATCTTGTGATATCTACTACACACTATCTCAGTGCCCCACCCCGTCTCTGTATTTGGGTTTATTATAGAAATTTACTTTTTATAATGTCGCCAGTTCGGGCACCATTTTTTATAGTATTAACAATATTATAAATAAAGTCATTAGTTCTTGGCAATATTTGTTACCTTAATAATTATTAACAAATTGATTTCTATCGTACTTACCATAATTATGTCTTGGGGCACATGATTCACTGCCATGTGTTTCTTTCTTTGTAGGGTCCAGAGTTCTTTAAACCGAAATCAGAGACTGAGCTGGGTCTTGAAATAATAGTTTTAAACAACAATAGTGATGGCATAAAACTTTGTTGAATGATACTGCATTGTTTTTTTACATTTATTAACATCGAAATTATGCTTATAACATTAATCAAAATGGCGTCTTACGTTACTTCCGCCTTCTACTATTCATCAACCTCATTTTTATAATAATAATTTTTCTTTCATTTTACTTTTGCAACAGGAATATCTTTTATACTGCAGTATTTATTTTTGTACACATTAATTGTTAATGATACGAAACACAAACCAACGCCTCATGGCTTTTTGCCTGTTTAAATGCCGGCTTTCATCCACTCTCCCACACGCTCATTTTACCCCAGAAATAGATTAATGATACATTTTGAATTGAATTTTGAGCTCAAATTTTATTATAATAGATTGAGATAAATTTTGCACTTTCCTGGATTTTGAAATGTAGCCGTTCCTCCAGACGTCCACTTTTCGCCGGCCGGTGTTCGCCGAAAGCTTTACTGCATCATGTCTGTTTTGTTGCTACACACTGAATTTACTTTGTTACATTTTAAATCGTTTACTGAACTGCTGCTGTAATTACATTTTGTTAATTTATCACTTCTGCTGGCGATTAACTACCAGCGAATTTTACAACGTGTTAACGCTCTGAATGTCTGATGTTAAATGGGACGAAAAACAGCTTCCGTTCTTGCATGTGTGTGGGTTATGTCGTCAGCGTTCCATTGTTTCATACGGCTGACGCCCTTATTAAACGTCATTCTTATGATGTTTTCACTTATTGTATTACGTCTCATTATTGTCTTTCCATTTGTTTTACATAACGGATGTGGCGGAACGAACGTAGGCTCTGACCTTGGGTTCGATCTACACTGTTAAAACTGCGTCTTTTCGTTAATGATTGGGAGAGTTGTTCTAACAATTTTTTTTATATGAAAATACAATAACAAATACAATAAAATATTTCCTTGTACAATAATTCCCTAAGATGGACGTTCGTACCGTCACAAGGGGCCATTTTGAGACCTTCCGTCTCCGATTGAGGAAAACTTGCCCTCCAAAAACACCTGTGAAAACTCTATTTCACAATATACCCGGAGAAATTTTATTTATTTAATGTGCTTTTATTAATTATATGTTGTACTATTTATCACAAACATTTCGTTCAGGCGCCATCTTGTTATTAATACAAGAATATCAAATGTGCTTACCTTTCTGGGCCGAGTTCGTTTAAGTGAACCGGAAGTAGCGGAATTTGTTACCTGAAATAACTTACTCTCAATTGTAATATTTACCAATGACATTACCTTTTATTGTTAAGTAACATACAAATGAATTTGACTCTACTGTGCGAAACAAGCATACTACCATTCGCCATGAGGCGTTGTTCAACTATTCAAGTTAAAATTTCTTTCCCCTTAAACATTTTATATGCCCTCCAAAATAAACATATTCAATTATATTTTTTAATTATATCATTATTAAAACTATTTCACAACCCAGCACTTCTGATTAAATATAATTAAATATTCTCTCACTCACTCACACTCTCATTCATATGGTACAATTTTGTTAATTTCCCCAAATTGAGCTCATTTTTTACTGAATTTATTTATATTGAAAATTTTGGTATCGACCCTTATTAAACTTTTCGTATATCCCCCATTTTGTCACTTAGCTGGAAATCAGTCCTGCAGACGTCCCTTTGCTCCACTCGCTCTATTGATGTTGTTTTTTACCAAACTTTTGTATTACTTGTTACATGTTAACAACGTTAAACTATTATTTCACTTTAGACTAAATACTTCATATTTTTACATGTTGTACGGGCGGACGTCCGCGACTTCGTTTCGGAAATTTTATATAAGCAGCCGGCCGGCTTAACTGATGTTGTGTGACTGAGAACAAATTGAACTGCTTCAATTCCGAGGTGGGGAGGAGCTACGTCACCAGTCTCTTTGTGTCAAGTCTTACGCCTTAGTTGTTTGCAGGCGCATTTATTACGTTTTGCATACTTTGGATGACGTATACTTAGGTGCGGCTTGTTGACACATTCGTCTGGCAAAATGATGCTGTTGTTTCTGCACATATACCACCGACCTTGACGCAATTCCTGGCCACTCGATATTACGCAGTTGCAAACCTTCATAAAACTTTACTAGTTTTTTTATGTATGACTTGAATAAAATAAAATTTAAATTGATTATTCCCCAAAACACAGTAGGGCCAGAATTGTACCGCTACAAAACCCCCTCAATGAGAGGATTTATGACGAAGCATAAAAACTCTCATTGACACACTCATACTTCCTAAAGGGATCAGCTAGGATATGTCGCCACAACCCCCTTACTGTTTATATAAAAAAAATACAATAACTTACCCTTGGTCCAATGATGATGACAGTACCTGCATGACCTTTCTGGATTTCTCTTTCGAGATCCCAACACCGCAAGGCCAATCAGGCACTTTACGCTCCTGCTCTGACGCGCTGGCCAGCTCAGGACCGCCGCCACAGCATCACCAGACACTGAAACATCAATTCAAAAATATCAAAATAGTGGCCTGGTATAATACCATATCCCTAACTGATCTGTTTCCCCTTAGCTATGTGCTGGTTTGTGTTAAGAAGAACCGGGTTTTCTTTAACTCCTAACACCTATATGATTACAAGAATTATTATACAGACGTTCCCTTCTCTTAGTTCACTCCCATTAACATTTATAAATTTTTCGACTCCAATCGATAATAATTAATCCTTTCCCATTAACAAGAAGAAATACAAATCTTTATACTAACGCAATAATGCTTCCAAAATATTTAAACACATAATCAAAATTTACTCAAATACAGTTATCTATATCTCCTCTTTCTACAATTCTTAAACATTTTCTCTTTTGTATCTAAAACAGTTCAAAATCATTTAACATTTTATAAAATATTATTATTAACAGAAATTCTATTTATCCGGCGCTGTTAATAATAATCATCCCCTTTGTTCTCCTCCACACACACTATTCCCCCCCTGAACTGTTGCGTTCAGTTGCCTCCACAAGGACTGAGGCGGAAGGAGTGAGCACTTTTTTCTTTTCTCTCACTCCCATCCTTGCTTCAGCGTTACAAAAACTTCAGGGTAACTACCCCTACTTATTATCTTAACATATGCCCCTAAGGTCTACCCACCCCTATTTGGGTGAAAATAGCCTGTGTTCAAAAATAATCTTAGATTCCCTTATTATACCCCATTAAATTTCTATGTTTGACCAATTTCAAAGGCAACCAACTGTGGTCAGTTTTTACAATAACTCTGCCCACAGCTGATTGTCATCCAAAACCACGATCTGGGTTGGTAAGGCCGAGATCGCCCGAAATGTAGGGAATCGCATTTAAAACATGTCATACATACATTCATGTTTAAATTCCTACACTAATACATAATAAACATAATATATAATAATACACTCATAATTAACATTGCGATTATTACATTAAAATAACCAATTCACATTTAACTTTGATCAAAATTTACACACCTTACATCTTTAAATTTGCGTATAAAATTATAAACATTACATTTTAATTTCAATTGAACTTTTATTAATTAGCCATCAATTATTTATCATTTATTACCATTTAATTCTTCACAATTTCAAATTTAATATTAACCTTCATTTTACATTACCTCAGTTATTATAAACTATGAATTTTCTTTTATTTCACCTTTTCATCCCTATTAGTTTGGGCGATTCTCCGTTATTCACAATGATTCAATTGAATAGTGTAATACTGCTTTGTGTCCTCCCGTGTTATTTTGCCACACATTGGATGCGTCAATTTGTAATATAGTGACCGCTGTCCATCTGTATCTTACACGTGTATAAGTATATTGGGTGTAACGTGTCTTCTCAATCCGTCGTCGCTTTGGAACGTAGCTTACGCAGATTTCGTCCGTTGCGAACGTACGAATAACCAGGTATCGATGTCCTTACCTGTTGTTCACTAGTGGTGTGAAAATCCCGGGTGGCGTCAAATTGCTTTATTAAAACAATTTAAAAAAATTTTATGTTTGTATGACAAGCACAGCTCAGGCGGTGTGGAGAATTCAATTTGTTCCCGCCTCGCCTTGGCCGTCTGAATCGGACCAGTATTTCGTTGCGTTGGCTGTGCGCTCGCTTGTCGTCAATGCTAACTGTTTGCTAAAATGTACACAAATTATTATACACCATCCTAATGAAATTACAACACAGTGGTTACACTCAGTACTTGTTTATTATTTGTTGATGATTAATTATTCAGTTAATACAAATTATGTTTTCTTTGTAATACATTTGCACCGGTAAATTATATGAGACACATCTCTAGGGTTTGACAAATCGATCTTTGAACGTAACAACAGACATTCACTAATGGCGTCTGTTGGAATTGTACACAAATTATTCTCTTTCAATGTCTTGGATTCTTGTGATTACGTTAAAAGGATTATTAATGATTACAACAATAAAAATATACACCCATCAGTTAAACTTAAATAATATACGGTGTAGTTATAACTTGTTTATTGGAGTGTAGTAAAAGTGTTTCAAAATATCGTAAACTAATAACAGGTTAACTTTACCAGTTGACAAATTTTCAGTGTCTTAGTTTTTCAATTTAATCTTTGAAAGTAATTATGTGCAGTTTAGTGAGAGTTCAGCTTTCAGTGAGAAATAATTATTGTAAATTTATTCGGAAATTTGGGTAATTTAATTGATACTTAACACTTCAGTAGACTGGATTAACTCAGTTGATCTGGTAATAATGAATTAGGCTGCAATCATATTTAATTTTCAATTGTTCGGGGCGTCGGGCATCTTTTTCAAGTTAATCGGCAATTTATTCGTTTCTTTTTTCTTTGATTCGTCTTCGGCATCAGCTAAATGGTTTCAGCCATCGTCTGCTTCTTTCTTGTTCATTTGCTGGTAATTTTGTTTACTATTTTGATGTTTTAATTAATAATTTTGATCGTTCAAGAACTGGCATCTATTCAACAAGAGCGTCATATTACGAGTAAAGAAATCTAACGGTAAATTAGTAACCAAACGTCTGTCGTCATAGTAACCAATTAATCCTGATTGGTTAATTCTGATTTATGACCATTGTTATGAAATTTGAACTTTTATTCAAAATAGCTGTATATTTTCTTATTGATTATATTCTTCTATCTTCTTCCCTACATATTAAATATTATCACTACTGTTATTATTTCCTTTCAAAGATTGTTTTGATACCACATAAGGTAGGGTTTTATAAAATATTAATGTTTGTACATTTATGTTAATATTTGGTATTTACATTTCTCCTTTAATTTAGGTTCTTATTCTAATATTTTTCCTTTAAACTGATTTACAAATTATTCTTGGCTATTTACTCGCCTTGAATTTATTAATTTCCTGGTTGTTTTTATACAATTTGCAGTTTTTTGTTATTGACAGGTATACATATCCCAGGCCTACGTAGCCATTGATTATTCTTACCTATTAATTCTAATTATATTTCATTTTACTACAAAGTGTTTTGTTCTGTTGTTATAATTGATTCGTTTATTGGTTATTGTGTCTTGAATTTGTTTGTGTTCTGATTGTGTCAAGATTATTTTCTATGTCTTGGCTTGTCAGTTATTTCCTAACTGATTTTCTAGTGTTTGATATTTCTGAATTGATTTATCTGCTTATTTATACAATTTGCCATCGTCAACAATATGGCTATTATTTACTATTCCTTAATACCTAAAATATAACAACTAGGCCTATGGACTGTAAGCTTCCTTCAGCCATATCCTATTCATAAAATTAAAATGAACAATTCTGTTGGTTTAACATACATTTCATTCCTTTACTATTATTTTGAGTGAGAAACACATCACTTCTTTCAAACTTACTTAATTTATTATCCCTTAACATAGGGTGTTTATTAATTACGTTCTTAATTTCTTATTTCTTGACTAATCCCTTTCTCCATTCCATGTTAACACAAACTGTTTATCTTACATGGGCTTTCTCCCCTGAATAACATCGTACCCTTCATTTATATCTAACCTAAATACTATTTCTAATTACCCTTAACTATATAATTTTTATAAGCTCACTCTGAAATCATTTATTGTTTCATCATTGATTTATTAAGTGTTTTCTTATCTACTACTATCTTTTTAATCATACTATCATTTACAATATCATTTTTCACCCATCACTTTCACTTTTAATTATTTGGTGTTTATCACTGATTCACACATTATTTTGGGGTATTTACACTTTCACTATCAGCACTTTTTAAACTTTTTATTTTAAGCGTTTATTGGTGGGTAATCCCTATTATTATTTTTCTTTGTCACTTATTTACTTTCAGTTTATTTCTCACTATCTCACTATCTTTACAAATTTTATTTATATCTAATAAGTTCATGTCTTTCTAGAGTTCTTACTTACATATACTACTAATTCTTGGGTTAGTGTATTTTTATTTATTGGTGTTTTATTAATTATGAATTATATTTGTCACTTAGTCAATACTAATATTTCTTTTTTATATTGGTTATTTACTGGTTTCGTTTCCTTTATGATATTTGCTTGGATCATCTCTCCCTTCCCTATTCTACATTATTTGTCTGTGTTTTATCACCTTGGTTCACTTTATTTTCTTTATAGTTGGTTTGTTCCATTTTTAATTTCATTTTTCTTCTCCTTCACTTCCATCTTGTTTCACTTTATTTTGGTTATTATCTGGCCAATCTCTGAGGTTGGGTCAGTCATTTGTCTGTCAGTCTAGTCTGTATTTTTGTTTAATAATCACCTTTGGTTTACTATTCTTCCTCCTTCTTTCTTAATTACATTTACTATTTTTTATTCTCTTCATTATTTAATTATTAAAATATATTACTTTTTTGCATTTCTTATATACTTATAGATATCAAATATGATCTGAATTTGGCGATGTTATAATAGACATTTATATATCTAACCTTACTCACCTTTCTTCCTACTAACAACAACCACTAACAACCAGATTTACATATTATGACACCAATCTCTCAATTATAACCCCCTTCAACACTAATTCTATTTGACTCCTTCACCTCTTAAAATAAAATAACTAATACCCTCTTTGTACTAGGATGTGTGTTCCCAACCTGGCCATACACATTCATAACCTTTTGCCCTCCACCAAATATCGGCAAACACTCTAACCCTTCTCTAATTACGGTACCTGCCCAACGACGCACGTTGATCATCCCTTACCATCTCATCCTTACTACAAAATATAACCATCAACTATTTAATCTCCATTTACGTTACTCACCTTCTCTACATCTAATCACTAACTACTGTGTCCCTAAAATATCTAACACCCTCTTTCTGCATTATTTGTATTTCGACTTCTTATTCTCTCTAACTCCCATTAAAATTAACTCACATGCCTTATTTATCATTATCACCCAAACCCTTTTACAACATTTTCACCTTAATATGATCATTAAACATTACCCTGGAAAATTCATCACTTACCTCGTAATAACAATGTAATTCCATATTCACACATATTATATGTTTAATCATTTACAAATCATTATAGAATCTTAATTTCATAAAATCATTTAACTTCATTATCAAAATATATTTGTATAACAATCATTAATTAATTGATTCATCTACAATTTACAGTAGAGTCTCGGTTATCCGCCGTTCCGTGTTATCCGCCGCCCAAGCGGTATAAAAAAACGTAAACGTAAAAAATATTTTCTTTAATTACTGCAACGAAAATAGTGTGCCAATAGTTTGCGGGCGTGAGTGTACGTGCTCTCTTTGTGATTGCTCCTGACTGTACCGCAGGAATTTGGCCTACTGCCCATCGCCTATTATAGCCTAGCTGTGACTCATGTGTCATTCACCCCACCCCACCCCCAACATCCAACGCTATCGCTCACATGCTCATCGCTTAGTAGACTGCAGTTTCTTGTTGTGTGCTGTAGTGAGCAGTGAGGCTATTTTTACGCGGTGTGTCCTTGAGTGACTAGTGCAGTTTTTGTGAAAGTGTCGTAGTGTAGTCTTGTTAATGTGTTGCGATTATGGCTACGAAAAGGAAGAAAATTGTTTTATCAATAAAAGACAAGCTTGAGGCATTAAAAAGACTGGATAAAGGGGAAACGCTGCAGAAGGTGGCTGACCACTACGGCGGCGGTCATCGCACAGTTGGAGATTGGAAGAAGAGACGATTAGAATTAGAAAAATGGTGTTCCTCACGAGTTACTGAGACTGCTTTTAAAGATAGAAAAACTATGAAAAATAGTGATTATGAAAAAGTTAGCGAAGCATTGTACATTTGGTTTACACAGTTCAGGGAGAAAGGGGTGCCTATTTCGGGACCTATCTTAAAAGAAAAGGCGTTGCAGTTTCAAAAAGAATTTAACGAAGGTGATGCAGATTTTACAGCAAGCATTGGCTGGCTTGATAGATGGAAGAAGCTTATGGAATCCGTCAGTTGAATATTTGCGGCGAGAAACTGTCATCAAACTTTCAAGAAATGGAGCAGTTTAAGAAAAAATTTCAAGACTTTGTTGAAACTGAAAGCTTAACAGGAGATCAAGTATTTAATTGTGATGAAACAGGCCTTAATTTCAAAATGTTACCGAGTAAGAGCCTTGCAGCTAGAACTAAAGCTGCAGCCCCTGGCTATAAACATAGTAAAGAGAGAGTGACTATTTTAGCATGCAGTAATGCCACAGCAAACCATAAAATGGACCTGGCAATGATTGGAAAGTCCAAAAACCCTAGGGCTTTTAAAACCATTTCAAAACATGCTCTTCCAGTAAAATATTTCAATCAAAAAAGTGCATGGATGACTAGTGAAATTTTTAAGGAATGGTTTTTTAAAGAGTTTGTTCCTTCTACAGAGAAGTTTTTAAAAGACAACAACCTACCCAGAAAAGCAGTTTTACTGCTAGACAATGCCCCAACTCACCCTGATCCAGACGAACTTAGAGATGGGGACATAAAGGCTATATTTTTGACACCAAATGTGACTGCCATTTGTCAGCCTATGGACCAGGGTGTTTTGGAAACACTTAAACGAAACTATTGAAGAAAGCTTCTGTCAACAGTCATACAAGAAATTGAAGATGGGCAAAACTTGATTAAGAAGTTGAGAAGTATAAATTTGAAGGATGTCGCTTATTGGGTCACAAGGGCCTGGGCCGACATCGGGGCACAAACAATTGCGAAGTCGTGGCATAAGCTGTTGGGCGAGGACAAAAATATGGCTGAAAGCATGCTGGATGAACTTCATGAAAGTATTTTGCCCTTGGTGCAACGTATCCCTGGATGTGAGGATGCATCGTTGGATGAAATAAGGAATTGGTGTTCAGGAGACGACCAATATGAAATAACTGACGAAGAAATTGTAACACTTGTTAATAGCGATGATGTTGTTGAAGATCAAGGCTCTGAAACTGTTGAGCCCCAAAAGATCACACACGAAGAAGGGGTTAAAGGTCTTGAAGCAGCCATTCAGTACGTTGAGCAGCAAGAGGAAGCCAGGGTTGTCGACATAATGATGCTCCAAAGATGGCGAGACTTGGCAGCAAAGAAGCGGGACTCATCAGGGAGGCAGTCGAAGATCACTAATTTTTTTCACTCATCATGAACTGAACTCTCACTTCCAACATTTCTGACAGTGTAAGTCAATTTTATTACGTACACATTAGTCTGATTCTATATTTATTTTTAGTAAATTTTTCTTGTTAAAATTTACTGAATTCATAAACTTGAAGCGTGAAGTACTAAAGTAGGCATAATTGTTTTCTCTTTTTTTGTAAGTGTATAACTTTAATATTGTTGCTTGTTCTCTAAAATGTTTTACTATAATTTTGTAATATAATTGTACAGTACTGTATTGTTTTCTCTATTGATTTGTTGTAAAACGTGATGTTTATTAATTACATTTACAAAATTACAACGTAATTTTATGATAAATTTGCGTTTTATTTAACTCTCCCTATTATCTGCCCTTCCAGCTTATCCGCCCTTCCGCCAGCCCGCTTATGGCGGATAACCGGGACTCTACTGTATTTTAATTCAGTTATTTAAAATTTCACCATTACTTTCATCACTTGTTTAGTCAAAAAAAAATGTTAATTGTTATTATTAAATCAATTAAACTATAACTTCCTGTTACATACATGGTTTACATAAAAATACATGTAATAAACAACATCAAGAATACACAAATACATTGACATTAATACACAAAAAAAAATATACAATCCAACTTATTATTTGTTATTGTTGACCAAAAATCAGTTCATAAAACAATCCGTCTCAAAACCACACTAGTCACATAATTAAACGTGTTCATAAACAATAAAACACTTTATCCACCATCGTCAAATAATAATCTAACCTTAGGTCTATACAACTTATTTTTTATTAGATACCTTATATTATTATTATAAATGTACAGACTATTCCATTTTTATAATTTTCCACAATCTCATATAATTTGTCATGATCGGGTATGGTCCTGTCACCTTTAGTATTATCTGTCATGATTAAGTAAGTTATAAAGTCATTACTATCATCATAATTATCTACTACTACACCCGTTACTTCACAAGGTAAGTGCTTGTTATCATTATTATTATCATCTACTATTGCTGCTATCTCAGCTTTAAGACAAGGTACATATTCACTATAATTATCCACCATCTCTACTCCTAACCTTTCTACAAATTCTCTATAAATTCTATTCACCTTAAATAATTTTACCTCCCAATTAACACACAACTCTCTTTCTAAATCTCTCCCACCATAACACCAAGTCACACTCTCTCTCTCTCAACATATGCAGGGGGCACTACAACTTTATTGCTGCACCGCCTATCAGGTGCACAAAAAATCCAGGGACAACTATTTGCAGACCTTTTGTCTTCCAAATAAATTCTGAAGGAACTTACATCCTCCTTAAACACATGTGAAGCCTTTTCTTCACCCCCAACTACAATATCACGGGAAACATTTACCCCCTGCAACCCCTCTACAAGTATACTATCTCTCCACTTTCTCTCTGACTGATCAACACACACTAACATTCCACCATTATATTCTAACACCATATTTTTATTTGTATTGTCATAATTCTCAACACCACTTACCTTATCGTCTTTATTTTCATCTAATTTATTTGTTTCTCTACTATTCTCTACCCCCATTTTATTCTCGTAATTCTCGTCTACTTTATTCTTTGGTCTATCGAACTTCTCATTTACTAACGCTACTATTTTTTCTTTCGTTTTATCGAAAGTGCATTCATTTCATCAATTTGTTTATCAAAATTATCATTTTGTCTTTTGATGTCATTTTTCATTTCATTGAACTTCTCATCCAATTGGTTAAATTTTTCATCAAATTTATCAAATCATTTTGCTCATTATTTTGAACTTTGATCAATTGGAACAAGTCGTCTAATGACACCTTACTACTTGTCGGTGTTGATTTTGCGTTCACTCCACTCATTATTACAGATTCTGTTTCCGTGTCAGTTAAGCTGACACTTTCATCATTGTCTGCCATTTATGAAAAAAAATTTTGTTTAAATATATTTCTTTCAAAATTTTATCCTGTCGTATTACACAACCTTATTATATATATATAAAAAAAATATTCTACTTAAACTATTTACCCTACCACATGTAGTCACAACATAACCTTATCTTTACGTCTATATTTACGTATCTCCAAATTATATATTACCTCAAGTAACTGTTCCGCTCCTTCCAGTAGGCTTACTCCACATAAAATCACATTTTATGTCGAGTCCCTGTTCCAGAAGCCATTGTAACTTTATTTATTTAATGTGCTTTTATTAATTATATGTTGTACTATTAATCACAAACATTTCGTTCAGGCGCCATCTTGTTATTAATACAAGAATATCAAATGTGCTTACCTTTCTGGGCCGAGTTCGTTTAAGTGAACCGGAAGTAGCGGAATTTGTTACCTGAAATAACTTACTCTCAATTGTAATATTTACCAATGACATTACCTTTTATTGTTAAGTAACATACAAATGAATTTGACTCTACTGTGCGAAACAAGCATACTACCATTCGCCATGAGGCATAGCACCATGAGGCGTAGTTCAACTATTCAAGTTAAAATTTCTTTCCCCTTAAACATTTTATATGCCCTCCAAAATAAACGTATTCAATTATATTTTTTAATTATATCATTATTAAAACTATTTCACAACCCAGCACTTCTGATTAAATATAATTAAATATTCTCTCACTCACTCACACTCTCATTCATATGGTACAATTTTGTTAATTTCCCCAAATTGAGCTCATTTTTTACTGAATTTATTTATATTGAAAATTTTGGTATTGACCCTTATTAAACTTTTCGTATACCCCCCATTTTGTCACTTAGCTGGAAATCAGTCCTGCAGACGTCCCTTTGCTCCACTCGCACTATTGATGTTGTTTTTTACCAAACTTTTGTATTTACTTGTTACACGTTAACAACGTTAACTGTTATTTCACTTTAGACTAAATACTTCACATTTTTACATGTTGTACGGGCGGACGTCCGCGACTTCATTTCGGAAATTTTATGTAAGCAGCCGGCCTGCTTAACTGATGTTGCGTGACTGAGAACAAATTGAACTGCTTCAATTCCGAGGTGGGGAGGAGCTACGTCACCAGTCTCTTTGTGTCAAGTCTTACGCCTTAGTTGTTTGCAGGCGCATTTATCACGTTTTGCGTACTTTGGATGACGTATACTGAGGTGCGGCTTGTTGACACATTCGTCTGGCAAAATGATGCTGTTGTTTCTGCACGTATACCACCGACCTTGACGCAATTCCTGGCCACTCGATATTGCGCAGTTGCAAACCTTCATAAAACTTTACTAGTTTTTTATGTATGACTTGAATAAAATAAAATTTAAATTGATTATTCCCCAAAACACAGTAGGGCCAGAATATACCGCTACAAACTCTACACTCTCATCATCACTATTAATTTTCACTGTATCCCCCATAGATACCCCTTTTTCAACTATTTTAGTACTATTACTTGTTAACTCATTATTATAATTACCACTTACCTCGTTAATTATTTCTTCGTTATTATTCGTCATCATATCACCATTATAATTATCACATGTATTGACATCTATCACTTCTTTACAATTTTATTGTTGTTACACTTACCTGTGTCTATTCTCCACACTCCCATCCTCTCAATACTTTGTTCTAACTCGTTAAATTTAATTTCAAATGTCTCATTAGTTTTCTCAAAACGTTTATTAATTTGTTTTATCTCGTTTCTAATTTCAAACATTTCATAACTATCGTCTTTCTTAACTGGGATCGGCGTCAATTGATTCGCCACGCCGTTCATTATGATAGACTGTTAGACTTGTTTCAGTTACTACTATATTTGATGGATTTTCTGTATTAATGTCAGTTAGGCTGACTTCATCGTTATTATCCTCCATTGTAATCATTTTTATTACTTAATTATTACTTACAATATACATAAACAAATCATATCCTCTAACCTTACAACATGGTGCTCTCCAAAACAGGCCCACGTTTACATAAATAAACTTTTATGTAAACGTCCCTGTTCGGGCGCCAATTGTAAGATTATTTCTCTTGTACACTTTTATTTTCACAAAATCAGCTATGTTTTCGTCTTCCTTCAGACGCCATCTTGAAACTATTGCCAACTGTATATTTTACTTTGGTACATTGGTTAATTAGAAAGTTACCCTTCTTTTATATGAAGTTATATAAATTCAAGATAGTGAAAAGAAAAACAAATATTGAAAATACAAATTAAATTTACTTAACGCAAACCAGTGCTTTTTGTATTCATTACGTAATTTTCCCTCACCCACACACACACTCATCATATCTTTAAAATCCTCATTTCTATAAATAGAACTCTTTAGATTTTTCAAATATTTTAGTAGGCTGTTGTTTAATTTGTTTATAGGTTTACAGGTATACAAATTTTAAAAGGTACTCATCCTTGTAGTAGCCACTCTCCAATCATTTCCCCGCCGCTACAGATTCATTACTTTTGTAACGGGACAATTTTGAAGGTTCTATTTTTGATTTAATGTAATAATTGTTTGGGCACCCTTTATGGTCATTAAAACCTGATTTGTGTAACACCCTGTATTCATCTCGTACCAGGCACAGGCTGGTACGCGACAATGATAACATTGGAATGTGGCTGTGAGTGCGCGCTCGTGTGCCGCTGTCTATAATCTTGAAACCAAAGTCGCTAACGGAAATGAACAAACATAGCTAATTAACCTGTCATGTGGGTGCATCGACCAATCAGAGCACAAGCTGACGGAAGTGACTATTACCGACGCTTAGAGTAGCGTCAGGCAGTCGACATAGAATTCCAGACCATGCGTGGTCAATAAAAACATCGCTCGAGCTAGTTAGGGTCGGCCGACCAATAAATTGTGTTTTAAAAAATGTATAAAAGAATATAAAATGTATAGATCTACCGGGAAGTCAAAATAGACAGTGAGAACGTAATTTCGGACACGTGAGTGAGTAAATCTACAGAGTGCAACACGTGGTCAACAGAATGAACAGAGAAGTACCAGTCCAACTTCCTTTTTAATTTTTTTAATTATGCTAAATTTCATATAGCGCTAAATTTGAAGTAAAAGGGGAAAATTTAAATATAATGAATGAATGAGAGTATGCGCAAGCTGGGTTGCTTTAAAATTTCAGTAGTGTTACTATAGATTAAGTTGTTCTTTTGCTTTGTCCTTTTAGTATGTATTTTCTCCAACAAAGGAGACTATAACTAATACTTTGTATTTTCAAAAATTAAATATTTGTTAGAACGTTTAACGTCTGAGATTATCTAAAAACGGTGTTGAATGGTGAAAGAATTATAAATAGAAAAGTAAATTTCAAATGAGTATTAATAAAATGGATTAGTAGCGTAAACATGTGTTAAGTCAATTATTACGCCAAACTAACATCACCTATCCCGTATAGAAAATTTCGCCTAACGAACCTGGTAAATAAGTAAAAGTGTTTCAAGGTCTCCATATCTACTCTTTAAAGATATCGGTGGCGACCTATAAATAATTTTGAATCTTCTGTGCTCGGTAAGTCAGGGTGGCATGTAAGTGTGAGGTAAGTAAAAGCAACGGTGTGGAAATTGGTAAGTTAAAAGAATAGAACGTAACAAATGGCGACCCTGCCAGGATAACCCAAATGAAATTATTCATATGGGTTTAGGCCTGATTTGAAGTACGATATAGGTGGTGATAGTGGGCGAGTTTTGTAATAGAAAAAATTACAAGATTTGTGGTTAGAGGTTAAGACGTAAAATACTATGAGTAGAAGTTATGAGATTTTGTCTAGATAATAAATAAGTAATTAATTATTTGATTTTAAAGAATAATTAAATTCATAAAAATGAATAATAATAAAAATAAAGTCAGTGTGAGTGAACTAACTGTCACGGAGGAGGTAGAAATGAATTTAGACCCAAATACAGTAAAAGAAAGCATGGTAAATGAATCAGATGATATAAATGTTTCAGGAATGGAGACCACTCCAAGCCTGACAGATGAATCTGTAATAATTAGTGAGGCAGGAGCAAATTCCACTCCCGTAGCAACTAAAATAAGAGAGAAAGAGTTATCACTAAATGACTTATTTAATCTTATCAATAAACGATTTGATGTTAATGATATTAATAAACGTTTCGATGTTAACGATAAAAAATTTAATGAATTGAGGGTGAGATTAACGAACGTTTTGATATTAATGACAGTCAGTTTAATGAAATAAATACCAGAGTCAATGGTATAAAAAGTGAGATCGTAAACGAAATTAACGAACGGTTAATGACATTTAAGGAACAAGTGACAGAGTCAGAAGAGGAACAGATTAAAAGTAAAGTAAATCAGATAGTTAATACAACGGTAAGTAACAGTGGTAGTAATATGACGAAAATTAGTGAAGAAATAATTAACAAGGTGAGTAATAACGATAATTCTAAAAATGAATTAATAAGTAATAGTGATAAGATAGTGGAAAACGAGCTATTTAAAGGTGATATAATGAAAATAGATAGTGATGAGGTAGAGATAGTTAGTGAGAGTGAGAGAGTAATGGGTTGTAAAGGGGCAGAAACATGTTTATCATGCAGAGAGAGAGTATGAAGAGAGTACAGGTAGAGGGGTGGCAGAGGGTAAAATTTTCCCGTGGTGTTGTGGGGGGTGAAGAAAGGTCTTCACGAATGTATTGTGTAGATAAATGTTCTACCAATAATTGTCCTTTGAATTTTTGTGTTGTTCCTGGAGGATCTAAGAGGTGTTTTAATATAGCAGTACCCTCTGCATGGAGTGAGAGGACAAAGTGATATGGTGTTATGGTGAGAGATATTTAGAGAGAGAGTTGTGTATAGATAGAGAGATAAAATTAGTTAAGATGAATAGAAATTGTGAAGAATTTGTAGAAAGGTTAGATGTAGAGCTGGTAATTATATCGAGTACTTACCTTGTAGTGAGACTTAGGTAGTAGCAGAAGTAGATGATAAAGTAGATGAATTTTTAACTTACCTTACTTAACAGAAAATACTAAAGGAGAAATTACCCTACCCGATGTCGACAGGAATTTTGAAATAATGGTATGCAATAATATTTGTATTGTCAATAGTATTGATACAATGGAACAAAGTAATAATGATGACTATTATAATTATAATAGCCATATGTATTTGATTGTAAATGAATGGTGTAGTCATAAGATGAGATTATTATATGATGATGGGGGTTAAATAAAAAATCATTGAATGGAAATTTAAATATTTTAGTTTATGATAATGACCTGGCTAGATTATCTATTGAGGTGTGGTAAACAAAAAAATTAATGACGAAGAATTGTAAATAAATTCATAGTGAAATTAATTGTGTTTGTGTTGTAAAAGGTATTTTATGTAAACAAGATGTGTAGGTAGTAGAAATTGATGTAATAATAATAATAATATATTGACAGACTAAATAAATAATGGGAATAATTATGAAGGTGATAATAAATGAATTGTAATTGTTTTGGAAGAAGGTAATTAAAATATGTTGTTTTAAATAATTGATTGAACTAAATAATTTGAGATGTATTAATTGAGTAATTTAAAATGCTGTATAAAGAGATTGTGATAATGAATTTAAATGATTTTAGGAGATTGGAACATGATAATAAATAGTAAATGAATAAATATAAAATGTATTTAGTTGTGGAGTCATATGATTGTTAAAATGTTTCAGAAGATACATGGAGTTGTGTACATGATTTCGTGGTGATAAATGTTTATATTTTTTGTGTCTATGACAGTAATCATGTTGTATTCGAGTATATGAGTGATGTAGTGTAAGTATGAATTTTATAATGCAATTTAAATAAAGTAAAATACATTTTTTTGCAGTCTCCAGATCGCTATTATGATTAACTTAAGAATTTTTTACCTTGTATAATCCACTATGCGATATCAGTTTTTTACATACAACATGTTTCAGGGACTAAATCCCCATCTTCAGGTACAGTAAAAATTTAGTCATTACACGCTTTTAACGTGTTCATGTGTTTGTGTTATATGTTAATTTGTTCAGTGATTTTTGTGCGTGTGTTTTTATGTATAAACATTTTAATCATTTCGACGACCCCTATGTATTAGGGGAATAATAATTTTTTACTGTACCTGAAGATGGGGATTTAGTCCCTGAAACATGTTGTATGTAAAAAACTGAGATCGCATAGTGGATTATACAAGGTAAAAAATTCTTAAGTTAAAGTAAAATGTTTAAATGGACAAATAATAAATGGTAAATGAGTCTCAGAGGTGAGAAATAATAATATAACCAAATATATAAGAATCTATAGTTTGCCATCTGAGAATTGTAGTAATGGTGTCAGTGTGAACCTTATATGTCTTTTGGTAGTTTCCCCTACATTTCGGGCGGGCACGGCTTCACCGAACCCTGACCGTGGATTTATAATGTAAATATATTCTAAATTGGTGAACATAGAAATTAACCGGGGGGTAACTCAGGGGAATGTACATAACTATGGAACAGCGGCTATCATCGAAGGTGGTGATAGTGCCGTTTTAAGGGTGTGTGAATCATATTTAGTTGGATTACTGGTGTCCTCGGACATCAGTAATGCCGAATTTTTATATAACGTTGAACCAAGAACGGTATAGGCAGCATCTATACCCTATATAAACTTCAGTTCTTGGGGATGCAAATGGGCGCTACAGTCCACCAGCAGGAAACAATAGTGTGTGTGGAAAAGGAGCTGGCCGTTACAAGCCAGGGGTGCAGATAAGGCATCTGTGCATAAGGCAAACGCTCGATCCGGTTTATCCGGAGGGTGGTTACCTAATTGTAACTGGGTAAAGGGGGGAATTAAGAAAACGATGTAGTAGGAGTGGTAACTGAGAAATCAGTGAGAGAGTGACGACATCTGTAAACAGAGGGACATTCAATTTCACTTACTCTAAAGAGAGAGTTGGTGGTTGGTGACCCAGTTCCTGTTCAGTAACAGTTGCTATAACTATGATTCGATGATTAGTGATGTATTTCACTTATGAGAACAAACAATTTTAAGTGTTAGGGTCAGTTATAATGATGTTAAGCTAGGAGAACATTTATGATGATAACTATATAAGTTTGTGTATTTGTGTTAATTGTATGCAGTGTGTCTAGAAAAAAAAATTCACCTGATTAGGAGACACCAGCTGACTACTAGTGTTATAGATGTAGTATATCACTTATAATTGATTTGCAGATTTTTTTTAGCAATATAATTAAATGTGTGAATAATAAATTTTCAATGTGTTTAAGAGTTTTTGAATTAAATGATGAAATTAATTTGAGAGTTATAAATTTTCAATGGGTAATACAGGTGAGAATTTGGGTGATAAATATTTAAATAAGGCATTTGAATCAGTCAGAGTTAATTTTAAAGGGGTGTTAAACAGAATAAGATTTTTGGGAATAAAAGTAGTACAGAAACTGAGTATTAGTAGGGACACAGTAGCTATAGTGAGTAAATGTAGAGAAATGAGAGTGAGGTAATTGGAGAGTAATTAGATGATGGAGGAATTTTGTAAAGGGGCGTGGTATGATAAGGAGTCCTCAACGAAAGGCGTTGTGGCGGGAGGTGAACCGTATGTGCGTTGGCGGCGTTACCTGGGGGGGACCAGGAACCAATAAGGGAATGAGCATAGGGAGGAAACACACATCCTAAGTACAAAGAGGGTAGAGGGTATTTTGTTATAAGGGTAGAATGATTCGAGATGAGTTAGAGTAGTAAGTTAGTGGAGATAAATATTTTGAGGGAGTGGTGTCGTCCTAGGTAAATCTGTTAGTGAGTGTTAGACTCAGAAGGGGGATAAGGTTATATTTTAATGCCTTTTCAATAAAGTAGATCGTTGTGAATAATTGGGAATCACCCAAACCAATTATTGATGAAAATGTTAAATAAAAGAAAATCATAGTAAAAAAGTAATAATAAATGAAACAAGGGACGAATTTAATAGAATTTGAAAATAAAATTAAAACTGTAAGGTGTGTAATTTCTGATCAAACTTAAATGTGAATTGTTTATTTTAAGGTAATAACAACAATGTTAATTATGAGTGTACTATGCTATATTATGTTGTACTGTGTTAGAGTGTAAGTATTATAAACATATGTTGCGTATTTTTTCATGGTATTGATTTGTGTAGTGTATATAGGATAAGGTCTTTCACCTGACCCAGGGAGATCAGCTGATGACTGGTATGAACTGTATAATGGTCAATATAACCAATCCATATGTTCTTGTAACAATCCGTGTAAGTTTAATTTATATTTTATTTTATAATTTTCTTTCTATTGTCAGAATACAGGTTTAATAAAACATTATTACATTTTATTACATTATTATTTAATTATGAAAAAAAAAAAGAAAAAAATTTTTTTTATTTTCTGCTTGAAGTACAGATTGGGTTTTGATGTCCAGGATATATTCTTGATTATATGTTAATGTATTAACTGAATTATATTGCTCATAGTATATGTGTTGTAAGCAAATGTAACGATAAGGGAATTTATGATTTAATGAGGTATTCAATTTATTTCATTTATTATGATTGTTAGTAGGTAATTAAGAAAAGTTGTAAATTCATTTTAGAGATTTTGAAATTTTGAGAGTAAATGGAAGGAGATGATGAAATTAATGGTAATATGAATCTCTGATATTGGACTTAGATTAATTTTTTGAATAGAATTTAAATGATTTAAATTTGATTTATTTTGATTTGAAACCATAACGTCAATTTGAGAAAAGGAATTGAAATTAAAAAATAAAATGTTTTTATGAATGTAAGATAAGCAACATAGTATATAGATATTATATTTAGTATAACAATGAGTATGTGTATGCACCCAGTACTTGCTAAAGGCAACCCAGTATGCATGTAAGGGGGAACATATCAGTTGAGGATCTGGTATGGTATAAGGCCAATCTTTGGTTTTTTTATGGAATGATTTGAGGTTGGGTGGTACTATGGTGAGTATCTGTCCGATTTTATGGTGTTGGGATCTCGCACAGAGAAGTCCAGTAATCTCGTTCAGGTGCAGCCATAGTCGCCGAGCTAGGGGGGTAGTTTACCCATGATGTGTTAAGAATTAAAGGGGGGTTGTTGGCACCACATCCTCACCGATCCTCTTAGGGTTTAGCAATGAGAGTTTTTCTGTTTCGGCAGAAAACCTCTCATTGGGGGGGGGGGTATTGTAACGGGACAATTTTGAAGGTTCTATTTTTGATTTAATGTAATAATTGTTTGGGCACCCTTTATGGTCATTAAAACCTGATTTGTGTAACACCCTGTGTTCATCTCGTACCAGTGCAACTTCCTTTTTAATTTTTTTAATTATGCTAAATTTCGTATAGCGCTAAATTTGAAGTAAAAGGGGAAAATCTAAATATAATGAATGAATGAGAGTATGCGCAAGCTGGGTTGCTTTAAAATTTCAGTAGCGTTACTATAGATTAAGTTGTTTTTTTGCTTTGTCCTTTTAGTATGTATTTTCTCCAACAAAGGAGACAATAACTAATACTTTGTATTTTCAAAAATTAAATATTTGTTAGAATGTTTAACGTCTGAGATTATCTAAAAAATGTGATGAATGGTGAAAGAATTACAAATAGAAAAGTAAATTTCAAATGAGTATTGATAAAATGGATTAGTAGCATAAACATGTGTTAAGTCAATTATTACGCCAAACTAACATCACCTATCCCGTATAGAAAATTTCGCCTAACGAACCTGGTAAATAAGTAAAAGTATTTCAAGGTCTCCATATCTACCCTTTAAAGATATCGGTGGCGACCTATAAATAATTTTGAATCTTCTGTGCTCGGTAAGTCAGGGTGGTGTGTAAGTGTGAGGTAAGTAAAAGCAACGGTGTGGAAATTAGTAAGTTAAAAGAATAGAATGTAAAACTTTCACTAGACACTCCGGAATATGTTCTAAACTGTTAAAATTGATATTGTTGAATGTCTATTTATTTTACACTCCGGTACTGTTTTAAAACAATTTACCATAACATTTTCTAATAGTCGACCGACTGAATACTTGCTCGCGAGCACTACCTTTTCTGACCACGCGGTCTGAAGAATTTTAGTCGACTGGGGAGCGTCCAAAATGGCTATCGGACTCGCTGCTGTTTTCACTTCTTGTCTGGTAAAGCGCCTTGCCCGTTTTGCGTTCGCTGATTGGCTGGTGAACGTCTCGCGCCTTTCTCGTCATCTCGTAAAAGGCAGTAAGGAGAACATGTGCGTGACTTTTACGTCGTGAAAGGCGACACCCACGCGCTCTTACACATTCCAATGTTATGATGGCTTTTGTACCTTGTACCACTTGGGACCGAAATGACTACCGGGTGTTCACAAAAGTCAAGCTTTTGGTGATCTAAAATTGTTGCTCAGCGTGGGTTGCTACAGATTGTTACACTTATTATGAAATAAAAGAAAAACCCTTAGTTTGCCCCGTTACAAGGCTTACTGAAATACTCATGGTTTATTGAACTTTTACGCAATCTGGTAACTGACTAGCTGCTCATGAATTTGAGATTAGAGTTGTCTTCTCTCAAACACAGTTGCTTCGTCTACAGCTTGGTTTAATGATAGAGCATCCATTTCTTAGGGTTTATGTATATTTTATTTGATGCAACACCATCAGTCTTTCCACTAGCTCCTATTTCAGGACTGTTTGTTTTTCCCAATAGCCTTATTCACAACTGTCCATATTATCTTATCGAACTCTTGCTATGTGCCAAGAGGCAAGCCCTGTTCTTTGTATTTGGCTATATAAATTTGTATTGTGCTGATGGTGACTACTGATATTTTCAGTCTTTAAAAAATATGGCCACAAAAAGACATACATTTTTATTAAAATGATGTTATTGTATCACTGAAGTCCTTTAATATTGTACACTTCATTATTATATTATTGCATTGTGCCTTATGTTTGGTGCAGAAGGAAGGCAAACTGAGGAATTAGAGGATAATGTTGTAATAAATGAAGTGTTTGAGGCAGATGGAAGTCAGGTTGTAGACTCACAGGACGGCAGTGTCAAAAATGAATTGTTTGAAGCAGAAGAAGGGCAGGCTGTGCAGTTGCAGGATGGAACAACAGCGTACATTACTCTGACACAACCGATAGAAATAAAAAGGGATGATCTCGTTGTAGAAGAAAAGAAACCGACCAAAAGTTACATGTGCTTACATCCTGGTTGTGGCAGACTCTATACGTCATCACACCATCTTAAGGTAATGTAGTCAGTGGCAGACATGTACTTTATACAACCCCCCATAGATTTACAGTTAAACTTCCATTTACTGACATCCCTGTTACAAATTTCTGTATTTTAAAAGTTGTTTCCACTGTCCCATTAATTGTAAACGTATATAGGATTTGTTTGGCTTTTATGATGTTGTGTTCTATATACCGAAGAACTTCTGCAAAATTAACTAATCTCTAACTCAGTAGGAAATACAGAAGTTAAAAACAGTTACTGGCAGCCGCTCTCTTGTCAGTTGACTCGACAGATTCTGCACCAACTGATTTTTATCTTTATTTTTAACTATACAACTGTACACATCTGTTTGTGACTTTTTATTATTGTACTTGTGTACTACATCTCATGTATGTAGTCATTAGTCATTTTGTTACTGAATGAACTGCGGATCAGTTTGAGCAGTGGCATAATAAATAAGCAGCTTGTGGGGGGGGGGGTCTAGCTTGAAGGTTGGACTCCCAATTTTTCTCATTGCAAATGAGAAACTCAGGATTCTTCCTATATAATTTTATAAATACATGAGTAAACCCGTGTGAAGTATGAAGGTTTAAAAAAAGGAAAAGCACTGATTTCAAAATATATCTTGATTGACATTATTAAAAATAAAGGTAATGAAGTTCGTGTCATTAGAAATCATTTTATTTTTTTAAAAATCCAATTTTTATTATCACTTCATGCTTTAATTTATAGATATTGAATAAAGAATGTTTTAAGCAACTTATAGTTCATGATAAATGTTAATTTTTATGTAAAATTCGTAATGAAATCTTTCTATTTTTCCAAATTAAAGTCAAGAAACTGCTAGTTTGCCTGCGCAAAGATGACAGTTCTAACCGTAGAGATATTAGTCTAGAGGTTGTGACATAGACTAGTGTGTAAAGAGAAGTGTGTCTAGGCAAGAAATGTAGATTTAATAGGCTACGCCTTCATTTTCTGGCATGTACATAATTATTTTGTATTAGTACAAATACATACATTATTTGTCAAATGTTGAGTGATTTGATTGTCAGTATTAAGAAGTCTTAAGACTTTATTGTATTAATTTGCAAATGTAATTCCTTTTATTTCTATAATCATTTATAAGGATGACTGGTTTAAAAACAGACCTACATTAGGTAATTGTGGAATTCGCTGAAATTTGTAATATCTCTGGGAGGCCTCCTCCAATATATCTATATCCCCCGTCCAATAGTTATGCCACTGTGTTTGAGTGTCTGTTACTTTTAGTAGTCAATGTGTCAAAATAGAAGTTCTTAAGTATTGGTGACAAGTGGAAAATTATAAAAGAATTAGTTAAGGACTGTAAATAAAGGGCCATTGCTCCACAATATGGAATACCAGCAAGTTCTTTTATCAACAATCCTAATAAATTGAGATGTTAAAACTAAATATAAGAAAACATTAAACGAGTTTGTAAGTATAAAATGTTAAAGACAATGCTTGTATAGTGAAATAAACAAAGCTGTGATTAAATGGCTCTCAATAGAGCATGATATAAAAACTTGCAGTGGTAAAAAAAATCTTTAAAATTTGCGAGGAATGTGACAATCTTGTTGTCAACACAGATTAATTACACTCATTTAAAAATACATGTAAACTGTTAAAAAGGTCATTTGTGAGGAAAGTGCTGATATAGAAAAGTGAATGCAGATCTTGGAAGAAGAATGTTTTATTCAGGAATAAAACAAAAATATTTGGCTTCTTCGGGAATATGACAAGGATATCGTTAACACAGGTGAGACTATTCTATAAATGTTTGATTAACAGGACTATTTCTTTTATAATGATAAATGTTTGGTGGGGAAAACAGTAAAGGACTACATTAACAATTACTGAAAACGTAACAGGGAGAGAAAAGTTAAAACTTCTGTCGAGTGCTAACAGTGAAAAACCACGGTGTTTTAAAGGGGTTAATTTTTTAGAAATGGATTATTTTTTTATGAAAAAAAAAACATGGGTGGTTAGTAAATGGCTGCAGCAATTTGATAACAAAGAAGGGTAAAAATTGTTTTGCTAACAGCTGTTTACCTCGTCCACAGTCTGTATCTGAAAAAATTGAATCTATTAAAGTTGTGTGCTTTACATCTAATACAACAAAAGTTCAATCATTGGATCAGGGCAATAAAGAAAATTTGGAAAGTATATTACTGCAGAAAAATGTTGATGAAGAGTGTTAAAGCTATTAACACTAACATCTACACGTTTAAAAAACTAAAGTTACACTGAAGGGTTGCATACCAGAAATATCTAAAGCTTGGTGTAATGATTTCACTTCTGGAACAATCACACGATGTTTCAGAATGTAACTGTACAAAAAATATAAATATAAAAGAAGAGATTAAACCCCGATTACACTACACTGGTCAACACATGTTTTGTCCCAGACAAAATTTTATGTGATTCTTATGTATTTTTATACGAGGAATCCAGTTTTGCTATCAAAAATTTTCTATCACATATAGTTTTATAGATATAAGAATAGTTTTTTTTATGTTGGAAATTGTATTAGTTTGCAATAAATATTACTACAGTATTGACTTGGAGCACGTATTGTTTATTTATTTGAAGAAATGAAAACAAAAGCTACATGTGACGTATAGACTTCGGTTAACCCTTTCATCAGTAATCATGTATATATACATTTTTTCTCTGAGGGACCAAATTCAGTAATCACGTATATTGTAACTAATAATTATTGAGGTCGTACCTGTTAAAATGTGTCACACTTGTTTATTTTGTGTATTAGTGTGAATGTAGTGTGTTTGCCTCACACCGGTCGTTACATAAATCGACGTCACTACTGGAGTCTGTAGCGTTGTCAATATTACCAGTACAACCTACCTGTTAATTCATAGGGGTTGCGAATCCCGGGTGGCGCCAAATTGTTTCTATTAAAACAATTAAAATAGTTAAATTCTAAGATAATACGTGTTATTAGCATGGACAGCTGTGGTGTTCGAATGGTTCCCGCCGCTCTACAGTTTGCCGTCTTGACCACTCGTGATGAGCGCTAGTTGTCTGTTAAATAAAACTTGCTAACACACATATACTCTACAACGTCCTATGAAATAAAAAGATAGTAATACTCGGTACTGTGAGTTTAATACACATTCAGTCATTAATTAATATAACAAAAGGATTATAAATAATTTGATAACAAATAGCTCCGGCTTACAGCATGAAACACAAATATATCTCAGAGTTGGCAAAATTGATTTTAAAACACTTTCCGTTGCCGATATGGCGTCAGTTCATACAATATATTACTATGTTTAAAATCTGGAGTTCTTTGGATTATGAAATAAGACATAAACGTTGGTTACATTAAAAAAGTACACTACCATACCTTATACGTACTTAGAAAGTATAATGTGTTTTTACAAATTGTTCGGTAGTGTCGTATTTTTTTACAACATGATCCTCTTAATCGAGGTTATACTTTGATGAATAAAATGTTTTTATGTAAGTAAATTATGCATTAACACCTTTGAAAGAAAATAATATTTGTTCAATAGTGAGAAATTTTATCATTCGGAAAATAATTTAAGTAATTTGGTTTTTTGGGATTAAGGAATTTATTCGATACTTATCAGTTCAGATTGTGTTGATGTGTAGTCATCGGGATAATGGATATTCGGCCAATTTGGATTGGTTTTAAGCTTCCAACATCTTTTTCAATCTCGTCTTGGGTTTCTTGATAATTAATTTATTTAATTTGGTTCCAGGACATCGTCGATTCTTGGTAGGTCGACATCTATTCGTCTTTGGTCATCTTGGTTCACTTTCGAAACTTGTAATAACTATTTAAATTAAAATTTCAATCATTCCAATTTTGCGTGCCACTTACCCACGCGTCGTTTTTTCGAGTCTCAATTATTTAACGGAAAATAAGCCCTCAAACGCTCGTTACCATAGTAACAGCAATCCTGGGATTGGTTAATTACTCCTTCGAAGACATTGTTGAGATATTTGAATTTGTATTCAAATTTATTAAGTATTTTCCTAATGGTTTTATTCCTTTATAATTCCTTTGGGGTAATAAATGATATCACTATTATCTTTCTTTCCTTTCAAGGTTTACAATGATACCCCCCAGGTTATATTCTGTTATACATTAACTTTAGTCTAAATATTTGACATCTGATAAATTACATATCTTACTTAAATTAAACTTTTATAATAATATTTCTGTTTTAAAATGACTGACATATAATTGCTGGCCATTCACTGGTCTTAGATTAGTAAAGTTTCTTGCGAAATTGTTACAATTTACATTTGAGTGTTTCTGACAGTTAGATGTTTTCATAGCTAAGATTGGCCATGATTGTTTTTTGGTGTATCTCTTTTAAATTACATTTTGAATTCAGCCTGATGGGCTTCACTTAGTTATCATATTTGTTCGTGTTTTAACTACTATTCAACATACTTTTCATTACATATGTTTTAAAATATAATAATTAGGCTTATGTACTGTAGGTTCCCTTCAGCCATATTTCCTTTATAACATTGAACCAAACTATTTTTTATATAATTTACTAGTTATTGTTGGTTCTAATGTCGATTCCTTTCTTTTGTTACAACCTAGAGTGATAAACATCATCACTTCTTATAAAATTATGAAAGTTAATTCCCCTTTCAACATGGGGTGTTTTATTTATTGTAGTCTTAATTTTAACAACAAAACTTTATTTCTATTCTACTATACCATGTTAACACAAACTACTCTTGTCTGGGCTTTCTCCCTGGATAACATTACATACTTCTTTTATTTATATAATTTACTAGTTATTGTTGGTTCTAATGTCGATTCCTTTCTTTTGTTACAACCTAGAGTGATAAACATCATCACTTCTTATAAAATTATGAAAGTTAATTCCCCTTTCAACATGGGGTGTTTTATTTATTGTAGTCTTAATTTTAACAACAAAACTTTATTTCTATTCTACTATACCATGTTAACACAAACTACTCTTGTCTGGGCTTTCTCCCTGGATAACATTACATACTTCTTTTATTATTATTCGGAATATTATTTTTAATTATTTTTCAATTATATAAATGTGTACTAGGTCACTCCAATCATTGATTGTTCATCACTGTTTTACAAAGTGTTTTCTTACTTATCATTACATTTTTAATACTTAACATACACTTTCACTATTTTTAGGGTACTTACACTTCACTATGCACTTCACTTTGGTTCACTGTTTGTATTGAGTGTTATTTAATGGGTAATCCCTATACTTTCTCCTATCATTTCTCACTATTTCTTTCTATCATAATATTTATTATTAATAATATTAGGTTAGTTATTTCTTATTAAATCTAACCTTTCTAACTGTGTTAGTGTACTTTTTCTACATTACATTACTTTACAATCGTATTGTTTTTAAAATGGGTACATAGTTTAATTCAATTATAACAATAATATTTGTTTCATCAGTAAATAATTATTTGGGGTTTATTTACCGTATTCTATCCTTGAGTATACTATTTTTCCCCTTTTTATGTGTGTTAGTCTCCCCTTGGGTTTAATCGGTCTCCTCTTCGTTCTTCCTCTTCTTCATAGTCTTAATCTTCAATAGTCTTCATCTTGATTCGGTTCTCCTCTTCTCATCTGATTTGCTTTCTGTTTAATCGTAGGGATTTGTTCTCTTCCTTGGGTTCTTCTTTAGTTCTGGGTTCATATCTTCCTTTGTTAGTTCATAATTGTTTGGTCTGTCACCTTTTTTCTTGAGTATGGTTCGTAGTTCCCTTCTTTGTGTTTATGTTGTTGGATCAATCACTTGGGTTGGGTAATGTCGTTGTACGTCGTGTCATAATATTTACATTTTAATCATTTTTTTAAACATTTTATTTTATATGAAGTATTTTTATATCAAGAATTATCTTTTTTATCACTGGTACGGGATTTGGCTTAATTGTATCGTAACATAATGCCTCTCCTCTAAAATTGATCATTTTAATAAAACACTAGTATGGTTTTTTATGAAATTATCAGTTATAGATAACCTTTTTCCTTTTCTTTCTTGTTTGTTTTTCCATTCTTCATTTCTCTTCTTACTTAATTCATTCCATTTTATTTGGATCTGTTTTTATTTATTTCCATTGGTGCATTTTCCCTCATACACAATTTTTTCCCTAACTTATATAGTAGCTGGTTTCTCCCATTACTACTCATTTTTCTGAGACCAGAGAGGCATATCATCTCTGCTCAGTTTATTTGGATTGCTGGACTTTTCAACAGTCAATCTTAAATACCTTCCTTGTCAACTTGTGACTTAAATCAATAATAATAATATAATATACTTTGGGATTGTCCACCTTGTGGTTTGTTTTTAGATCACTTTGGCTTTATACTCATTCTTCCTTCCGCTATACCTTAACTATATACTATCATCTACTCATACACTTGGTTGTTTATATATTTATTCATATGTTAATTTCATCATATCATTACTTTTCATTATTTTGTTGTCAATGCTCGTTGTGATCATTTTAATTGTCTTAGACATTTTTATTCTTTTCTTAGTCATTTAGCAAGATTCTGCTTTAGCCATATCTGTATATTTGTTTTATATACAATTTCTCTCTCCTCCTTGTACCAGTTAAAATTTTATTTTTTTTTCTTATAATACTTTTGATTCAGTATGATTTCAGGTATTTATCTCAGTAATTTGAGCTTGATTTTATTTTTTGGTTTATTTCATTCTGCATGAAATATCATTTTTGATAATTCTTTGGTAAGTTAATTGTCTTACCTTAAAGGAATGTTTGTAGCGTATTCCTTTTTAGTTATTTTTTGTTTAATCATAATAGTAAGTTTGTGATTCTTACATTTTTATTATATAGGAATGTGTGTAACTTATTCCTCATTATCTCACTTTTTACTTCATACTTCATATCTCAATCTTTTATTAAATTGAAAGGAATTTGTGTAACTGTTTCCTTTGTTTTTTTCCATTATTATATTAATTCTTTTTATTATTCCGCATATATCATCTAAATAAAGTAGTGAGTTGCTCTTACAATCTTTTTTGGAATTTGGAAATATGTTTCGTTTCACAATGGTTTTATTCTTCTTCGTAAAACTTTTTTATCGAAGTTTGGTTATAAACTCCCTTTATTTTTCTTGTATTGATATTGCTTATCTGGTAAGTATTATTACCATTATCTTTTGTGATGATATACGGTTTATTATCGTGCTATATACAGGACCTTGTTATTATATTTTTGTAAGTTGACTTCTCCTTTTCTTTCCTTTATTATTTCCTTCTCTTGTTCGACACTTCGTTATTCTGCACCTCTTCTCCTTCAAGTGTTTGATAGTCACACTTATTCTGGATAATTATTTTAAGTTTTATTGATCATGGTTCATTAAGCATTCCATCGATCGGCCGTTCCTTCTTCTTCATCAATGACTTGCCTTCCTCTCTGAGGTGTGTTTGATTGATTTCCATTGCTTCTTGATGGAATCCAAAGTTCCGGCGGGTTTCGTTTGTTATATGCTATGCGAAAATTCTCCGCTGGGTCGTTACTGAAAGGTATCCAGTCATAGTTTTCTTCTTCGGCCTGATTACTTCCGGATGGAGCGTCCCTTCTCTGGTTATCGCTTCCGGACCTCACTCCCACCATACTGTTTACCTGTCGTATGTTTTCTGCATTCTCTTCCCTTGGGCTCTGATTATCTTCATTGCGAGGTGGTTCATCGTTCCTACTCTCTGCTGGTGGATTATTATTGTTATTCGATACGTGGTAATAACAGTTAGGACGCCAGTTCGGGCTATATCTTCTTTGGTTATTCTGCCTTTGCCCACGGATGAAGTTTACCCGACGTCTGTCGTCGCTTCTATTCTGATTACCCCCGGGTCCCCGGTTGTACTGGTAACTGGGATTGTATCGGTTGCCGTAGTAGTTATGGTCGTTGGGGTGACCATTCGTGCGTTGTTCCGGTCCAGCTCCTCTGTAATTGTCATTTGGTCGGTTATTATTTGGGCTGTTTCTATAGTTGTCTTGATTCCCTGAATGATGGTTTTGTTGACCTCTGTTACTAGGCTGATTATTCGGAGGGTGATGCTGGGTATTTCTATTGAATGTTTGTTCTTCATGATTATTATTATCGCTTCGGCCCCAGTTATTCCGATTATTGTTTTGTGGATGATTGTATGGTCCCTGGAAATTAGTCGTATTATTATGTTCATTCCACTTGTTATACCTTTGGTTCGTGATCCTGTTTTTTCGATACTGGTTATCATTCTCCAGGTCCTCCAATAGACTAACCATTCCTTGAATTGTTTTGATTTGTCCTTGCCTTCGGGCCTTCTGTATGGCTTCTTTGTAATGATAACCCAACTGTATTACCAAAGACTCCTCGGGTATCTTGGGTTCCAAATTTCTGGCTTGGCATACTTTTCCCAAAAAGTAAGATGTTAAAGTGTGTCCTCCTTGCGACTCGTACCTTCCATTACTGATATCATTGCGGACCACATTCTGTGTGGATTCGGACCAATACTTCTCCCGGAATTGTTTCTTAAACTCTTGTGTATTATTGATCTCGGGTCGAGTGGCCGTCCACCAGTTGTCATAGGTGTCTCGGAACATTTCATCGATCATACTTCTCACACTGGACCACCTGGTTTCTCTGTTCTTCTCTATCAGCTCTTCTACCCGTTTGAGGAATTCTATCGGGTTTCTCCAGTAGCTGCGGAAATTAATCATTTCTCGATTATCACTGGTTATGAACTGTGTGTTACCATAAGGTTTTTCTCTTAATGCATCTAATTCTTCCTGCATCTGTTTCTCTCGCATACTGATCCCCTGGATTTTCTCTCTGTTTTCTCTGGTCATTCCGTCTAGTTTATTAATGACAGTGTACACCTTCTCCACACGATTATTCACATCTTTTTGTATCTCTTGGTGCCTCTCCTCCAGTTCCTTGACCACCTCCTGTTTCTTCTTCTGGCATCCCTCAGTAAGGACTTGGTAGAATTCGGTCGCTCTCAATTTACTTTCCTCCTCGACATCGATGATTTTATAGTTCATTTCTTCCCGTACTTGTAACAAGGCTTCATTGGTCTCCGCTACCGTTAGCCTGGTCTCCTCTCGATATTCGACCAGTTGCTGCTTCCATTCTTCCTTGGTTTTCTCCCTTTCTTCCTCTATCTTCCGTTGGAGAATATCATGATTACTTTCCATCTTTTTATTTACTATTTCCAGATCCTTCTTGATCTGTTTCTTCAGCTCCTCGCTCTGCTTTTCCAATGCCTCCTGACTTCTTTTCAAGTCTTCATGGTTGCTCTCTATTTTGTTATTCAGGAATTCCATTCCCTTTTGTAATGATTCTAGTTTTTTATTCAAATCTTCCTTGTCCTGTCTTCTCTCTTCCTTGTCTGACTTTAATTTTTTGTTCAAATCTTCATGGCTCTTGTTCATTTGTCCAAATTGTTCCATCATGAACTTCAGCATGTGATCTAATTTTGTTTCTTCTGTTGGTTTGACTGGTTGTTGGTTTACCATGACTTCTGCTTCTGTTTCTGGTTCAGGTGGATTGGTATTTTCCAATTGATCCTCCTGTGGGTTCTCTTCCAGCAATTCTCCAGTTGTTTCCTCAACTTCCTCCATTTCTTCTTGGTTTAATGTTTCCTTCCCTCTGCGCCTCGTAACCATACCGTGTCTATTCATAACTGCCGCTAGTTATTCTTTCTAGCCTCACGTTGCTGGTCGCCAATATGTAACTAATAATTATTGAGGTCGTACCTGTTAAAATGTGTCACACTTGTTTATTTTGTGTATTAGTGTGAATGTAGTGTGTTTGCCTCACACCGGTCGTTACATAAATCGACGTCACTACTGGAGTCTGTAGCGTTGTCAATATTACCAGTACAACCTACCTGTTAATTCATAGGGGTTGCGAATCCCGGGTGGCGCCAAATTGTTTCTATTAAAACAATTAAAATAGTTAAATTCTAAGATAATACGTGTTATTAGCATGGACAGCTGTGGTGTTCGAATGGTTCCCGCCGCTCTACAGTTTGCCGTCTCGACCACTCGTGATGAGCGCTAGTTGTCTGTTGAATAAAACTTGCTAACACACATATACTCTACAACGTCCTATGAAATAAAAAGATAGTAATACTCGGTACTGTGAGTTTAATACAAATTCAATCATTAATTAATATAACAAAAGGATTATAAATAATTTGATAACAAATAGCTCCGGCTTACAGCATGAAACACAAATATATCTCAGAGTTGGCAAAATTGATTTTAAAACACTTTCCGTTGCCGATATGGCATCAGTTCATACAATATATTACTATGTTTAAAATCTGGAGTTCTTTGGATTATGAAATAAGACATAAACGTTGGTTACATTAAAAAAGTACACTACCATACCTTATACGTACTTAGAAAGTATAATGTGTTTTTACAAATTGTTCGGTAGTGTCGTATTTTTTTACAACATGATCCTCTTAATCGAGAGGTTATACTTTGATGAATAAAATGTTTTTATGTAAGTAAATTATGCATTAACACCTTTGAAAGAAAATAATATTTGTTCAATAGTGAGAAATTTTATCATTCGGAAAATAATTTAAGTAATTTGGTTTTTTGGGATTAAGGAATTTATTCGATACTTATCAGTTCAGATTGTGTTGATGTGTAGTCATCGGGATAATGGATATTCGGCCAATTTGGATTGGTTTTAAGCTTCCAACATCTTTTTCAATCTCGTCTTGGGTTTCTTGATAATTAATTTATTTAATTTGGTTCCAGGACATCGTCGATTCTTGGTAGGTCGACATCTGTTCGTCTTTGGTCATCTTGGTTCACTTTCGAAACTTGTAATAACTATTTAAATTAAAATTTCAATCATTCCAATTTTGCGTGCCGCTTACCCACGCGTCGTTTTTTCGAGTCTCAATTATTTAACGGAAAATAAGCCCTCAAACGCTCGTTACCATAGTAACAGCAATCCTGGGATTGGTTAATTACTCCTTCGAAGACATTGTTAAGATATTTGAATTTGTATTCAAATTTATTAAGTATTTTCCTAATGGTTTTATTCCTTTATAATTCCTTTGGGGTAATAAATGATATCACTATTATCTTTCTTTCCTTTCAAGGTTTACAATGATACCCCCCAGGTCATATTCTGTTATACATTAACTTTAGTCTAAATATTTGACATCTGATAAATTACATATCTTACTTAAATTAAACTTTTATAATAATATTTCTGTTTTAAAATGACTGACATATAATTGCTGGCCATTCACTGGTCTTAGATTAGTAAAGTTTCTTGCGAAATTGTTACAATTTACATTTGAGTGTTTCTGACAGTTAGATGTTTTCATAGCTAAGATTGGCCATGATTGTTTTTTGGTGTATCTCTTTTAAATTACATTTTGAATTCAGCCTGATGGGCTTCACTTAGTTATCATATTTGTTCGTGTTTTAACTACTATTCAACATACTTTTCATTACATATGTTTTAAAATATAATAATTAGGCGTATGTACTGTAGGTTCCCTTCAGCCATATTTCCTTTATAACATTGAACCAAACTATTTTTTATATAATTTACTAGTTATTGTTGGTTCTAATGTCGATTCCTTTCTTTTGTTACAACCTAGAGTGATAAACATCATCACTTCTTATAAAATTATGAAAGTTAATTCCCCTTTCAACATGGGGTGTTTTATTTATTGTAGTCTTAATTTTAACAACAAAACTTTATTTCTATTCTACTATACCATGTTAACACAAACTACTCTTGTCTGGGCTTTCTCCCTGGATGACATTACATACTTCTTTTATTATTATTCGGAATATTATTTTTAATTATTTTTCAATTATATAAATGTGTACTAGGCCACTCCAATCATTGATTGTTCATCACTGTTTTACAAAGTGTTTTCTTACTTATCATTACATTTTTAATGCTTAACATACACTTTCACTATTTTTAGGGTACTTACACTTCACTATGCACTTCACTTTGGTTCACTGTTTGTATTGAGTGTTATTTAATGGGTAATCCCTATACTTTCTCCTATCATTTCTCACTATTTCTTTCTATCATAATATTTATTATTAATAATATTAGGTTAGTTATTTCTTATTAAATCTAACCTTTCTAACTGTGTTAGTGTACTTTTTCTACATTACATTACTTTACAATCGTATTGTTTTTAAAATGGGTACATAGTTTAATTCAATTATAACAATAATATTTGTTTCATCAATAAATAATTATTTGGGGTTTATTTACCGTATTCTATCCTTGAGTATACTATTTTTCCCCTTTTTATGTGTGTTAGTCTCCCCTTGGGTTTAATCGGTCTCCTCTTCGTTCTTCCTCTTCTTCATAGTCTTCATCTTGATTCGGTTCTCCTCTTCTCATCTGATTTGCTTTCTGTTTAATCGTAGGGATTTGTTCTCTTCCTTGGGTTCTTCTTTAGTTCTGGGTTCATATCTTCCTTTGTTAGTTCATAATTGTTTGGTCTGTCACCTTTTTTCTTGAGTATGGTTCGTAGTTCCCTTCTTTGTGTTTATGTTGTTGGATCAGTCACTTAGGTTGGGTAATGTCGTTGTACGTCGTGTCATAATATTTACATTTTAATAATTTTTTTAAATATTTTATTTTATATGAAGTATTTTTATATAAAGAATTATCTTTTTTATCACTGGTACGGGATTTGGCTTAATTGTATCGTAACAATATGTACGTTTTCAACTTTCGCTGCCTCAGTATTGCCGATATACAACGTTAGTTGCGAAGTTATACATGCTGCACTCTGGTAGATTGTTTTTTAAACGTTTGGTATTCGTTGATTCTTGCTGTGATGTAATATGTGTGGTTGTGGTGAACATTTGTGCAGAAGTGTGCTTGGAGGTTATGTTGTGCTTGGTTTACGAACATAAAGAGCCATGCAAGTGTATTCTTTTATAAACAACTTGTATTGTTTATCTTATCTTAAACACTGTGTTATTGTTCTGTATTAGTAGCTTTTATTTGTGTGAAAACTCAAAAATGCCGCGCAAGTGCCTAAACCATCCGGACACATTTTGTTATGTGTGTGGTGAGTTGACTTTTAAACTTCAAAGGCGGAACTTTACCCCTTTAATAAAAAAGTGTTATCAACTTTATTTTGTTTGCAAGGTAGGAGATCAGGACCAGAGCTGGGCCCCCCATATATGTTGTGTTACTTGTTCAAGGCTTTTAACGGGGTGGGCAAACGGCTCTTGCCATATGCCATTTGTAGTTCCCATGGTGGGAAGAGAGCCAAAAGATCATTCTTCTGACTGTTATTTTTGTTTAACAAATACAACAGGAATAACAAGTAAGTCGAAATACACTTTGAAATATCCCAGTATACCTTCAGCGATTTGACCTGTTCTCCACAGTGATGATCTCCCAATAACAAATCACCCGGTATCAATTGATATAAATGAAAATCCAAGCTCTGAAGAGGATCAGAATGAAGATCACTCTGATCGACATGATCCAAGTTTTGAAGTTTCTAACGAGCCTCATTTATTGACACAAGGAGACCTAAATGATTTAGTGCGTGATTTACATTTATCCAAAAATCAGGCAGAACTTTTGGGATCACGACTAAAAGGGTGGAACCTTCTTGATCGCGGAACTAAGGTATGCTACTTTCGAAATCGTCAAGAGGATTTCAAGAACTTTTTTTCTCAAGAAGGGGATTTTGTGTACTGTAATGATATTTTATCAGTGATGGATACTCTAGGACATTCTCATAACCCAGAGGAATGGCGTTTGTTTATTGACTCGTCTAAAGCTAGCCTAAAAGCTGTCCTTCTTCACAATGGAAATAAATTTCCATCACTTCCACTAGCACATGCTATTAATATGAAAGAAACTTATGAAAATATGAAGATTATTCTAGACAAGATAATATATGAAAAATTCAATTTGAACATGTGTGGAGACCGTAAGGTGATCGCTATGCTGCTAGGTTTAAAAGACTGGATACACAAAATTTTGCTACTTTTTATGTGAGTGGGACAGCAGAGATCTCAAAAGTCATTTCAAAAAGAAGATATGACATTCACGTAAATCTCTCACACCTGGTTAAAAAATGTTATGAATGCTCATTTAGTTGATCGCAAAAAGATCTATCTTCCACCTCTTCATATCAAATTAGGTTTGATGAAAAATTTCATGAAGGCATTGGACAGAAATGGAAAAGGTTTTATGTATTTGAAGGCAAATTTCCCCAGAATTAGTGATGCAAAAATTGAAGGAATTTTCGTAGGACCACAAATAAGAGAACTAATAATGAAAATTTTGAAGGACGGTTGAATGACTTAAAAAACGTGCATGGATTTCTTTCAAGAATGTAGTGACACAATTTTTAGGCAACAACAAGTCTGAAAAGTACAAGGATCTAGTAAATCAGCTGCTGAAAGCATATGAACATTTAGGCTGCAATATGTCTCTCAAGATCCACTTTCTTCGCTCTCACTGGGATTTCTTTCCGGAAAACCTGAGAGCCGTAAGCGATGAACACGGTGAACGCTTTCATCAAGACATTTCAAGCATGGAAAAAAGGTATCAAGGGAAGTGGAGCTCAAATATGTTAGCAGATTACTGCTGGACTCTCAAAAGGGATGTTCCTGATGCAAAGTACTCCAGGAAATCTTCAACTAACACCTTTTAGGTATGTTGAACATTGATTAATTTCTTTACTATAAATGTTATTAATGTAAAATATTTACTTAGCTGTCACACGAAACCCTTACGTGATAGAGAAAAGTGGTTGGCATTTTTGAATTCAGTGCAAAAAAAAAAAATATAGATCAGCCAATAAAGTCTTTGAGACAAAAAAAGTTTTTTTTTTGTAGACCAGTGTTATTACTCTTTTCGCCTTACCTTAAAAAGATCGGAAGATTCCCAAAGTCCCAAGGTCGCCACCACATTTTTGGGAGTAAATGTGGAAACCATTCACACTCCCCAAAGAAACAATTTAGTAAGTAAACAAAATTCCCTTGCAGAAAAAACTCCAGGGCCGTCTAGGCGAACGTATTGACACAGAGATAGGGTTATGGATAGATTGGCGTAATAATTAAACTAACACATTATTATGACAAAATCTTATTTTATTTTAATAAAAATAAAAAATGTATTGGTTTCATTGCAACCTTGTATAAAACTATTTACTACCCAATACTATCAAATATTATGAAATACGCAAATCTCTCTCTCTCTCTCTCTCTCTCTCTCTCCACAATTTTCGAATTTTCGGTAGGCCTACCTCGACTGCCTGCGGGCACTATTACAATACAACCGTACGGTTCGGCTGTTGGTTGGAGACTGCGTCACTTCGCCGGTGTTCCTACGCCACAATTCCGTTTAACTACGCCTTTGAAACCAGTTTTCATCGGTTTTCTCCACCCGTCCCATCGTGGTCACTTATTTTTCCGTTGTCCAGCATGACACCATTTGGCTGACCACACCCAGACAACGAACTATTTCGTCGTAAACAAATGCCTAACTGGTGACTAATCATGACTTCACCAGCTAAAAATATAACTTGCCACACAATACCATATGTCCCATAAAACCTTGTATACAAAACTCGTAGCCCAAATTTTGCCCCGTTACAAGAATACCATGGTTTTCTAAAACGGACGTCACTGATATTATAGAAGATATTCTGACTGATGTTGTAGAAGTCAATAAAAGAAAGAACAGACTTTAGGATTATCTGGAGACAACATTGAAGCAACACATAAATGTAGATAAGGAAATCTTTATTCCTGATCAAAAACTAGCAAGAGATTTCTGCAAACTCAAGAAAGCAATAATGAAGATGAAGTAGAACAAAATAGAAATGAAATGACAAAAGAAAACAAATGACAACCTGGTGACTGCTTTTTTGGTATTTCACACTGTCTTTGGATATCAAGAAAGTGTTGCAGATGAAATGTTTACAAACTAAAATAGTAGATTTTTTAAAGCATAAAACAAATTGTACAAAAGTGCTTAGAGGTGCTTAAAAGAATGTTCTGTACTGCAGTATAAGTCAATGCTTGACAATAAAGCACCATGTTATTTTTCTATAACACTTTGTCATATGGAAGTCTGACTGTATTTGAAAAAAATGTAAGTAATAATAATAACAACAACAATTGCTCCTTTTGTACCACCAAAAGGTGTTAGGCAGGTAGGCTACTATGTATGAATCTCCGGCATGGAAGGAAAGTATTATGGCCAGCACTAATTCAGCCACCTAGTGTTATACCAAGCACACAAGACAAGTTGTCCTGGGAGTACAAAAACATGCCTTGATTTTATAGTATGCCCCGGAATCAAATCTGGGCCTACTAGATTAGTAGTCAGGTGCCATACCCAGTGATTTATTTACTAAGGCCTTGAATGTGCTTAATATTTATATGCAAAAATGTTGTGTTGAGGGTGTCAATAACATGCATGATAATCTGCGAGATCATTGTAACAAGGTAATTGTAGAACGCAATCAGCAAGTATATTAAAATTTTAATATCATAAACAAAACCCATCTGTAAAACATGCTATATAATTTATCTTCTTGATTAGATGGTATAGATTATATTTGCAGTGTACTTTAAACAGAAGAAAAATATAAACAAAACTGAGTACAAGAGGTACATTGGTTATAGTATATGAATAATCTTTGCCATCATAATGATAATTTTAATCATGCTGCACATACATTGCCAATATATTAATATAATAAATTAATCAAGCAACTCTTATCATATCATTTGCTGTAAAAAAAATGTTTGCTATAAATACTTTACTATGCAAAGTTGCATGACTGCAGACAATGTAACTTACACCACGTGAACTGAAGTATTCAAAAAATGTCTCAGAAATCAGCGTCTTGGACTATCACTTTACAGTTCAAATAATCACATGGGTCCATAGCTCAAAAAATTTGGCAGATTAGCACAAAAAATGGAATATGAAGGAAAAATAGATATGAGCAATTTATTTCCATAACTGTATTTAATTAAAAATATACCCTTAAAAAAAACAAATGAGCCACTAGCTGCAATTGTCCTAGTTCTGAGTAAAATTGGATGAAAATTATTTAATAAATCGTGTGAATGTTGTTTTTCAATAAAATTGTTGTTTTTAAAAATTAATAGTGAAAAACCAAGCCTTATCTTCTAGCAGTTAAACCCTTAACTAGAATGATTATGGCTAGAGACTCATTGGTTTCTTTTATGGTAAACATTTTAAAATACATTTCCAAGAAAAATTGTGTTAATCAAGTATTTCCTTTTTGTTTATAGTCTAATTTGTATGAAGTTCATAGTTTTTAGTTGGAAAGTCATACCACAAAAATTGTGTCCACTAATGTACACACACAAAATATTTGCAACATATGTATAAGTAAAATAAGTTTATGAAATAGTATTGAATTATATCTGTGTAGTTTATCACCAGATTTATATGTCATTTCTGATTTATAGTGTTGTGTATTTTTAGGTGCATGAAAGAACTCATACAGGGTTTCGACCATACTGCTGTACAATAGAAGGGTGCAGTAAAGCTTTTTCAACAGATTATAGTAGGAAAGCACACATTAGAACACACACTGGAGAAAAACCATACAAATGTGTTGAAAGCTTCTGCGACAAAAGGTTCAAAACATCTGGTGATTTACAGAAACACATTAGGATACACACTGGTAAGTTATGTCTACAAAATGCAACATACAAGAGTGAGACAATTAGTATCTGGAAAGTAGTTGCATTTCTTGTCTATTGGCAGCTCCAACTGTTTGCTCACGTTAATAGTTAGAACAGCATTTTAACATTTAAAGACAATTTGCCCACTTGAGGTTTCCAATACGTATAGACTATATGGAAGTGTTAAAGAAAAACATTGTGTGTTTTTAAAAAAAGGTACTGAGAATAAAGTTTTAATGTACTTTTTATTAATATTTCAAGACAATTTTTTATCCATTCAATATTTGTAACATGTATATTTTGCACAGTTGTATATATAACATGATCGTTACTGCACACTTTTTGAACTTACTATGTTAGATCCATTGTTGCTACCATAATGTTAATCATGGCTGCCCCTCTCATGTTCGTCACAAAAAAGGTATGGCGTGGCTCATTTTTTCTGGTTGACAGTTTACCAGGAGTCAAAATCCAGAGAAGGCTTTCAACACAAAACAAGAATAAGTTTTACCTCAACTGAATTGAAAAATTAAAACAAGGTTACATAAGTGTTAGGAGCCGAACATCCATGTGTGTCATCACAAATGGTGACAGTAATGAGGTTTTTGTTTGACCGGGCTTATGACTATTGGTAAGTTGGTAAATCATACTAAAATAATGTTGGATAAAGTGAAGAAATGAGTGTGTGCTTGGCTTATTGCTCAGCTGAAAACCTAACATTCAGAGACAATAAAGAAGCTTACACATTGAAAAGGAAGAGCACTATGATGAATAATAATGGTATTTTAAGCTCCCTGTTTTCATTTAAATAAAATGTGTAGTTGCTTTGCAGATAATTATTGGCACACCCTCGTAGTCATTTTTCTATGGTTTTTATTCCCATTGAAAGATTTGATTCAGTAATGTTTATATCATGTAACGGGGCAGAATGGGATGAGGGATTTTAATTTAATTGTGAGTGCGACGCAAAATAGTACCCACACAGGGCCTCAGTCTTTAACCATACACATTCCTGTTAGGGAACGCCCATCTGCATGTTGGTCCAGAAAATCTATCAACATGCACTGTTTTCTGATGCTCTGGAATGTGAGAGCGTGCGGAAGTGCATGTCCTTACAGTTGAATAAGCACGTACTCGGCTAGTTGATCAGTTACAGTAAATATACTATACATGGTGTTAACCAATTATCGTGTCACGTGATTCCGCTTTGAGCCAATGGAAGAGCAAGTTGTTGTGCATGAAGAAGGCGGTGGCCATCTTGGACGCCTGGCGTTTTGGCGTCTGTTGTCTCACAGCTGCGGCGCGGTTCAGCATAAAGGCTCGCGAACCAAAAGTGTAATCAGTCATCAAAATGTGTCTATAACTATATGGAAATCATGTTCGAGTAAATAGTGTCGACGACAAGATAGTGTCAAAATTAAAAACCTGATAAAACAACTTTTGGAACATTCACGCAAAACTGAGGCGGACAACCTGCAGTAAGAAAAACTGAATTCAATATTTGGGCCAACAACTAGAAAGAATTTCTTTTAAATGGGAAAAAATTAGTCCATTATAATGGGAGTGGGAAGATAAAATATAATAGGGGGCAAGTATGAATGAGTGAGCGGGTACTGGGTTGTCTTATAAGAAAGAATTATTCAAGCTAACTGTAGTAAGTAAATATGTCAGTGTTCTATATTACATAAGAATCATTAATTGTTCTAACAAATGAAGATAGAACGTAAGAAATTTAAAAAAGAGAATATATAAAAATGTTTAATAAAAGCTGAGTTAGTTAACAAGAAATGAGAGTCAAGTTTATTAATGACCGTAAACCCTAAATCACGTTTGTAGTCCACAGGTTCGTGTGAAGGACTCTGGTCTACATAAGGTAAGTTGTTTTATTATTATTTAAAAGGTGGTAAAGTGGTTTGTACAATTACAATCAGTAAGTGATTGCTTTGTTTGGTTTGATTATAGGGGAACGCCCATTTATGTGTCCTATAGAAGGATGCAATCGTTCTTTTACTACCTCAAATATTCGGAAGGTTCACGTTCGGACACATACAGGTAATGATTGATGTAAATGATATACTTTATAATATATGTAAACAAAATAATTTGTGTTCATAATAGTAAAGTCAAATTTACTGTTGATCAGGGACCATCTACAAATTTTAAAGTTCTACTATACATATTGGAATGTACAGGTTTTATTTTTAAATTCAGTAAAAAAAATTTGGGTCAGACTAAGAAACCTTCAATAAAACAAATAAATTCTGCTACTTTATATTTTTAAAAAAAATAGCATTTAACGGTCTTATATTGTAGTTTTAGGAAAGTATATTTTATAAGTTAGAGAAATTTAAAACATTTTCTGATGTGATTTATACAGAAAGTTTCAGAATTTTGAAAATCGCTGATAAGTTAAAAAATATGTATATTTTTTCATAATACTGTTTAAAAATGTACAAAAACTACCCATGATAAACAGGTAAACAAAACATTAAAAAACTACTGAATATCCTAAAATGTGTACGTGTTTATAACTAACAGCTGGACCAGAATATCAACTATCATACTGGTTGTTTCAGGTTCACCACAAGAGATCAGCATTTAAAATTATGTTATAGGATATTAAGTGGCTCTTGAAACAATGTTTTTAATACTGTATAGATTATAGTAGAAAGTTCAGAAAACGCAGACAAAAATTGGCTACCATAGGCTAGAAGAATGCATGTCGAATTGACTATGGTTGATTAAAGCACTTAAAGAGTTAATCTCATAGTTTTCAGTTACACTACTTCTTGCTCCGAGGGTTCAGTAGTTTGAAGAACTTGATAACAACTACGTTTTATTAATTAAATCATTGGATGAAACATCTGATATCAGTTTTGTTAATAAAACATTTTTGGTGCTGAAACAGAAGTGTGATTTGAATTTACTGTTACTCGTTCAACTGTAGTTAATTAATTTTGTGTTCAGCATGTTGCTTATTAGAATGACAGCTTTCTTTTTAAATTAACTAAAAATAGTATGATATGTGTATTATAGTTTGTAAGAAAATAAGGGTAATTCTTTCAGTAATGATTTACAGGTGAGAGGCCGTACGTGTGTAAACATCCAGACTGTGATAGGGCGTTTGCTTCAGCAACAAATTATAAAAATCATATCAGGATACATTCTGGTGAAAAGCCGTATGCTTGCCAAGTCCCAGTGAGTATTAATCTCATTTGTATTTTTTCTATATTAACATTCAACCCTCGCAGGCAGCTAATTCTTGTCTCCTTCCTTTGGGGTGGGTCATTTTCTATGAAATTTGCATATATTTAGTATACTGTGTCATGTATATCCTTACATGTATTAAATATTTATCATTTAATTCTTCTTAATTGTCATTCTTTGTCTTTTCTATAAATTGTTGTGTTTATGAATTATGTTTGTTGTTTAGAAACAGTTTATGTTTACAAACAGTTTCACTCAGATATGCCACATTAAAACTTTTTATACTAAATACAACACAAAATATATTAAACAGAACATAACGATTAAATAAAGCAATCAAAAATAACAAATGTGTTTGTTCAGTTCACAACTGGAGGGAGAATGTACACAAACAACACAACCATAAGCCATCTGTTCAACCCTATCATCAGCTGTAACAATGTTGCAGTTCTGTACTATAAATAAAATCCATTATAGTACATATCTGGCATCTGTTGGAAGAAATTTGAACAAAACAAGTCAATGAACATTTCTATTGGATTTAACGGTGTAAATAAAAGATGCGAAACATTGGAAATGGCGAGAAACGTCACGTCATAACATTACAACATCTGGCAAAATGCCAAAACACTTTCTGCCAAAATGTGTGAAAACGTAATATTACGATGCCCACACACACACACAAAGGGTTAAAGACAATTTGCTCATTTAAGGTTTTTAGTACATATAGAATATGTATAACTGTTGAGCCCGTTTTTACAAAAGGTACTGAAGATAAAGCTTTAATGTATTTTTTATTAACATTTTAAGACAATCCATTCAATATTTTTAACACATGTATAGTATATAGGAGTGTTGAAAGATGAAGGAGGCTGTGCATAGTAAATAATTGAATGAGGAAAGCCAGTTATCAAATTTTAACTCTACTGTTTCGCATTTATCTGTCTGTCCATTTGGGATATGTCTCACGATACCTTTTGAACAATAATTTTCATAAAACTTGATGTTAGTGCCCACACTTATACCTTAATAGGCTCATATTGCTTTTGAGAGTGGCTTCTCAAAAATGGGGGGGGGGTAAAATTTGGAAAACATTTGCAGAAATCCAGCAGGGTGTCAAACTAAAGAGAGCTTTAATGCAACTGTGAGTATAGAGTTTACACTAAAAAACTGTTAACTTTAGGAGCACCATGGACCAAAAATGGGATAAAATAAAGACTATGTGAGGATCAAGTTATGAGGAATTTTATTCAAAATACAAACTGTGTGTCTTTAATTAATTTGACAGAATTAATATCTCTCAACACTCCTTGCAAATTTTGCATCACCTTCAAAATTTTGTAAGCTGTGTGTACAAAAAAAAAACTTTACATTGTTATAAAATATGTATATCTGTGGAAAGCGTTAGATATAGACCTATAGATATCGATGGAAACATACACAAACTTAAAATCTAGAACTAAATTATTTTACACACTGGCATTATCCTTATAGGTTAAAAAAATGAACTAGTTTGTAAGTTTTAGTATTTATTGTGTGATTGTATACTTCGTTATTTTATTTTTAAAAAGATAGAGTAATCAGAGTTTTGTAACTTGTCTGATAATTGGAAAATTGTGTAATATTGAAATTTACCTTATAATAAATGTATTGTGATAGTCAATGAGTTCTACAGCTCAGGATGCTTATATATTAATACAGTACTAGTTTATACATAAATGTGTTCGGTTTGAAATTCTGAGTGGCTGAAATTGAATGAAAGTTCCCAGTTACATGGACTCCTATAATATGATTGTTACGCCAGTCATAAGTGTTATGGATGCTTTTGTTTTGTTGCTTATAAAAATTGTTTTGAATTATCTTGCTCTTATAGTATCTCTTTTTTCTATAGAATCTTATGTTTTTTTAGTTAATTTGATCTAGTGTTATACCTCATAATTATTTTTATAATTCTGCCTCCATGAACATTACTGTTAAATCATTTACTTTTGTAAAGTAAGAAAATTATCCCTAGACAGGGATTGAAAATAGTTACTTATGATTAGTCACTCTGCTATAGTTATATAGGGTACAAATTATAGAAATCAGAAAGTTGTTGAATGTGTATAAAACTTGTTAAACCAGCATGTAGACCATTGGGATGTATTTGTTATATGTTACAGGAGTGCAATAAGAGGTTTACTGAATATTCGTCGTGGTACAAACACCATATGGTTCACACACAAGAGAAGCCATATCACTGCAATATATGTGGTCGTAACTATAGACAAGCAAGTACACTGACTGTACACAAACGAACATCACACGGTGTAGTGGAAACTGAAGATGGTACGGAAATTGTATTGGGTGATTTTTTTGCCAAGAAAATGAAAAACATTCCGGCAAATGTAAGTAACCTGGTAAGCATTGATCCGGTAATACCAGGAACCTGGTGGTGTACAAAAGTATCGCTAATTTAAGTATACTAGGCTTAACTTATTTTACAAAAATGTTACAGAGATGTTCAATATTCTGTTAGTAGTAGGTACTTGTAATCTCATAAATACTGTAGTATAAATACCTACATAAATCTAGGTTATTGTTATTTTTTGTTGGTTTTCAGCAGATTGGCTTTAGTAAATAATTTACCTTAATTGAAACCGTCCAGTGACTTCAAGGATGTATATTTATGACGCGTTTCAAGTCATATGACCCTTCATAAGATAATTATCACTCACGAGGAGATCATCAAATATTAAAATTCACATGAAACGCACATATGTATAATTGTAAAACTTATAGGAGCGTCCGACACAGTGCACTGCGCGAGGCCCACTGGACAGTGAACGAACGCATGTCTCGCCGTGTGTTATCTCATAATCGATTGTAGCACGGTGTCATATAACGGGTTTGATTTGAAATTTAATTTATCATTAAGTATGCCATCATGAGTATCTAGGTTATTATGTCCACTATAGATTTCAAATTCTTCCCGTGCATCCACATAACGACCCTTACTACAATAATGTAAGGGTATTAAGTTCATATTAAAATTCATGTACGAATGGTTGCATGTAATGAAATGTCGTGTGAAATTAGATTTGATATTATCTATAGAAACACCTTTATTGATGAGATTATGTGGAGTGTGTTCCCAAAATCTTTTAATAAGAGGTCTCTCCGTTTGACCAATGTATAAACATTCACAATCATCGCATATCGACTTGTATACACCCGTCCTTGACTCTATTTGTGTGTGAACAGCCTGGCAAACCAAATTCCAAAGGCTATTATTGGTTTTGAAAATGGTGGTGAAACCAAGCCTATTGAAAACAGACGTTAGAATTTTGGGCATATCTCCGTGTATGTGGTTGAGATGTACTTATTTGTGGTTTTTATATTATTTAATTGTTTGGATTTCTTAGCCTTGTGTTTCCTAAGAATGTTATCCACCATCCGGCAATCATAACCATTAGCAGCAGCAATATGTTTGATTGTATTTAATTCGTCATTGAAATCGTTAGCATCGAGGGGGACACTCAAAAGCCTGTGTACGAAACTATTATACGCTGCTAATTTTTGCGAATAAGGGTGGTGTGAATCTGCATGTATAGTCACATCAGTGGTGGTAGGCTTTCTATATATTCCAAATTTCAGGTTGTTGTGCTGTTTAGTTATGGTTAAATCCAAAAAATTTAGTGCATTATTTACTTCGGTTTCCATGGTGAACTGGATATTATCATTTACGGCATTCAAGCTGTTTTTCAAAGTGCTTAGCTGGCATGTAGTTCCATTGAAATCAAAGGTGTCATCAACATAACGACAATAAAAAATAATGTTATTGGTGAACTTGTGATTATTAAGAAAGTAATTGTTCTCATAAGAGTTCAAATAAATGTCAGCCAACAAGCCGGACAATGGTGAGCCCATAGGAAGTCCGTCTTTTTTAATATAATAACATCCATTAAAAGTAAAATAATTTTGTTGTAAGATAACTCTCAGTACGCAGATTAATTCGTTCGTGGATTGTGCATCTAATTTATTGGATTTGATTAAGTTATTATACAAGATGTCCAAGGTCTGATTTACGGGAATATTAGTATAAAGGTTGATAATGTTGAAAGATGCTAATTTGTAAGTGGGTAGCAATTGTATATTTCTAACTTTGTTTATAAAATCCATGCTATTAATTATGCTACGATTATTTTGTAGTTGAATATTGTCACTTATTAAAGCAACCAATTTCTTAGCCGCCTTAAAACCCGGTGCTGTGGTAAAGTTAACCAGAGGCCTAATTGGGACATTGTCCTTATGGATTTTAGGTAGGCCAGTAAGTTTCGGTGCATGGGCATTGATAGGTTTTAAATAGCGACGCGTATGGTCGTCAAACAATTTGGTACAGTTATTAATTGTGTTATTTAAAATTTTTGTAAATGAATCAGTGGGGTCAGTGTTCAGCATTATAACGTTGTTATTGGAAATAAACTCGTCGACTTTATGTGTGTATACATCATTATCTATTACCACTAACGTATGTCCCTTATCTGCCTTCGTTATAAGTGTGTTATTATCTATTAGTTTTGCTTTTATTATCTTAAGAGTTTTGATCTCGGCTCGAGCTCTTAACTGTTTCTGCGTATTCTGAGTATTAGAATTATGAACGTTTATGATATTATTAAATTTATTGTTTATTAAGTAGCGTGATTCCTTTTGGAGATTGGGGTCCTTGATAGTTTTTATAGCGGTTTCAGCACTGATAATTTCACATGTAATGTGACGTTTATTAGCATGCGGAAAATTATATTTTAAACCCTTGTTAAGAAGATTTAATTCATCTTCATCAAATATTATATTAGTAAGGTTAGAAGTACGTGGGTAAAACTTGGTGTTTACATTCAGGGATGGGATGTCGGTTTTGTGATGCCATCATTTTTTGAAATTTTCGGGTCTGTTTTCTTTTTACATCACGCATGATATCAGTAATGTAAATATTATAACTCAGCCCTTTCGTCTCTATTTAATTCGTATATATAATATTTGTTTTGTTGTGATTGTATTTATGTATTAAGTGTGTAATTCTAATTTTCTCGTTCAAGCCTAGCCCGCGTTTGAAGAGAAGAGAAGGAATTCTTATCAATTTCTCATTCTCTTTAATACAAAAGCAGTCCGCGAGTAGCGCTGTGATTCACATACAGCTGAAAATTGTAGGTTAGTTACCCGCATACAATAATTCGTACGTTACACTCTCTACTTATATTATAACTTGTTCACACTACACTAAATATTATATAAATGAGAAGATATCGTTAAATTCTGAAAGGATTCTTTATTGTGATTTCTATAATTCTTACCAACAAAATTCTTCCTTTACGGAGATACAAAAATCGATAGTATTAGAAGTAATCTATTATCGATCGGATTCAGGGTTATATATTATTTTAATTATGTTTTTGTATTTCTTTAAACACAGGGAGTGAAGGTTCTTTCAACTATTGGTAAGGTCAGAAAATATATAAATAGGATTACAAAGTATTACAATATAGTATTAAGTTCTTATTAAATATTATTTTAAATAAGTGTAGTTTTACCATCCTCTGAACATCGTGACTCGGTAAGGCCGTGTACAGCTAACCTCGTCGTAGTGTTTGGTCAATAACGGAATGCAGATGAATTAATCCTCGCCAGTCTTCACTCCAAGTTCGAAATAAAAGTTGAATTCTTGGTCCTGGGATGATGCAGAAATGCCGCTCCTTTTGTTCACCAGTGTCCGAGTTTTGTGGTTACGTGTTTCAACGTATTTCGTGTCCAACTACGCTTTTTTTATTGAATTGTGGAAAATGACGTTCAAGTATAATTTTGTGTTTTGTTTTCGTTCTTTATAATATTGGATTATATAACTCTATTCAGGTAGTTACTTCTCTACTTTGGTTGATTAATTAAGTTAATAATTACTAATTACATTGAGTTTTATTATTAGATTTCTTCCCTTAGATTTTTCGTCAATTTTCATGTACAGGTTTATGATTGTTCGGTTATATAAGACGGTTGAATGTCAGTGAGCCATACTATGGTGATTTATTACTTAATTTGTTTCCCAATTGTATTGTTTTAATTTAATTTAATCAATTCTTTTCTGAGTGCATCCAAACTAAACCGTCTTCGTTCATGGATAATTATTCAATAATCGAATCAACAAATTTTATATCTCTCGTCGTCCTTGACAACCATCCTGTCTCCTCTTATTGGATATTATATATTATACTATAACCATTATCATACAATGTTCTTACACTCATCAAAATAATCCTTTACTAAATTTACATTATATCCTATTATAATTTTACATATTGTTTGTTACTAAATTTTATACATTTTGCTGTCGTTTCCTCTTAATCTACTTACTCTAACAAGTATTATTTTCTTGTTATTAAACATTACCTTTCGGTATCATTGTACCATTGCATTTTTGAGATTTTAGTTAAATTGAATTTATTTATCTGTTATCAGCAATTATTATTAACTTCTCCTCACTCGTTATATTCTATTTAGTATTTTTTACAAATTTCTTTAACTAACCTTTCTGACCTGACTTACTGATTTTAGGCCTATCATTACATTTTTATCTACTTCTGATTTTAATTTGTTACTACTTGCATTAGTATAGAATCCTTCATTTGTTTATGATATGATTACACTAAACCCTTTTGTATCTCATTAACAATTATAGCCTTCCTGGCCAAGTTTACAATTATAATCAGCCTACTAACTAAGTACATGTATTCAAACATTTAACTATATAAAGTTTAACAACATCTCTATAATGATATATAACACATAACACATATAACACATAAAATGAAATTAATATTATTTAGTTGGTATTCTATTAAAAGAATTACTCTACTTGCTACACACAAAAAATAACATAACTATCATGATAATAATACAACATGATACAACGTAATAACAGGTACATTTTTATGAAATAAATCATGTAATAATTAATCATTCTCCTTTCATTTAAATCATCAATTATTATAAAACAGTCTAAGTTAGTTTTTACATTATTTGTCAATGTCTATCGTTTACACCTTTCACTGAACATTGAAGTTTGTATTTATTAACATTATTAATTTTTTTTTCTTTCTACCGTGTATTCTTATTGTGGGATAATTCATTTATTCAGTAATGGGTTGTGTTTCTGACCTTTTACTAGTATGGATAATTATTATTTTTATTTTTATTTTGAAACTTATAAACTTATTTATGTAACGTAGGGGACCATATTTTCGTTACGGTACAATATTTATCTTATCCATTACGTTATCTATGATGGCAGGATGTATCTGTTGGTATAATTGCAAATGTAATTTCAATAATGTCTTGTTAAGTATGTCTTTCTTAGTATACAGCGATTTAATTTCCTGTTTGATACGGAATAATTCTGCGTGATTTTCGTGTTTATGGCTGCCTTAGTGGTGGATAAGCCATAAACACGAAAAAACACGCAGAATTCTTCCGTATCAAACAGGAAATTAAATCGCTGTATACTAAGAAAGACATACTTAACACGACATTATTGAAATTATATTTGCAATTATACCAACAGATACATCCTGCCATCATAGATAACGTAATGGATAAGATAAATATTTACATTACTGATATCATGCATGATGTAAAAAGAAAACAGACCCGAAAATTTCAAAATTGGTGGCATCACAAAACCGACATACCATCCCTGAATGTAAACATCAGTTCTACCCACGTACTTTTAACCTTACTAATATAATATTTAATGAAGATGAATTAAATCTTTTAACAAGGGTTTAAAATATAAATTTCCGCATGCTAATAAACGTCACGGTACACGTGAAATTATCAGTGCTGAAACCGCTATAAAAACTATCAAGGACCCCAATCTCCAAAAGGAATCATGCTACTTAATAAACAATAAATTGATAATATCATAAACGTTCATAATTCTAATACTCAGAATACGCAGAAACAGTTAAGAGCTCGAGCCGAGATCAAAACTCTTAAGATAATAAAAGCAAAACTAATAGATAATAATGCACTTATAACGAAGGCAGATAAGTGACATACGTTAGTGGTCATAGATAATGATGTATACACACGTAAAGTCGACGAGTTTATTTCCAATAACAACATTATCATGCTGAACACTGACCCCACTGATTCATTTACAAAAATTTTAAATAACGCAATTAATAACTGTAACAAATTGTTTGACGACCATACGCATCGGTATTTAAAACCTATCAATGCCCATGCACCGAAACTTACTGGCCTACCTAAAATCCATAAGGGGACGTCCATTAATTACGTGAGGTTTTTTTTTAATTTGGACCCCCTCCTCCCCTTGGTGAGATGTGGTGGGACCCCCCTCCCCCTCACGTGAGGTTTACCCTATAATTTTGTATGCAAAAGCCAGCCAAAAAAAAATTATTTTTAACAAAAATTGTTTGTGTTAACCGATATTTTTCAAGTAAACCTTTCGTGTTAACCGTACAAATAATACACTGTACGTAACAAACGGCGATCGGTACCCGAGTGGTATTTCGTGTTAACCGATATTTTGTGGTAACCGTTTTCGCGTTAAACGATTTCCACTGTATATTAAGGGTGGTACTACAGGCGGGTCTTTCACATAGAACGACCTTTCAGAGTGTATTAAAAGTGTATTAAACAAAAATAAGAGTTGAAAACTAAAACCCACGATTTACGTATGTCTGGTGAACTTGTATTTTCCGTTATAAATAATATTTTAATGCTTGAAGTATGTCGTTCCATTGAACAAATTGTAACTTCTATATCTCGACAGATAAAACTTTCCCTATAAAAATTGCACGGCAAAATACCCGCCCATTTGCGTACTATCATTTGGCGAAAGCCTCGTCTTGGTATATTGAATAATTTCTGAAATATGAAGGCTGTTTCGATTTATATCATGCTACAGTTTGAATTAGCGTGACAGCTTCAGGCGCAGCGTGCGCTCTTTTGCAATACACCGCCATAACCATATGAGCTACATCAAATTATGTAGTACCAGATTGTAGATCTCAAGACGATCTACATAAAAGTCTCTGAGAGCACATGTTTATCTTTTGTGGTTGACCCACAATCACCATTTTTAATTGACTTCTGAAGTTGCCTGTCGCAGCGACTACAAAACAAAAAAATGGTGTTTGTGGGTGAACCATAAAAGATAAAGATATGCTCTCGCTGACTTTTTTGTAGATCTTTTTGAGATCTACAATTTAGTACTAGATACAATGATGTAGCTCTTATGGTTACACAGGGTATTGCAAGAGAGCGCGCTGGCGGCAAACTTTTTTACTTTATATTCGTATTTAAATGATTTTCTGTGGTCGTATCGTCATTAAATACGGCCTAAATTGATCACTGAACTGTTACGAAGAAGTTAAAAAAACCTCATCTCAGTAGGTTCAGTAGTTTTCGCGTGATCGTGGGACAGACACGAATTAGTAGTTACGATTTTATTTGTAAGAATTACCTAAACGTATTTACATAGATAATGAATACATCGAATGACACCTATTGCCAAAATATGATATTAAAGTATTTAAAAGGGAGTTTAATGAGGGAACAGATGAACATAGCCACATACATACATAGACTGCTAAAATCATATTATAAACCCTCCGTCGGCTTTGCCGTAGTCGGGTAAAAATACGTAAAAATGAAAAGTTTTTTATTTGTTTTAAACATTGATTAAAACACTTTAATAAAAACATGTTTTATTTAGAAAGTGTATTAAACAATGTTTTTAACACATGATTAAAAACACTTCATTTTAAACATGCCAACCCTGAGTAGTATTTGGACGGACAGACAGACAAAGACAGACGGACAAAAAGGCTCCGCGAAAATAGTATTTTTAACCATTTTAACGGATCCCTAAAAAATTTACCTTTTATTGATATATTATATACATTAAATGTCATTGAACCTGTACTTACTTTGCAGATGAAAGACAACATTGTTTGTACCTTCCTTTGAACCGTATGATTACGTAGAATTTCAATCTCTTGATTTATATGATCACTAAGAGAATTCTTGTCGGTGAACTTCAGCTTAGCTTCCTTCCACAAACGATTAAGTTCTTGCTGGCACGTTTGTTTCGACTTGTCTGCATGCCGCTTAACATAGGCATTGTAAAAGTTTTGATACAAATTCATGTTGAACACAATAACATCGGCTTTATATGCGTTGCAGAATATCACGACTGACTGACACGCAGTGATTTCGACCAGCGAGGCAGGGAACTCCCCAAATGAAATCTGACACTTGTGCGGCTCTTTGTTTCAAATCGGGGAATCCCGGGCATGCACACGTGTATTAAGCATTCAGTTCAGTTCAGAGAGGCCATAAAGATTGGTGGGCACTTTAATATTGTCTATGCTCGGGATTAATTTTATAAAACAAAATGTTATCCTTTATAATAATGCATATTCTCTGAATTAAAAAGTTGATGTGAGATTTTCATTGGCCCCCCTCCCTTTAAATGAGATTTTGTGAGATTTTGCCGGACCCCCCCATTTTGATATCACGTAATTAATGGACGTCCCCTAAGGACAATGTCCCAATTAGGCCTCTGGTTAACTTTACCACAGCACCGGGTTTTAAGGCGGCTAAGAAATTGGTTGCTTTAATAAGTGACAATACTCAACTACAAAATAATCGTAGCATAATTAATAGCATGGATTTTATAAACAAAGTTAGAAATATACATTTGCTACCCACTTACAAATTAGCATCTTTCGACATCGTCAACCTTTATACTAATACTAGATGACCCGGCAGACTTTGTCCTGCCTCTAAATTTTGTTTTTCATTTTGCTGAGGCCAAAAAAATGATGTAGATATTTATTTTTTAATTTAATAATAAATAGTAGAAGTATAACTGTCGTCAAATGTTATCTAAATTGGCAGTTATTGATGAATGTTTGGCTTCGCGCAAGTTGATGGTGGCTGATGATGGACGTTTTCATGTGGCAGACGAATATTGTAAGCAGCATAGTGATAAATACATGGAGCATTATTATTAACAGAAACAACATTTTGTCTTTAAATTAATAAATTTATTTCATGTATTTTTATATTAATTGAGTAATAATATAAATGATTTGTTTTCCATGAAATTTATGTTTTGCTTATTTTGACAATAATAATTGTTTTGAAAAAATAAAAATAAATGAAATTATTAAAATTGAAAAAAACAAATGTTTATATTTAACGTAAAGCTAAATCATGAACGATATTTGTGGTTTTGCCTTGGGGGGTGTAAACAAATAAATTTGATGGTCGACCAACACGGGAACACGCAACATATAATTCACCGTGTGAAAAACATGGGGTTTCTAAATCCAACCCGCATATATTCATTGTTTGACCCTGCACTTTATTTATAGTTGTCTTGATTATAACACACTACACAAACGCATCAAAAACAAAAACAACAAAACACAAAATACCATCAACACACAACACAATAAATACATCACACTCACATACCACAATTCCTACACACACAAAATCGCCAACACATTCAGAAAACACAAATACAAAATAGCATACAGAACAACCAATACCATAAAAAAACACATCAATAATACAAACACAAACATAGACAAATATAACAAAACAGGTGTTTACAAATTAAATTGTAATGACTGCAATAGTTTCTACATAGGCCAGACGGGAAGATCTTTTTCATCCCGTTATTCTGAACACTTAAAAGCTCTAACCAACAACAATATACACTCCGCATTTGCCACACACAGAAAACCACAGTTACACCAACATAGACACTAATCTTGAAATTTTACATTACTTACCTAAAGGTCAAAAACTCAACACAACTGAACAATACGAAATATATAAACACCACACAACACAACCAAACAACATACTTAACGATCAATTACAATATAAATCACATACACTTTTTGACACAATTTTACAAAAAACAAACATCAAGTTGAATCCCCGCGCCAATCCCCTTCCTCCACACACCACCCCCACTACACCTTCCACACAACAACTGTTACGAAGTGATGGCAGTCTGACTCAAAGCTGAAGAAGGCGGATATGTACGCCGAAACGCGTCCAACGAAAAACAGTAAGTTTCACATGAAAAAGTTCATTTTTAGATAAGTGTACTTTATTTATAGTCATAGCAAAGGCCAGCCGGATAGGAAACTGTAAACGTTTAAATTGAATTGTTGAATCAGCAGGAATCATTGGTATCCTTGGCAACAAAACATGATCGCCCTTGAATTTTCCGTTTAGAATTGTTGCCTCTATTAAATTCCCCATTAATTTTTTGACGACTAATCTCGTTCCATTACACAGACGTGGTGCATTGAGATTGCGCAGTAAAATGATCGGTGAACCAATTTTTACTTTTAAATTGTGTGGTGGCAAACCTGGTAAGTCCAGAGAATTCAGAAATTCCGTTGGAAAATGTACAGCTTCGTTTTCATCTACGACTGTATCAATTGACTTAAATGAAATTGCTTCGCCATGCAACATGTCTTGTATTTTAATATTCATGTCATCAACATCAACATTTTTTGCAGCCAGTATCGCACGTTCGCTGAGCCATTGATGATCACGGATATTTTAGGTGGAACACGTTAATTAATAATTCTTTCGTATCCATAATGTTACAGAAGCCATTCGGCAAATTAATTGTTCGAGTATTTTGATCCATAACAATTGTTCCATTTCCAATATTGAGTAGTTGTTTAGAAAATGAGTCAGCCAAAGGATCATTATGAAGCATTACACGCATATGAGTTGTTAATTTTAATGTGTGCACGTTTCGCCATAAATTTGAAGATTTTAGGCATGCATTTATTTCGTCTGCATATGTCGAACGTGGTATAACTGGCAGCGTTTGTCGGAAATCGCCTGATAACAAAATGAGTGCACCTCCGAATAGCCTGTCATTTCCTCTTAAATCTTTGAGCGTTCTATCCAAGGCTTCCAATGAATGCTTATGGGCCATTGTGCATTCATCCCAGATGATGATACAGCATCTTTGGAGGACTTTAGCCATACTGGAATGTTTTTTAATATTGCAAACAGCGTTTTTGTTTGTTTGTATATTAATTGGCAGTTTAAGGGTGGAATGTGCTGTCCTGCCACCGTCTAATAAAGTAGCAGCAATTCCAAGGGCAATGTGACATTGTGCACGTATTTTGGCCAAAATTAGTGATATCAGAAATATCTTACCAGTTCCTCCTGGTGCATCAAGGAAAAAGAAGCCGCCTTGTTGAGCATCAACAGCATGCATAATTGTATCGTAAACCGTTTTTTGTTGTCGTGTCAATTTTGGTTCATTAATGTTAACATACGCAATCAATTCGTCTGTATTGTATGACTGCTCTCGTTGCATATCACGATTAAACAGATCGCTTGCTGTCCGATTCGGTGCAGGCATTCCTAAATTTGCAAGTGCTTCATTAGCAATTTGCAAACAAATGTCCTCAGTTAGAACCAATGATTCATTATAAATCTCTGGTGTGAAATTTAAATCGGTATTTTGCTGTATTGTACGCAATCAGTGCAATATGTCTTCGCTCATTGCATCTTTGTATTTATCCCATAAAGCGTCTGATTTTGTTGGGAAGCATGTGGTTAATAAAAGTGCGAACAAATTGCGTATTGGTGTGCTGATGAAGTAAGCGAAGCATCAGCCAATGTTAAATCCCAATGTGTATCGTCTTCAAGCAGTTGCAATCCTCGGCATGCGTCATGATTTGATGCATATAATTGGCCATTAACGGTCCTTAAATATTCAAATGATGTTGGGCCACGGACATTAATTAACAGCAAGCGCAAATAAAAACATTCTCGTTGTTTTGGATGTACAGTGTATAATCTTCCTAATGCATTTGTTGAAAAAATACCGGGATAACCATCGACTGGCGTGCCTCTTTTCCTGGGTTCCCATTTTTTTTATGTTTTATTGAATGTGAACTTGATCATAAAGTAACGTACGTGCAAATGCACCAAAAATGTTTTCCTGTTTGCATAATTTAAAAAACTCAGTTAATGTTGTTTTTGGTGCTGTTAATGCTCTCTCCAATACATTTTGTTCATTGAAGAATACACGTTGTCCATTTTCAAGATGTATAGCCAAGTGAATAACTGCTGGATCTCGTTCATGTATGGGAAATGATAGAATACGCCAAATGGCTTCATTGCTGCTTATGTATCTGCCCATTTGATAGCGCGTAATTTTGTCATTTTCATTAACATTTTGAACAGTAAATACGGCCATATCACTGCCTTTATTTACGTATTTACATATATACTTTATTGATTTCACTGAACTGCAGAATTCAACATTTATGTGCGCTTTGTACGTCTTCGATAATAAAGGCGAATATGGAACCACCCACCTATTGTCGATTTCAACCTCATCTGCATTATTTCTGAAGTTCAACATAAACAATTGTCCACCATTTTCTCTGCATCTTCGACGATACAAAGGATAACCATCTATACCATTGATTGTTTCCGTGACAAAATTTTTTGGAAATTTCTTTGTACATCTACCATTATCCATACACGGAGAATTCATATTTATCGAACCACATGGACCATGAATCATATTTCTTGTTATGATATCAAATAATTCTGGATCAACATTTGCATTGGGTATTTCAGCAGAGATAATTGTATCAATTTCTTCTGGTCTAATTTTTTCAATTAACCAAATTAAAATGTGTGCATGCGGTAACCCACGTTTCTGCCACTCAACTGAATACATCCAGCAGCGTGTTTTTCCAAATACATGATGCTTTACAATAAAATCAATAAGAGATTTTAATTTTTGTTTGAACACTCTTGCAGTTACATCATGACGGTCAATTGGTTTTTGTCCAGGTAGTAACAGTTTAGTAATTTCTTCCCATTTTGGATTGCAAGTGAACGTTATGAACAGATCAGACTGACCATAAACACGAACATAAGCCATAGCGTCTTGTATGTACTCTTGCATATGACGTGGACTACCTGTATATGAAGATGGTAGTATGTACATATTTCCCAGATCATTGATATTATAACATTGCCAAACCCAGATCATATTTGATATCAATAAGTATGTAAAAAATGCTAAGAAATAATATATTTTAATAAATAAATAATAGAGAGAACGAACATAGTAAATATAATTAAGAGTGAAGGAGGAAGAATAGTAAACCAAAGGTGATTATTAAATAAGAAATACAAACTAGACTGACAGACAAATGACATTGACCCAACCCCAGAGATTGGCCAGATAATAACCAAAATGAAGCGAAACAAGATGGAAGGGAAGGAGAAGAAAAATGAAATTAAAAATGGAACCAACCAACTATAAAGAAAATAAAGGAAACGAAACCGGTGAATAACCAATATAAAAAAGAAATATTAGTATTGTCTAAGTGACAAATGTAACACATAATTAATAAAAACCCATTAAATAAAAATACACTAACCCACGAATTAGTAGTATATGTAAGTAAGAAATCTAGAAAAAGACATGAACTTATTAGATATAAATAAAATTTGTAAGGATAGTGAGAAATATAATGAGAGTAACTAAGTGACAAAGAAAAATAATAATAGGGTTTACCCACCAATAAACGTGTAAAATAAAAAGTGATAACAGTGAAAGTGATGTGTGAAAATGGATATTGTAAACAATAGTATGATTAAAAAGATAGTGATAGATAAGTAAACACTTAATAAATCAATGATAGACCAATGAAGGATTTAAGAGTGGGATTATAAAAATTATGTAGTTAAGGGTAATTAGAAATAGTGTTTAGAGTAGAAATAGATAAAGGATACAATATTATTCAGGGGAGAAAGCCCAGGTAAAATAAACTGTTTGTGTTAACATGGAATGGAGAAAAGGAGTAGTAAAGATTTAAGTAATTAAATATATAATTGATAAATACCCTATGTTATAAGGGAAATTAAATTAAATAAGTTTACAAAAAGTGATGATGTTTATCACTCAAAGTAGTAGCAAAGAATGAAATTAATGTTAAAACCAACAGTAACTAATAACTTGTAAAGAATTGTTTGTTTCAATGTTATGAAGAGGATATGGCTGAAAGGAACTTACAGTCCATAGGCCTAATTGTTATATTTTAAGTATTAAGACATAGGAAATAATCTTGACATATAATCAGAACAAAAACAAACTCAGGACACAACAACCACTAAACAAATCAATTATAACAACAGAACAAAACACTTTGTAATGAAATGAAATATAATTAGAATAAATTAAATCAAAATAATCAATGACTACTAAGGCCTAGGAAATGTATAACTGTCAATGACAAATAATTGCAAACTGTATAAAAACAATCAGGAAATTAAGAAATTCAAGACAAGTAAATAGCCGAGAATAATTTGTAAATCAGTTTAAAGGAAAAATATTAGAATAAGAACTTAGTTTAAAGGAGAAATGTAAATACGAACTATTAACAGATGTGTACAGACATTGATATTTTATAAAACCATACATTATGTGATACCAAATTAATCTTTGAAAGGAAATAATAACAGTGGTGATAATATTTAATATGTAGGGAAGAGGACAGAAGAATATAATCAATAAGAAGATATACAGCTATTTTGAATAAAAATTCAAAATTTGATAACAATAGGCTACTTCAGAATTAACCAATCGGGATTAAATGGTTACTATGACAACAGTCGTTTGGTTGCTAATTTACCGTTAGATTTCTTTACTCGTGATATGACGCTTTTGTTGAATAGACACTAGTTTTGGAATGATCAAAATTGTTAATTAAAACGTCAAAATATCAAATGAAATTACTAGCAAGTGAACCCCAAGAAAGAAGATGATGGCTGAAACCATATAACTAATGTCGAAGCCGAATTAAAGAAAAAAGAAAATAATATCCTGCCGATTAACTTGGAAAAGATGCCCGAAGTCCCGAACCAAAGAAAATTAAAGATGATTGCAGCCTAACTCCTTAATACCAGATCAAATGAGTTCGTCCTGTCTACTGAAGTGATAAGTATCTATTAAATTACCCAAATTTCTGAATAGTGAACAACAGGTAAGAACAACGAGACCTGGTTATTCGTATGTTCGCAACGGACAAAATCTGCGGAAGTTGCATTCATTTGAATGACAAATAGAGAAGACACGTTACACCCAGTACACACATACAAAATCTGATTCACATTTTACAGAATAAAATGGTAGCCGTACACACGACTACATTACAGATTGACGCATCCAACGTGTGGCAGAATAACACGACAGAGACCACACATATACATTACAAATTGGCGACCAACCGGTGGGACTAGAAGAGAGGGAAATACGAAATTCTAGCGGCGATTGCGAAAGGTTACAATATGCACACCAGAGGATTGTCGAAAAAGTTGGCAAAGGAGAAAGAGATGGAAGAAAATAGAGGGGAAGAAGAGGAAGGAGCACCGATTGAAGAAGTGGAGACAGCAATAACCACAACAGAACCAAGCCAAGACGAAGAAATGGAACCACAGGCTGTGGAGATAGGGGGGAAGCCAGAGGAAGAATGGATTTAATAAAATTAATGGAAATGATGAATAATAATTTGAAGGAGATGAACAATAAATTCTACAAGAACGAGGAAAGTTTGAAACAGATGAAGAAAGAAACCAATGACAATTTGAAACAGATCAATGAGAAAATAGTGAGTACAAATGAAAGTACTAAGGAAGAATTGAGGAAAACAGTTAACCAAAATAATGAAACATTACAACAACGATTGATGGAGGAAATTCAGCAAAGAAACGAAGAATTGAGGGAACAGCTGAAGGAGGACCACGAGAAAAATAAAGAAGAAATGAAGCTGCAGATGGCACACCAATTAATAGAGTACCGAGAAGAAACTAAACAGCAGATCACTGAAACAAAGGAAAAATTAGAGGAGACGGAGAAACTGGAGAAAACCAACGAAACTGTTTCAGAAGTCCGGGAGGAGGTAATCAATAAAATAAACAACCTCGAAGGAGAAACCAAAAGGAGAATTGAGGAATGTCACGAAGAAACAACCAAAAGGTGGGAACAAGTGAACCAGGACATGCATCAAGTCCGGGAAGAGAATCAGAAGGAGACAGCGGTGGTACGAACAGACCTGGGAGAAAGAATGGAAGGAGTGTACAGCAATTTAAATAAAATCGACAGTAAAGTGGACAAAAATAAACAAAGAATTGAAGAGATGCATAGACGAGAAGAATTATTACAGGAAGAAGTGGACGCCTGGCGTGACCGGTCATGTAACCATAACCAAATATTTAACAATGACAATCGAGATACAATAAATTTCCGCAACTACAAGCGCAATCCAATGGAGTTTTTGAAAAGGGTGGAAGAATTTATAATAAAGAACCATGAAACACGATGGACAGCTGTGAGGGGAATGTTAGATGACATGTTTAAGGAAACATATGACAACTGGTGGACTGCCACACGACCAGACATCCAGAGCATCCAAGAATTTAAAACCCAATTCAAAGCAAAATACTGATCAGAATCAACCCAGAACATGGTCCGTAACAATTTAAGTAACGGAAGGTATGAAAACCAAAACGGACAAACCCTAACCTCATACTTTCTAGGAAAAATCTGCATGGCCAGGAATTTGGAACCACGCATTCCGGAAGAGTGTTTAGTCATACAATTATCGTACCACTATGATGATGCGATCCAGAAAGCCCGTATGTATAGTCAAGTCAAGACAATTCAGGACATGGCTAGTTTATTAGAGAGCCATGAACACGAATGGCAGTACCGTAAGAACAGATTCACGAGTTTCCGAAATAGTAGACCAAATGAAGGGCCATCCCCACCAAACCAACAGGGTGATGATAAGCCACCACCGAACAACACCAATAACTATCAAGGAAATCAACGTGGGAATAATGCGCCCAGGAACTATCACCCAAACAATAACAATAATGGTAATTTCAGAAACGATTACCGAGGGAATCAACAACGGAACGGTCCCAACAATTATTACCATCCAGGAAACGGTAACAACAACCGAGGATACCGACCGCAAGTGAATTATGTGAGATGTCAAGCACGGCGTAGTCCAGTAAGAAACTATTCTCAGACAAATAACAACCGACGAACGTACTATAACCAGGTACCAAACACAAGAGTCCACACCTTCGAGGAAAACGTCAGGAATGATGGTGATAACACAAACCACCAACAGGAACCATCAACGAGCCAACCAATAAACACAAATGAAGTCAGAAACAATGAGGATAGCCCTCATTTAAACGAATAAGGTCGGTGAGAACTGTGAACAGCCCATCACTGGACCAATCTCTTGGGGAATATAAGACGACAACAGACAAGAAGATCACCATAATAAGTACTAACTATTTAAAAAATATAAGGGACGATTTAATCGAAGAAAATGATAACATGATGCCTATTAGAAACAGTGAAATAGTGTATGTAAGTGCCCAAATAAATGGAATCCTATCAACCATAATGATCGATACAGGGTCTAATATCTCTCTGATCGACCAAGTAGAATTAAATAGACAACAGCAGGGAAGTAGTATACCCATATCAACCCTGCCCATAAACAATGTAACTATCATTGGTGCTACCGGCCGACAAAATAAAACCGTCCGGAAACAAGTATCTTTGGAACTTAATAGCAAAGGTATAATAGTAACTATGCCATTTCTTGTTGCCAGCGGCCTACCTTTCTCAATACTTGTTGGGTGTGATGTACTCAGACAACACTCTGCCGTAATTAACCTGCGGCTAGGAGAAGTATCACTAACCACAGAACAAGGGATATGGTCAGCCGATCTAGTGAATGGTGGCAACTTACCATTAATAACAAACAGCTGCAACATGATCCAAAACAATTATTGCCAACAATCACCCGAAGGAATATGGAAACTTGGGAGGATGAAGAATTATGGTCAAGCAAGCTGGAGGAGATCAGAAACTTCCAACGAGAAGAACAAGATCCACAGATTAGTGTGCAACTGGCAGAGGAACTCATAAGTATATACAACAGGTATAAACACATTTTTTCTGACGCCCCAGGCAAGGTAAAGAACTATCAATGCCGGATACGATTTAAAGAACCCGTTGACTTTAAGAAAAAAATCTTATCCCATCGCTTACTCACAAAGAAATGCAGTGAGGGCAGAAATCAATCAAATGATGGAAGACGATATCATCGAATTAAGTCAGTCACCTTATACAAGTCCAATAGTGGCGATACTGAAAAAAGGACGAAAAGGTGAGAATCTGCCTCGATGCAAGAGAGATCAATAAAATAATAGTGAACGAAAGAACATCACCGGGTGAAATCGAAGAAATCCTTAAGAAGTTTCACGGTATAAAATACATCAGCTCGTGGGACACAGTATGTGGATATTGGCAGGTGGAGCTACATCCGAACAGTAGACAATACTTAGCATTCCTGTTCGATGGGAGGAACTGTCAGTTCAAAAGATTGCCATTTGGACTGATAAATTCGGTCGCAGTATTTGTTAAGTGTATAGACCAAATACTGGGACAAGATGTACTGAATTTTACCACCGTGTACGTAGATGACCTGCTGATAACATCATCAAATTGGCAAGAGCACTGTGCTAGAGTGGAAACCGTACTAAAAAAGTTATCAGATAATCACGTAACCCTTAAGCTGGACAAGTCAAAGTTTATAGCCCGAAAGGTACAATTTTTAGGATTCAATCTAGCAGAGGAAGGCATATCTCCTTCGTCAGAAAAAGTTGAGGCGATACAACGATTCCCCACACCAGAAAACAAAAAACAACTTCAATCTTTCCTGGGAATCTGCAATTATTATCGTAAATTTCAAGATAATTATTCCAAACTAACAGCACAATTCAAAAAACAATTATCAGTTAAGGATAAGTGGATTTGGGGGTCCGAACAAGATGAAGTATTTAACCAAATAAAAGAAAAGTTTTTAAACACCGTGATCTTACATCATCCAGACTTCAAAAAGCCATTCTTCATGAACTGTGATGCGAGTGATGTCAGTGTAGGTGCGGTATTATACCAGGAAGATGAGAGGGGGCAACATATGGTCATAAGTTTTGCAAGTAGAATTTTAAATGGATGCGAACGAAACTATCACGTCACGGAGAAAGAACTACTTAGTGTCGTGTTCGCCTGCAACAAATACAGGACTTACATTCTGGGATACGACATAACCGTGAGAAGTGACCATAGATCCATTTCATTCCTCAAGCAGTGTAAACTCAGTCACGGAAGATTAACCCGATGGATATTGTTGCTACAGGAATATCACATAAACTGGGAATACATACCAGGGAAGAAAAACATAGCTGCTGACATATTATCCCGTATCAACGTCCAGCAACAAACTTTCGAGGGTGAGAAAGAACAATTAGTTAAGGTGTATAACATTATCAAAAACAGAATAGATCTAGAAAAAATAACCCAGGAAATAAGAAGATGTCAAAATGTGGATCCAAAAATAATGAGTATCCGGGAGAGAATGTTAAAAGAAGAAGAAACCATTATGCAATATTATAAAATACATAACAACCTGCTATTTATTAAAAACAATCCTGATATCGGAGAATGGAAACTAGTAATACCATCTACGGTGGAAGAACAATTGATACTAGACTATGTAACCCTCGGTTACTTTTTTAATAATGAATTATATTATATTGCGAACTTCCACTTACTTTTGCATCTTAATCTGGCCTGATCTCTGAGTGGGGACGAACCCCGTTCGTACGGCGAACTTGACAGCACATCGAATGAAATAAGGTTCTTGAAATGACTTTGCTTACCAAAATATATCATTTGAAAATAATAGTTTTTTATTTTACGGTTATTAAACATCTTTGACATGTATAAAATATGAAAAAATATTACTCTCTCCACATGATGTTTTAAATTTTGAAGTACAGCATTAGCAATTCTTTTATCATAATAAATACCTTACCTTATTCTATATCATTCAGACTGCCCAGCCTGCATTTTACACACACACACACACACACGCACTCTGTTAAAAATCCCTTAACATTTTTGAAAAATACCCTTCCCTGCCGGCACGTGGTTATCACTCGAGACTGATTTCTTTCATAATAAATGGTATAACCGTCGAACCAAATAGATCTGTGTGTTCCTCGAATACGCACTACCACCACGGGCACATTATTGTTGATGTAAACTCACTTTTGATAGTTAAACTTATAAAATTCTGACAAGCCCTTTTTGGGCAGTGTCTGGCCAGACACGGTTTCTAGGCGAAACTGGGGAGAACCGCTATGTGTTCACGGCCAACTGAATTACTTCATTTTAGGTGGAAACCAAGACCTCCTGGTTCTTCGTCGTAGCTTCGTCCTATTCAAACCATACAATTATTTGTGTGCTGATCGTCTACGATATTTGTGCAGCACTGGCTGACGTCACGAGATAGGCGGGCCTTAAGCTCTACGTCCGGCCACATGGTAGATTAAGGGAACAGAATTTGTTCTCTTGGCCATCTTTGACTTTCATACAGGCGTCAGTCCGCGCGCATGGTCATGTGATGCATACGGGTGTGCTGCCACACACTTACAAAGTTCTTGGAAACGGAGGCTGGGTGAATTCCTCTGTACTGATTGCATAATTGTCGAGGTGTATTTCACCTTTGTTAGAAACTGTTCCATACACTACAACACGTGGCCTGGTCACCATTGAAAATAAACTTTACAAATATTTTAATAAAACCCCAAAAATTCAATAAAATGAAATAACCCGCAAATTCGGCCTGTTACAATACCCCCCCAATGAGAGGTCTTCTGTCGAAACAGAAGAAATCTCATTGCTAAAACCCCTAAGAGGACCGGTGAGGAACTGGTGCCAACAACCCCCTTTTGCTCTTATACTTCATGGGTAACCGACCCCTCCTGGCTCGGCGACCATGGACGCATCTGAACGAGATCACTGGACTTCTCTGTTTGAGATCCCAACACCGAAAAATCGAACAGACACGCACCACAGCGCACCTCACCTTCTCACATGTTTCCCCAAAAAATCCAAATCCCTGGCTTAGATCATGCCAGATCCTCAACCGATATGTTCCCCCGTATATGCAAACTGGGCTGCCTTTAGCAGTTACTGGGCTCACACACACACTTATACTACATACTATAAACATTGATATACTCTTAGCTGTACCATTTCATTTAATTTAAAATCCAAAAAATCAAACTAAAATCTTTTATCTAAAAAATTCTCTTCATTAGTTTTTTGTTATTAGAAAATACACAAATTGAACATTTCTTAAAATAGGAACATCCAACCTAACATGTGATTATACATATGCCCTAACAATACAATTCAATAAAAATACTAATAATACACAAACAATAACATCATCAAAGTTCAAAAATATCAATTTGAGGGCAGGCGCAAACTCAAGAAATTTTTTTTTTTTTTTTTTTTCAATAAAATTTTAAATTCAAAAAATTTAAATTTATTAAAAAATATTTTCCTTTTTTCAATCTTGAAATTATTTAAAATCATTCAAATTAATTCAAAACAAAATTGGCTCTACCTCCTTGCTAAACATGTCTAGTATATGACCTCACCTATCAGCTGATCGAAACTGGGTCAAGTCAAGAACCTTGACCTACATACGTTATACACAAGTTACATCTGAAAATAATTGTACATCTGTAAAATGCTATCTTTAAACACAAAACACCATAAAATAAAACATTTAAAATTAACAAAATATTATTATAATTAACAATCAAATTGATATTTAAATTATTCAAAATAAACACTTTATAACTTTACCTTATTTTCAAACACTATCAAAATTTTGTCACTGGTTTCAATCAAAATTTTATATTTTTTAACTATAAATCTCTTTTCTTTACTATTTTCATTTCCATTACTTTGGGTGATTTAATTATTTATACTAGCTTGATTTGCCACTTGGCATGTATTCATATAATCTTTACCTCTCTCTGACTCTAATACTCACTAACAACTATAACTATCAGGACACCCATCTCTATCAAAATATCTATCACACAATCTCTACACCCAACTTACTATTAAACTCAATTCGCCACATTCTCTCTATATATAAAAAAAATAATCTCTAACCCTTTGTACTTAGGATAAGTGTTCCCCCCCCCAAAAAAGCTCATTCCCTTATGTTGGTCCCTGGATTCTACCTAAGGTAACCCTTTCCGGCGCCAAACGGTCCCTTCCCGTCCCAACCCTTTTGTTGCGGACTCCACCATTACACTATCCCCTATTACAAAATTGCCATCCCCAAATCTCAGTCTAATTACCTCACTTCAACTACAAAATAACATCATCAATTATAAACATCAATATATCGATCATTACTCTATATATATTCCCATATCTACTGTGTCAACATCAATACTTCTCAAATTCCATTACACTACCTCACAACAACATTACATTAATTCAAAACAATATTATTCTCTCCACTACTTTAACTTCAACTTGGACTGATCTACATGTCCCAACAAAATATTCATCACCCAAAATCTATCTTTTATTATCTTTGACACTTTATTTAACATCTTACTACATTAAATTACTTTTCTCATCATTTGAAATAGCATCTTTAGCACATTAAAACATGATATTTAACATTAATTACCTTGAACATTCGTAAACAATTTAACCGTGACATTTTACTACTGATCAGCTGACATTCCTAGCCAAGTGAAAACACATTTCAAAATTGTGCAAATTACATGAAATACATATGATTATCAATCCTTACATCTACCATCATTGTTTTCCCTCTTTCTGACTCTGGTACTATGTAAACCGCCTGCCGGTCGGTCTAGTTATTTACTAGTTTCAAAATTACACAAATTATATAAAACATATTTTTATCAATTCTTACCTCTAACACAATAAAATAATACATTGAACACAATAAAATATAGAATGAACACAGTATACTGAATGTATGAAACCCTATTTATCAAAGCAGAATACAAGCGTTCAATTAGCGCAACATTGATTTATCATTTTTAATTTACAAAATTTAAATTCGTTGCTCGTCTGAGCAACCTCCCATCCACACACGCTATTGTATTTTATGTTGGACTGTAGCGCCCATTCGCGTTCACAAAGACTGCATAGTTGGAGGAATTGAACATCTCCGTGTCTTTGCTTCGGCTTTACATTTTAAAGATTTTGGATATCGACATATCCTCGTTTTATACTTATAAGCCCTTAAAACGGGTCTACCACCTGGCTATGCTGTCCCCACGTGGACAGAGTGGCAGCCGCTGTTCCATAGTTCCTGGATTTCCCCTAGTTTCACCCCCTATTAATTTCTAATATCAACCAATTTCAAGTCAGCTATGGTCAAGGGACTTGATATGGCCATAGCTGACCGCTAGCCAAAACCACGATTAGTGCTGGTAAGGCAGTAATCGCCCGAAAAGTCGGGGAAATCAAACTTTCACTTCAATGCCTGTTCTATCCATCAATATTATGTACGGCACGAGAGTCTAACATGGCACAAATTAAATTTGTACGAAAAAAGGTGTGCCGTACATTTTCACCATTCGGCCTCCGATGGAGGTAACACTCACTGTTACCCCCAACCCATTCCACTATCTACTGGGGCACAGGCCACCCCAGCAATAGCGCCTTAATAACTAAATAATAAAATTATATAAAACATTATAATGTGACTTTTTCATTAATCATTTAACTCATTCATAACTTTCTACAATTATATTTCTTAAAATTTTTAAATTTATTATTAACATTTGTTTCTCTTTATATTTCAGTTATTATTACTTTTTAAATTATTATCTCAAGTTACTTTCATTATTGCATTTAAAATTTTTTCAATTGAGTTAAACATCTGTAAACATTTTATTATATCTGACTGATAATCATAAATTTTTTATACTTACAGTCCATTTAAACTGACATACACAAAATATATACACCATACACCAATACTTTCACGTTACTTCTGAAACATTTAACAAAAATGTTATTTCAAATCAAACAATTTAACAATTAAATACCAAATTCACATCTCCTGAAATAATGTAAATCCATTAGAAAATTCAATTATATAACCTTTGAATCAATTAAAAATATTTAAACCATTTCAAATTATTTTAATTAAATTAATTATTGAAAACACAAGTTCCATTGCTATCAAAACAATTACAATTCGCTAATTACTGTCTCCAAAATTAATTTTGTTATTTATTTAGATTGCAAATATTAATATTATTATTATCACAACCATCTACATACACATTGTTTACCTGACATTCTACAATACACACAAATAAATTTACTAAACATTTATTTACAAATCTTCATCCTTATTTATTCAGTTATATCACACTTCAATGTCCAAGGTTGCGAGGTCAAAAACCATAAAACAAAATATTTAAAATTGTCCATTGATTGTTTTCTGGTTTAGCCTCCATCGTCAAAAATTAGTCTTTGTTTTAAATAACACTTTTCGATTTTATTGACACACATATTGCTATTTTGTGTGTCATAACCACAAAAATCAAATTCATCCGTTTTATCAAAATAATCATGAAACAAGTCAACATTAAGTATTTCTGTCAAGTCTCCAATAGTAATTATATTCATTATCGGGTTATTTACTTTTTTATTATAAATTAAATCATTATTGTTTAGACACACTTCTAACCTTACTTTCCACTCATCATAATCTCTCTTTAATTCATATAATTCTGTCTCTCTCTCAACACCCAACTCTCTATCTAAACTTCTCTCATCATAATGCCATATCACACTTTCTCTCTCATTCCATGCAGAGGGTACTAACTCATTTAAACATTTCCTGACTTCTCCAGGAACAACAAAAAACTTCAAAAAACAATTATTTGTAGAATACTTGTCTACCCAATATATACGTGAAGATCTTTCTTCACCCCCCATAACACCTTGGAAAACATTTACCCTCTGTTTCATACCCATAATATAACTCTCTTTCCACTCATTATCTAACTCATCAACACACATTAACATTCCATCATTACATTCCACAACTTCATCAGTACTCTCGCTATTTATTTTCAACGCATCACTCTCAGATACTACCTTTTCGAATATATTACTATTCTCAATCTTATTTTCATTATTTTCGACATCATCATTATCATTTCTTAACTCTTTATCTAGTACCACATTTTTACACTTGTCATTACAATTTTCGTTAGTATTACTCTTACTCTGTTCTAATCTATTCAAACTATTTCTTATTATTTCATTGGTATTTTCTAAACGTTTATTCTTTTCTTGTACATCATTTATTAATTCATCAAATTTCACACTTATACTCTGCTGAAACTGAATATTCTGTTCTTCAAATTTTATTCTCTGTTCATCTAATTTACCGTTACAATCACTTTTCATTTCATTCAACGTTATCTCGTTACTATCAAAACGTTTATTTAATTCGTTAAATTGATTCAACATAATACTTTGTAACTTTCTTATTTTTGGTTATTATTCTATTTTATTCAGATCACAACTCCCACTTACCTTTCAACTTGGATCTGGCCGGATCGAGTAGTGGCGGTACACCCATTTCGTTTGACGAACTATGACAGCACATCCAATGAAATAAGGTTTTTTAAATGACTTTGATTACCAAAATGTATCAGTTAAAAGATACTGGTTTTTTATTTTACGATTATTAAACAACTTTTCCATGTATAAAATACAAAAACGTTACTCTCTCCACAAGGTGTTTTAACTTTTGAAGTACAGCATTATAAATTTCTTATAACATAATAAATACCTTACCTTACTCTAGTGCACATAAAAACACAGCCCAGCCTGCCATTCTCACATACACTCAATTTATTTTAATAACCCCTCCCCTGATCATTTTAATTAACCCACACCCTTAAACATGTGGCGAAATACTCCAGCCGGCAACGTGGTTTTCGCTCGAACTCACTATTCCGCGTTTTAATTGATACTGGTGTCCGAAAATAAATGTATATGTTCTGCACTTTTACTTGACCGCGGTCACATACTTTGTTATTGTTAGTTGTTACATTAATTATAAAAAATTTGTTTCTGAGCCCGGTTGACGGCCTGCGCAGGCGGGAGTCGACAACGAACTGCCGGCGTCTCTCAGTCCCCCACTCCGGGAGCATTTTAGTCAAGACGACGGACATCAATGCCTTCCAGTTAGTCGTCCCAGTTTCGACTCATACTAGTCACGTAGTTGTTGGAGTGACGATAGCAGACGATTTCAAATAGGCACTGGCTAATGTCATAAAAGTGGGTGGGACTTAAAACAGCATTTCCGCAAGATCTTGAAGAAAACGACAAAGATTATTCTCTCTAGCCATCTTGGTTTTTGTTAGAGCGTCACTTGGAGCGTGATTGAGCAGTTGCGTATGTGCGCTGCCACACACAGGTACAAAGTTCTCAGAATTTTGTGGAGGTAAATTCTTCAGCCGTGTTACACCACTGATTGCGTTTCGCTTTGTTTCCAACTGTTTCTCAACACTGGTCTGTTATACGAACAAATACGTTGCACAATGACAATCCGCCCAAAAACGAAATAAATAAAAATATAAATATATGCCCCAAACGGTTAAAATAAAACACCCAAAATTCGACCCGCTACAATACCCCCTCGATGAGAATTCTGCTGTCCATGACAGAAGAAATCTCATCGATAACCCCGAAGAGGACCGGTGAGGAACTGGTGCCACAACCCCCTTGTTCTTAATCTCATGGGTACACGACCCCCCTGGCTCAGTGACCATGGACTCATCTGAACGAGATCACTGGACTTCTCTATAAGAGATCCCAACACCGAGAAATTGATCAGACTCGCACCACGGCCCACCTTGCCTTCTAACATGCTACCCCCAAAGATCCTCAATCCCTGGCTAAAATCATTCCAGCTCCTCCGCCGATATGGATCCCCTTTTTGCAAGCTGGGCTGCCTTTAGCAGATACTGGGCTCACACACATTAACATTACATATTATCATAACACATTAAAATAAAAACTTCCTTTTAAAATTTATTAAAAATTTAAAAAATTCAAAAATCAAAAAATAATCGTTTATCAAAAAATTCTCTTCCTCTTTTTTCTAATTTTTGTTTCATGACTTAACCTAAACATTCCTATTAATACAAATACATCCTTACTCTAGCATGAGAACAATTTATAGCCTACCAATATAAAGCAATACAATAAAAGAAACATCATTAATACAGACACAATAAAATAATCATTACTCAACATATTCACTCGCTGGCAGGCGAAACATCAAAAATTTTTTTTTTTTTTCAAAAAAAAATTTAAAATTTTCAAAATTTTAAAATTCAAAAAAAATTATTCATTAAATATTTATTAAATTTATTTATTAAATATCATTTATTAAAATTATTCAAAGATTAGTTTGAATTAATCAAACAAACAAATTAAAATTGAATTCCCACTCTACAAGCTTAGTAGGTGTATGAACTCATCAGCTGATCATAACTAGGTCAAGTCCCAAAACCCTTGACCTACATATGTTATGTATAATTTCTGAAAACACTTTAAATATCTGTAATATCCTAACTTGAAATACAAAACATAATAACATAAAATATTTATAATAAACACAATATTAATATAAATAATAATTAAATTGGCATTTAAATCCTTTAAATTAAACACTTCTTGACTTTCCATTATTTTCAAATTTTATCAAAATTCTGTCACTGGTTGAAACAAAAAAATAAACAATTATATATTCTTTATTATAAATTCCTCTTTCTTTTCAACAATCTTACTTTAATATACTGTGGGTGATGTAAATTATTTATTCTCGTTTTTCTGTATTAGATTTCTATACATATATAAACTTTCTCCCCCTGACTCTAATATTCATCAACTTCAACTCCCATGACACCCAACTCTATCAAAAATATCTACTAATCAGGACATTCTAAACCCCAACTTATCATTTAACACAATTCGCCGCCTTCTCCCCATATATAAAAAAAAATACTCTCTAACCCTTTGTACATAGGATACGTGTTTCCTTCCCAAAAACTCATTTCCCTTATTTGGCCCCCGGATTTTACCTAAGGCGACCCCAGCCCCACTAAATCTATCCTAATCCCGTCCCAACCCTTGTTGTGGACTCCCCAAATACACTACCCCCTAATACAAAATTGCCATCCCCAAAAATCTCACTCTCATTACCTCACTACAAATACACAAAATAACCTCATTAACTATAAAAACAACAATATCATTCAAATCTACATAAAGTCTCCATTACCACTGTGTCAACATTAATACTTCACCAACTTCTATAACATACATTAACTCAAAAACAACATTACATTATATTCATCTCCATCATTTCACATTCAGCTTTTAATTCAACTTGGACAGGTCTGCATGTCCCATAAAACATTTATCACCCATGAATTATCTTTTATTAATTTGCATAAATTGTTATTTTATTTCTCATATTCTTTTTGTCTTTACTTCAAAATATCTGTAGCCCACTAAACATTAATTACTTGTAACATTTACAAACCAATATACCAGTGACATGGTATTGTTGATCAGCTGATATCCTAACATAATTAAAACACCATGGATACCTTTCAAAATTGAACAGTTACATGTAATACATTATCAACACTTACTTCTATTATGTTGATTGCCTGCCAGGCGTCTAATGATTGGCTTAGAAAAAAAATTACACACATAATGAAAATACATTTTATCACAACTATATCTAACACACAACAACAAAATGATACCTTTAAAATTATAGTATGAACCTTATTTTACGAATAGCAATAAACCTGGATTATTAGCATACATCAAACAAACAATTCTCTTTTAAATAATTTATATAAAAATTTATAAACATTATTATTTAAAATTTTTCATTAACTCTTTCTATTTATCATCATGATGAATTTATCCTGTGTTGTAATCAGATTTTCATAAATTCTAAATTTATTATTAACATATTTTTAATCATTATGTTCCACAGAACAAACCATTTACCATTTATTTACTTATTAATTATTATTAAATCAAAATCTCACCAAACAATTTAATTACCTTATAAAATTCAAACACATAATATTCAATCACACTATCTAAACATCTCAACTTATTTAATTCATTTGATTATTAAAATAACATATTTCAATTATTATCAACATTCTACAAATCATTAACTATTGTCTTCATAATTATTTTCTTATTTAATTGGAATGCCAAAATATTAATAATATTATTATTATTAATACAACATTTTCTAAAACATATACACATTACACTTCACAATACACACAAATGAATTCACTATTATTTACAAAATATACGTCAAAACTGTTCAAGTGTATCTCACTTCATGTCCAAATCTGCCATGTCAAACAACCATAAAACAAAATGTTTAATTGTCTTTTATTGTCTTACAGTCTACCCTCCATCGTCCCAAATCAACCTTGGTTTTATATAACACTGTTGCTTTTTATTTACAAACAAATGGTTACTTTGTGTGTCATAACCAGAACAACCAAATTCACTCATTTTACCAGAATACTCATTAAACCAGTCTACGTTAGGTATTTTTGTTAAGTCTCCGTCATTACATTCATTCACTATCGGTCTAATTATTTTTATCAAATCATTGTAATCATTATTATTCAAATATATTTCTAAGCCTTCTTTCCATTCATCATACTTTCTATTCAAATTATACAATTCTGTTACATACCATTCTCTATTTACCTCTCTCTCTTCATAACACCCCATCACACTCTCACAATTATTCCGGACAGAGGGTACACAATTACTCCACAAAAATAAACACCTCAATTCATCTACCAATACGGGACTCTTGCCCTTCAACCACAACACTTGTGGACTCAATAAATCATCATAAACATCATAAATAATAAAGGGAAAATTTGCCCTCTGTTCCCACTCTACCACAACATTATTTTTTCTCTCTCTCTCTAACTCACTGACACACATTAACATTTCATAATCACTACCTTCCACCAACTCATCAATACTCTCATTCTTTATTTTTACCGTATCACTTTCTGATACCAATTTCTCAAACACATTATTATTCTCGTTATTATTAACATCATTTTTATTCATTAACTCATTGCCTAACACAACACTGTCATTACAGCTTTCGTTAGTATTATTCTTACTCTGTTCTACTTTATTCGAACTAATTTTTGTCATTTCATTGGCATTTCCAAGACATACACTCTTGTCTTGTATGTTATTTATCAACTCGTCAAATTTTATATTTATATTTTGCTGAAACTGAATATTCTGGTCTTTAATTTCTTTAAAATTGATCTCGTTTTGAATATTTTGTTGTTCGCATTTTATTTTCTGTTCATTAAAATCATTAGTTAATTGGTCTAATTTATTGTTCATGTTTTCAAATTTATTGTCCATTTTTTCAAATTTATTGTCCATTTTTCGTAAGAAACTCATTATATCAGTTTCCTCTGATTGTTTATTTTGTTTAGTTGAAACGGGTGTCAATTGAATCCCCGAATCAATGTCTGTTTCATTTACTTGTGGTTGAGACGCAATCGGCGTGGAATGAGCTATTACATTACTGCCGCCAGCTGTTTCTGTAACGGCACCCGTCTCCCCCCTCAACATGCCACTTTCATCCAGTGATTGCGACTCAAGGCCACTTTCACTCATTTCTACGTTAGTTATATTGCTTTGTTTAGTATTCTCAGACATTTTTTCTAGTTTATAGCTTAGTTTTACTTAAGTGTTAACTACAATTGATTACTCTTCCCTTCCAAAACGTTATACTACAGCATATATAAAATAAACCTTACCATAATTACGTACATTTCACGTAACTAAAATTTCGCTTTCATAACCGTACCTAATTCAATGCACTGTCAAAATGTAGGCCGGTGTAATACAACTTTTTTGTTGTATTACATCCTGCAGTCACGGCACCAATTGTAACTTTATTCTTTTTTGGTTGGTTATTACTCTATTTTATTCAGATCACAACTCCCACTTACCTTTCAACTTGGATCTGGCCGGATCGAGTAGTGGCGGTACACCCATTTCGTTTGACGAACTATGACAGCACATCCAATGAAATAAGGTTTTTTAAATGACTTTGATTACCAAAATGTATCAGTTAAAAGATACTGGTTTTTTATTTTACGATTATTAAACAACTTTTCCATGTATAAAATACAAAAACGTTACTCTCTCCACAAGGTGTTTTAACTTTTGAAGTACAGCATTATAAATTTCTTATAACATAATAAATACCTTACCTTACTCTAGTGCACATAAAAACACAGCCCAGCCTGCCATTCTCACATACACTCAATTTATTTTAATAACCCCTCCCCTGATCATTTTAATTAACCCACACCCTTAAACATGTGGCGAAATACTCCAGCCGGCAACGTGGTTTTCGCTCGAACTCACTATTCCGCGTTTTAATTGATACTGGTGTCCGAAAATAAATGTATATGTTCTGCACTTTTACTTGACCGCGGTCACATACTTTGTTATTGTTAGTTGTTACATTAATTATAAAAAATTTGTTTCTGAGCCCGGTTGACGGGCGGCCTGCGCAGGCGGGAGTCGACAACGAACTGCCGGCGTCTCTCAGTCCCCCACTCCGGGAGCATTTTAGTCAAGACGACGGACATCAATGCCTTCCAGTTAGTCGTCCCAGTTTCGACTCATACTAGTCACGTAGTTGTTGGAGTGACGATAGCAGACGATTTCAAATAGGCACTGGCTAATGTCATAAAAGTGGGTGGGACTTAAAACAGCATTTCCGCAAGATCTTGAAGAAAACGACAAAGATTATTCTCTCTAGCCATCTTGGTTTTTGTTAGAGCGTCACTTGGAGCGTGATTGAGCAGTTGCGTATGTGCGCTGCCACACACAGGTACAAAGTTCTCAGAATTTTGTGGAGGTAAATTCTTCAGCCGTGTTACACCACTGATTGCGTTTCGCTTTGTTTCCAACTGTTTCTCAACACTGGTCTGTTATACGAACAAATACGTTGCACAATGACAATCCGCCCAAAAACGAAATAAATAAAAATATAAATATATGCCCCAAACGGTTAAAATAAAACACCCAAAATTCGACCCGCTACAACTTATTATATCCATTTCATCGGATTGTTTATTTTTATTGGTTAGAACTGGGGTCAACTGAATCCCAGAATCAACAGCTGTTTCACTTAATTGCATTTGGGCAGCTATTGGGGTAGAATGAATGATTACATTGCCGCCAACAGCTGTTTCTGTAACAGCGCTCAGCTCAGCTGTCCGCATATCACTTTCATTCAGTGACTGTGACTCAAGGTCACTTTCACTCATTTCTACGTTAGTTATATTGCTTTGTTTAGTATTCTCAGACATTTTTAACTGATTTATTTTTACTTACGTAATAACTACAAATGATTAATCTCCTTTCAAACCCTTATACTACAACATATATAAAATCAACCTTATATCATAATTACGTAAGTTTACATAAATACAATTTCCCCTTCCTAACCATACTTCATTCTCTGTACTGTCAAAATATAGGCCGGCGTAATACAACTTTTAATTATATTACATCCTGCTGTCACGGCACCAGTTGTAACCCTCGGTTACTTTTTTAATAATGAATTATATTATATTGCAAACTTCCACTTGCCTTTTGCGTCTTAATCTGGCCTGATCTCTAAGTGGGGACAAACCCCGTTCGTACGGCGAACTTGACAGCACATCGAATGAAATAAGGTTCTTGAAATGACTTTGCTTACCAAAATATATCATTTGAAAATAATAGTTTTTTATTTTACGGTTATTAAACATCTTTGACATGTATAAAATATGAAAAAATATTACTCTCTCCACATGATGTTTTAAATTTTGAAGTACAGCATTAGCAATTCTTTTATCATAATAAATACCTTACCTTATTCTATATCATTCAGACTGCCCAGCCTGCATTTTACACACACACACGCACTCTGTTAAAAATCCCTTAACATTTTTGAAAAATACCCTTCCCTGCCGGCACGTGGTTATCACTCGAGACTGATTTCTTTCATAATAAATGGTATAACCGTCGAACCAAATAGATCTGTGTGTTCCTCGAATACGCACTACCACCACGGGCACATTATTGTTGATGTAAACTCACTTTTGATAGTTAAACTTATAAAATTCTGACGAGCCCTTTTTGGTCAATGTCTGGCCAGACACGGTTTCTAGGCGAAACTGGGGAGAGCCGCTATGTGTTCACGGCCAACTGAATTACTTCATTTTAGGTGGAAACCAAGACCTCCTGGTTCTTCGTCGTAGCTTCGTCCTATTCAAACCATACAATTATTTGTGTGCTGATCGTCTACGATATTTGTGCAGCACTGGCTGACGTCACAAGATAGGCGGGCCTTAAGCTCTACGTCCGGCCACATGGTAGATTAAGGGAACAGAATTTGTTCTCTTGGCCATCTTTGACTTTCATACAGGCGTCAGTCTGCGCACATGGTCGTGTGATGCATACGGGTGCGCTGCCACACACTTACAAAGTTCTTGGAAACGGAGGCTGGGTGAATTCCTCTGTACTGATTGCATAATTGTCGAGGTGTATTTCGCCTTTGTTAGAAACTGTTCCATACACTACAATACGTGGCCTGGTCACCGTTGAAAATAAACTTTACAAATATTTTAATAAAACGCCAAAAATTCAATAAAATGAAATAACCCGCAAATTTGGCCCGTTACAACTACCACATTAGATACGGCCATATGGGGGCCATAAAAGTGATAAAAGCTTTAGAGGAACAAGTTTATATAAAAAATATTTATCGAAAGGTAAACAAAACTATTCAAAAATGTAAGTTAATATTTGCCAAAAGGTAAAATGCAACAATTCAAAAAAGGAGGGTATGATGATACCTATAATATCAAGTCAGAAATTAGAAAGGGTATTCCTTGATGTATGTGGGCCGTTTCCTCGCAGTGGAGGCAAACACAGATACAAATTCGTAGTCATCATGTTCGATCACTTCACCAAATATACAAAGTTGTACTCCATTAACCGTGCAACAACAAAGAAAATAATTGAGATTATATTAACCAAGTTTATACCTGAAGTGGGAAAACCGACGGCCATAATAACCGATCATGGAACCCAGTTTAAAGGAAATTTGTGGAAAAATAAACTCTGGGAACATGATATTAAAACTTACAAAACATCCGTTTATCACCCCAGCAGTAACCCAGCTGAGAGAGTACTTAGAGAAGTGGGTCGAATACTGAGGACCTACTGCCACAATAAACAAAAAGAGTGGCACAATTATGTAAAATCCACTGAAGAATTTATAAACCTAGCTTACCACAACTTCACTGAAGCCACACCATACACAATGATGTTTGAGCGGCCACCGCCTAGAGAGATAACTGATATGATTCAATTTCCCACCAACACCGAATATCAATTCGAGAAAAGAAAATTCTACAACAGAATAGCCGAAAAGGTAGAGCAACAAAAGAATAAATACTCTAAGAACCAGAAAAAGACTATTAAATACGATGTAGGAGAAAGGGTACTCATAAAAAACAGAGAATTACCCAGCTCCATAGAAGGCATTACTAAAAAGTTACTATTATTATACGTAGGACCATACACCATAACAAGAGATAAGGGCAATAACACTTATGAGATCACTCACCCCGTCACTAAGAAAATAAAGGGTGTATACAATCAGGCATCAATTAAGAAATATTATGACGATCAATAATGACTGAAAAAACTTAAAGTAAAAAACCAACAGAAATACTTTAAATAAAGAAAAATAACGTGACAAACGAACCAGTTTGCCAATATCATAAAGAAAAAGATCTCAAATGAATTTCAAAATTCAAAAAAGTTATGCAAGGACAGCTTACACAAATATTTCGAGAATATTTTAGAACAATTAAAAATGGAGAGATAAAAGTTACAAGGAATCCATATAAAGTAAGAGCAACCAACTTACTACAACATTTAAATAAAAAATAATAATAGAGGAAACTGAATAATAACTCTCACTAAACTGAACATAATTACTTTCAAAGATTAAAAAACTAAGTCACTGAAAATTTATAAACTGGCAAAGATAACCTGTTATTAATTACCGATAGCTTGTAACACTTTTACTACACTACAATAAACAAATTATACCTACACAGTATATTATTTAAGTTTAACTGATGTAAGGGTGTGTATTTTTATTGTTTTAAACATTAGTAATCCTTTTAACGTAATCTCAAGAACCCGTGACAAACGAACAATAATAATTTTGTGTATAATTTCTACAGACGCCATTACTGAAAGTCTGTTATTAAGTTCAGATATCGATTTGTCAAACCCTGTAGAGGTGTCTCATATATCCGGAGCAATTGTATTACAAAAGGAAACATAATTTGTACTAAATGAATAATTAATCGTTAACCAAAAAATAAATAAGTATTGAGTGGTAACCACGGTGTTATAATTTCATTGGGAGGTGGATAATAATTTATGTACATTTTAGCAGACAAGAAGTGTTGACGACTAGCGACCGCACAGCCGACGCAACGAACTACTGGCCGAGACAGGCGGAACATTTGAATTATTCAAACCGCCTGAGCGGCGCAGGCCATACACATTTAAAATTTTTTTAATTGTTTTAATAAAACAATTTGGCGCCACCAGGATTTTCACACCCCTAGTGAACAACAGGTAAGAACAACGAGACCTGGTTATTCGTACGTTCGCAACGGACGAAATCTGCGTAAGTTGCATTCATTTGAACGACGAATAGAGAAGACACGTTACACCCAGTACACACATACAAAATCTGATTCACATTTTACAGAATAAAACGGTAGCCGTACACACGACTATATTACAGATTGACGCATCCAACGTGTGGCAGAATAACACGACAGAGACCACACATATACATTACAATATTCATATTTGCATCATTGTTATTGTTAATAACGTCACGTAAATGTATATAGTCATCCGTGCGCAATCGTGCTTGATTAAAACTAATGTATCGCAAACGTTCGCTTCTATTTTTGTGTACATGTCCACTACATACTGATGAAATAAGTGTCGACATTTGAGTATGTGGTTATCTGCCTGTTCCCGTATCATCCATCGATATGCGTAATAGTTCATGCAGCTAACTTTTTTATTAGTTTCTTCACCTGTAAATAAAAAACAATTAGTTACACAGAATTACTTACATGTTGTAAATATTGTAGATATCGTAAATGTTGTAAATAATGTAAATGTTGGTTGTACCCGTTGAAGGATTACGTTGTTGGATATTAATATGATAGCCATCCTCTCCTTCCCAGAAAATAAGTGGATATTGCAGAGCATCATATGAACGATGAATATCGTGTATGGTTTGTACGGTATTATCGCGACGCATAATTTTGATATCTCGCTGGGCAAATTGATCACCAACAATAACAATGGCCACTTCATTAATAGTTGGAGCATTAAACCGACCAGCGTGTTGCCCAGCTGGACTTTTGTCGGCTTTGATCACGACCATGTAATTATCACTTTGCATTCTTTCCTAAGCATGTTTGAATAATTGAATGAGCTGATTTCTTTCATTTAACATCGTTTCTAGAGATGCAACAATGGCCCTTTCTGTAATTTCTTCAATGCGATTGTAATGGCAGCGAATGTTAACTTGCTCTGCTTCGTCTCCCATGAAATAAATTTGCAAGAATTTTGGATCTTGATTTGGCATTGCAAGTAAAGAGCCGATTTGGTGATACACTTGTCCTTGAATTGTGAATGTGGTATCGAAGTGACGACCATCGTTATTTCTAACGATTTTCTTGGCGCCAAATGATGTCATTTGGAAGCAAGAATTGAATTTTCGTATTTTTCATAGAAACAATTTGGAATCGGCAGTATCACCTATTAGTAATGAATTTAATGGTTCAGGCGGTGGATGCAATTCTGGTAAAACAACTTTTCCGGCAGCGCAACACATTCCAGGAGTTTCATTTTTAAATTTTAATGCATGACAAAATTGACATACTTTATTCATATCTCCAATAATTATTTTTGAATGTGATGAGTACTCAATTTCTGGATCGTATTCAAATGCAAGGCGGTTAAATGGTGCTGCTATTAATGCCCGTCATACTTGAATTCGTTGTCGTTCTGCTAATAGATGAAGGCCTCTGTTTTCATTAGTTAAACGTTGACGTGCCTGTCTGTGTCGTAATCTGTCTGCTTCTAAATGTTGACTGCGCTGCTCTCCACTTTCTTGCGCGCGTGAACGTACATTTAAATTCCTAATATTTTCATTCTCCTGCGAGTGTTGTCATCGCGCCTGCTCGTTTTGAGCATGTTGCGATTTTCGACCGATGTTTGCCCGCCATCTTCTTTGCATTTTTCTATCACAAATTTCACAAATGTATATATGAAAATAAAACGTTTTAATTGTAACATTTTATAAATACATCACGTAGCATTGCGGTTATATTGAATTTCCTTAAATTGATTTGTTGTTTGCAGCACATTCCTAAACAAAATGTAAATAGAACCTACCATTGAGGTTATATTGAATTGCCGGTAATTGATTTGTTGTTTGCAGCACATTCCTAAACAAAATGTAAATAGAGTATTATATTCACCACTAAACAAAATGTAAATACAGTATTATATTTACCACTGTGTTTTTTAATCACTGTATTTTTCACCCCACCTCCCAACATGGACCAAAACAACTATCCTATTGTTGCTTCTCCCGTTGCATAAAATATTTCTGGCAAGTTGGTTGAAATCGGTCCTGCCGTTTTTCATATTTTCCATTTTTGACAACCCCCCCTCAAGCCGCCCATTTATTAAGCCCAAGGGCCCAAAAATTTTCAGTGGTGCATACATGCATGTAAAATTGTTACTTCCACCGAAATTCCCTTTAATTCGATACCCCATATGCTGTATTTTCCAATTTTTACCCCCCCCCTTGGCCAAACTGACACCCCAACCACCCAAAAATTTTCAATAGTGCATACATGCATGTAAAATTGTTACTTGCATGGAAATTCCCTTTAATTTTATACCCCATATGCGGTATTTTCATTTTTTCCTATTTTTACCCCCCCCCCTCGGGCCAACCTCACAATCGGCACATGTAAACCTTACTCTGAACCTAACGAACATATGGTGCGAATATGAGCTCTATCGGATAAGTGGTTCAAAAGTTTTAAGAACATGTGCAGACGTACACTGAATTTTTATATATAAAGATTCCCGTAAATCAGACCTTGGACATCTTGTATAATAACTTAATCAAATCCAATAAATTAGATGCACAATCCACGAACGAATTAATCTGCATACTGAGAGTTATCTTACAACAGAATTATTTTACTTTTAATGGACGTTATTATATTCAAAAAGACGGACTTGCTATAGGCTCACCATTGTCCGGCTTGTTGGCCGACATTTATTTGAACTCTTATGAGAACAATTACTTTCTTAATAATCACAAGTTCACCAATAACACTATTTTTTATTGTCGTTATGTTGATGACACCTTTTTGATTTTCAATGGAACTACACGCCAGCTAAGCACTAAGCACTTTGAAAAACAGCTTGAATGCCGTAAATGATAATATCCAGTTCACCATGGAAACTGAAGTAAATAATGCACTAAATTTTTTGGATTTAACCATAACTAAACAGCACAACAACCTGAAATTTGGAATATATAGAAAGCCTACCACCACTGATGTGACTATACATGCAGATTCACACCACCCTTATTCGCAAAAATTAGCAGCGCATAATAGTTTCGTACACAGGCTTTTGAGTGTCCCCCTCGATGTCAAATTCAATGTCGAATTAAATACAATCAAACATATTGCTGCTGCTAATGGTTATGATTGCCGGATGGTGGATAACATTCTTAGGAAATACAAGGCTAAGAAATCCAAACAATTAAATAATATAAAAACCAAAAATAAGTAGATCTCAACCACATACACGGAGATAATGCCCAAAATTCTAACGTCTGTTTTTAATAGGCTTGGTTTCACCACCGTTTTCAAAACCAATAATAGCCTTTGGAATTCGGTTTGCCAGGCTGTTCACACACAAATAGAGTCAAGGACGGGTGTATACAAGTTTATATGCGATGATTGTGAATGTTTCTACATTGGTCAAACGGGGAGACCTCTTACTAAAAGGTTTCGGGAACACACTCCACATAATCTCATCAATAAAGGTGTTTCTATAGATAATATAAAATCTAATTTTACACGACATTTAATTACATGCAACCATTCGTACACGAATTTTAATACGAACTTAATACCCTTACATTATTTGTAGTAATTATTGTGTTATATGGATGCATGGGAAGAATTTGAAATCTATAGTGGACATAATAACCCAGATATTCATGATGGCATACTTAATGATAAATTAAATTTAAAATCAAACCCGTTATATGACACCGCGCTAAATCGATTATGAGATAACACACGGCGAGACACGCGTTTGTTCACTGTCCAATGGGCCTCGCGCAGTGCACTGTGTCGGACGCTCCTATAAGTTTCATATGTGCGTTTCATGTGAATTTTAATATTTGATGATCTCCTCGTGAGTGATAATTATCTGATAAAGGGTCATATGAGTATAAACGCGTCATAAATATACATCCTTGAAGTCACTGGACGGTTTCAATTAAGGTAAATTATTTACTATATAAAGTGACTTGGACCGTACAAATAATAATGTTTAAAAAAAGATTGTCTTTGCTTAGCTGTCTTTTTTCCTGATCATAGCCTCAATATATAAACAAATAAAGGGTCTGACAAGGAAGCATTATGGTTTTGAAGTGTCTGTAGTGTGGACAGTAGTGACAGGGGATTCACATGTTCAGTGTTTCAGTACCCACAGTGCTCTTTTAGTAGCTTCTAAAAAATATCTTGCAACATATCATGCTTTAGTAGACAGAATTTTTTTAAAGGTGTGACTCAGTTCATTAAACATGGCAATTTTTTTGCATTTTAGTATTGGCCATCATAGAAAGTGCCTAGTTGGAATATTATATTGTTATCCATATAAAAAAGTCAGAGCCAATTTGACATTGAAAAAGAAGTCACGATGAGGTGTCTGAACTATCCAAACAACATATAATATTAATACTGATATAGTAGGTTTTCACAGCCCAAGTTTATGTTTGTTTCTTTTTGTTCTTCATAGTGTTATACTGTACTCTGTTGGTGTTTGAACTTAAGCCAGCCATTTTGGGTGCAACTGGGTAGTTTATCTTCATGTCACTGGATCTGGATTTTGATCTTGACTTACCACAGAGTTATCAGAGAGCGACGAGGCATAAGCAGTTCATTACAGCTCATACGAAGGGGATTAAGGGGCCCATCAATTGATAACTAAATGCTAAGTCTCGCCCAACTTTAACATGATATTCTCCCATAAAAAACCCTTACACCCACACCCTCAAAGTAGATTCTTACATGTCCCTCCAAACACATGGACAGGATAATTTGAAGACTGTATAAACACATTTTTTTGTGCCACTGTCCTTTTGTTCTACTGTGTATATTTCTTAATGTGTAATGAAACTGTATCCATTGTTGATACCAGTGTTGGTTTTTTTTAATGTTATGTTTATTGGAAAACTGTGTGAATGTGATATGTTTACTGGATTTCACTATAATGAGGTCATCTAACTTATCAACATAAGTTAAGGAGATATATATATATATATATATGTAAATGCTTTTTGGTGGTGAGGTATTAATTTTTTCTAGTTCTAAATACTTATTTAGAAAGTATAAAATTACCATCAGAAATACAATTATTTAAATTCATAAAAAGCTGTCAAAAGTTTTGTTGACAGGAAACTTCTGTTAGTTAGTATGTACTCTGATAATGTCTTAAGTGAAACAAAACATGCATGATGACAGTATAAAGTCTCCTGAACAAACAGAACTAAGTGCATTTTATTTTGTATTCAGTTGTGTAACAGTATGATTTGTTTACAGTTGCTAGACATAAGTAGTAATGGTGCAACCATAGTGATAAAAGAAGAATCAAATGAACAAGGATCTTCTGAAGAGCATGTGTATATTGTTGAAAACAATATTTCAGAACAAGTCAAAGCTGTGGAGGTAAATTTTGGTTTCATTGATTTTATGTAAATTTTTAATTTTGATTAAAATGTTTTATACAGTTAGAGTGTCAAGCAACCAGAAAGTCACTTTTCTGGGGCATTTGTGTTATCGTTTTCTGTAACAAAAGTCTACTATCCTTTGTAAAATAAAAAATATGGTGAGAATTAAGCCTCTTGTTGACTAGAGTCAACTACAATTGGTATGTTGTTTGGTAAATTTTCATTTTTTACTTGCATGAAAATTCCTCATACATAACGTTTTTCTTGTGACTGTTCAATTATCAGGAAAATGCATGCTCTTCTGTGTATAACTTAGGCTTTTTTATTTATTGCTATGTCTACAGTTTTCTGTACTAACTCATGTACTCAGAAGTAACTGTATTAGCTGTTATATCAGTTGTAAAATAAACAATATTCCATCCAATATATTTTGAGTAAAGTGACTAATCATTCCCACTTGTCTTCAAAAGTCAGAAAAGCTTAAAAGAATGGCAGTAATGTTGCAAGGCATGGAAAGCTGTCATGATGATGATGATGATGCTCTCCATCCAGGCTTACACCCAAACTCATGTATTTGCAAGCATTTGTGTATTTTTAAACTCATCAGCATATATTCCACATGATTGTGTTTTGTAATACATTTTAACAATTAATTTGTGTGAATGGGGAATTTTTTTAATATAAAGAAAAAACGTGAAATGAAACCACTGTCACCCATAAATTCATTATGTTATCTGTATTCAATATGTTTGATCCTTAATATTATTGTATTAGCATAAGAACAACAAAATTTATGTTTACCAAACTCTTGCATTTATCAAAAGTTGCATTAAGTGTCAAAAATAAAAATTATTGTATGTGACTAGAAACTATTCCTTTATTTGGTAGCTAAAGAACCCAGACTTATTTTTTATATTTTTTCCAGTGAATAATAATTATACCTTTATATATAACTATCATTATAGGCGGTAAAGTACTGCCTACCTTAATTTTAGTGTATACTTCTTTGGGAACAAAAATTGTGTGAATAGAACGTATTTTTAACCTAAGGTTAATATCAAAATTATGTTTTATTATTCTAAAACTAAATTTATTGTAGCTTTAATTGAAGAGATTTTATCAATCTTCTATAAAAAAGGCTTAACTTTTCGAATGATTTATGCTATATGGGAAGCAATTTGACAGTTCATCCAGAATTTTTAATATAAATTTCCACAATCATTGAAATAAAATTATTTCATTTTGTTGTCTGACAAGCCTAATGTTATTTTTAAAATATTAAAAATTGCTGTTTAGAATAATAAAAAAATATTTGAGTATAAAAGCAGTATTATTGAAAGAAGACATTTCAAAAAAATCTTCAATATTGTAACGCGATATGTTTATATAGTTCTGTTCGTTACTTCTTTAAAGCCTCACTTTGGATTCGTCAATTTATAATGAATTTTATAAATGTTGCGGGCACTTAAATTATATACGCCGCCCGTTGGAAACGTCAATTAGTAACAAATGTATATGTATTAATTACCTTCAATCACACTGTTGTTGTTGTAATAATGTTACTGTTAATAATATATGTTGAACGGCGAATGATTTTGTAATCTGCCGCTCGCTCCCACTATACGTACCGTTTCGATGACGTCACCCACCGTTGCCAACCGTTGTGGTGTCCGCTGTGCTCTGTGAACTTATTTTTTAAATGGAACAGCAATAATAACGACGCAGATATAACAACAAACATATATCTTTGTAGGAATCATTTATTCAATAAAGCATGGGTTTACTGTTTCTCGTTTCTTTTATAATAATCACAATCGTGGCAAAAATTATGTGTCTCCTTTACTAGTTGGTACTGTAGTTGTAATTCTTATTGCATTCAGACCAAAATAAAGCGTTGGTTATTATTTCTTATTAAAAATAGATCATCTCAGGGCGTATATGGTTCGGGGATTACAATTAAACAAAACGTTATTCTATAAATCAAAGTACAAATTTTACAGTTCAAGGATATTACAAAGTTTAGAGTGTAATGTGCACGCCTGCAGTTGAACCGTGGCTGCTAGTTATTATAGGTTATGTCCAGTTCATGTGTTTATTAATTATTATTGAAATCAAAGGTTCTTGTGGTGTTTAAAAAAGGTGTCAAATCTTAATTCGTGTTATTAGTGAGTGTTCTTAGTGTTGGTGTGATATGGTGTCTGTAGTTTAGTTGCTTAATTTTTAAAAAGTCATGTATGCAAAAGTTGGTGTTGATGCATAATATAATAAAATGTCAAAGTCACCAAATCCTCTTCTTTATATGGTTCTTGGTCGAAGATAGGGCCCACGCCTGCTTCTGTCCTCCTCCCTGGTTCTTGATTCTTCTATTTCCAATGCTAGGTGTTCCTCACTTGGTTGTAATAACTCGTATTATGTGTATCTATCGGTATTAATATGTCTGGAACATGTTTTCACAATTTATAGTTAATTATGTAAGACGTTTTGCAAACGCGTCTGTACGCTATGACCGTTGTTAAAGAAGTCTCAATTATTTATCCGAAATTTCTGGTTGCTATGGGTAAACTTGGAATCTGGTTGGTTGTTTCTGATATACATTGTCATGTAATTTCATTATTTCAATGTCAGAATTTGTTCAAAACCTTTAAATTATTATAAATTTTCTGTACTGATTGGGAATTTAAAACTATCATCAACCTTATTTTGGTCTTTACATTTGACACACATAGACACTAAACATGCCTACCTTTACTTGAGAAATACAGCTGTTACAATTTTGTTATTTGAATTTTTCATAGATAGCTTAAAACGAATTATTTTGTTTCTAGATTTGTAGTGTATATTATTAACTATCAATCTGTTCATCCTTCAATATTTGTTTCATAAAATTCCTAACAGTATTATTTAAAATTTACAAAAGTTGGTTTTTACCTGGCCTATGTACTGGTGTTATCTTCATCACCATGTTTATAAACATTTTACCTTAATGTCATTTTCCATGACTGATATCTTAGTAAACCTTTAACAGTTAAATTAACTTTTAACAACCATAAAAACTGTTTAACATATAACACTATCTTAACAAAACAAAAAGGATATACTATCCTATTAGTTTAATCTCATGCCCACATGGCTATGATTCTACTGAACATTTGAACAAATAAACTGCTTTTTACTTAATCCATACAATTGTTTAACTCTTAAATTTATAACCTTAACATAGCTTTAATATAACTTTAATATAGGCTTCCTCACCACTCAACAGAATATGACTTACTCTTAGTGCTTATTTTAACAATTATAACTTTTTGCATCGTTCTATAACATTAACATTACCACCTCCTCTGCTTTCTTTATGCTATCATAACATTGCTTATAAACATTTACTATATAAATTTACTATTTAAACATTCATAACAATAACATCCTTAATAACATTAGAGGATTTTTATCCTGAATACAACTATACTATTAAGCTACAATCAATTCTTACTATAATAACAATATTTTGGTTACTCTTCATTTTTTACTACTACTTCATTTGTTTATTCCATTTTTTGGTACTTTTCACCCTTAAACATAGTCATATTCCTATAGGTTTAAGGAATTGGGAATATAAACAAATATTCTCTCAATTGTCATCTAGGTATATCCTTAATATTAGCACTTGACTGGTGATACTTGTTCAAAAAACACTTGGTTTATTATTTTATCACTGGTTAGTATTGCACTGTTTGGATTCTATTTGTCACACTTATAAATAATTAATCCATCTAGTTTTGACTGTTTGATTAATTATTTGTTATCTTCTCATGTAAATATTATTTCCACTTTTGTCATGTAATCTTACATATAGTATTTTCTTAAAATTAATGTACATTAGTTTATTTATTAACTGTATTGTACTTCAGTATCATTTTAGAATGGTTTTGTTTTTATATTTATTCTTATTGGTTCTTATGGGTTTTTACATTTTATTGTCCACTCTCACCTTTATAGGCCTATGAGTTCTGATTTATAATTCTTGTGGTATATCTCTATTTTGGGTTAAACTTGCACTTTGTACCTTTTCACTGTACTTTGGTGTTAATAGTGGTTATTTCATAATATTTATTTCTTTTACTCATTTCACTTTGGTGTACCCACCCTTATTAAATTGTCACTTGATAAATCACTTACTAACTACTATTATGCACTCTTGTTATAAAATGTTACTGTGAATAAATGACTATGTGTTGTTTTCTAGACAAACTTATGACCATTATTTATTACAATTAGTGGTATGGTTCATTGTATCTATAATAAGGTTTGTTATATTTTCATTACATCATTCAAATCAATTACTTACTACTATTTCTCTTTACATAGTATTGTATGTTTGGGCCTATTATCCCTCAATTTGTATTTGATTACCTTGATATTATGACACATTGAATGGAACCATTTATTTCCTTATAGCATTGATACATAATCCGTCAGTCTTTATAATATTTATTTTATCCTTATTTAAAGTTCATGTCTTCATCGGGGTTGGATGTATTTTGCATCACTTTGCCTGAATCATTAATTTGGGTACGGTCAGTTGTATTACTAGTCAGTCTGAAATATTTATTCGTTCCTCTTCACTATCATCTTGAAAGATATACTTCTTCTTGTTTAGCTTCTTATCCATTGTCTAATAAATCGGGCACGATATTAAGTGGTTTCAAATGTAATGTTACATATTACCCTGCCATCAAATTTGATTATTTTAATAAAATATTGTTTTTTGTTGAAATTATCAATTATCTTATCCTTCACATTATCATTTGTTATTCTTCTTATGATCTGGTATACTCGTCTTTAATTATAAGTGTTCTATCCCTGGAACATGTTACTTCCCTAACAAATTAATCACCATATATTTTGGAATCAGTCGGGGGGGCTCTCTTGACCTAATATATTGTCCTTACAATACATAATACATAAATAATATCGATTGCTGGAGCTATCTCATCAGTCAATCACATTTAATAATCACTAGTCTATTCACGACTAAATAAAATAAAATAATCTATATATATAAAAGAGAAATACCACTGACTCACTCACTGACTCATCACGAAATCTCCGAAACTATAACACCTAGAAACTTGAAATTTGGCATGTAGGTTCCTTATGTGATGTAGGTATCTGCTAAGAAGGGATTTTTGGAAATTCGACCTTTAAAGGGGGAAAAAGGGGGGGAGTTTGCCTGACTGACTGACATAGAATCAACGTAGAGCAAAACTACTGAATGGATATCAATGAAACTTTGAACATAGCTTCATCATAGGTCTTAGGTGCTCACTAAGAAACGGTTTTAAAAACTTTCACTCCTAAGGGGCAAACCCCCCCCCCCCATTGTATCTATGTATGTATGTTCCACATCTCCTCCTAAACCACTGGACCGATTTCAACCAAACTTGGCACAAATATTTTACGCGACGGGAGAACCAACATAGGATATGTGTTTTCTTCGGTGGGGTCCTTTGGGGGTTCTTTGGGGTCTTCCACATCTCCTCCTAAACCACTGGACCGACTTCAACCAAACTTGGCACAAATATTTTACGCAACGGAAGAACCAACATAAGATAGGTGTTTTTTTGGTACGATCCTTCGGGGGGTCCTTTGGGGTCTTCCACATCTCCTCCTAAACCACTGGACCTATTTCAACCAAACTTGGCACAAATATTTTACGCAGCGGGAGAACCAACATAGGACAAGTGTTTTTTTGATACGATCCTTTGGGGGGTCCTTTGGGGTCTTCCACATCTCCTCCTAAACCAGTGGACCGATTTCAACCAAACTTGGCACAAATATTTTATGCAATGGGAGAACCAACATAGGACAGGTGTTTTTTTTTTTCGATACGATCCTCTGGGGGGTCCTTTGGGTCTTAAACAACTATTAGATCTGGTTACTATGGCAACCCAATAGAATAGATTCTTGTTACCATAGCATCGGTGGAAGTCTCCCGCGTAGGAAATAGCGCGGCAGTCGTCTGACGGGCCTTCCCCGGAGTTCATCCACGGAACCCGGGGAGTCTTAGGTCGGATCCCGCGAAAGACGGCGGGGCCAGAGTCCACGGTTCTTATAAATAAAGATATAGGTTATAATATCAAAGGTGGTGTATGCATCTTAAGAAACGTCTTAATAGTGTGTGAATTCAGAGTTGTTTCAGTTTGAATTTAAAAGTGTTAAAAAGTGTGTAAAGTGTTTAAGAGTTAAGATCGAAGTAAGTTATAAGCGAGTACAAAAAACAAAGTTTTGATAGCGAATGTATTCAGACTATAGAGCTCAGACAATATAAATGCACTTGCTTCAGTTTGAATTTAAAAATTGATAAGCTGAAATCTATAGAGGTATTGTATTGTTAGAATAAGTTTAGAAGACACTAATTTAACAAATGCCTTATTTCAACATTAACACAATGAATTATAAAACGACAGTTAAATACGCAGCGCGTGCAAGTACTGTAGACATTTTATTGAAAACTAATTTAGCTGTTCGCCCTCTCCCAGAGTTAGAAATCAAGCAGGAGCATCACGCGCAACAGAATTCTTCTCCAGATATAAGAATACAGTTTATGACATGTTCTTAAACAGGTGCGCTATAGAGTATTCCTCCAGTGAGAATGCGAACGTAACAATATAAGGAAGATTATACAGTATACAAGTAATATAACGTTAGAACAAGAATAGGTGCCTATGAGCCTATGAATAAATTATGAACCCGAGCAACGCTGGGTAAATCGGCTAGATATAGATATCTATATAAGCCAAATACCACTGACTGACTCACTGATCACGATATCTCTGAAACCACTGAATGGACATCAGTGAAACTTTGAACATAGCTTCATCATAGGTCTTAGGTGCTCACTAAGGAACGGTTTTAAAAACTTTCACTCCTAAGGGGCAAAAAACCAAATACTGAAATTTATAGCGGGAATTGCATACTTTGTAAATGAAATGGCTGACTGTGATATTTCGTTTTATTGATATTAATAACTAAATATAATGTGATTTCGAATTTGTCAAAATTGTACTATCTACTTTGTCGGGCGCCATCTTGCCAACTGCAAGAAAATAATTTACCAAGGTTCGTATCAGCGAACTAGGAGAACAGAATGTGGTTGCTGAAATAATAACAATCATTTATGTTCGTCAATAATTAAATGTTATTAATACTTTATTCTTTTTACGTATTTCATATTAATAAAATCGTACAGACAAAATTTGTGAATAATAGTTGTTAATGACCTTGAATCTCTTTTAATTTACTTACTCGCAATACAATAACAGGTTCTTGAACTACATTTATTTATTAAGAATAATAATGGGAACGCAAACCAGCCTTCTTATTACGATAAACTATAATAATACTATATTCTCACATACACACACAAAGCTACTTTAGAGATCTCATTTTTTAAATATTTCAAAATTTATTTCCCCATTTTATTTAAAAAAAACCAGCATTTTTAATTATTATTTTTTAATGGCTACTTTCCTGTTTACGAGTAGAAGTTCGACTCCTGGGGTGTCTCCTCATGGCGTGCACCGTTCTACCGTTTTACAGTTCGCACCATCACATTTTACTGCCGAACTGTTAATTTTGGATGACCATTGGCCGGAAAACTGTTTGTATTTTAGATGTACATATAAAGATTCACATTTTTTATTGTATGCGGGCGCGTCGGCGAACACAATAACTTCGCCCGAAAACCGGCGAACCGGCGACGCACAGTGGTTAGCGTCTGTATAACTCAGATGTTGTTTTGCGACTACTTTGTTCTGTTGTGTCACTATGTTGCTGGCGTGACACACCCAGCATTCCTGTTATGTAATGCGCTGACGTAACGTAACGCTCGCCTGATGCTGGTTATATAATTTGTTGACAGATTTTGTTGTCCTTGAACTGACTTTGTACAGTTGCAGTTATTAAAACTGTTTATATGAATATTGTCTAATAACTTTGTTTTCAACGCCTCAAGCAGTGTTGCCGTTGTTGGGATCGCTTCCACCTAACAAATTTACCTCTCGGTCATAACATTTTTCTATCACTCAACAAGTTAATTATTATTTATGAAAAAATACAAATTCTGTTATTACCCCAGGTATGCCCAAAAATGCCCCGCTACATGACAACTCAGTTTACTGGAAACCCCGAATACATTTAGTCCTGAGTTTTTAATCATTGTTTTAAATTGAAAAAAACTTCGTTGTTTGCAGGTTCTTATAGTCGAGAAAATTTTGAAGTTCAATTAATTAATAAATGTATGTCCTTTTTTTCTCGGAAACGGCTCTAACGATTTTCTCGAAATAAATAATAAATAGCTGTTGCTATGAATGTAAATAAACAAACTAAGAGTTGAGAATTTGTACTATCTATCTAATCCTATACTATTAGCGAGCAATAATTGTACAATTACGTACAACGTGAAACTCCGTAGCGAAGCACGGGTATTTTGCTAGTATAATAATATATTCTTGGGATGGTTCACTCAGTTAAACTTCTCAGATCTAAATATTTCTTTCCATTGATTCTTTCAGATGTTTATTTTCTTGTGGCGATATTAATAACATTTCTTATTTTCAATTGGTACTATCTTCTTTCCTTTTTTATCAGTACTCCTTAATCTTCATTTTTCATTCACTATCTTCATTCAGTTAAAACATAACAAGTATCTGTATCTATAGTTATTGTTGATTCTCTCACAATCATGATAGGTTATTTGTAGTAAATTTGTTTCTAGTTTTGTCTTATTTTCATCGTCAATTGTCTACATTTGTCTTTTCTTATTCATTTTATAGCACTATGGTTTCTTCTGATTCATGGATGTTGCATCCTTCTTTTATATTCCAATAATAAGTTCATAACTGTGTTTAATAAGAGGTGCTTATCTTGTTTAGGATTTGGAAATTTATCCACATTCGTTTATTCACTTGATTCATAATAACATCATCAAAATGTCCTGCAAGTTGTCCTTACTATTTATTTGAATTTTTTGATATTCAAATTTGTTTTTGGTTTCCTTTAAAATTATATTCTGTATTAGTAAAGTTGGTAAGATGAGCTTACTATATTCTTTTGAATTTTGAGGTATTATAATAATAAATTCTTCAATTCCATGTTAATTCTCATTAATAATTAGTTGTAAGTTGATCTTACTATTTCTTTAGAATTTTGTGGTATTATAATAATAAATTCTTCAATTCCAAATTAATTCTCATAAATAATTAGTTGTAAGTTGATCTTACTATTTCTTTAGAATTTTGTGGTATTCAGCTTCGTTTATTGGGTTCATAATACATTTTTAAGGAAACTTGGTTGCATGTTCCCTTAATCTTTTTTGTTTCCACATCACTAATTACATAAGTATTATTGTTATTGTTTTTTACAATAATATATGGTCCATTATACAATAACAATAGCTTTTTTGCTATTCCTTCCTTAGAACTTGGCAATTCGCGGTTTTTTAACAATACTTTGTCTCCAATCTTGTACTGGATCATTTTCTGCTGATTGATTTTGTACTTTTTCCTTCTTCTCTCCACCTGTTCATTCAGTTTGCTGTGGAATCTCACGTTGTCGAACTGGTAAACTGGGTTGTTTGGGAAGTTGATTATTTCACTAATTTCTCGGGGTGGTAGTCTTTCGTGCATTATGGTATATGGAGTATCTTGTATTGATTCATGGTAAGCTAAGTTGATAAAGTTTTCTGTTTGTGTAATGTATTCACTCCACTTCTGGTGTTTATCAAAACAATATGCCCTGAGGATACGGCCAACCTCCCTCAGTACTCTTTCCGCCGGGTTGCTATTTGGGTGATAGACAGATGTTTTATATGTCTTGACACCTAAGTCTAACAAAGTCTCCTTCCATACCCTTCCTCGAAACAGTTCTGTGATCAGTAATAATTGACCTTGGAGCTCCTAACTCTGGTATGTATTGTTGGCTCACTATTTGCAGAATCTTTTTTGTAGTCGCCCGATTAATGGGGTATAGTTTTGTAAATTTGGAGTAATGGTCGAACATGATTATAATAAACTTATACTGTTTTCTCCCTCCACTACGAGGTAACGGTCCACACACATCTAAAAATACTCTCTCTAATTTACCAGTTGATGTAATTGGTTGCATTATTCCTTCTGTTTTTTCGTTATTGCATTTTGCCAATTGACAGATGTGACACTGCCGAATACATTCTCTAACTCTCCGGTTGATATTCGTAATGTAAGTATGTTCCTCAAGTGCTTTCATTACTTTTAATGCACCCATATGCCCATATCGACTGTGGTAGTCCAGTATTAATTCTGTTTCTAAAGCTTTAGGTATCACCACCTTCCATGAGCCTTGGTTATTATTTCTATTGTAAAATAGTATGTCTTCATGTAGACAATAATATGCAGTAATTTTTTCATCCTGTTGGATCAGTCTTTGTCTAAAATTGTTGATTTTTGTATCCTCTGTTTGTTGTTGTGAAATTGATTTCATGATGTTTTCCAAATCTGATTTGTTTTTTATTATCGTATATACCTTGACGATTGTTTCTTTTTCCCCTTCAAAAGTTTGTTGTTCTATGTTAATCCGGGACAATATATCTGCAGCAATATTCTGTTTTCCTGGAACATACTCCCAATTTATATGGTATTCCTGTAGTGCGAGTATCCACCTTGCCAATCTTCCATGGTTAATCTTGCAATTTTTTAGGAAAGATATTGACTTATGATCGCTCCTCACAGTTATTGTGTATCCAAGAATATAGGTTCTGAATTTCCCACAAGCGAATACAACGCTTAGTAACTCCTTTTCCGTTACACTATAATTGCGTTCACATCCATTAAGTATTCTGCTTGCAAAACTCACCACCTGTTGGTCTCCCTCACTATCTTCTTGGTATAATACAGATCCTAAACTTATATCACTGGCATCGCAGTTCATAAAGAAAGGTTGATTGAAATCAGGATGTTTTAATATAACTGAACTTAAGAAATTATGCTTTGATCATTTGAAGTAAGTTGTCTTGTTCCTGTCCCCATGACCATTTGTTCTTAGATGATAATTGTGGAGAAAACTTCGCTGTCATTTCAGAATAATTTCTCTGAAACTTCCTATAATAATTGCAAAGTCCCAGAAATGATTGAAGTTGCTTTTTATTTTTAGGACTTGGGAATTTCTGGATAGCTTCTATCTTTTCATTGGATGGTGTTATTCCTTGTCTTGTTAAGTTAAAACCCAGGAATTGGACTTCACTGGCGATAAGTTTGGATTTTTGAAGCTTTAGGGTAACATGATTGTCTGATAATTTTTGTAATACTTGCCCTACTCTGTCACAATGGTCTTCCCAATTCACTGAAGTAATCAACAAGTCATCAACATAGACTGTGGTATATGGAATAGTATCTGGACCCAACACCTGGTCCATACATCTTACGAATACAGCTACTGAGTTTACCAGTCCAAACGGTAGTGTTACGATGAGCAAGATGTCGAGTAAAAGACGTCATTGCAATTGAAGGGTTTCCTATAAATTTTAAAGCTTCAATATAAAAAACTGCTACTTCGGGTTTGGAGGCCCCTACAGCCGCCTCTGGCCGGAGGCCCTCGGCGATCGCCGACCAGCCGATCTAGCCAGACCGCCACTGACTCTGGAAATGACTCCTCTAGAGATATTGAAAGACGAATATTATCTGCTAATAGGTGTTACTACGGACTGGTGAAACATTTTAAATCAAAATTAATAACTAAAGATACAAAAGCCTCCCTATACAAGACCTTGATTAGACCAGTCCTGATGTACGGCTCGGAATGCTGGGTGTTAAAAAAACTAGATGAGCAGAGACTATCCGTTTTTGAGAGGAGGGTACTGAGGAGAATCTATGGCCCTGTGAGGGAAAACAACATTTGGAGGCGACTGCATAATCGAGAGTTGTACGAAAGGTTTAAAGATCTTCCGATCGTGCAACTCATACAAATTAACAGATTGCGTTGGGCTGGTCATGTGCAGAGAATGGCGGAGGATAGAATCCCAAAAAGAGTGATGAATTATTTGCCGATGGGAAGGAGAAGGAGGGGAAGACCGCGTACAAGATGGCTGGACCAGGTTGGTAAGGAGGCAGTGAGGCTGGGTGCAGCAAACTGGTGGACATTGGCCGGGAGTAGAGACCAGTGGGGAAGATTTCTTTTGGAGGCCAGGGCCCGGACTGGGCTGTAGCGCCGAGGATGTATGTATGTATGTATGTATGTATATGGAATAGTATCTGGACCCAACACCTGGTCCATACATCTTACGAATACAGCTACTGAGTTTACCAGTCCAAACGGTAGTCTCTTGAACTGGTAGTTCCTTCCTTCGAAAATAAAGGCGACGTACTTTCGACTATCTGGGTGTAACTCCACCTGCCAATACCCACAAACAGTATCCCAGGTGCTGATAAACTGTATGCCATTAAATTTTTTCAAGATCTTATTGATCTCTCTAGCATCCAAACAGAGTCGTACTTTGCCATCTTTCTTGGGAACGGCTATTAACGGACTTGTATATGGGGAACAGCTATACTCGATGATATCTTCTGCTGTCATTTTGTCTAGTTCAGTCCTCACTGCTTCTTTTAATGCATAAGCAACGGGATATGATTTCTTATTAAAATTTACATGCTCCTTGAATTGTAGTGTAAATTGATAATTTTTTACTTTGCTAGGTATATCAGAGAAAACATAGCGGTATTTATTATATATGGATATCAACTTTTCTATTTGTTGTGTGGTTAAATTATATTCATTTTGTTCTGACCGAAATTGTCGGATCTCTTCTAATTTTTCCAACCATAAACTATCTTCACTCCCAAAGTATTCCCTTCTTATATTCCATGAATCATCTTGATTATTGTTGAATTTTCTTATACTATTGCATAAAGGTACATTTTTATTTTCTACTAATTTTGCTGTCCATTCTATATTATCCATTTTTAACGACACTATGGCCTGTCTCATGTCAATTATTGCTGAGTATTTTCTCAAAATATCACAGCCTATTAGTAGATTAAATGGTAGATTACTAGCTATTAGAAAAATCATAGGTATAGCTACATTTCCACTGGTTACTGTTAAAGATACCTGTTTTCTTATTGACTTGTTTGCCTTCCGGTGGCTCCGATTAAAATTATATTCTGAATTGGTAAAGTTGGTAAGATGACCTTACTATATTTTTGAATTTTGATGTATTCATTATTATCAATTAATGACACGTTTGCGCCCGTATCTATCATGAATCTTGTGTCTAGTCCATTCACTTGGGCGATAATATAAGCGATCTCATTATTCGAACTATTGTGTGTGATCGTGTCTTCGTTCAGTAGTTCTTCTCTCACATTTTTTAAGAAGTGATTGTGCACTATCGTCATTGTATCATCAGTCATTTTGTCTCGTCCTAGTAAGTACCCAAATTGTCGGTTCAGTGATGGGACCTGATGGATTTTCACTGCCGCGGTCCATTTAAATCAGGGCTGATCTCCTCAGTCCTGTTGTCTGATTGACCGGGTCTGTCTCTATTTTGCAACTCTTGTACCTCACTGGCGTTATTATCGAACGTCACTGAGTTTCTGTTGTTCCTGTTGTCGTCGCAGCTCCTACTTCGCCTATGTTCATCACGGTAGTGCTGGTTACTCTCCTCCTGAAAACCTCTCCCACGGTTCCCATTATAATTCGTTCGTCCCTGGTACGAACGCCTTCCCACATCTCTATCGTCAATGCTTACATAATTCACATGTCTTCGATATGTTTGGTTTTGATTGTTATTATTGCCATTATTATTCTGTCTGTATCGGTTACCGTTGTTGTTGTAACTATTGTTCGGTCTTTGCCCGTTGTTTTCATATTGGGCGTCGCGGCGACCGTTGTTTCTATTTCGTCATTCTTTGGTCTGTACTGGAGGAAGTTCTTCTCCTGTTCCATCTCCGCTAATAATGTCGACATCTCGATGGTTTGGATACGTCCGTTTATTCGGCCTCTTGTAATTTCCCCACCATAGTGGTAAGCTAATAGCCTCACTAAACATTCGGTAGGAATAGCAGGCTCTAAATGTCTGGCTGTTTATTTTTCCAAAAAAATATGCGGTCGGAGTTTGCTTGCCGTGCAGGTCATATCGGCCCAATCCTATGTCACTTCTTATCATATGTTGCGTGGCATCAGACCAATACTTAGCTTTGAATTGTTTTTTAAATTCTTGGAAGTTTTGTATACTCGGCCGCATCGCCGTCCACCAATTGTCATATACTTTTCGGAACATTTCGTCCAGCATACTCCTAATCACAAACCATCTGTCTTCTCCGGTTTTGGCTATTTTCTCTTCTACTCGTTCTAAAAATAGCATGGGGTTTCGTCTATAATTTTGGAAATCGATCACTTCTCGATTTTCCTCACATGTGGTATGGGCAGTTGTTTGGTCTTGTACTCGATTAAGACTAGTACTCATACCTTCTAATCTTTCTCCCATCACTGCTTGATTGGTTCGTACGTTTTCTATCCGTCCATTCGTTTCTTCCCGGACGCTCAGTATCTCTTGGTTCATCCGCTCACACTTTTCCTTGGTCTCGGATTCTACCCTTTTAATTTCAGTCACCGGTTCTTCCAGCTTCTTGTCCCATTCTTCCTGCAATTGCCGGTTATTAATTTCCATCTTGTTATTCCACTTGTGATGTTACTCACCTTTTACACTTATATTTTTTGTATTGTTAATAATGAATTTAATTGAAACAATTTGAAATGTTTAAATTAAATTCATTATTAACAATACACACTCCTCCTTCAATGACTCTTTGTGTTCATCCAATTTTTTCATGGTCTCTTGGTAATTTCCCTTCAATTCTTCCCTCAATGCTCTATTATTTGCGTCTATTTTCTCCTCCATTTTCTTGCTATTCTCTTTCAATTCTCCCATTTTTTCTTCAATTTTCTTATTAGTCTCTTCCAATTTTCGGCTCAATTCCTCCTTCGTCTGTTTATTATCTTCCTTCAATTTTTCTAAGTTCTTATTACTGTTCTCACTTAATTCTTCCTTCAATTCTTCCATAGACTGTATATTGTCCGTTTTTAATTCCTCTATGGACTGTTTATTGTCCGTTTTTAATTCCTCCATTTTCTTACTGAAATCTTCATGACTCTGTTTTAAGTATTCCATGATGCTCTTCATGTCAACGCTCTCTGTAACTTTGTCCGGTTCTTGTCTATCTCCTTGGTCCTCTCTTATTATTACTTCTACTTCCTCGACCGGTGTTGCTTCTTTGTCTTCCATGTTTAATTCGTCTAATTTCTTGGTTTCGGCCGCTCGTTTTCGCGATGTTTCCCGCTTCCTCATTTTTGTTTATTTTTTGGTTTAATTATAAATTATAATTTAATTTATATTAAATTAAACGCCTCACACGTTGGTTCGCCAATTTGTAATGATATATGTTTATATAGTTCTGTTCGTTACTTCTTTAAAGCCTCACTTTGGATTCGTCAATTTATAACGAATTTTATAAATGTTGCGGGCACTTAAATTATATACGCCGCCCGTTGGAAACGTCAATTAGTAACAAATGTATATGTATTAATTACCTTCAATCACACTGTTGTTGTTGTAATAATGTTACTGTTAATAATATATGTTGAACGGCGAATGATTTTGTAATCTGCCGCTCGCTCCCACTATACGTACCGTTTCGATGACGTCACCCACCGTTGCCAACCGTTGTGGTGTCCGCTGTGCTCTGTGAACTTATTTTTTAAATGGAACAGCAATAATAACGACGCAAATATAACAACAAACATATATCTTTGTAGGAATCATTTATTCAATAAAGCATGGGTTTACTGTTTCTCGTTTCTTTTATAATAATCACAATCGTGGCAAAAATTATGTGTCTCCTTTACTAGTTGGTACTGTAGTTGTAATTCTTATTGCATTCAGACCAAAATAAAGCGTTGGTTATTATTTCTTATTAAAAATAGATCATCTCAGGGCGTATATGGTTCGGGGATTACAATTAAACAAAACGTTATTCTATAAATCAAAGTACAAATTTTACAGTTCAAGGATATTACAAAGTTTAGAGTGTAATGTGCACACCTGCAGTTGAATCGTGGCTGCTAGTTATTATAGGTTATGTACAGTTCATGTGTTTATTAATTATTATTGAAATCAAAGGTTCTTGTGGTGTTTAAAAAAGGTGTCAAATCTCAATTCGTGTTATTAGTGAGTGTTCTTAGTGTTGGTGTGATATGGTGTCTGTAGTTTAGTTGCTTAATTTTTAAAAAGTCGTGTATGCAAAAGTTGGTGTTGATGCACAATATAATAAAATGTCAAAGTCACCAAATCCTCTTCTTTATATGGTTCTTGGTCGAAGATAGGGCCCACGTCTGCTTCTGTCCTCCTCCCTGGTTCTTGATTCTTCTATTTCCAATGCTAGGTGTTCCTCACTTGGTTGTAATAACTCGTATTATGTGTATCTATCGGTATTAATATGTCTGGAACATGTTTTCACAATTTATAGTTAATTATGTAAGATGTTTTGCAAACGCGTCTGTACACTATGACCGTTGTTAAAGAAGTCTCAATTATTTATCCGAAATTTCTGGTTGCTATGGGTAAACTTGGAATCTGGTTGGTTGATTCTGATATACATTGTCATGTAATTTCATTATTTCAATGTCAGAATTTGTTCAAAACCTTTAAATTATTATAAATTTTCTGTACTGATTGGGAATTTAAAACTATCATCAACCTCATTTTGGTCTTTACATTTGACACACATAGACACTAAACATGCCTACCTTTACTTGAGAAATACAGCTGTTACAATTTTATTATTTGAATTTTTCATAGATAGCTTAAAACGAATTATTTTGTTTCTAGATTTGTAGTGTATATTATTAACTATCAATCTGTTCATCCTTCAATATTTGTTTCATAAAATTCCTAACAGTATTATTTAAAATTTACAAAAGTTGGTTTTTACCTGGCCTATGTACTGGTGTTATCTTCATCACCATGTTTATAAACATTTTACCTTAATGTCATTTTCCATGACTGATATCTTAGTAAACCTTTAACAGTTAAATTAACTTTTAACAACCATAAAAACTGTTTAACATATAACACTATCTTAACAAAACAAAAAGGATATACTATCCTATTAGTTTAATCTCATGCCCACATGGCTATGATTCTACTGAACATTTGAACAAATAAACTGCTTTTTACTTAATCCATACAATTGTTTAACTCCTAAATTTATAACCTTAACATAGCTTTAATATAGCTTTAATATAACTTTAATATAGGCTTCCTCACCACTCAACAGAATATGACTTACTCTTAGTGCTTATTTTAACAATTATAACTTTTTGCATCGTTCTATAACATTAACATTACCACCTCCTCTGCTTTCTTTATGCTATCATAACATTGCTTATAAACATTTACTATATAAACTTACTATTTAAACATTCATAACAATAACATCCTTAATAACATTAGAGGATTTTTATCCTGAATACAACTATACTATTAAGCTACTATCAATTCTTACTATAATAACAATATTTTGGTTACTCTTCATTTTTTACTACTATTTTTTACTACTACTTCATTTGTTTATTCCATTTTTTGGTACTTTTCACCCTTAAACATAGTCATATTCCTATAGGTTTAAGGAATTGGGAATATAAACAAATATTCTCTCAATTGTCATCTAGGTATATCCTTAATATTAGCACTTGACTGGTGATACTTGTTCAAAAAACACTTGGTTTATTATTTTATCACTGGTTAGTATTGCACTGTTTGGATTCTATTTGTCACACTTATAAATAATTAATCCATCTAGTTTTGACTGTTTGATTAATTATTTATCTTCTCATGTAAATATTATTTCCACTTTTGTCATGTAATCTTACATATAGTATTTTCTTAAAATTAATGTACATTAGTTTATTTATTAACTGTATTGTACTTCAGTATCATTTTAGAATGGTTTTGTTTTTATATTTATTCTTATTGTTTCTTATGGGTTTTTACATTTTATTGTCCACTCTCACCTTTATAGACCTATGAGTTCTGATTTATAATTCTTGTGGTTTATCTCTATTTTGGGTTAAACTTGCACTTTGTACTTTTTCACTGTACTTTGGTGTTAATAGTGGTTATTGCATAATATTTATTTCTTTTACTCATTTCACTTTGGTGTACCCACCCTTATTAAATTGTCACTTGGTAAATCACTTACTAACTACTATTATGCACTCTTGTTATAAAATGTTACTGTGAATAAATTACTATGTGTTGTTTTCTAGACAAACTTATGACCATTATTTATTACAATTAGTGGTATGGTTCATTGTATCTATAATAAGGTTTGTTATATTTTCATTACATCATTCAAATCAATTACTTACTACTATTTCTCTTTACATAGTATTGTATGTTTGGGCCTATTATCCCTCAATTTGTATTTTGATTACCTTGATATTATGACACATTGAATGGAACCATTTGTTTCCTTATAGCATTGATACATAATCCGTCAGTCTTTATAATATTTATTTTATCCTTATTTAAAGTTCATGTCTTAATCGGGGTTGGATGTATTTTGCATCACTTTGCCTGAATCATTAATTTGGGTACGGTCAGTTGTATTACTAGTCAGTCTGAAATATTTATTCGTTCCTCTTCACTATCATCTTGAAAGATATACTTCTTCTTGTTTAGCTTCTTATCCATTGTCTTTAATAAATCGGGTACGATATTAAGTGGTTTCAAATGTAATGTTACAATATTTGCCCCCCCCTGGTGTTGTTTCACTCAGCCAAAAAATAAAAATAATAGGAATTTAAAGAAAACCGGTAGTTTTGTCATAGTTAAGGAATAAAAAATATTTGGAAGGCCGTGTATAGAAATTTTTTATCACTTTACAGTTTGTTGACCAAGATTATTGACATTTAGTAGCGTTATATTTAGGTATACTTGCAAATATGTTTACATGTCAGATTACAAAATTGTATTCTGTTTCAGCACATGAAAGCAGACAACGATGATCTACAGGCAGCATTGGATCCTTTAGAGTGCAAATGAAGATCTCAGTATTCTTCCAGTTCTGTGTTCTTTCTTCATAATTACCGTGTAGATGGATTTCAGTATTTTTGTGTAAAAATCAGTAGCCAAATTTATAATTACCTGTTGATTTATTGTAATAATACATAATTATTTATTTAGTAACTTATAGAAATATATTTGTAGTTGCAAATAGACTGAAATCAGGACGGTTTTCTGTTTTTATTGAGAACAATACGATTATATTGTAAATGAATTAGAATGTAAATATTGCTTTTCTGTAATATACTTTTCTTTTGTGTGGCCCATTGAATCTGTATTTATGAAATTTCGATCTAATTTGTATTTTGTTAAGTAAAAATAGTTTTTAATCTAATTTATATTTTTTAAATAAAATCATTTTTTATATGTATATGTAGTCTTCAATTAACATACTAAAATCTAATTTTTGTTACTCTGAGTAATAACTAACTATTCATCGTTGATTGCAGTTATGAATTAGATAAATACATACAGTCTACATAAATCTTATGCAACACTTTCACGTCAGATACAGAACAAATAGTAACAGAAAAAAAATCAGATCAAGCTCAACAGATCAGGTGAACAAGAGTGATTTGCTATTGGGATTTTATATATAGACATTTTGAAGTTATTGGCCAGGGCGACAGGTATGAATATCTACTAGAAAACTTATTCACGTCTGAGAAGCAATGAAGTAAACAACCCAGCGACTTCTGAATCTCAGAAACCCCTGTCGAATGTGTGAGAGTTTACCACTTGTGAGGTTTTTCATTAATCAAATTAAATGTTGTAACTGGTAACATAAAATGCCAATCATGAAGTTGTAATTTCAATATTTGCAATGTGATGGCTAAAAATAGCACTTCAAGTTATTTTGCAAAGGTCATAGTTTAAAAAACATCAACTCTATAAGGTTTATTTATAGTAAATAACTGCCTTTTATAAACAAGAAGAAATAGAAAGCCTCTGCTATTGCAAAAGAATGTTGCAATTAAAAATGTCAGTCATAAATATGCTTAATTGATATGCATTGCACACAGTGAATCAGTGTGATCTTATAAGGTATCCCTGGTTGGTGCAATACCTTGCTTCTCATGTATGATACATAAATAACCATAAAATATAATTAAGAAAAAAAACATTTTGAAGTAAGCAAAATGTACAAGTTGAGCTATTTTATCCAAATCCATCTCACAATTGCATGTTGCGAAGGAAACTGACAGAGTTTTTTTACAGCATCCTTCAATACAATTGTGTAATACTGCAGTTTTCCTTACAGTGTGTTTATATACGGCTGCATCAAGTAATAACAAATACATATATCATAACATTACAATGCTTATATGTCAATTTTTCATTATTTATAGTAAAAAAACTTATTAGACTTCTGTTGCACCGATAAATGTTTTGAATTCTTTTAGATATTTCTGTATAACACCTACTTTTGCAGGTGGTCAAGTTCCTTTTTATTTTTACACTAGTGATTAAATTTTGTGTCTGATTTTTTTAACATTTCACACTCATATATAATGCAATCCACTGTTTGTTCTGCATTGCACTAGCACATCGGGTTTTTATTATCTTGAAATAATGGAGGTAAGATCTTGTTTTTCCATATCCAGTCACTATTGTTGTGAAGTTGTGAGTCATTTCCAGTTTTGTTTGTAATTTGCCTTTGATATTAGGGATGTTACTTTAAATACACTTTTCACATATTGTAACGTGACAGATGTATGCATAATATTGAATGGCAATTGATCATTAGAATAATGAAGTTATAATATTTAAATTTGGAAGAAAAAATTAAGTTTAATATAAATAGATTAATTCATAGCAACTGTGGAAAGAAATCATTATTATAAAGAAAATACAAGTTCAAATAAAAGGAGTTACTAGTGATGAGTCATCCAAGACCAGTCTCATAACCAAAGGTTTTCAAGGTATAACCCAGGAAGGTAAAAAAGTAAATAACAAACCAGTACTGAATATGACCAAACCCACAACGAGGAAGAATAAATAGAATAGAAACCCTAAAATAAGCCAAGATCAAACAACACAGGTGGTGTATTCAGAGGCGGCTCACTCATAAGGGCACATGGTCACGTGCCCCACCAAAAAAACACGAAATAAATAAATAAATATTGTAGAAACGTCCTCGTTTTAAAAATGATAGCAATAGTTTGTAACAGTGCGAAGTCTGGAGAAATGTGGCAACGCGAAAACAAATGTGGCAACATAGCGACGGTCACAGAGACGTTGTGACCCAATATTACTACTCCCTTCCTCTTCACTACTCTCTTGTGGTGGGAGAGCGTAATGCTAAAATCCCATAGCGTTCGGTCACACCAGACTATGTGACCATTGACCAAACATTTACAGTCTTCAAGTAGTAAACTGAATCCTGTAGGTGCGCCACATTACTGCAACTAACGGATATGAATCGGAGCTATTTAGTAGACTATTACATTTTACCGCCATCTGAGCTGTTCTATAATACTAATAATTACTGTTACTTTCTTAGTGTATATTGTTACGAAATAATGTTATTATAATGTTTCTATCGTGAATATGATTATAATAATTTTTGTGATTTTATATAATTTTAAATTATATTCTCATTGAAGGAAATATTAAAATAGAACGTGTACCTAGAGCGGTTATGTTATGTGCTACACGATAGTTGTGGTGGCAGTGCTTATAGTAATTGTATAAATTGTAGTGTTACAAGTTTACAAGTGGTTTTCAGTAATCAGTGTTACGCACGCGTGTAAATAACGGTGTTGAAAATATTCAAGTGTCGGTATTTTGTGTGCTTGTGTAAATCTCTGAGACAAAATGAATGATGTCAAGTATTTACAGAGTAAAACTTTGTGCTATGAAGATAGGTTAATAGCAAAACAATTGGGTCCACCAAGACCGCAGTTGTCTATCAACCAAGTGTTTAAGGACAAAAACAGAACCTATAATAGAACTTTCAATACCACAGTGTACGAAAAATGGGAATGGATGTGCGGATGCCCCACAATCAATGCTTTATTTTGCTTTGCTTGTCTTCTGTTTGGCGGTGAAGACACGTGGACTAAGTCGGGCGTTAAAGATCTGAAACATTTACCAGAAAAGAGTAAGAAGCATTTGCTGTCTAAATGTCATTTAGACAATGAAATGAGTTTAGCCGTGCTAGGTATTGTAAATATTAGATTGCAACTCGATGATGGTTACAGAATTTCTGTTCATAAACATAACGAACTTGTAGACAAGAACAGATACATCTTGTCTCGAATAATTGATGCGATTAAATTTTGTGGGGAATTTGAATTAGCTTTACGTGGCCACGATGAAACGGAAGAAGCAGACAACAACCCAGGGATTTTTAAAGGACTAATCAATTATACTGCAGCACTTTACAGTGTTTTGAAAGATCATTTAGAAAATTCAACAGTGTTTAAAGGAACCTCGAAAACAATTCAGAACGAACTTTTAGAGCCATTTTGTCAGTGTGTCGAAAAAATATTGTGACTGAAATTTCTACGATAGACTTCATATCACTTCAGGCTGATGAAACAACTGACAGTTCGTGCAAAACACAGATGGCACTGATTTTGAGATATCTCATTGAAGGGAGAATAATTGAAAGGTTTTGGGGTTTTTTTGAAGTCCCTTTTGATAAAAGTGCTCGAAGTTTAGCCTCAACAATTTTAGGACAGTTGGAAGAAATAGGAATATACAAGTCCCCGGAAAAACTAATTTGTCAGACTTATGATGGTGCATCTGTTATGAGTGGTCAGAAAGGAGGGGTCCAGTGTTTGGTTAAAGAGAAGTATCCAAATGCAAATTTTATTCATTGTTATGCCCATCAAGGGAATCTGATTCTTCAAAACTCAACATCGTCTGCCTCCCAGAGTAGAATATTTTTTCAAGACCTGCAAGGAATAGGACCATATTTTTCAAGATCTCCAAAGAGGATGGATTATTTAGTAGAAATTGTAAAAAAAAAAATTGGGTCTGTGCCTCCTACAAGATGGTACTTTCAACACAGGGCTATTAATACTGTGTTTGAACATAAAGATAATCTAATAAAATGTTTTGAACACATTAGGGACATAGAGATTTCTGACAAAAGTGCTTCTAGCCAGGCTGCAGGATTTGTACGAACTTTGAGGGATCCTCAGTTCATTTTCTGGTTGACTTTTTTCCACAAAATTATGCCTCATGTGGCGATTTTCTTTGATTGCATTCAACAAAGAAACATTGATGCAATAAAAATGAGAACATTTGTTAAACATTTTGTGAGTGCAGTGGTTAATATTCGTAAGACCTATGAAGACAGTGAAGTGTCTGTAAGTGAGCCTGTGACTAAGAGACAGTGTGTTGAACAATTAAGTAATAGGAGCAACCATGTGGCCGCTTTGGAAGTATGTGATATGATTGTGAACAATATTAATGAAAGATTTCAATTTTCAGATCATTTATATATTTCCAAATTGTTTTTAGTTGAAAAGTTCCCACAGTACTGTGTTGAGTTTCCGGAAAATGATTTTCAGACTACAATTAAATTTTATCCAACAATAAATGGTCTGAAACTGAGAACCGAACTAGAAGTGTTATACAGTCGTGAAGATTTACGTATTGCTTCTGGTGCAACACCCTTATTACAGTTTTTCCTTGATAATAACATGTTTCATACCTTCTCAGAGTGTGTGACTATTTTAAAGATAATTGTTACCATACCGATGACAACTGTTGAAAGTGAAAGGTGCTTTTCTACATTGAAAAGAATAAAAACATTTTTAAGAAATTCCATGGGCACTGATAGACTGAATGCATTGGGTATGCTATCCACAGAAAAAAAAATGATTCATGGAATTCAAGATTTCAACAAACAAGGGATAGAGGAATTCGCTATATCTAAAAACAGGAGAATGGAATTGTTATACAAAAAGTGAAATACCAGGTAAGACATTCTATATTTTTTTACCTAAGTACTAATTACCGCAAATGGTGGCCCACCTTAGATCCTCCCCACTGTGTGCCCCTCCCATTTCATTACTCACGAGCCGCCACTGGGTGTATTTCTAAAATAAAGAAGAAGATGGAGAAAATCCCAAGAAACCTGATGTCATCAAGAAGAAGATGGAGAAGATACCAATCCCAGAAGGCAGGAGAAAAGAAGACTGATGAAAGAAGAAGAAGGCAGCATCCTGAAGAAGATGTCATGCTCTTATAAAAGACACCCAAATCCCTATATCCCCAAAATAAATATTTAAAAATAAAAGTATAACGAAATGAAAACCACATGTATATAAATTTAAGAGAGAGAAGTGTATAAAGTAAAAGTTGCCTGTGAACTAAGATGAAACAATAATATAGTACCCATAGAACAAATCTCCATTGAAAAACGCTAACCAATTTATTATGTTAATAAGACTATACGACCATTTAGCAATAACATAATATAAAAGTGCAAAGTGAACCAGTGATAGTTTTGGGTATTATAAAAAATGAACCTTGTGTTTCATTCTTGGCAATCACAAACATTGAATGCAATGAAATATGCAATTTTCAATGACTTGAAATGTGTACTGTGACAACATGTTGTTTATAAGACATAAATCTGTTTAAAATAACATTTTGTTTTATATGCAAAAAGAAAAACAGATTTCATAATACTTTTCGAACAATTTATACTATTTATTTATTAATGACAGGGTACAATTCCCCAAAGACAATGTGTAAAAGACGGTATGAAAACTGTAGAATCCTACTTATAATAATAGTTAGAAATAAGAATATAAATATAAGGTTTTTATGTATATAGTATAAGAATGTTTAAAAATGTGTTAGATATAAGACCATTTGTTTGGGTCTGATACAACTAACATCAGAACTATAAAAATAATTACTACTTGTAAATAGTAGAGAGTAATTAAGATGTTAGTTAGTAAAAAACCTTTTTTGTAAACCATATTTCCATGTTAGAAATAAGGATTTTGTTGTAAAATGTCTGACTTGAAGACAACCATTTATTTAAAAAATATTCTTTATTTGTTTAACTGTTATCTGTATTGTAACCAATACTAATTGTTATTGTGTAATTTGAAAACATGTTTAATTTATAATACTATATGTAAAAGTCAGAGGGTATCACACATCATATATTGTTTGTAAAATATTTTGTAAGAAAAATTGTTAAAAAAATCCTAGGCCAAAAGAATGGAAACCAAACTTCATCAAAACAGAGAAATTGCTCATTTAAATGCAAATAAACAAAAGGGGTTTAGACAAAATAAACTTGAGATCAAGCCATATAATTGCACATACCATTTAGAGAGATTTTAATAAATTATATTCAGAATTATAAATAAAAATGAAAATGACTAAACTCAGAAATTTGGACATGGGAGTCATATATTTCAGAATAATGTTTCAGAATACAACTAATTCAATTAATTACTAGAAAATAAAGGAATATAAACCTTTTAATACAATATAGGATTATTAATATTAAATATAACTGATAAAATGGCTGAATTTACATTATAACAGGAAGTAAATTTTAGAAATGTTTTGACTTATCAGAGAATATCAAACTGAAAGTAAAATTACTATTTTTGGACAGAAAACACTATAAAACGGCATTATTTAATCTGAAAATAAGCCGAATGAACTGAAAGACTAATTTAAATAACATCTAGTAAATAAAATTGATAAATAACCAAAGTTTAGGCATTTATATAGTGAATTTTAAAGTGTGCACAGGATGTGAAATTTTATTTGAACAATGTTAAGAATAATATTATATGGGCTAAGAGTTTAATTGAAACTGAAGGAAATAGTTAGTTGATTATTGGTTTTTGAACGGTTAACATGACGAAAGTTTTGTGACGATCTAACCTAACTTACAACGGTAAAGTTGAGCGGTGAATAGTACGTTATTGTGAAATCGCGAGTGACTTATAAAATACTTCTAGAACTCTCACATTATAACAGAAACAATCAAGAAACACTACATAACACTGAACAATACATATCTACTCCGAAAAAACACCAGAAAACTGTATAATACATTAACCAAATTAGTGTCGGAACCGGGGAAAGTGTTTGAACTTATAATTACACGGATACACTAAATACAACCCAAAAACATTACACCAGGCACTACACAACATTTAACAAGAGATTTGCAGACACCAGAACAGGAATACTGCCAGAAAATATATTATTCGGATCGTAGCAGGAACGAGCGACATTTTGATCAACTTGATGGCCGCCATTTGCTTTAGACGATACCAATGCCTGTTCCGTGTTCATATCAGCTGTTGGTGAAAACAATTATATTATTTTCTAATTATTATTCAATGTCTGTATTTAGTAATAATTATTAATTTGTTGTAACGTTATACTTTTTAAATATTGGCCCGATTTCTCTGACTTTGATAATAATTGGCTGTTTAAAGAACCCTGTATGATTTTTATATAATATACTTTGTAACTTTTTCGATATCCTGAGAATCGATATTATAATCGATAAGAGTCAATATTGCTATTAATTAATAAAACATTAATATTCTTCAACACTAAATAGTTCTTTATTTCATAAATATTACTAATTATCACTAATATAATTCTAATTAATAATCTATCAGGACTTTACCACCTATAAGTGAAGATAACCTAAAAAATAAAAAGGTAAACAAGTATCGATTGGTTTGAAGACAATCTTATGAGTGGTGATAGTTTATTTAAAATATACCAAAACTTTAATAAAAATTTTCAGAAGAGCATTACACTTTTTAAAACTTCACAGCCCTATATTAATTAATTGATTATAATTAATTAATTAATAAAAAGAAAAAAAAATTTAATTATTTTTTTTTTATAAACAATTTTTTTTTTAATTTTCTTCAAAACAATAATTTTTGTTTTGAAACTTTCGGTGAAGCTGAACATATATTTCTTCATCAACATTACGCTACTCGACCGGTCTTGCTACCATTGGGACTCGACCAGCTGGGAAACTTAAGGAAGTGTTTCAGGCCAGTAAGACGTCGAGAGCCACACCAATTAAACACATAAGAACATACAGTCTCCAAGCTTTTTATATTTTATTACAAATTGGCGCACAACTTTAGGGGCTTTAATTAGCGATTGGAAGGCCAATAAATTCTGCCCAATCACTAGTTGGAGCTAGGCAACAGCTACAAAGCCAGAGAATTTCAAGGGAAAATGCAACGACGTGCAACATCTAAGAAACGGGCGGCGGAGGCCGAAAAAGAGTTAGAATTGGAAATGGACAATAAAGAGGCGACGCCAGTGGAGGTGGAAGAGTAATTACCCCCGGTGTAATCCAGACAAACTGAACAACCGGAGATACCCACGCAAACAGGGGAAGTAAATGTCCAGGAAAGACATATAGAAAAATCCAAAGTAACGGAAGAGAGTAAAATGGACAGATTAATGGAAATGTTCATGAAAACAAAAGAAGAAAAGAAAAAGGATAAAGAAAGGAAGGAAGACAAATTAGCATTAAATAAGAAATTTGAAGAGTTGAAGGGAGACAACCAGTCCTTGAAAGAAGATATCAGATCCAGCAAGGAAGAAACAAATAAGAAGATAGAAGAAAACAGCAAGAAGATGGAAGAAAACAGCAAGAAGATGGAAGAGAGGATGGGAGGAAAGTTAGAAGAATTGAAGAAGGATAATCAATCCACAAAAGAAGAGTTGACTGGGATGAACAAGAACATGGAAGACTTGAAGGAAGACAACCAATCGTTCAAGGAAGAATTCAAGGCGACTAAAGAAGAATTGATTAATAAAATTGAAAATACCAATCAGAAAATAGATGAAACCAGGAAGAAGATAGAGAAGAACAACCGACAGTTGAAGGAAGAATTGAAGGAAGACAACAGGAAGTTGGAAGAGAAGATGGGGGAGAAATTGGAAGAATTGAGAGAGGACAATCAAATTCTAAGAGAAGAGTTAAGGGAGGTAAATCAGGAGAATTTGGACAAACTGGACGAAAGGATGGAATTGTTGCGAGAAGAACTGAATAAAGAAATCACTGTTAACAAAAAAGCGATGAATAAGAAGATGGAAGAAGAAAATATAATGGTCAATCGACAGATTCGAGAGATTGATGGAAAGTGCAACCAGACCGAAAAGGAGGTGAATGAGTTTAAAGAAGTGGTGAACATCAAGTTCACAAATATTGAAGAACATAGTCGTAGGAAGGTAGAAGAACAGAGGAAGGAAAATAAAGAAGAATTTGGAAAGGTACGCAACCAAGTCACAGAACGATGTAATGATATACAAGAAACCATGGCCAGTATCACCGGTCAGGTGCGACAAAGCCGAGAGGAGATGGAGGCGATAAGAAACAGACTGACTCATTTCACCGGATTACCTGTCAACGAAAGCCGAGAGTGGCTCAACTTCCGGCAATACAAACGCAAGCCGATGGAGTTCCTGGCTAGGGTAGAAGAATATTTAACCAAGCATAAAATTACCCAATGGAGCCATAGCAGAGAGATATTAGACGAGTCTTTCCGAGACATAACAGATAATTGGTGGATGGCCAACCGGAGTGAAATTTCCGACTACCAACAGTTCCGGAAAATGTTTAAGACAAAATACTGGTCTGAGACCACCCAGAACTTGATCCGTGACAATATTTGTAATGGAAGATACAGGGCACAATTAGGTAGCAGTATGACGGCATATTTCTTGGGGAAGGTGTGTATGGCAAAACACCTCGAGCCGGCAATCCCAGAAGAATGTTTAGTGAACAAGATATCGTATCACTATGATGAGGACATTATCAGGGCCCGGAGAGGTAGCCAGATCAAGACGATCCAGGGAATGACCGAGTTATTGGAGGGATACGAGAACGAAGAGTATTATCGGCAGAGCAGGAAGAGAAATGAGAGACCAGAAGCGAGACCGATTATCTACCCCAATAACGGCAATAACCATACAAGTAACCGGAACCAGCCCAATAATTACGACGGCCCTAACAACCCGCCGCGTAATAACCAGTTTAACGGTAATTTTAACGGCGTTAGGAATAACAACCCCTACCCAAATAACAGAAACAATTTTTATCAACAAAATAATGTCCCATACAGTCAGAGAAATCCATATCCCAACAATAATGGTGACAGACCTTACCCACCTAACCGAAATTACTATCAAAATAATTTTAGTAATAACAATAATAGCAATAATAATAACCGAGTGTCGCGTCCTAGGGTAAATTTTATAAGAGCAGAAGATCACGGACCCAGGAGATATTATCAACCGAGGAGGAGCAGCTTCCACGGCGCCGACCGAAGATGGAGGAGTGCGGAACGAGACGGCCCAAGACACGAACAGGAAAGACGAAGTACCAGCCTGGAAGATCTTGGCAGACAACAGAACAGGGCGTTAAACATCAACCAGGGTACAGAACGTCAGGAAACAAACCAGAGTTTCCCGAACGATGCCTCGGTCAATAATAACATAAACAATGACCAAAATACTTTAAACGAGAGGAGGCAGTAATCAACAACGATGACCCGTTACTGCTTATACTTCCTGGGTTAGAAAAGGATGAATTGCGACAAGAAAACCAGCATAAAAACATCACTATTATAAGTAACCATTATCTGAAAGACATACGAACTGAACTTTTGGAAGAGAACGAGAAGAGTCTCAGCAACAGTAATAATGAGATAATTTATATAACAGCGGAGGTGGAAGGAGTTCCCGCTAAAATAATGATAGACACAGGAGCTAATATTTCAATAATAAACTCCAATGAGTTGGAGAGAATACAGAGTACATGTGGAAAAACTTTGCCAATGTTACCAGTCAACAACATTGTATTGGTAGGTGCAACTGGCCGCCAGAATAAAACCATCAGGAAGCAAGTTTCCTTAAGTGTCGTTAGCCGTGATATAGCTTTAGACATGGAATTTTTAATCGCCACCGGATTACCATTTGACATCTTAGTCGGTTGCGATATTCTTCGTAGATATTCGGCGGTAATCGATCTTAATTTAAATAAAGTATCACTTTTCCCAGACGGAGTAACATGGACCGCAGATCTGGTAGGAGGCACAACTATACTTCCTAGCCCTATACATCAACAACTTCGGAAAATTAATATTATAAGAAACAGCCATCTTTCTAAACCCATAATATACAATCATGGAGGAGAGGATTTATGGTCAGTTAAGATCCAAGAAATACGGAATTTCCAGTGCGGAAGCGATAACAAGAAAATACCAACACATCTGGCTGATCGTCTAATCGCTATATATGAGAAATACAAGGCGGTGTTTTCTGATGAACCAGGGAAGGTAAAAAACTACCAGTGCCAACTTCGTTTTAAAGAAAACGTAGAGTTTAACCGGAGGTCATATCCAATAGCGCAGTCGCTCAAAGAAGCCGTGAGAACAGAGATAAACAAGATGATAGAAAACGACATAATTGAGATTAGTCAATCGCCTTACACTAGTCCAATTATTGCTGTTCCGAAGAAAGACGGACAAGTCCGGCTCTGTTTAGATGCGCGTGAGTTGAACAAGACAATTGTGAATGACAGAACCTCTCCCGGTGAAATAGAAGAGATCTTAAAACGTTTTCATGGTACTAAATTTATTAGCACCTGGGATACGGTCTGTGGTTGTTGGCAGGTAGAGCTGCATCCACAAAGCCGCTAGTATGTAGCGTTCATTTTCGAAGGGCGCAATTACCAGTTCAAGAGACTGCCCTTCGGACTTGTCAATTCTGTCGCCATATTTGTGGCATCCATGGACCAGATTTTGGGACCAGAAGCGCTCCAATTTACCACCGTCTATGTTGACGATTTACTAATTACATCCGGAACCTGGGAGGAGCACTGTTACAGAGTGGAATTTGTACTAAACAAACTAGCGCAGAACAACATAACACTGAAATTGGAGAAATCCAAGTTCATAGCGCGCGAGGTACAATTCTTAGGCTTCAACCTAGACGACAGAGGTATTACCCCATCAGCAGAGAAAGTGGAGGCAATTCAGAGGTTCCCGCAACCGAGAAACAGGAAACAATTACAATCTTTCCTCGGACTCTGTAACTACTACAGGAAGTTTCAGAGCCGATATTCCGAGTTGACTGCCAAGTTTCAGCCACAGTTATCTGCCAAGAACAAATGGATTTGGGGTGAAGATCAAGATATTACTTTCCGCTTGATAAAAGAGAAGTTTCTGGAGAGTGTTATACTTCGTCACCCAGATTTTAAGAAACCGTTCTTTCTAAACTGTGACGCTAGAGACCTAAGCTTAGGAACGATATTATACCAGGAAGATGAGGAGGGACAACATCTGGTAATAAGCTTCGCTAGTCGCACACTGAACCAGTGCGAAAAGAACTACAGTGTGACAGAAAAGGAATTGTTGAGCGTGGTGTTCGCATGCAGCAAGTTCCGGACGTACATTCTCGGATATCAAGTCACGGTACGAACTGATCATAAATCCATCTCGTTCCTTCGTAGGTGCAAGTTGAGTCACGGCCGATTGGCTAGGTGGGTACTCGCCCTACAAGAATATGACTTGAAATGGGAGTACATTCCAGGAAAGAAGAACGTGGTAGCGGATGTGTTGTCACGTATAAATCTGGAAGATCAGACTTTCGAGGGAGAGAAGGAGAGCTTAGTAAAAATTTATAACATATTCACAACCAGAGCCGATTTACAAGCTTTGCTAATAAATATTCGAATCCATCAGCAGTCTGATCCTAAGCTGAAAAACATTGTGAGTCGTTTGGAAGCCAATGATGAAACCATTTCTAAATATTACCACCTTAACAAGGGAATTTTATTCATAAAAACCGCCTTAGACGATGAGACATGGAAGGTGATAATCCCACACCAAATCGAAAAGGAGGTCATCATCGATTACCATGTCAGGTATGGTCATATGGGAGCGTTAAAAGTGATACAGGCTCTAGAGGAAAATTGTAAGATCAAGAATATCAACCACAAGGTGAGAACATACATCAAATCCTGTAAGATCTGCCAATGTGCCAAAATAAACAATGAAAAGACAGAGGGTATCATGATACCGATAACTTCCAACGCAAAACTGGAAAGTGTTTTTGGATATCTGCGGGCCATTTCCCCGTAGTGGTGGTCGACACAGATATAAATACTTGGTAATCATAATGGATCACTACACCAAGTATATAAAGCTATATCCGGTTAATCGGGCAACAACAGCAAAGGTTTTGGCGGTGATTATTGATTTGTATGTTCCAGAGATCGGTAGACCGTTTTCCATTATTACCGACCATGGTACACAATTTAAGGGGAGGAGATGGCGAGACACTTTATTAGCACTTGGGGTCAAAACGTATAAGACATCAGTCTACCACCCAAGTAGCAATCTGGCTGAGAGAGTACTGAGAGAAGTGGGTAGGATATTGCGCACGTACTGTCACAACCAACAGAAAAAGTGGCAAGAGTACCTAGCCGCGACAGAAACATTCCTAAATTACGCCCACCATCCAGCTATAGGAATTCCACCATACTCAGCCATGTATGAGAAACCGACTCCCCGAGACATTGAACAAATCATTGAATTTCCAACGAACAACAATAGGAAATTCAACCAGTTGAAGTTTTACAATAAGGTAGCAGAAGATCAGGAAAAACGGCAAGCCAAATACCAGAAGGCAATAGGGCGAATTGTAACATATAAAGAGGGTGAAAAAGTCCTAAAAAATAAAGAGCTGCCTAGCACCTTAGAAGGCATAACCAAAAAACTATTATTACTTTACACTGGCCCATATTTTGTGGTAAATGATAAGCATAACAATACATATGAGTTGAGGGAAATCGTTTCAGGAAAAATCAAAGGAGTGTACAATCAAGCTTCTATGAAGAAATATTATGAAGAATGAGTTGTGAGTTTTGGAATTTAGAGTTTATAATTTTTAAAATTCTAAAATAATGTAAGTACATCTTACAACCTAATATTTTGAGAAGAACATTCTGGAGAATTATAAGAAGAAGGAATTTAGAATTTATTTTTAAAATTCTAAAATAATGTAAGTACATCTTACAACCTAATATTTTGAGAAGAACATTCTGGAGAATTATAAGAAGAAGGAATTTAGAATTTATAAATTTTTAAAAAATTCTAAAATACGTAAGAACAACTTACAACCTAATAATTTTGGAGAAAAACTTTATGGAAGAAAGAAAGAGAAAGAGAGAGAATTTTTTATATATTTAAAAAATTCTAAAATACGTAAGAACAACTTACAACCTAATAATTTTGGAGAAAAACTTTATGGAAGAAAGAAAGAGAAAGAGAGAGAATTTTTTATATATTTAAAAAAAATTCTAAAATATGTAAGTACATCTTACTACAACCTAATAATTTTGGAACGAACTTTATGGAAGAAAGAAAAAGAAAGACTTTTGAATTGAAATATATTTATAAAAATTTAAAATTGAGTAAGTACTTCTTACTACAACCTGATAATTTAGAACAAAACATTTTGGAAGAATTAAGAAGAAAGGAATTTTGAATTTAATATACAAAAAATTTAAAAATGAAGTAAGACCAACTTACTATAACTAAGTTTATGAGAAAACTTTATGATAAATAATTAAGAAGAATTTGAATTTGGAAAAATACCAAAACATTCAGAAATAATAGTAAGATAACAGTACTATAAACAATTCTGAATGAAACAATTCTGGGAATAAATGAATTAAACAGAATTTGAATGTTGATAGAACGTCAGAACTTTGAAACAAGATAAGATCAACATATTACAAGGATTTATGAGAAATATTTTTCAATTAAATAAAAAGAATAGTTTGAATTTTACATTAAAACTAACCAAGTTCCAAAAAATAATTGTGTCAATTATAATTGAATTGAGAAGAAAATAAAGTGATTAATTCAGAAAAGAGAATTAACGTTAATCCAGAATAAATGCTAGATATTGTAACATCACAAGATGTCACCTAACCTAAGTGTATGTTATCAGATTTTATAAAAACAAAACAACCATGTAAATAGGTATATAATAGTAGAAATAACCAAGAAAGAAGAATGAAGCAGAAGTGCCACATGAAACAGTAACCCAAGGGCTGTTTGACACTACAACTAGACTGAGACTAAAACGAACTGATGGACAGAATAAATTTACATTCAGCTGTCAATTCAGTAAATAGTTGATGTAAACCGAATGTCATATGTAAACAAAAAATGAACTAATGAGCAGTTAAATACTGTGAAAGCAGAATTAGCATTTTGCTGATAATAGATGTGACAATGACCAGTAAATTATGAATGCCAAAACTAATGTTAACAATGGCTACATAGTGAGAACTAAGATGTATTTCAGCATCAAATATACTTGTTAGAAAAGAGAACTATTTATAAGAGAGAATCTTATACAAATAAGATGTCTCCACAATTTACCGAATTGAGAACCAATAGGCATTATTAAGGCCAAATTTCAATGTAGGCGATATGTCTTAGCAAGCTTAGACCAAACATTAGTCAGTAAAATGGCTATTGAGGATTAGCACAAGTGTAGACTAAAATGCACAGAACTATGGTTATGCCTTGACATAACAAAAAATGTTATTAAAACAATAGGTTTAATCATAATTTTCATTGTTAAGTAGTAGTTTAAAATGAATTAGCATAAAACGAAATCTCATAGTCAGTAGGATCATTTATTACAATGTATAGAGTTTAGGTGTACAAGTAATGTTCAGCAAAAAATGTCAGTACAGCATTAATGGTGTTCGCACATAAACATTTGATTAATAAAATGTTATGTGAATACAAGCAATGTTAACCAAAAGTGTAAAATCGGCGACTCATAAATAGCAGACGACAGTAAGAGTAATGTACCCGAACGTTGGTTTTATAACAATGTCGGTCAAAGTGAAAGTAATTCGAGAACGAGTGATATCAAATTAAAGGAAAAAAAACAATCTTTAATTTGATAGTAATATTAACCCAATCGCAACTGTATTTAGTGCGGGAGAGGTGTTAGCATCATTCTAAAAATGTACATCGGGAAACTGTTTAAGAGTAATAACAAAAACGGCAACGAGCTGTCACCGCAACATTCGACGGTTAGAAAAAGCCGTTATCAACTGTCAAAAAGTGACACGTCACACCGACACACCTACCAAAGCCAATCAGAAAATTAGTTAGTAATTAACATTTTTACCTAAGGCCGATCAAAGAGAGGGGTATATAAAGACGAAACAGCGAATTTTGAGACAGACCTTTACTGACTAGCGTGCAGCACAGACGTGTGCCCGTCATCTCTACATTTTTTAATAACACTTAGCGTCATTTACATAGTACATTGGAACCAATAGTTCAACAACAAGAAACGACTACTTCGAGTTCATCCACAACAAACAACAGTGATTAAGTGCAGTTTCATTTTAATTTTTTGCGGGAATAACGAACAGAAAATAATTTATTGTTATTATTCACGATCCATTTTAATCAGAAGAGGATCGCATTATTCTGTTCTTGTGCGAATTTAGTGCCGAAACCCAGTAATCATTATAATCCGATTACTTAAGTGATTAATAAGTTTTAATTAAATAATTAAAACTCAGAAGGTAAAAGTGCAATCATTACTAATCTTGATCTGAGCGCCATAACCTGTACTTTTTTCAACAATAACCTGTACTGACGCAAAACACAAAAACATTATTTAAGATTACACCACGTCTCGACTTATTATACAAATTTGTTATTAGTAATTAAGCTATATGTTAGTTGTAAGGGTTCTCACTTGATAAATATTGTCACTAAAAAAGCAAGCGTTGATGGAACGCGTGATCTTTCAACAGATCGTTTTTTTTAATTACTTTGCGAAAGTAACCTAAAACTTTGTTGATCAATTTTATATCAAAAGGATTATTGGATATTGTGTAGGCATAATTGTTTTCTTTCGTGTCTCAAAGAATTCACTACTGAGATTATAATAATGTTAATATTAAAAATAAATAGCATCTGGACTTAACCAGATTTATAATTCATGTTCTGAGCAAGCCGTATAAGGCATATAATAACTGACTGTTAATTGTACAACTTTGTATGTTTGCATTATATTTGTTTTTTTGAATTCTCTATAAGGGTGTAAATAAACCCATTATTAACAGCATCACCTGATTTCGATTTATTTCTCTAGGATAATTGAATATTTTCTTTTAATAAGCTTAAACAACCTTCTGTTGTGTTTAACATATTGGAATAGCATTGCCAAAAGGTGGTACTCAACTATTTTAAATTTTCTAATCATCCAGTAATTTTTATGTGTGGGTTTTACACGGGATTTTCCCTGAATAAATCCGTGTGGCGCCCACTAATTAATAAACAAGGTAACCTAACCTTGCAACCAAAGGGAGTTTGTGATTGTAAGCTGAGTTGACAGTTTAGTGAACTTCTAGTAAACACAATCAGGTACGTAAAAGCAGATATTTGTTTATGATATTGTCCAGACTTTACGAGACGTGACATACTCAGACTACCTGCAACCTGGAGAAGAAGTTTTTACTACCAGTTTCAACCAGACGAGAACTATTATCAAGCAACCAACTGCTATACTTCATGTTTTAACTTGAGTTAATATAGCACTTAAGTATAATCAACCTCACTATTTTATTTATTTAATACAAGGGGATTTTTTTAAACAAGTATAATTAAACCATTGTAAACACTGTGAGTAACTTTGAATGTTTTATTTTAAATTACTATACTACATTAGTAACCTTCAATTAGAAACAATCATTCTCAACATTGAGTTATCTCAAAAGAACACTTCACACATAGTTGAACTTTGTTTTAACGAGACTTTTAATATTTTAACCACGAATATAAGTTTAAATAACAACTTTTATTTTGTTTCAAGTTAACTTAAATATAACGTAAATTTGATTATAATAATAAACAATAAAACACCTAATCTCATTGAAACGTTATAAATTGGCGCACCAACTAGTGTGGCTTAAAAAATATTAAATAAATATATTTTTTATATTTTATATTAGCCCGGTAGACACGAAAAATTAACATGCCGCACACCCACCAGTACGATACAAGATATAAGGACAGTAGGGTAGGAGAAATGCAACGGGATGTAGATACATACGAAGAGCAACCCACAGACGAGATGGAAGTTATTACAATCAATAATGTCGAAACTAGTACCGACGAAATACCTCACGTAGAACCAGAGATAGAAGTGACTGTCGACAACCAACCCAGACGGCCTGAAGAACCCCCACAACCAAACAAGCCGACTGAAGAGATGAGATGGGATCACATGATGAGAATGATGATGGAACAATTCGGACAGGTGAAGGAAGACAGCCAGAAAAATATGGAAGCATTACAGGAAGATGGTAAGAAATCCCGGGAAGAAAATCAAAGGAATATCGAGGTGTTAAATAGAAATATAGAGTCGATAAGGGAGGACCATCGGGACTTAAATAGAAATATGGAATCACTGAGTAAAAATATGGAATCGCTGAAGGAGGACCTAAATAAAAGGATTGACAATACTCATAAGTCAATAGACGCGCTGAACAGTAAAATTGACGATAACTGTCAAGCCATTAGAAAAGAATTGAACACCACCTTAATGAAAATTAGCCAAAAAATGGATGACATGAATAACCGGAAGTGGGGAGAAGAACGGAAGGTATCCGAAGACAAAAACATGGAACAAACGAGTCCAGAGCCGGAGAATAATGAAGAAGGAAAGGACGATGACAACTCAGAGATAGGAGAAGTATCAAATGATGAATCCATGGAAGAATTAAGTATACAATTCAAAGACACTGATAACCAAACTGAGGATAAAGAAGACTCGAAAGCATTGGTGCCTGAGGATACACACCATAGGAATGAAGAGAACATTCAGCATAAAGAAACTATCATTAAAAATGTAAAGGACAAGGTAATAAAGAAAACAGGAGAGAAAGAGACAAAGATAAAAAGAATAATACGCTCTAAGAAAACAAGGATTACAAAGGAAATATTAGAAATGACTAGGAGTGGATTAATTAACTTCGTAGACAACCCAATTATTCGTCATAGAGCCAGAATCAACGGGGAGAAGTATAAGCAAGACTTCATAAAAATATTAAAAATAAATCACCATAAAACCGTGGGTAAAAAATTAAATAAGAATCCGATTAAATTAAATGTACCACCAAATAAAATACACCAAACAAAATCAATCGATTCCTCAATGCATAACCGATCATTAAACCATTTAATTAATGACCCAGATGACGGAACGATTAAAACAACGTTACATGCCAGTGACTATGTTATGAAGGAGAAGATTATAAACAACAAGGTATTTAAGGTGAATACTCCTAGAAGAAAGAAGCTTCACAGGGAGAAGGAAAATGATCAAGAACGACTGGACCAGCTTATTGAAAGGTACGCCCAAAGAATAAGGGAAATGCGAAAGAAGAGGGACCAAGCGATGGAAGAATCCAACCAGGAAATGAACAAAGGTCAACCCGGATTAGAAGATGGGCCAGACATCAGTAATAGCCCAGGCCCAGAGTACAATGAACACAGGAATACCAAAGATAATGAGAGAAAGAAGGCAAGGAAACGGGGAGCCGATGACTATCTGGTAGCCACCAAGTGGAAGAACCGCATGATAGCAATAGAGTGGAAGAGCACAAATAACCCCATGAATATCGATTAATAAACAATGATTAATATTAAGGACGGATAATACGTAATAGTAAGCAACATTTCTCACCCGAACGTTTAGGGTATAAAAGATAAAATATATATATTTAAAAAACCATTACTATAAACAAACTCATTTGTTGTTAAGCTACAAAATGTTGAAGGTAACTAATTAACTATAACTAGTCAATTTGCCTTATCAAGTTACAAAAGTGTGTAGATTTAAGATGTAAGCCAAACCATTTGTTACTGGTGAAAACTCACCAGATCTATCACACCAAGGGATAGAAAATTATATAATGTCAATCAAATGATTTAATAAGAAAATACATCTATTATGTCACAAAGAGCCAGTAGTGACTTGTAAATACAACTACTGTACTATACCTAGAGAAAAAATATGTATCCAGATGGATATTCTATGTAACTTAATGTTTATAAAATTATTATTGTATACCTCTCATAAAACTCAAATGTTAAATTAAATCGTCCAGAATAAAGGTTCACCCAACTAACCTTTGAAGGAGTAGAGAGGCAGTATAACAAAGTGTGTAAAATAAAAAGAAGGACATTATTATGGAATGTAAGGAAAGGAAAAAAAAATAATATTTGTGAAACAAACCATGTAAACCCCAAGAATGTCTATGGAATTAGATATTAGTATGTTATTATATTGTCAAATGAAATTGTAATTACAGCATAGTATATAGTATATAAAATCATCCAGAATAAGTGAAAACCACCATCACTTGAAGGAGTAGAGAAGAAAAATAACAAAGAGTGTTAATTGTAAAGATAACTATTGTTATAATGGAATGAAAGGAAAGAAAAATGTTTGTCAATTATCAAATATTATACATCACCAGAATATGTCACAGAACAAAAAAAAAAAAAAAAAAAAAAACCATTTAGTATACAAACAATGTAAGCCCTGATAATTCAGGATGAATATAACTCATTAAGAAAGATTTAATGGACTATTGTGAAAACAAAAATATTGTAGACTCTAGATAGAGCAAACCAAATGCATAAGTACAGTAAGCATCAAAACAAGTGTATAATCTTAAGAATATTTAAATGAACCAAAACAAATTGTTAACTAGTACATAAGTAACTATATAGCTGATAAAAGCATAGCTGAAAAACATCAAGTCTAAAAGAAGTAATTACCTGTAAGAAAGAAAGTATGTTAGCAAGTATAAAGATGGAAATGTGATCTAAATGAAAACCTCTGATACCTTGAATATTATAGCGAATATATTATATTATTGAATATGAATGATATGTGATTTTTTTTTTTTGAGTTGTGATAGTGCAACTATTGCCAGGTGCAATGTTTATTTTTTCTCAGACAGAGAAGAGTAATGCCTCTGAATCTGAGAATGTGTAGTGAGGAACGGCAGAGGATGTTAGCCATAGTGAGCCACCCTGATTCCGAAACCTCTACAACAGTTAGGGAATTATATTGTTTTATTGTATCAAGGAATATTATGAAAGAATCTGTGAGGTATGAATTATAATAACCATTAAGATAATCACGAATGCAAAGGTATGTGATGAGAAAGTAGAATGTGAATAAGACAGGGAATAGTTAACTTGAGAAACAAGATCAATTGTAGTTAAATGACTTAGAGAGTAAGCAACTTGAAAATACTAGTAAATTAAGAATTGTACCATTGGATAAAGAAAAAAAAAAGCCCACCTAGAGTAATACACCAATAGTATGTTTAAGAATCAAAGAGTACAAGAGAAAAATTTTTTATTGAAGTATACTAAGAAACTGACATGAATTGATAATTTTACAAAAAAATAAATTTTTTCAAATGATCAATTTTAAAGAGGGTGTATATGTAACATCACAAGATGTCACCTAACCTAAGTGTATGTTATCAGATTTTATAAAAACAAAACGACCATGTAAATAGGTATATAATAGTAGAAATAACCAAGAAAGAAGAAACCAAGAAAGAAGAATGAAGCAGAAGTGCCACATGAAACAGTAACCCAAGGGCTGTTTGACACTACAACTAGACTGAGACTAAAACGAACTGATGGACAGAATAAATTTACATTCAGCTGTCAATTCAGTAAATAGTTGATGTAAACCGAATGTCATATGTAAACAAAAAATGAACTAATGAGCAGTTAAATACTGTGAAAGCAGAATTAGCATTTTGCTGATAATAGATGTGACAATGACCAGTAAATTATGAATGCCAAAACTAATGTTAACAATGGCTACATAGTGAGAACTAAGATGTATTTCAGCATCAAATATACTTGTTAGAAAAGAGAACTATTTATAAGAGAGAATCTTATACAAATAAGATGTCTCCACAATTTACCGAATTGAGAACCAATAGGCATTATTAAGGCCAAATTTCAATGTAGGCGATATGTCTTAGCAAGCTTAGACCAAACATTAGTCAGTAAAATGGCTATTGAGGATTAGCACAAGTGTAGACTAAAATGCACAGAACTATGGTTATGCCTTGACATAACAAAAAATGTTATTAAAACAATAGGTTTAATCATAATTTTCATTGTTAAGTAGTAGTTTAAAATGAATTAGCATAAAACGAAATCTCATAGTCAGTAGGATCATTTATTACAATGTATAGAGTTTAGGTGTACAAGTAATGTTCAGCAAAAAACGTCAGTACAGCATTAATGGTGTTCGCACATAAACATTTGATTAATAAAATGTTATGTGAATACAAGCAATGTTAACCAAAAGTGTAAAATCGGCGACTCATAAATAGCAGACGACAGTAAGAGTAATGTACCCGAACGTTGGTTTTATAACAATGTCGGTCAAAGTGAAAGTAATTCGAGAACGAGTGATATCAAATTAAAGGAAAAAAAACAATCTTTAATTTGATAGTAATATTAACCCAATCGCAACTGTATTTAGTGCGGGAGAGGTGTTAGCATCATTCTAAAAATGTACATCGGGAAACTGTTTAAGAATAATAACAAAAACGGCAACGAGCTGTCACCGCAACATTCGACGGTTAGAAAAAGCCGTTATCAACTGTCAAAAAGTGACACGTCACACCGACACACCTACCAAAGCCAATCAGAAAATTAGTTAGTAATTAACATTTTTACCTAAGGCCGATCAAAGAGAGGGGTATATAAAGACGAAACAGCGAATTTTGAGACAGACCTTTACTGACTAGCGTGCAGCACAGACGTGTGCCCGTCACCTCTACATTTTTTAATAACACTTAGCGTCATTTACATAGTACATTGGAACCAATAGTTCAACAACAAGAAACGACTACTTCGAGTTCATCCACAACAAACAACAGTGATTAAGTGCAGTTTCATTTTAATTTTGTGCGGGAATAACGAACAGAAAATAATTTATTGTTATTATTCACGATCCATTTTAATCAGAAGAGGATCGCATTATTCTGTTCTTGTGCGAATTTAGTGCCGAAACCCAGTAATCATTATAATCCGATTACTTAAGTGATTAATAAGTTTTAATTAAATAATTAAAACTCAGAAGGTAAAAGTGCAATCATTACTAATCTTGATCTGAGCGCCATAACCTGTACTTTTTTCAACAATAACCTGTACTGACACAAAACACAAAAACATTATTTAAGATTACACCACGTCTCGACTTATTATACAAATTTGTTATTAGTAATTAAGCTATATGTTAGTTGTAAGGGTTCTCACTTGATAAATATTGTCACTAAAAAAGCAAGCGTTGATGGAACGCGTGATCTTTCAACAGATCGTTTTTTTTAATTACTTTGCGAAAGTAACCTAAAACTTTGTTGATCAATTTTATATCAAAAGGATTATTGGATATTGTGTAGGCATAATTGTTTTCTTTCGTGTCTCAAAGAATTCACTACTGAGATTATAATAATGTTAATATTAAAAATAAATAGCATCTGGACTTAACCAGATTTATAATTCATGTTCTGAGCAAGCCGTATAAGGCATATAATAACTGACTTAATTGTACAACTTTGTATGTTTGCATTATATTTGTTTTTTTGAATTCTCTATAAGGGTGTAAATAAACCCATTATTAACAGCATCACCTGATTTCGATTTATTTCTCTAGGATAATTGAATATTTTCTTTTAATAAGCTTAAACAACCTTCTGTTGTGTTTAACATATTGGAATAGCATTGCCAAAAGGTGGTACTCAACTATTTTAAATTTTCTAATCATCCAGTAATTTTTATGTGTGGGTTTTACACGGGATTTTCCCTGAATAAATCCGTGTGGCGCCCACTAATTAATAAACAAGGTAACCTAACCTTGCAACCAAAGGGAGTTTGTGATTGTAAGCTGAGTTGACAGTTTAGTGAACTTCTAGTAAACACAATCAGGTACGTAAAAGCAGATATTTGTTTATGATATTGTCCAGACTTTACGAGACGTGACATACTCAGACTACCTGCAACCTGGAGAAGAAGTTTTTACTACCAGTTTCAACCAGACGAGAACTATTATCAAGCAACCAACTGCTATACTTCATGTTTTAACTTGAGTTAATATAGCACTTAAGTATAATCAACCTCACTATTTTATTTATTTAATACAAGGGGATTTTTTTAAACAAGTATAATTAAACCATTGTAAACACTGTGAGTAACTTTGAATGTTTTATTTTAAATTACTATACTACATTAGTAACCTTCAATTAGAAACAATCATTCTCAACATTGAGTTATCTCAAAAGAACACTTCACACATAGTTGAACTTTGTTTTAACGAGACTTTTAATATTTTAACCACGAATATAAGTTTAAATAACAACTTTTATTTTGTTTCAAGTTAACTTAAATATAACGTAAATTTGATTATAATAATAAACAATAAAACACCTAATCTCATAGAAACGTTATAATATTCACAATAGCATTTGAAGGAGTAGAGAAGAATAACAAAAAAGAGTGTAATATGCAAGAGAAGAAAAAATTTGGAAGCAAAGAGACTAATTACTTATGAAACGATAATGAAAACAGTTAATTAAGAGCAAAGAAGAACAACTCATACCAAACAGATGGAGAAGATGATTTCGAACAAATGATGATAATAAAACCTATATAAAGTGCAAAGAGAAGAAATACCACATGAAATATAATATAAATGAATTAATGTTAATGAATGCGAAGGCGGATTAATAACTTTCTAAGAGAAAGGAAACAACCAAAATGTTTAAAGAAAATGATCAATATAACAACCTGTATATCTAATGTAAAGATACAATGTTAAAAAGTTAAATATAATATATTAAGACCATTCAAATAATGAATAAGAAAGACTATATATAAAGACCATGCTAATACTATGAGTAACCAGAAGAAAGTATAAAGAGAATTCAGATGGAGAAGAAAGAGAGTTACACTGTAAACAGTAACCAGAATTATTAAAAGGAAGGTTTTCAACCATAATTAAAATAGAAATGTCAGACAAGTTAAGAGTTTAGAAAAAATATATATGTAATGAGTATAATAATAATTATGAAGATTTATTAAGATAGAAAATGTGAGATAATCTGAGAGACTACGAAGTGGAGAATCCAAAGATATTTTTATTAGTCGAAAATGAGACTACTTTTTATTTATTTATTCGATGACTGACTGAAGATAATTCCAGCAGCATTATGTTTTTTGAGCAGGGATGGATATGCCTCTGTACTCAATTTATAGAAGTGGTGTATGGCCAGCAGAGAAGTAGCGTACAGTGCCCCTCTGATCTGCCCCAGCCCACGTGTTAGGGAATTAATATCCCAAGGATACAACACGAAGTTGATAAAGAAAGAAAATGTATTACAATAATAATATATCTCAGAAGACACTAACTATCCGAAAAGGATCAGTAGTAAAACAAGTAACTATATATATAAAATTAATTAAACTCTAATATAAAAAAGCCGATATAAAAATGGAGAAGAAAATGAATTATAAGAAATGATGAAATTATCATAAGAAATTATTTCATCCATAAACATGTCTGAAATAATTACTTCTGGAGGGAAGCAATCTGTAACATGACAGATGTATGCATAATATTGAATGGCAATTGATTATTAGAATAATGAAGTTATAATATTTAAATTTGGAAGAAAGCATTAAGTTTAATATAAATAGATTAATTCATAGCAACTGTGGAAAGAAATCATTATTATAAAGAAAATACAAGTTCAAATAAAAGGAGTTACTAGTGATGAGTCATCCAAGACCAGTCTCATAACCAAAGGTTTTCAAGGTATAACCCAGGAAGGTAAAAAAGTAAATAACAAAGCAGTACTGAATATGACCAAACCCACAACGAGGAAGAATAAATAGAATAGAAACCCTAAAATAAGCCAAGATCAAACAACATTTTGTTGTTGTTGACATTTTAGTTTATTCTAAAATAAAGAAGAAGATGGAGAAAATCCCAAGAAACCTGATGGCATCAAGAAGAAGATGGAGAAGATACCAATCCCAGAAGGCAGGAGAAAAGAAGACTGATGAAAGAAGAAGGCAGCATCCTTTGCATTTTTTATTATTTTTAAAAATAAAAGTATAACGAAATGAAAACCACATGTATATAAATTTAAGAGAGAGAAGTGTATAAAGTAAAAGTTGCCTGTGAACTAAGATGAAACAATAATATAGTACCCATGGAACAAATCTCCATTGAAAAACGCTAACCAATTTATTATGTTAATAAGACTATACGACCATTTAGCAATAACATAATATAAAAGTGCAAAGTGAACCAGTGATAGTTTTGGGTATTATAAAAAATGAACCTTGTGTTTCATTCTTGGCAATCACAAACATTGAATGCAATGAAATATGCAATTTTCAATGACTTGAAATGTGTACTGTGACAACATGTTGTTTATAAGACATAAATCTGTTTAAAATAACATTTTGTTTTATATGCAAAAAGAAAAACAGATTTCATAATACTTTTCGAACAATTTATACTATTTATTTATTAATGACAGGGTACAATTCCTCAAAGACAATGTGTAAAAGACGGTATGAAAACTGTAGAATCCTACTTATAATAATAGTTAGAAATAAGAATATAAATATAAGGTTTTTATGTATATAGTATAAGAATGTTTAAAAATGTGTTAGATATAAGACCATTTGTTTGGGTCTGATACAACTAACATCAGAACTATAAAAATAATTACTACTTGTAAATAGTAGAGAGTAATTAAGATGTTAGTTAGTAAAAAACCTTTTTTGTAAACCATATTTCCATGTTAGAAATAAGGATTTTGTTGTAAAATGTCTGACTTGAAGACAACCATTTATTTAAAAAATATTCTTTATTTGTTTAACTGTTATCTGTATTGTAACCAATACTAATTGTTATTGTGTAATTTGAAAACATGTTTAATTTATAATACTATATGTAAAAGTCAGAGAGGGTATCACACATCATATATTGTTTGTAAAATATTTTGTAAGAAAAATTGTTAAAAAAATCCTAGGCCAAAAGAATGGAAACCAAACTTCATCAAAACAGAGAAATTGCTCATTTAAATGCAAATAAACAAAAGGGGTTTAGACAAAATAAACTTGAGATCAAGCCATATAATTGCACATACCATTTAAAGAGATTTTAATAAATTATATTCAGAATTATAAATAAAAATGAAAATGACTAAACTCAGAAATTTGGACATGGGAGTCATATATTTCAGAATAATGTTTCAGAATACAACTAATTCAATTAATTACTAGAAAATAAAGGAATATAAACCTTTTAATACAATATAGGATTATTAATATTAAATATAACTGATAAAATGGCTGAATTTACATTATAACAGGAAGTAAATTTTGGAAATGTTTTGACATCAGAGAATATCAAACTGAAAGTAAAATTACTATTTTTGGACAGAAAACACTATAAAACGGCATTATTTAATCTGAAAATAAGCCGAATGAACTGAAAGATTAATTTAAATAACATCTAGTAAATAAAATTGATAAATAACCAAAGTTTAGGCATTTATATAGTGAATTTTAAAGTGTGCACAGGATGTGAAATTTTATTTGAACAATGTTAAGAATAATATTATATGGGCTAAGAGTTTAATTGAAACTGAAGGAAATAGTTAGTTGATTATTGGTTTTTGAACGGTTAACATGACGAGAGTTTTGTGACGATCTAACCTAACTTACAACGGTAAAGTTGAGCGGTGAATAGTACGTTATTGTGAAATCGCGAGTGACTTATAAAATACTTCTAGAACTCTCACATTATAACAGAAACAATCAAGAAACGCTACATAACACTGAACAATACATATCTACTCCGAAAAAACACCAGAAAACTGTATAATACATTAACCAAATTAGTGTCGGAACCGGGGAAAGTGTTTGAACTTATAATTACACGGATACACTAAATACAACCCAGAAACATTACACCAGGCACTACACAACATTTAACAAGAGATTTGCAGACACCAGAACAGGAATACTGCCAGAAAATATATTATTCGGATCGTAGCAGGAACGAGCGATATTTTGATCAACTTGATGGCCGCCATTTGCTTTAGACGATACCAATGCCTGTTCCGTGTTCATATCAGCTGTTGGTGAAAACAGTTATATTATTTTCTAATTATTATTCAATGTCTGTATTTAGTAATAATTATTAATTTGTTGTAACGTTATACTTTTTAAATATTGGCCCGATTTCTCTGACTTTGATAATAATTGGCTGTTTAAAGAACCCTGTATGATTTTTATATAATATACTTTGTAACTTTTTCGATATCCTGAGAATCGATATTATAATCGATAAGAGTCAATATTGCTATTAATTAATAAAACATTAATATTCTTCAACACTAAATAGTTCTTTATTTCATAAATATTACTAATTATCACTAATATAATTCTAATTAATAATCTATCAGGACTTTACCACCTATAAGTGAAGATAACCTAAAAAATAAAAAGGTAAACAAGTATCGATTGGTTTGAAGACAATCTTATGAGTGGTGATAGTTTATTTAAAATATACCAAAACTTTAATAAAAATTTTCAGAAGAGCATTACACTTTTTAAAACTTCACAGCCCTATATTAATTAATTGATTATAATTAATTAATTAATAAAAAGAAAAAAAAATTTAATTATTTTTTTTATAAACAATTTTTTTTTTAAATTTTCTTCAAAACAATTTTTGTTTTGAAACTTTCGGTGAGGCTGAACATATATTTCTTCATCAACATTACGCTACTCGACCGGTCTTGCTACCATTGGGACTCGACCAGCTGGGAAACTTAAGGAAGTGTTTCAGGCCAGTAAGACGTCGAGAGCCACACCAATTAAACACATAAGAACATACAGTCTCCAAGCTTTTTATATTTTATTACAATATATAAAATACATAAATACAACTTCCACCTACCTTCAATGTTTCGTTTCTCTGGGGCCAGGATTCTTTCGTACGAACGCTAGATACAAACATGTGTTTCATAGGTTATCGAAATAACTAACTCTACACATCTTTATGAAGAGAAATGATTATTGTTGATCAAATATTGTAACTTTAAATTTTTGATTTCCAAATATATTTACTTACATATTTTCAAATGTTGTGTAACTCTTGTTCATACATTTTATTTTACATACTTAAATCATATTACTTACTCCTAAGAAGATAGCCCAGCCTGCCTCTCACTCACTCTCACATTCCTAAAAACAACCCCTCTTTATCCCGATTGATCAATCTAATACATGATATAAAATCCCCGCCGGCAACGCATTCATCAGTGACCTCGTGGCCGCCCCGCGATAAGTTTGTAATCGTCCCGAAAAACCAAAAAAATAGACAAATTTGTATGTTGATGTTCTGTAGTTATTCCCCCATCACTGCCACTGGTTTAAAAAGATTGATTCACTTTGACTGACACATTTTTTAAATTTTGAGAAGAGCTAACCCCTTCTAAGTACACCGACCGGTACTCATGGGGACGAACAACTCCGCAACGTTCCTTCCGAGTGGTAGGAAGTTCCGGTCCACGGCCAACGGATTTTGTCGCCGTTCACAGTTGAGTTGTTGTGGCTTATTGGCTAAGCACATGCTACATAGTGATTGTTTCTGCAGTGAGTGCCGACGATATTCGGCACTGCTAGTCTGACGTCACGAAAGAGGTGGTCCTTAAGTCTTTCGTATCCGCCGTTTCAGTCAAGTAGATTAAACAGAAACTGTAATTTTCACCATCTTGGCGTTTCCTGGCCGCGTCAGTCCGAGCGTATACTTGTGTCACGCGTGAGTGCGCACTGTCACATTCACTCACAGTTCTGAGAAAATTTAGGGTGGTACATACTTCAACAGATTTCACAACGGAATACTGCGTCTTGCCTTTGTTCTGAAACTGTTCAGTCAACACGTGGTCGGTTACAATGGAATTAAAATTTGCACAATATTTTTATGAAACCCCGAAAACTGAAATAAAATAAAATACAAATACCCCATAAATGCAATAAATAAAATTACCCAATTTTGACACGTTACAATACCCCCCCCCCCCAATGAGAATTCTTCTGTCCAGAACAGAAGAAATCTCATTGATAAAACCCCTAAGAGGACCGGTGAGGAACTGGTGCCAACAACCCCCCTTTGTTCTTACCATGCATGGGAACACGACCCCCCTGGCTCGGCGACTATGGACGCATCTGAACGAGATCACTGGACTTCTCCGTAAGAGATCCCAACACCGAAAAATTGAACAGACGCACCACGGGACACCTCACCTTCTAACATGCTACCCCCAAAATCCTCAATCCCTGGCTCAGATTATGCCAGATCCTCCACCGATATGTTTCCCCTTATATGCAAGCTGGGCTGCCTTTAGCAGATACTGGGCTCACACACACTCACATTACATATTGAAGATTGAAAACTTCTTTAAAAATTGTTAAAATACCACTCACTGGTTGTTTCCATTTAAAATCAAATCATAAATTTTGTATATATTGTAAATTATTCTCTTCATTAGGTTTTTCTGTTATTTCTGTTAGTTAAAATAAATCAATTTAAACATTTCTTACAATTAAGAACATCCTTAACCTAACATGTGATTACTTAACGTCTAACAATACAATTCAATAAAATAATTCCATAAAAATGAACATGGTTATTACACAAATAATAAAATAATCAAAGTTTAAATTATCCATTATCTGGCAGGCGAAAAATCAAGATTTTTTTTTTCAAAGAAAATATTTTCCAAAAAATTTTAAAATTCAACGAAAAAATTTAAATTTATTAAAATGTTTCCTTTACATATAGAAATTATTTAAAATTTGTTTAAATTGATCAAAAACCAAAAGTTGAATTAACTTCCTTACTAAACAAGCTTAGTATGTATATGACCTCACTGTCAGCTGATCAAACTAGGTCAAGTCCAAAAACCTTGACCTACATGTGTTATGTATAAGTTCTATCTGACAATACATTTAACATCTGTAAAATTCTGTCTTGACACACAAAATATAATAAAATAAAATATTTAAAATAAACAAAATATTACTACAAATAATAATCAAATTGACATTCAGATTATTCAAAATAAACACTCTCTAACGTTACCTTTTCAAATTCTATCAAAATTAGTCACTGGTTTTAATTAAAATTTTATGTTCTTGTTATAAATCTCTTTCTTTACTTGACAATCTTATTCTACATTACTGTGGGTGATTTAAATACTTATAACAATTTAATTTACTACTTGCTCTGTATACATATATAATCTTTCTCCCTTTGACTCTAACCACTAATAACTTCAACTATCAGGACACCCATCTCTATCAAAACATCTACCAATCAATCTCTAAACCCAACTTACTAATAAACTCAAATCGCCACCTTCTCTCTATATATCTAAAAAATACTCTCTAACCCTTTGTGCTTAGGATACGTGTTCCCCCCCCCAAAAAAGCTCATTTCCCATTATCTGGTCCCTGGATTCTACCTAAGGCGACCCCTTCCCCCTAAATCGGTCCCCTCCCGTCCCAACCTTGTTGCGGACTCCTACATTACACTACCCCCTACTACAAAATTGCCATCCCCAAAAAATCTCAATCTTATTACCTTACTTCATTACAATAAAAGAACATCATCAATTAATAATATTAATATATCACTCAAAACTCTACATATATTCTCCACATCTACTGTGTCAACACCAATACTTCTCAAATTCTCTTACATTACATTAACTCACAACAACATTACATTAACTCAAAACAATATTTTCTCTCTACTACCCCTTTAACTTTGACTTCAACTTGGACTGATCAATATGTCCCACAAAATATTCATCACCCAAAAACTCTCTTTTATTAGCTTTCACAAATTATTACTTTATTTCTCACTTTATCAAATTACTTTTCTCATTACTTTAATTAGCATCTGTAATACATTAAAACATTATATTAGACATTAATTATCTGGAACATTTACAACCAATATCAGTGACATTTTATTGCTTATCAGCTGACATTCCCTAACACAATGAAAACACATCTCGAAATTGAGCAAATCACATGACACCTATATATTTATCAATACTTACTTCTAACCTCCTTGTTTCCCCTCTTTCTGATTCTGACAATTTATGTTAACCGCCTGCCAGTTGGTTTATTTATCTACTTAGTTTCAAAAATACACACATTATATAAACATATTTTTTATCAATTCTTATATCTAACCTACTACAATACAATATTACATTTAAAACATAGCATGAACACCTTATAGTGAATGTATGAGCATCTAGTTATTTAAACAGAACACCAGCATTTTTATTGGATCATAATTTGAGTTAGCAAATTTTATGTTATAGAATTTAAATTCGTGGCTCCTCTGAGCCACCTCCCATCCACACACTCTATTGCAATTTGTGTAAGACTGTAGCGCCTTTTCGCTTCCACAAAGACTGCATATTTTGGAGTAATCTGACATCTCCGTATCTTTGCTTCGGCAGTTATATTTTAACATTTCTGAATATCAACATATTCTTGTTTATATTTAAACGCCCTTAAACGGGTCTACCACCTGGCTTTGCTACCACCTGGCAGAGTGGTAGCCGCTGTTCCATAGTACCTGGATTTCCCCTAATTTCACCCCCCATTTAATTTCTATTATATACCAATTTCAAGTCAGCTATGGTCAAGGGACTTGATATGACCATAGCTGGCCGCTAGCCAAAGCCACGATTAGTGCTGGTAAGGCAGTAATCGCCCGAAAAGTCGGGGAAATCTAACTTGCATTTCAATGCCTGTTACATTCATCATTGCTATGTGCGACACGAACGTCTATCAGGGTAACAATTAAATGTGTACCAAAAAAATGTGCCGCACATTTTCGCCTCCGATGGAGGTAACACTCTCTGTTACCCCCAACCCTTTTCACTATCTACGAGAGCACAGGCCACCCCCGCAATAGCACTTACTAACTAGATAATACTTAAAAATTTTATATACATTCTATCATAACATTTTCATTACCTATTTATCCATCAACATTCAAATCATTCATCACTTTCTACCACTGAATTTTCTTAAAATTTTCAAATTTATTATTTATAATTATTATATATCATCTTTCAGTTATTATTAAATTTTTTAATTATCATTTTTATTTAACACAATTATATTATATTGTATGAGATAATCATCTCATTATTGAATAAAATCTTTCCATCTACGTCACACCTGTAAACATTTTAATTATACTTGATTGGTACCATAAAATTTTTTATACTTACAGTTCATTTAAAATGACATACACAAAACATATTCACCATACACCCCAATACTTTCACCTCACCTCTGAAACATTTAACATGTTAGTTTACATCACACAATTTATCATTTAATCACCAAATTCACCTCGTAAAATAATTTTAATTCATTAGAAAATTTTAATTAATTAACATTTAAATAATCAATCAAAATATTTAAAACATATCAAATTGTTTTAATTAAATTAATTACTGAAAATATAAATTACCTAGCTATCACAACAATTACAACCTGATTACTGTTTTCAAAATTAATTCTGTTTATTTATTTAAATTGTAAAATATTAATATTATTATTGTAACAACCGTACACATTGTTTACCTGACCTTCTACAATACACACTAATAAATTCACTACATATTTATTTACAAACTTTTGTTATTAACTGTTCAGTTTTTCCGCACTTCATTGTCCAAATCTGCCATGTCAAAACCACAAAACAAAATTGTTTATAATTGTCTTTTATTGTTTTATAGCCTACCCACCATCGTCCCAGATTAACCTTGGTTTTATATAACATTGTTCAATTTCATTACCCCACAAATTACTGTTTTGTGTGGCATAACCATAAAAACCAAATTTATTCATTTTACCAAAATAATCATTAAGCCAGTCAACGTTAAGTATTTTTGTTAAGTCTCCATCAGTAATTATATTCATTATCGGGTTATTTACTTTTGTCTTATCATTTAAATCATTATTATTCAAATATATTTCTAAACTTTCTTTCCATTCATCATACTCTCTATTCAATTCATACAATTCTGTTTCTTTATTAACATACAATTCTCTACTTAAATCTCTCTCATCACAATACCATATCACACTCTCAAAATTATTACAGACAGAGGGTACAAAATTATATAACAAATATAAACAACTCCCATCTACTAACACGGGTCTCTTGCCCTTCTTAAACAATACTTGTGAACACTCTGGTTCAGGAAAAATAAAGGAAAAATTTACCCTCTGCCCACATTCTACCACTATACTATTTTTCCGCTCTCTCTCTAACTCATTAACACACATTAACATCTCATAATCACATTCTACAAACTCATCAGTACTCTCAGATACTACATTTTCAATTACATTATTATTCTCATTATTTTCAACAACATCATTATTATTTATTAATTCTTTATCTAATACAACATTGCCATTACAACTTTCATTTGTATTACTCGTACTCGGTTCTACTTTATTCAAATTCTTTCTTATTTTATTGGTACTTTCTAGACGTTCATTCTTGTCTTGTATATTATTTATCAACTCATCAAATTTTACGCTAATACTCTGCTGCAACTGACTATTTAGTTGTTCGCATTTTATATTAAAATTACTATTCTGAACGTCAAAACGACGGTCTATTTTATCAAATTTTTTGTCACTAGAGTTAAAACGACTCAAATTTTTTGTCAATTGCATCAAACTTGTCATTCTGTATCTCAAATTTTTCTCTCATGAAATTAAATAGATCGTCCAATGACAACTCTTTTGCTTTACTTGTTACGGGAGTTGATATCGCTCCCGGTGTACTAAGTACGGATACTTCTACATTATACTCATTTATTGACGTTAATTCTGTTTGAATACCGGAGTCAGCATTTACTTGACTCTCGGTCTGACGGTCAGATAAGCTGACTTCATTGTTATCTGCCATTTCTTATTTTATACTTAATACTTGTGTGTAAATATAATATAATCAATATAATGTATTATATAACCAATTTTGCGTGAATAACGCACTTTTGTTTTATTCCGCTAACCCTAAAAACATGTTTGTATCTTTTCTGTAGGTACGGTCTTTACTTAATTTTTAATTAATAAAAACTGTCCCTGTATCGGAAGCCATTGTTACTTTAAATACACTTTTCACATATATAAAATACATAAATACAACTTCCACCTACCTTCAATGTTTCGTTTCTCTGGGGCCAGGATTCTTTCGTACGAACGCTAGATACAAACATGTGTTTCATAGGTTATCGAAATAACTAACTCTACACATCTTTATGAAGAGAAATGATTATTGTTTAATGATCAAATATTGTAACTTTAAATTTTTGATTTCCAAATATACTTACTTACATATTTTCAAATGTTGTGTAACTCTTGTTCATACATTTTATTTTACATACTTAAATCATATTACTTACTCCTAAGAAGATAGCCCAGCCTGCCTCTCACTCACTCTCACATTCCTAAAAACAACCCCCCTTTATCCCGATTGATCAATCTAATACATGATATAAAATCCCCGCCGGCAACGCATTCATCAATGACCTCGTGGCCGCCACGCGATAAGTTTGTAATCGTCCTGAAAAACCAAAAAAATAGACAAATTTGTATGTTGATGTTCTGTAGTTATTCCCCCATCACTGCCACTGGTTTAAAAAGATTGATTCACTTTGACTGACACATTTTTTAAATTTTGAGAAGAGCTAACCCCTTCTAAGTACACCGACCGGTACTCATGGGGACGAACAACTCCGCAACGTTCCTTCCGAGTGGTAGGAAGTTCCGGTCCACGGCCAACGGATTTTGTCGCCGTTCACAGTTGAGTTGTTGTGGCTTATTGGCTAAGCACATGCTACATAGTGATTGTTTCTGCAGTGAGTGCCGACGATATTCGGCACTGCTAGTCTGACGTCACGAAAGAGGTGGTCCTTAAGTCTTTCGTATCCGCCGTTTCAGTCAAGTAGATTAAACAGAAACTGTAATTTTCACCATTTGGCGTTTCCTGGCCGCGTCAGTCCGAGCGTATACTTGTGTCACGCGTGAGTGCGCACTGTCACATTCACTCACAGTTCTGAGAAAATTTAGGGTGGTACATACTTCAACAGATTTCACAACGGAATACTGCGTCTTGCCTTTGTTCTGAAACTGTTCAGTCAACACGTGGTCGGTTACAATGGAATTAAAATTTGCACAATATTTTTATGAAACCCCGAAAACTGAAATAAAATAAAATACAAATACCCCATAAATGCAATAAATAAAATTACCCAATTTTGACACGTTACAGAGAAGAACATTTTAGTTACTGTACCTTCGTTGTTTCCTTCCATTCATTATTCCGTGTTGTTTTTGCTAGTTGGTCTACCAGTCCATTAACATAAATTCCTCCATGAGCCTTGATCCATTTGAAGTTTATTCTCCAGTTAGTGCTTTTTAGCATTGGTGCGGCTTTCCTTATTTCTTCTATAAGGTAGTTATGGTTGCTGGGATTATTAATTGAATCTGTTTTTATTCTGCTGACAGTGTATATTGTCGCTTTCTTTGAGTTTACTTCTTTTATATGTTATTATAAGGCTCCGTAAATCTCTTATAATGCATTCAGAATAGCAAGTTGTTCAGCGTGATTATTTGAGCATCTGTTTTCGGGTTTGAGCAATAGTTTTTCTGTTAGTTAATTTCCAATGAATATGGTAACACTTTCACCTTCTCCATGTTTACTGCTGTCAATGAAAATTTGAGGTTTATCATCGCTGTCCTCTTTGGATTGTTTATTTTGTTTATATTGCCAGGATGAGGTCAATTCTTGGGCTCTATTTTATGATAGAGCTGTGTTTGCTTTTGTTTTTGTTTTGTTATTTAGTACAGTTTTGCTGTTTCCTCTGCCTTTAATAATAACAGATGTCAAACCAGTGAATGTGCATAGGGTTTCGCTTAAAGTTGTGTGGAAAGCTTTGCAATTTTAATGTTTATCAGCCTCTGAACCCTGCTGTACTTCATTCTGTTGGCTTTGCATTTCAAAGCGTTGATCCATACGGGAGCTCTATACACCATGAGAGGTAAAATTGCACCTTTGTAAATTGTCTCAAATGCGTTGGAGTAAAGTATAGCGATTTATAGGCTTACCATAATTTTTTCTTCTCAAACCAGGACACTTGTAAAATAATTTGTCATGCAATTTTGAAAATATCAAGTCTTAATTATTACGTAACTTTAAGCTTTCTACGCCTCAATTACACAATTAGGCCAACTTGGGTACATATTACAGAATACTAAAAGTGCGTTCACGCGTTCACAATCATAAATTACAATTACAAAATAGATACATTTTACTATATGAGGAACAAAACTACTGTGATATTACTCACTTAATCATTATAATCTATCTTGATTTATACATATAAATAGTACCATAATATGGCACGTGTGTACTTACCAACTTTAATTATTGCCGGGCTCATACTCTTCTTATGTAATATGCTTTTTTACCTAAGGGGTCCAGGAATTCGTTACAGCGAGATTCTTGAGTCAAAGAAGGTGACACAAATGATAACACTGTTTTAGAGTGAAAGTAATTATCGAATTTTAATTGCCAAAGTAACTTCATTATATAAAACCATGTGCTCAAAATGGCGTCGTACAATGTTACAACGAAAAAACAAAATGGTGGTTGTTTTAATTAATTCTATTCATTTTAAATATTTTCTTTTGGTCTCTAATCAAGATCATTAAAACTGTTATTTTTTATGCTGCAGCTTGAATTAATTATTAATTTGTATCTGAGGTTGTACACAAACCAATGCCCTTGGCAGAGATACTCATGGCCATGTGCTCACTCACACACGCTCACATACATTCATCTGATTACAAGTACATTGTTTAATTAGTTTGTTTTTCAATTAATGAGCTCATTAAATTAATAGAAAAATGACAAAAGGTTGACTTCTCTTAACGGTGATCTGCGTTGCTCCCTCGCTGTGTTTGGTTGATTCTCCAATGCATGGCTGGTGTTCGCCTAATAATTCTTTTGTTTTAATTACAACATTAGCACTGATTTTACATGTTCTGATTTTAATTGTTATCAAAATTTGAGCAACTATCGCTCCACCATCACATTTGCAATTAAGAGTCTGGTTATATTAAACTTTTATGTTAAAACTGAACAGACAGCGATACATCGCTGCTGCACCCTTGAAGGACTACGTTGAATTGAGATGGAGGCAAATGTAAATTTGCGCTTGTGTGCGTGTGATTTTACGTCATCAACCTTTGTCATACACTACAACGCCTGATTAGACTGCGTTGTAGTCAGTGCGTCATTGTTTTGTTATGACGGAACAGTGTTATTGTCCAATCATAATTCATATTGTAGTCTGTTCGTCACAAACACCGCCATGGTATATTTTGAGTTCATCACGTCCATCGGCGACCTTGGAGTCTTACTCTGGCTGAATTGGCGTTGTTCCTTTTTCCAGAGGGACAATGAACCTAACCAATCTGTGTTTAAAAATTACATAATAAAACATTGAAAATCACCCTTAATTCCCATAATTCTGTTACTGAGTCATTATGTACCGTTACAAACCCCCTCAAGGAAAATTTTTGTGTCGAAACCCAAAAAATTTCCTTGACTCATTCACACTTTCCTAAAAGGATCAGTCTAGATATGTCACCACAACCCCCTGTAACGTTACAAAAAAATTTATCATTACTTACCCTTGGTCCCATGATGTTGGTCGCACCCTCTGACCTTACTGGACTTCTCCTGAGAGATCCCTACACCATAAGGCCATGAGGCACTCTACACTCCTGTTCTGACGCTCCAGCCAGCCCAGGACTGCGGTCACAACACCACAAAACTCTGAAACATCGAATACAAAAATTTAAAATAGTGGTCTAGTACACTTACATATCTATAACTGATATGTTCCCTTTTAGACGCATTGGTTTGTGTTTGGGGCATTGGTTTGTTGTTAATTCAAAAGTTTCAACCTCACAACTACAAGACTTAAAATACATTGATTTTTTACCACCACCACTCAATTTCTTCCTTGTAAGAAAATAAACAACCTATATATAACTACACATAACACAATATATCCACAATTCTTTAATATACCCCCAAAATACCTTCACCTAATTATTTCTACAAATTCAGCTGACAACTATCATGGCAGACACTTTTATTTAAATTTTGTTACTCAACTTCATTTGTGACTTCAGATTTTCAACTTTAAAATATACTATCTCTTAACACTTGTTATCGTCATTACCCCTGTAACGACCTCCTAACCACACACTCTATTGCCCCCCAACCGAACTGTAGCGCTCGGGTGCCTCTGCAAGGACTGTAACTGTGGAGGAACAATCATCTCCTTTGTCCTTGTGTGGCTTCACATTTAAACAACAAGATATAATAATATCTAACCTACATAATTATACGCCCTTAAACGGTTCTACCACCGGTCTTCGCTGTTCCTTCTCGAACAGAGTGGCAGCCGCTGTTCCATAGTTCCGGGGAATTTCCCCCTAGATATACCCCCCTGTTAATTTCTATTCTACACCAATTTCAAGACAGCTATGGTCGAAGGACTTAAATAATGGCCATAGCTGACCGCTCGCCAAAACCATGATTAGTGCTGGTAAGGCAGTAATCGCCCGAAAAGTCGGGGAAATTAATTTCATTTACATGTTTTACTTTAATAATATTGCTACACTGCACAACTAAAATCACATATAATATGAATTACATTCAAAGTGTACAGTGCATTTACGCCCACATGAGGCCTCCGATGATGGCAGCATTCTATGTTTTGCTCATCAACCCATTTCGCTAGCCACAGTAGTACATGTCACTACTGTCCTAGCCCATTACTTATACTTTACTTCTTTTACATAAACTGTTCTCACAGTTCAATTTTGACTTATAATTCACTAACACCACTTAACTACAAAATACTCTTCACTCTTGCTCAAAAACAAGTTCGTTAATTATTTAAAATTTTCACATAGACACTGTACAAGTTCGAGCTTTACATTTTTCACAACTATATTCACTGCTATAACAAGATAGGAATGACAACAATGGATCACCTGCTCTGCTTACCTTACATACACATATTTCTTTGTTTCAGATGGAAAACCAATAATACTCATTTCTATAATTATAACAAATTGAACATACTTTACTTCACATTTTCAAAGAAATGATTTGTTACTGGGACACATATATATATATATATATATTTTTTTTTTTTTTCAATACCCAATTAATTCTCATTCACACCTCTAATCAAGTACCCAATGTTATTTTCTATGCTGTCCAGTACAACTTCAAATTGCTAGCATTTTGTGTACCCACTATTTCTTTAGTCTCCCTATCCTGTAGTACATAGGCATTCTGCATTTTAACTTCAATTACCTCATAAGGTCCTTCGTACAGCAGAAAGAACTTCTTAATTTCCTTCTCCTGTGCATTTGACAAATCGTGCCTCTTCACCAATACCAACTGTCCTATTTCATATTTCATCCACTTACCTCTTGTGTCGTGCCTACTCTTCCGTCTTTCTCCTTTGCTCAATAAGTTTTCATTTGCCAAACGAATCTTGATGCTCACGTCCGTAGGTGTGTTCTCAGATGGGTAATCAAATAACTGTTCCAATATTCTCGGAGGGCGTGTCCCTTTGATCAGCTCGTGAGGTGTATAGCCGGTGGACTCGTGGGTGGTACTGTTCAGCCAACTCTCTACCTTCTTAACATACAACGGCCATTCGCTGTGTTTGGCGTGACAATAGGCTCTAAAGATCCTGCCTATCTCTCTCATTACACGCTCAGCCTGGTTGGACTGGGGATGGTACACAGCCGTATGCTTCGTGATGATTCCTTCCCATCCTAATGTCTGACGCCATCTGCCACTGATGAATTGCGGTCCATGATCTGATAAAATTATTTTCGGCTTACCCACTTGTATCATGTAATCTTTAGTCACTTTCTCACTCAATACCCGACTGGTAGCTCTTTTAATACTATACAGCCTCACATACTTAGAAAATGTATCTAACATTACAAACACATACTGCACTCCACCTCTACCCTTTGGTAACGGTCCGAACAAATCCACTGCAACCAAATCAAATGGTCTCTCCACTTTTATAAAATTCATCTCCCCTTCGACTCTATAGTTGACCACTTTTGATTTCTGGCATAAATCGCAACTCTTTAACAACTTTCTAACCCTTCTCTCCATATTTCTAAAAACACAAGACTCTTTCAATACACTCACACACTTCTTCGCTCCAAAATGTCCATACCTTAAATGACAATCCCAAATAACTCTCTATAACCTTACCTGACCTGTCCTCTGCTCGTTGCATGTTCTGGATGTCTCTCATCTCCGCTCCAAAAATTCTATCCTCTCGGCTGATCTTAAAAATCTCGATTTCCTTTAAATCTCTCCCTGTTCTGTTGTGCAGCATGTCTATCCTTGACAGAGTATCCGGTATCTTGTTCTCCGATCCTTTGATATATTCCCACTCAAAATTATATTCTTGTAATATCAGTACCCATCTGGTTAGACGGCTATGAGCAAGCTTACATGTGTTTAAAAATGATAAAGCTTGTGGTCCGTCCTAATCGCTGTGCGATTTCCTAGAATATATGTTCGAAACTTTCCAACGGCGAACACTATGCTCAATAACTCCTTCTCCGTCGTCGTATAGTTCCTCTCTGCCTGGATCAATGATCTACAGTCGACTCCCTCTCGTTCGGACTCCGATGGTTCGGACGCCGGATGGTCTGGACTACTTCTTGGAAATGAGTCATCAGCGCGCGCCGGGTTTCTCACGGCCGAAAACGACAGGATTGAGCGTGTCTGTTTATTTCCGGCCTACATGTAAACAAAGATCCTCAGTTCGGCTTACGATTGCGTTTGCTCCGGATCGTCATACAGTGTACTGTAGCTGTTTTTACTAATTACTACTGATATTGTTGTGTGTTTTAATAATTTTCAATGTGAGTTACATATGTTATTATAAGTGAGTTTATTTGTTAGGTGAAATTGTAGTTTCAGTAACTCTGATTATTTGACAGTAAAATTCTCAAAAATTAGTGAAAAACGGAAGCATAATACGGTTAAAATGCAAGACAGACTTAATATTTTACAACGTTTAGATAAGGGTGAATCAGTGAAAAATATTTGTACGGAGTTTAATGTAGGGAAAAGCACAGTTTATGATTGGCGGAAAAACAGAAAATCGATCGAGGATTTTTGTATGCAAATTGAAGTCGAATCCGTCCTTTCTACTCGATCTACCTTGAAAAAACCACACCATGAACTTGTTGATGACGCATTATGGTTGTGGTTCATGCAGGAACGTAGAAGAGGGACTCCTATAAATGGGCCGATTTTGAAAGAAAAAGCCGTCATTCTTCATTCAAAACTTGGGGAAAAAGGAAACTTCTCGGCAAGCGATGGGTGGCTAACGAGATGGAAAAAACGGCACGGAGTGCATTTCCTTGGAGTTTGCGGGGAGAAGCTTTCAGCAGACCAACCGGCAGCTAATGATTTTTCTGAAAAATTGAAGCGTATCATTGAGCGTGAAAAACTAACCCCAGAACAAGTGTACAATATCGATGAGACCGGGCTTAACTATAAACTTTTGCCTAATAAAACCTTTGCCACTCCTCAAGAAAAGTCTGCTTCGGGCTTTAAAGTAAATAAAGAAAGGATCACTGTTGCACTATGCTCAAACACAACTGGGACACACAAGATGCCGCTATTTGTGATTGGAAAGTCGGCCAAACCCAGAGTATTCAAAAACTTAAACATGTCTTCCCTTCCAGTGTATTACAGGTCACAAAAGTCTGCCTGGATGGATTCTTATTTGTTTAAGGAGTGGTTCGTGGCTCAATTTGTTCCGTCTGTAAAAGAACATTTGACATCCTTGAAATTGCCAGTAAAAGCAGTTCTTGTGCTTGATAATGCCCCTACGCATCCAGAGGAAGGTCTCGAATGTGATAGTTACAGTGACATCAAGCTTTTATATATGCCTCCAAATGTAACAAGTATCGCATATCGCACAGCCCATGGACCAGGGTGTAATCGAATGCTTTAAGAGAAAATACCGGAGGAAGCTTCTTTCAGAAATTTTGGATAAGATGGATGGTAATGACAATGCAGGTCTCATCCAGACGCTCAAGACAATTAACATTAAGGACGTCATTTATATCGCTGCTAAATCGTATGATGAAATCCCATCATCTACGTTTACCAAATCCTGGAGAAAATTGTGGCCAGATGTTGAAACTCTCGTTGAGAAGAGACAAGAAGACAACCCAAATACAATAGGGTTAAATATTCATGCAACTGAACCTGATGACAACCACTCAATTTTAAAGGATTTACAACGGCTGCCTGATTCTGCTAGTATTAATGAGAATGACGTTGTGGAATGGATTTCGCGAGCTGATGATGAACTGGCTAATGAAATCCTGAATGATGATGAAATCGTCGATGTAGTCCTTCGTCAAGAGGAAGAAAAAGAAGAAGACGACGACGAAGGTGATAGTGAAGCGGGAAATGGCGTGGGAATTTTGACTCATGCAGAGGGTACGGCAGCACTGGAACTGGCAACTACCTACGTCGAACAACAGCCTGGGGCATCAGCTGTGGATGTTATGTTTCTAAGGAAGTGGCGTGATTATGCCTTCAAGAAAACAGTTGAAGTAAAGAAGCAGAAGAAAATAACAGATTTCTTTTAATATTGCAAAGCCAAGTTTTTCATTAGTTTTAGGTTTAAGTTTATTCGTTTGGGACAATTTTATGAACCTAAAATTGTGTTCCGTACACTTGAAAATTGTCTTAAAATGTGATTTATAAATATAGATAGATACACTATTACAGGTTGTAATTTACATAAGTAAAAAACCGCCGGATGGTCCGGAAATTTTTTAATCCGGACAGGGATCCGGTCCCGAGGTGTCCGGATTAGAGGGAGTCGACTGTACTTGCAAATGCTATTACCTTATGCTCCTTGTCCTCGCCTTCTTTGTATAATTCTGCACTGAGGGCCACATTGCTCGCATCCGTTTGTAAATAAAATACTTTCTCGAAGTCTGGGTGGTTCATCATTACCATTTGACTGAATTTCTTCTTTATCTCTTCAAATGCTGTGCGCTCCTTCTCTCCCCATTTCCATTGTTTGGTTTTCTGGAGTACTGCGCTCAATCTTGTGGTTAACTCTGCATAATTCTGCTGAAATTTCCGGTAGAAATTACATAACCCAAGGAAACTTTGTAATTGTTTCACATTCCTCGGTTCAGGGAAACGCATGATTGATTCGACTTTGTCGGGGTTCGCTGATATTCCTTCAGGTGTGATAATAAATCCTAAAAACTTTACCTGTGTCTGCAGAAACGTTGACTTATCCCAATTCACGGTGAGTCCTCCTGCCTCTAGTTTGGCCAATACATATTCCAAGTGATCTAAATGGTCCTCGAAGGTCCTGGATGCAATCAAAATATCGTCCACGTAGACCGTCAAAAAGTCTAAGTCTTTGGGTCGCAAAATTTTGTCCAAACACTTTATAAAGCTGGCGACGCTGGTGTTCAATCCGAAAGGTAGATGTCGAAACTGGTAGTTCTTACCATTAAATAAAAATGCTGTATACTTTCTACTAACCTCTGCTAGCGGAACCTGCCAATATCCAGATGTCAAATCCAACGATGTCATATACTTTACTCCACTGAACTTCTGGAAGATCTCGTTGATAGGCTCTGGTGACTCTCTGTCGGGAATTATGAGCTGGTTTATTCTTCTGGCATCTAGACACAAACGTACGCGTCCATCCTTCTTGATTACTACTACGAGTGGATTAGAATAATGCGATACTGACCGTTCGATTATACCTGTTTCTACCATCCTGTCGAGTTCTCTCTGCACCGCGCTTCTTTTTGAGTAAGGGACGGGGTAGCTCCTTTGTAGGAACGGTGTGTGTTCCCTTATTTGTAATACGCATTCATACTCTCTTGCCCTTCCTGGAACCTCGGCAAACAGTCCTCTGTGCCTCGCTATCACCTGCCATAACGCTGCACGCTGGCCACTCCTTGCCACCTCACCTTCACTACAAAATTCATCCGCCCTTAACTCCCATACAGCATCATTAATATTACTCTTTTCACTCTCCAACTCACTCATATATTCTGTCTCTATACATGCACTTACCATGGTACCTAAATTATTCTCACTTACACCCTTCTGTAGTATTTTAACTCCGCACGTTCTAACTCTACCTATTATATGCTCAAATTTTACTCTTACCGACCGGTCACCCCCATCTAACTCTATCACCTTATCCCTAAAATTTATAACAGCTTTCGTCCTTTGCAAAAAATCGTTACCCAGTATGACATCCAAACTTAACCCTCTTACTACCAAAAATGTGTTTACAAATTCTACATTATCTATTAGAAAATTCAACTGTATTTGTTTAGTGACTCTCTTACTGCGTACACCCGTGACTCCTATTACCGTGACTCCTGCTACTGGTAAGATTGGAATATCTTTGTTAAACTCTCTTAATTCTGCTAAAATGTTCTCTGCTATCACGGAAATTTCGCTACCCATATCTATCAATGTTTTAAAATTCTTAATTCCTACAGTTACCTGAATCTCTGTCAGTCCTGCTCTCACCTCGCTGTTGGCATTGTTTTCTTCTTCCATCAGGTCAGCTACAATATCTGCTTTTATTACATGGCTGTGTATCTCCTCGACTGGTTGGACCTCCTGCGTTTCCCTGAACAGTGGTCGGGTCCTGGCTACCACTGTCGTTTCTAGTTTTCCTGGTGTCTGCTGGTGGAGGGGCCTCGGTGTCCCTTATCCAGCCTCTGGTTGTTGTTCACCGCTCCTCTAGTGTCGGTTGTCTCTCTGCCTTGTGGTTTGTCTCGTCTCGCCTCGTCTCTCCTCTGTTGTCCTTCTCTAGGCGTTCTACATTTGAAACACTGTCGCCGGAATGGGAAATTCTCCTGCTGACACCTATAACATCTCCACTCACCTGGTTTATAATGTTTATCTCTACTCCCCACATCATGTTCATAGTAATTGTTTCTTTGTGAATTGTACTCTACCTGGTTTGATTTATAGTTACCCGGTGTTAGTCGCCTATTCACTTCCCTATCCCTAATACTCTGCAAAATGTCAAGGACTTTTTCAAGTTCGCTTAAATTCGATATCTCTTTAGTCATTAATGTTATTTGGACTTCTCGAGGTAGATGCTTACTAACGTACCTTACAAAAGAATTAAAAGGAATTGGAGGTTCTAAATATTTAACTTCATTGTACAACTGGGTCACATATATTGTTATGTTATTGTTTGAGTGGCTCCCGAAATTACCCGTTCCCATTATTTTACTCCTCAACGCTTCTTGTTCCTCCTCGGGCCAATACTTTCCCTTAAAAGCTCGTTCAAACACCTCATAATTACCCCACTCTATTCTGTGTGCTTCTGCCCATACCGTGGCACTACCCTTAAAACACCTGATTATTTTGGTTAACTGGATCTCCCAATTACTACTACTAAAATGGTGGTACTCCCTGGTTTGGTTAATAAATCGCATGGGGTGTATCGAGCGGTTTTCGTAACTGAATAATTCTAACTCAATTTCATTGTACAGATCTCTCGCAATAACAACTCTTTCCGTATTTCCCGTTAAATTTTTTCTAATCTCCCCCCGCAATTCATTTTTCATTTTGGTTAAATCACTCTCAACTAGGTTATATCTATCATGCACATCGTTATAATTTTGCACACTTAAACTATCTATTTCTTTAACTCTATTCTGCAACATACTTATTTTGTTTGTTGTATCGTTTTCATGTTTTGATATAGTGCTATCTATTGTCTGAATACTTTTGGTTAGGTCTACTACATTTGATTCACATTGTTCTACTTTATTTTTTAAAATGTGAGTTCTCAATTCTAGCTGCTTGTCTACTTCATTCTTAGTTTTAATTTCTAATTGTTCTACTGTCTCTACATATTTATTTTCTACTTCTCTATTTTGTATTTCTATTTGACTTTGAACGGTTTCATTGATTTGTTTGACTTTGTCATCTAAATTACTTATCTTAGTTTGAACTTGCTCATTTATAATTTCTGTTTGTCTTTCAACATTATTATACTGTGTCTCTATTTTACTAATTTTCTTGTTAACTTCAACGTTTTGTTTATACATTTCATTTTCAAATTCTTCAAATTTCTCTTCTACTTGGTTTAATTTGACATTCTGTAAAGTATTTTGCTTTTTTAACTCACTCTCAAAACTATCTAATTTTGCATTAAGCGTACCATTCATTTGATTGAATTTGTCACTGATTAATGTGAATATATTTTCTAATGAGATTTTATTTTCAACTACTTTGGGCGTTGAGCTAATGTGTCTTTCCAATAAAATGGATTCTGTCTCTGTGTTTTCCATTTCCATGCTATTATTATTTTCTGCCATTTTGTATTTCAAATGTTGGAATTATTATTTCGTTCTACTTATAACGAAATTATACAATTACTATTTACTCTATTAACATAACCTCCATAATCTCTCTTGTTAGGTTCTGGATTATTTCGTCGCCCTCTATGTCTCTGAATCTGGCTTATTTATATAAAATAATTTTTTATATAAAGTCAACTGTTCGGGGCCATTTGTGATATTACTCACTTAATCATTATAATCTATCTTGATTTATACATATAAATAGTACCATAATATGGCACGTGTGTACTTACCAACTTTAATTATTGCCGGGCTCATACTCTTCTTATGTAATATGCTTTTTTACCTAAGGGGTCCAGGAATTCGTTACAGCGAGATTCTTGAGTCAAAGAAGGTGACACAAATGATAACACTGTTTTAGAGTGAAAGTAATTATCGAATTTTAATTGCCAAAGTAACTTCATTATATAAAACCATGTGCTCAAAATGGCGTCGTACGTTACAACGAAAAAAACAAAATGGTGGTTGTTTTAATTAATTCTATTCATTTTAAATATTTTCTTTTGGTCTCTAATCAAGATCATTAAAACTGTTATTTTTTATGCTGCAGCTTGAATTAATTATTAATTTGTATCTGAGGTTGTACACAAACCAATGCCCTTGGCAGAGATACTCATGGCCATGTGCTCACTCACACGCTCACATACATTCATCTGATTACAAGTACATTGTTTAATTAGTTTGTTTTTCAATTAATGAGCTCATTAAATTAATAGAAAAATGACAAAAGGTTGACTTCTCTTAACGGTGATCTGCGTTGCTCCCTCGCTGTGTTTGGTTGATTCTCCAATGCATGGCTGGTGTTCGCCTAATAATTCTTTTGTTTTAATTACAACATTAGCACTGATTTTACATGTTCTGATTTTAATTGTTATCAAAATTTGAGCAACTATCGCTCCACCATCACATTTGCAATTAAGAGTCTGGTTATATTAAACTTTTATGTTAAAACTGAACAGACAGCGATACATTGCTGCTGCACCCTTGACGGACTACGTTGAATTGAGATGGAGGCAAATGTAAATTTGCGCTTGTGTGCGTGTGATTTTACGTCATCAAGCTTTGTCATACACTACAACGCCTGGTTAGACTGCGTTGTAGTCAGTGCGTCATTGTTTTGTTATGACGGAACAGTGTTATTGTCCAATCATAATTCATATTGTAGTCTTTTCGTCACAAACACCGCCATGGTATATTTTGAGTTCATCACGTCCATCGGCGACCTTGGAGTCTTACTCTGGCTGAATTGGCGTTGTTCCTTTTCCAGAGGGACAATGTACCTAACCAATCTGTGTTTAAAAATTACATAATAAAACATTGAAAATCACCCTTAATTCCCATAATTCTGTTACTGAGTCATTATGTACCGTTACACTACCTTACGTTCTTACTGCAAAAACCTAGTTATCAGCTGGTTGAAACCATTCATATTTGTTACTGGTGTGGACCTTTTTTAGAAACGGTTCGTCATTCTTAATGTTGTCATAAAATTCATTACAGCTGAGTTCAATGTTTAATTTACAAATCATTAGACGTTTCACTGTGGATTCCGCCATTTTACCTCTTTCTTCAGACCATATATTGTTCATAATTCAAAATGCCCTTTCAACAGGAGCAGAAGAGCCTGGCAGGCAGAAAATGTACTAGACAATGCGGCTGAGATTATCCACAGAAATATTTCGATTCTTGAAATGCCGGAACAGATGAACCCATTTATCTTGACAGTTCAAGTTATTGGTTTTCCAGTTGTCACAGTTTGAAGACCAAAATGCTTTGGCAACCACCACTTCATCAAACAGTTCATCCATTATTATGGCTGGTTTTCCAAGTGTTTCGTTGATTTTTTCACCAGCTATCTCAATTTCGGGCCATGTAATGGCATTGTTGTTTATCCACGTAAATGATTCTCCTCCACCAAAACTATTTTCCCACAGCTCAATATAAGAGAGACATCGGACATAAAAATCTGTAAACTCTTATTATATTAACAGAATTGATACCACAATCCTCATCCTCAAGTTTCTTCAATAGTTTCGTAGCTTCTTGTGGTACAAATTTATTGTCGCGCCTTTCTTGAAGATTGTGTTTCAGATTTTCCAGTTCAATCACAATATCGGTTGCACTAGCTGCAGTTTTCTCCATAGCCAAGATTGTTTTATTAAACAAGGTAAGCTGTCCACGAACAAACCACAAATACATTTCTCCACTATCACTCTCAAAGAACTCTTATCATTTTCGGGCACTGTTCTTGGGATAAAAAGTAAGACTTAAGTCCTTCATACATGAGAAGTAATCTCTCAATAGCTGGAAGCAGGGAAAGGAACCGGGTGGTACCATGTTGTAGAACGTTTTTGTACTCAATGTGTATAAAGTCGCAGAACTCTTTTAATTCAGTCACTCGTATAGTACAAATGTAGAAATATTTGTATATTTTTACTACAAGAGCTTCTACTTCAATAGGTAGCACATCTACTGCAGTTTGCAGGCAGTTGTGGACTATATGAGCACCACAACCAATACCCAC